>OY735219.1:7853665-8243665 GCA_963457665.1 Thysanoteuthis rhombus | reverse complement strand
GGTGATCAATGGATAATTTACTTTTTTTAGTGATCACTGCACAACAAAAGGAGAAAGGAATAACTTATTCATTGGTCACCCCTTTTTTTCCAATATTTTAATTGATCATTCATGACACAGCATGAGGCACAAAGATATTTGTCACGTGATGGTTTTTATTGAGCGACTGACCAGAACTTGCTTTTAGGGAACTTTGTAAATTCTGAATTTATGGTTCAAACAATTTTGGTATCATTTTCATTTATGACATTAATGGCGTTTTCCACGGGAAAATATATAAAATTGAGTAAAAAACGTCTAGAAACATCTAGATCTAAATATTATTAATAAATCGTGAATTTATGGTTCAAACCATTCTGGTATCATTTTCATATATGACATTAATGACGTTTTCCACAGGAAAATATGTAAAATCGAGTAAAAAAAAAACGTCAAGAAACATCTAGATCTAAATATTATTAATAAATCCTGAATTTATGGTTCAAACCATTCTGGTATCATTTTCATATATGACATTAATGACGTTTTCCACAGGAAAATATGTAAAATCGAGTAAAAAAAAAACGTCAAGAAACATCTAGATCTAAATATTATTAATAAATCCTGAATTTATGGTTCAAACCATTCTGGTATCATTTTCATATATGACATTAATGACGTTTTCCACAGGAAAATATGTAAAATCAAGTAAAAAAAAAACGTCAAGAAACATCTAGATCTAAATATTATTAATAAATCCTGAATTTATGGTTCAAACCATTCTGGTAGCGTTTTCATCAAAGTAACTAAATTTTACCACAATCACCTCTTCTTTTACGGAGTGAAAAAGAGCATACATGAGTGCCAGTGATTCATAATTTCCTTTGGAATTCTAGTTTTTTCCTGTTCTTTGAAAAAGACATTTTTGATAGAAACTGCATTTTGAGGATCACATTACTGTTGAATTCCCTTTGCATTAGTTGAAAGAATTGCTCAGTACTTCCAACAGTGCCAGAAAAAATGCAATTATTTGTTGAAAATTGGTATAATAGATCTATTGAAATGAAAGGATTTTGAATCTTCAATTTTGATTTGATTTAATTAACTTTTTGAATTTACATTTTTGATTTTTTTAAATTGATTTTCCTTTGCGAAATTTGGATTTTGATTATAATTCTTTTAGATTTGATTTCAATTTTTTTTTTAAATTTAGATTTTTAACCCTTTCCTGATTCCTGCAGCAGCACATATAATTCAAAATTAGTCTTATGTCTTGAGTAGTCACTATTGCTGTTAACGGATCAGAAACCTTTATTTTTAATTCAAACTTTTTTTAGTGATCACTGTCCAACAAAAGGAGAGAGAAGTAATTTATTCATTGTTCAGCCCTTTTTCCAAATTTTTTAATTGATCGCATACACTGTGTCTGATCAGTTGCTCAATAAAAACCATCATGTAACTAGTATCTTTAAGTAGCATGTCGTGTTTTGGTTCATTAATCGAAATATCGTGAAAAAGGGGTGATCAATGAATAAGTTACTTCTCTCACATTTAGTTGGGCAGAGATCGCTAAAAAAAAGTTTGAATTTTCAAAATACAAGCATGAATGCTACTGGACACAAACTAAGGGACCAATTTAGCATAAACTTACATTGCAAATTAAACCTCTGGCTAAAAACCTACTTGAGGGAGGGGGATTTTCAGAAAAACAAAAAAAGGGCTGGCTAAAGCCATAGTCGTTCGCCCGAAGGATGATGCTCTTGAAAGGCACCCATGGTGACGTGAAGTTGAAAAGGTATAACTGATCGAGTAGAATCTACCAAGTGATTTTTCTTGTGCAAAGGAGAATAATACAAATTTCTTCTGGAATATTCTACATCTCCATACGTTAGCGCTAATTTTTTCAAAGACTGGGTTGCAAAGAATGAAAGCAGAAAATGTGGAAAAGAATGTGTGGTGCCAGATTTACTATGTAGCGGAAATAGTATTTGCCACGTGCGCCCGCAACTTCAAGTGCCCCACATTACATGCTTATCATCAGTCTTTTAACGTCCGTCGTTGGACATAGACATTCCCCAGCGTTCGCCACAATTCTCTATCATGGGCGTCGTGGAGCCATTATTTCCTGAATTTGTCTAGTTCATCTCTCCATCTTGTGTTCTGTCGGCGTCGGTTTCTTATGTGATCTCTAGGGATCCATGTTATGAGACGTGATGTCCATCAGTTGTCTGTCATTCTTGCAACATGGCCTGCCCATTGCCATTTGAGTTTTTTTATAGTTTCTACGATGTCACGGACACCTGTTTTCTTCCTTATATACTGTGCTGTCTTGTGATCTCTCCAGGTAAGGTTGATTCTCTCATGCACACATTGCATACTTCTCAGTTTGAAACCTACCTACAAACTACATGCTTGCAAGCTATCAATTCCAATTCAGTGATTCTACACTTGCTTCATTTTTGTAGTAGTATACTGCCCCCAACTTTCATGAACACTTGGATGTTAAAGGTTCGCGATCTTAGCCAATTATCACCTCTAATTAGGGTTATTATTTCAACACAGTAATTAATGGGAGTGATGTCAAATAAATACAAGGTATTTGAAACTGAAGTCATAGCCATTGCACAAAGTTCAAAATGAAAACTAAGTAGTACAGTTTCTGAAATATGAAGCATATTAGTTATATCATCAGGCAACATTGGAAATGGAAGAGATTAATTACTTTTCAAGTAAGAGAATCTTTGTGTTTCAATATTTATGGGTATTTTCTTACCACTGAATTAAAAGCAAAAAACAAGTGTGAATACTGCCAGACACAAACTAAGGAATCAATTCAACACAAATTTACCCCCCCCTCCGCAAAATTTTTTTTTCATTTTTGGCCGGGTAACTCCATTACAGTGACCTGTATGCATGATATATACATAAAAAGCTAGCTAGCCATTAGTCAGACCAACTTGAAAACTGAAGAAACCTTTGTTGACAGTTTAGGTTGATGGTTCCTTGTACAGCCAATCAAAAAACAGTGATCAAAAGGTTTTATTAGGAACCAGTTCCTTGTACAGCCAATCAAAAAACAGTAATCCAAAGGTTTTATTAGGGACCAGTTCCTTGTACAGCCAATCAAAAAACAGTAATCCAAAAGTTTTATTTGAGACCACCCAAATTCACTGATATATAATGATTTTCCTGAGTATCAAACTCTACTAGTTGTCAGAAATGTCTTTAGGCCAGAGACAATGCTCACTTACTTAACCTTAAGCCAACTGGAAACCAAATGCAGTGAGTTAACCCTTTTGAGACCCCTGGGACATATATATCCCAAGGTTTCTTTGATGGCTAGGATATTGTGTATTTTCTCGAGTTCAATGAAATCTTGACTATAAAGCAACCTCACTTATTGTAACTAAAAATCAATAATATATTAATATGTATGTCATATATTATATTTTTACATTCAAGTAATTATATTGATTTTCGACCCTGTTGCTTTATAGCAAATTTCTCACAGTATACCTGAGTAAATATGATAGAAAATCCACTGGGACGTATGTATCACAATAAAATAGAGTAAATTGAATTTATTCGGCTTTTCCAACCACAGATAATGAGGTCATCATAATATGAAACTCATACAAAAATGTGTGATTTAGCCCCTGCCTCAATTTTTTTAAAACTTGAGCCAAGCTTCTCAGTTGACAACATGAGACATAATGATATCAGCTAAAAGATTTTTTATTTGTTTATTTTCATTTTTGATAATTAACACTGAGAGAAAGAAATGAGAAAAATTCCAAGAATTTTATCATCCCAATCATAAACTACAAAGGATTTTGAAGATGAAAATTTCTGAATTTGGATCAGATGTAGAATCTGCATCCCAAAATTGATTCTAGTCAAAAGTGCAAATTTTTAGATCACATTGTGATCAAAATTTGATTTAATTAAATCAAAAGAACAATTTTTCAATCTTATTTCTTCACAATATTCTATTGTTTTATGAAACGGGTCTGAATTCTATACCTTTTTCTTGTTTTGGTTAGATTCAATTAAATTTTGTTTTCAGTGTAATTTAAAAATTTGCACTTTAGACTTGAATCAATTTTGGGGTTCAGCTTCTACATTTGATCCCTGAATTCTTATGTTTCTGATTCCTTAAGAAACAATAATTAACCACAGGAAAATAATGAAATGGTGAAAAAAAAAAGTAGAAAAGTTAGGTTCCAGTCTTTCTCAGAAATTAATAGAAATTGCGAATCAGATCCTAATTGTGGAGGAAGCTATTTATTATAATCATTCATAATCTTATCAAATAGTTATTGTTATCAAAATCATTTGGTTTCAAACACTTAATTTAAATATTATGAAAATTTGTACATTAACTCTTTTAGAAAAAAGTTTTGAGAAAAATTCATTGAGAAGTTCTATATAAGTTAATGATAAATTGGTCCATTAGTTTGTACGGCAACATCCACACTTATTTTTCGGAAATTCCGACTTTTTTTAAGTGATCACTATAAAAAGTGAGAGGAGTAACTTATTCATCAAAGACCCCTTTTTCCAATTTTTCAACTGATCACCCCTAACATGGCATGCTGCCATAAGACATTGGTCATTCGGTTTCTATTGAGTGATAATCCCGTTTTCATGTAAATCTCTCCTCAAGTCATTAAGGTTATTAAGCTATCAAACCATGACGCCACCTCCCTTAGCTATGTCTCTGATCAATAATTCATTGAAAAAATGTCGTTGAAAGAATGAACTTTGTTATTTCAAGTTATTTCAATCGTGCTGCATAACCGATCTTGTACTTTGCAAGCTACCTCCAATATTTTAATGGTTGGCAATTCTTGCTGAGTTCTCCACAATTGTTGTCTTGAGCCAGACTAAATTAAGCTTAGTAAACATCTATTGGACGGCTGCTTTGGAATGTTGATTAGCAAAATCAATTAGTAAACAATTGTTAATGAGTTTGATCCTCATTAGGTTATTCACAATTATAGCCTTGTATCAGACTCAATAAGTTGTTATTCCTCCCCTTTCCCGAAATAAGTTTGAAAAATTTACCCTTTGACTTACTGACCGAAAGTTATAGTCCAGTAAAAATAAGCCTGGTCAAATTGGCAGTAATCTTGAAAACTGATCACCATCTTGGATAATTTTGATCCTATTTGAATAGATTGTGCTATTGTAGGCTACCCACCCTGTCAATAGAGCAAAATTCAGCTTTGCTCTATTCTTTTCTGGGTCAAAACCTGTTTTGTGGACTATTACTTTTTTCATAGGCCTCTCCCAACTCCAGAGGAGAGTCATCTTTGCTAAACAGTTGTCTGAACTCCTATATATGATATCCGAATCTGAAGAGTTTATTGGTAAATCTTATGATAAACAAACATTCATTCTCCTTTTTTCCAAGTTTGGCAAGTTGAAAAAAAGGATACTGAATCAAGCATTCTAACACTGAGCCACGGTAATTAGCTGTATTCTGAGACTTCTGAGTAAATATATCTGCATTGTGTTGTTTTATGAGCAACTAAAAACCACTTTGACAACTTTCCCTTCATTCTTCATTGGTGTCTCGCTCTGATTTCCTGTTCAGTTTAATTTTTATAAATTTGTTAGAGTTTTTGTTATTTTGTTCTAAAACTGAACAACCATACCATAAAAAAATAAGTCATAGCGTTGTTGAGGAGGAAGGAAGGCTATTTGGCCCCCCACCCCATACACCTACTGTATTTCTTCTGACATTATGGACCTGTCAATTTCAAAGGTTTAAAATTCCAAGTTCAGGGAAGAATATTTTGGGTAGCCTTGTGGAAAATCATGTATCTATGATTGACTAAAACTGCTTTTCCTACTAAAAACCAGTTAGACTACTTCTCGCTCATTCTTCAATGTTGTTTCATAACTGATTTCTTGTCCAGTTCAAATTTCATAAATTCTCAGAAGTTTTGGTCAGGGCATATCAGCTACTGGAATTCAGCATTGTCTAGAAGACTATTTGCAGCATGTTTTAACAGTGTTGTAAGCGATCTTTAAAAATAATGTGATTTCTAAAGTTATATAAAAAATATACTGGATATGTACAGATATACAACCAACAATTCTTAACAAAAAGCAATCAGGAGTTAATGAGGATTTTCATCAGAAATCTAAACCAATAAATCTAAATAAATCTAACACTCTTTGAAGAATGTGTGAGAATTTTCCTTTAATGAGGATGAGTATGAGAATGTATCAAAATGTGTGTATCTCATGCAGAATCCTTGAGACTTGATAGGTGTGAAATAAGATAAGAATATATTAATCCAGTCGAGTTTCACCAAAAAATGGTCAAACCGGGGGATAAATACACAAAATGGATACCAAATGAAGAACTATTTTATGCAAAATAACAGAAAAAAAGAAAACAAAATAAGATATGAACTTTTGGGGAAAATTTTCTATCAGCACAAATTTATAGACTGGTATTTAAAGAAAAAATAGAAAATTTCAAAACTGCATCGTCTTTATTCTTAATTCAGAATGTTCGGCCACAAAGTTAAATGTGGAGAAAGAATTTGAGGGGATGTTCAATTTTATGGTGATCAATTCAAACAGCTTTTCAGTTGGTTATAAAATGGCTATAACAGATTGTAAATAGCTATAAAATGGCAATCCCAATAGTTTGAGCAAACTACATAATTAAAAAAGATAGTAGTGTTCTCATTTTACAATATGTTTCTGCTCTGTGCTTGGACAGAGACCTAGGATTCACCAGACCTCACTATTATGGGAGTTGCAGAGTCAGTACTTCCTGAACTTGTCTAGTTTATCTCACCATCTTATATTTTGCCGATCACAGTTTCGCATATGACATCTGGGGATCCGTGTTTTGAGTCATAATGTCCATCAGTTGTCTAGAGGTTGAAAATTCAAACATCTTCTATTTTTTCATCACCAGCTTTTTAGCATCTGTCATTGGACAGAGACCTTACCCAGGATTCGCCAAACCTCTCTATCATGGGCATTGCAGAGCCAGTACTTTCTGAACTTGTGTAGTTCATCATGCCATCTTATATTTTGCTGGCCACAGTTTCACGTATGATCTCTTGGGATCCACGTTGTTAGTCATTGTGTCCATTGGTTATCTTCTATTTTTGCAACATGACCAGCCCATTGCCATCTGAGTTTTCAAATGGAGTCTATGATATCCCTGACTCCTTTTTTTTCTCTAATATACTGTGCTGTTTTGTGATCCCTCCATGTGATGTTGAGTATGATTCTCTCATGTGCATATTGCATGGTTGTCAGCCTCAGGGTCAATCTTTTGGTTAGGTTCCATGTTTCAGCTCCATAGGTGACTATCAGGAAGATGCATTGGTTGTAGAACCTTATGATCAGATTAATCTAGAAATTAAGCTCTTGAAAGGGCTAATAGTTTATCGGTTTCTAGCATATTTTCTGAGTTATTACTTTTCAGGGATAGAATATTGGCAACAAGGTTAAATCATATCTAAAACCATCCAGATCAAGAAGAAAATTGTTACTAGTTTTTCTATGAACTTTGAGGGCAGCCATTTTGAAATTCAAAATGGACGCCTGTGAATATATATTTCTTCTAAATATGACTAAGTCTTTGTACATGGATCCATCAAAAGATTTAATCCCTTCTCTCATAGCCTATTGTCCATCCTGCCACAAAATTTAATTGAGAACCTTTGGAGATATCTTGTGGACAGACTGGAGCGAATATAGTAATTTATAAAAAGCACAAAGATATTTCTAAATCAAAAACAAATTTGGATCTACCTCAAAATTTAATCACTTTTTTCTCACTCGTTATTGAATATTCATTATATTCTACTTATATTATATATTGTTGAAGTTAAAGCATGTCAGTGGCAATATTTGTATCATTATTGACAATTTTGTTCTTTTGACAGAATAGCCAAAACTGACTGAAAATACTAAAACTAGTACAATTTTGAATGGGCTGTAAAATTTTTTCACTTATCATTCTAGTTGTGTTTTTTTTTTCCTGTTATTGCACATGGTGCAACTTTCAAAAATTGCTAATGGTGTATTTACTTCTTGGTTTAATTTTATTTTGACTGGACTATATTTGTATATAAATGAACTGCGTAAATAATCATTCAGCCTTTGGGATCGTTTTACACCAATTAAGTGATAATGCATGTCTCTTTATTGCAAATGTTCCTTCTTCATCACATCTTACCAAATATTGGGAGGTGACACTTGAGGAGCCAAGCCCCTTTGGGGCCCCTAAATACTTTGCTATCCCTAGCTATATTAATGAGTGTAGAATCAAATCCTTAATATTTTCTTGATCAGTGGTTTTGAGAGTTTGACCCCTTTTATAAGGAAAATATTCTAGCGGACTTACGAATGAAGGAGTAAAGAGCAATAGAGTGAACCTTTGACAATTGAACTGAACTTCCATGTACGTTATCTTCTGAAATTTGACAGAGGGATTACTAAGTAAACAATCATAATAGGATTAATGGATGAAAACATTTTCAAGACGTTGAATAGTTTAACATGATGATGACATTTATTTGTATTTCAGATTTGGTGTTGAATTAGAAGGTTGTAGAAGAGCAGGGAGGGGCTGCGGCTTTATTCTTAAAGTATCCCCTTAATGCCACAATCCCAGAAGCGTAGCTGAGGGGATGGCTGAGTGTTGCTATCTGAAAATGGCTCTCAGGCCCCCAATGGAAAAAACTTTTGAATAGTTGTTCACCTATTGCATTTTGGTACATACATTAATGATGATCAGGTCTTTGAAGTATCCCCTTAATGCCACAATCCCAGAAGCGTAGCTGAGGGGATGGCTGAGTGTTGCTATCTGAAAATGGCTCTCAGGCCCCCAATGGAAAAAACTTTTGAATAGTTGTTCACCTATTGCATTTTGGTACATACATTAATGATGATCAGGTCTTTGAAGTATCCCCTTAATGCCACAATCCCAGAAGCGTAGCTGAGGGGATGGCTGAGTGTTGCTATCTGAAAATGGCTCTCAGGCCCCCAATGGAAAAAACTTTTGAATAGTTGTTCACCTATTGCATTTTGGTACATACATTAATGATGATCAGGTCTTTGAAGTTGTTTTTCACCAATTAGATAGTGCGTGTCAGTTTATTGTGAATTTTTCTTTTTCATCAAATTTCACTAGATGCTGGGAGGGAGCCCCACAAGGAAACAAACCCCTTGAGCTCCCAAATCCCTGGCTATACCTCTGCACGATCCCCGCATAGATTAATGGCTGAAGGATGCTTGACCACTTGTTGGGTGAAATGACATCATTACAACAGATGAAAAAAATAATCTTATTTTTCTTAAAAGCTTTACATCATTAGAAATTGTCTAACAAAACTGCTAACATCAGCATAATCAACATCAACACAGGTTTCTTCGGTTTTTTCAAGTGAGTCGCTCTGGCTTGCTGATTGGCTATTTAAATGCATACACATACAGGCTGGACCAATGGAGCTAGAGGGCTAAAAATCTTGACATTTACTCCTTATTTTATCTAGGAAAAGCATTTTTACTTTTTTTTGAAAATAAAAATCTCATAAGTTTATGCTAAACTGGTTCCTTACTTTGGGTGTAGCAGCATTCACCCTTGTTTATTTTGTGTTTTTTTTAATTTGGACATTTTCTTTAGTCATCACTGCCAAATAAAAGTAGGAAGAATTGACTTATACGTTACTGACCTCTTCTTCCAATTTTTTGATTGATCTTCCCCAACAGATATGGGACCTGTTATCATAAACCTTGGATTTAAAGATGTTTATAAACCAAGCTGTGCCAGAGGTCGCCCAGATCAGGATTCATATATGTTGGTATCCATAAATATAGACGAATAGTCACAGATTTATGATGCATATATGTACGTATATGAATATTGATATATGTATTTATTTATATATATATATATATATATATATTACAGAGAGAGATGTATATATATATATATATATATATACATACATATATGCATATATTTATACATACATATATATACATATTTTTTCATTTTTTTATTTATTTGACTGTAAATTACGTCACATACCAACAATGTCACTTCCACTTGGGAGCGCCAAAGGCTATTCGTAATTGTTCTGATCTGTCTTTAATGCTCCTGAGCCAAGATGATGTCACTGGCACGCAACATAATTAAGAGTTGAAGAATCAAATAACAGATACAAATGCCAACATAAGCAATAATTGTGTATATATATATATATATATATATATATATATATATATATATATATATATATATATATATATATTTATATATATATATTTATATATATATATTTATATATATTTCAATTTTTTATGTATATAGTTGCAATAGATTAAAGCTGAAAATAATCCATCTTTGATAAATAGATCTACCATGAAACACATGTCAAGTGTTTTCTCACCCTAATCTTAAGCAAATATTGGTCTATTTTGTATAAACAATATACTGATCTGTTAATTCTTAAAACTTCAACTGCATCACATATATATAAGAATATAGATAGAGTGCTCAATATCTTTGTAGATAGGAATATCATAATGATACTAATACAAGATTATGCTACATTGAATTTATTTCATGACAGATAGTTTCTAAAAGCAGCCTGCATTTGTTAATAGTTAATGAAACTGGAAGGGTGAATGGCCTAATTTGATTTTGACCTTGATTTTGACCAATATAAGTGGGAAATAGAGATATTGAAAATTAGAAAAAGAAATTTCCCTTAGATTTTGCCCCTTAAAAGTAAAAAATGAAAGTTCCTTATGGATTTTGACCCCTATAAGTGAAAAACTAAAATTCTCCCTATGTGATCAATAACCTCTGATCTCCTGATTTCATGTTTTGAAAAAATGTATCTTGACCGTACTACATCAGGACATGCACCAATGAAAACATCACGATTCAAGGTATCCATGTAAAAGATTGTGATATGAGATGTGTTAAATGTTTTTGCTTCTTTCTTAATAAAGAACGCATTTTTATTGCTGAGAATTAAGTTGAGAAAAAAAGATTAAAAAATATTCTTTAATTACGTCATCAAAAAGTATCTTAACATTGATGAATAATCATGGAAATAGACCCCTCCCTGTCTGTTTTTAGGGGGGTTCCAAGGGGGGGAAGTCGAAAACTAATTTGCTAAAAACACTTCCTGGAGATCACATGCATGCCCACTGAAAATTTAATGGAATTATATCAAATAGTTTTTGTTGTAGGCAGGTACAGACAGACAGATAGATAGACGGACTGGACTTTTGGTGAATTAAAATATGATATCAAATTTAAATCATTACTCAAGTGTACTTTGTATCTGCCCAACATACTATATGATGATGATGGCTTAACTCTGTGAATGGAGGTCCTGGAGGATTTTTGACGTCTTTTCAGGTCTTAAATAGGTATTGCCTGTACATGAATAGTCTAAAGGATTGCGCAATGAAGTTTTGAATATGCACCAATGACTCCCTAAATCAGCCCAAATGTAATCATGGCATCAATTTATTTCTGCTAAAGCACAAAAATGTTTATTTTCAATTTTCGCATTAATGGGTCAAAAGTAAATCTTCCTGCCCTACCAGACATCTGCATAACTGAACTGGACTAAATCCTAAAAAATACAGTAAATCCTTGACTTAATAGACTTAAAGGGTGGAAAGGGGTGTTCTTCATCGTCAAAAATCTTTTAAATCCGTGTGTAACCTAAGAAGCCATTTTTCAACATTTTTATTGATTTTTATGTGAAAAATGTTTTAATACAGTCCTGTAGAAATTCATTATTTAATTAGTTTTTTGACTATGTATGGCAGTAGGGTGATTTATCCAAAATCTATTAAGGAGACCCATGTTCTCATAAATGAGATTTATAATTAAAAATATTGATTATTATAGTTAAAAAAATTGAAAGTAGTTTTCAATATTTCATAAGTGATTAATACACTGAAGTAAAATGGTATATTCATGAAAAATATCTGTTAAATTCAAAATCAATTATACAGGAGTCCATCGAATTAAAGGTTTGCTATAAATATTTCAATATTCCTTCATCAATTCAAATCTTTTAAAAAACAAAACAGTCACTCAAAAGAAACCACCATGTGACCAATGTCTTTTGGCAGTATGCTGTGTTGGGGGTGGTCAGTTAAAAAAAGTGGAAAAAAAAGAGTGATCAATGAATGTTGTTGGTGGATACAAACTAAGGGACCAATTTAGCTTAAACTTACTTGGCATATTGAGCCCCCCCCCCAACTAAAATCTATTTAAGGGATGAATTTTGAAAAACAAAATAAAACATCATGTATGTATACATAGTCAGCTAGCCAGACTCACTTAAAAACTGGAGAAGCCTATGTTAATGGTTTAGATTGAAAAGATAGTGTTGTATTTAGTTCTACGTTTATGCTGAAATTCAGTTGCATCTATGATGGCCTTTGTAAATTGCAAAACTCATGTTTTCCTTTATTCCTCTCAATTAGGGAATATTTTGATAAGAATTGATTTTTTGGTCAACCTGCAAAATCTCCTCTGCACACCGACAAAAATTTGACTGAATCTCCAGTACTCTCCAGAGATACAAAAAAAAAAAAGAAAAAAAAATCAGACTAAATCTTTAATGTTAGATAACTTAGATGAAACATTGATTTTTGGAAAATTTACTGCTTTAAGCTCTATAAGCCTATAAGAATTAGACTGATTCTCTAGTGGCCAAGGAAATGGCATAAATCCCAAATAAATTCCCAAGCTTAACTTCATTAGAGAACTAAAAAAATCACACACTTACATAGCCTATTTTCCACTCTTCCACAAAATTTTCATTGAAGTTCAATGAGAACTTTGGGAGATATTGAGTGGATGGACATGAACTTTTGGCAATATTATGTATAGACAGATAGACAAATAGAAAGAAAAGCAGAAAGACGTGACTGAATACATATACCTCTCTAACTTTGATGGCATAGTTAATAATGATTGTGCACACGGCAAAAGTAGGTGCCAGGGGAAAAAGGTATCTTCTGATGGCAATTAACTGGAGAATATATCTAAGATTAATCAAAGCATTTCATCGTGTTTTTATCCAAAGTCGACTATGATAGTATGAAGGCCATCAGACTCTCGTGTAATCTGCTGATCACCTCTCAAGAAATATTGGTGCCGTATAACAAGATAACCAAACTTCAAGTTGATCTTCTGGCAAAACTTAACCAAATTAATCAAGACATTCCAAATCCTTTTATTTAAAGATATGTATTTTTGTATACGAGTGTCCATGCTGGAGAAGGACCGGCACACACAAAGAATTTTGTGCATGTGGGTTTTATTTCAAGTGGATGATGATACATCTAACAAAATTAGCTTGCTAGGCGATGAGTTCAAAAATGCTACTTTGACTAATATCTCTTTTTCTAACATCACATGGTTCGATGGCAAAAAATCCTGGGAAATGAACAGACCTTGACTCTCACACATGCAAACTTACATACTAAGTATATAACCCTGTGTATGTGGGAGACAAGATCTGTTCTTTTTCCAGTACAATTACATGTATATATTTGCTGTTTCCACTTACATATATGCTGTTTCACACATATCTAATTCCTGTCTATTTCCATAGTCTTTATAAAATCAAATTTGATATTTTTTGTTGTAAGAATGAGTTTGTTCGAATCAGTGGTCATCACAGAGTATGACAGAATTTATGAATCAAGTATATATGATAGCTATATATATCAAATATAGGGGATCAGACTACTGAAATTTGATGCAACAGACCATTTTTTCTAATCATAATCTGACAGTGTCAGTTATAACTAATTCGAAGAATAAACTTGATCAATTTCTACATGACAGTAAAATTCAAGATGATGTTTTTCAGAGTTTGAAAAGGATTGTCTCAATGAAGGAAAAATATGTTAAACATATTTGTTGGCATATACGAGCCTTCTTTTGATCCAAAAAAATGGCTCAAAATGTAATTTTAATCATTATTGTCTAGCCCCCACATTGGCTAGAATTTTAGTAAGAGTTTGAGAAGGGGTCTGGGGTCTGGTATGACATTAAATACAATATATTGTCCAACTTTAAATGTGATCCTATGGGGAACGTGACTTGGTTTGTGGACAGTATAATTGAAAGGATCATCACTAGTCTTGTGTCAAACTTGGCTTTTTCCAGTCTGTATCTTCTGGAGCAAGGATCCCCAACCATTTTGTACTGGGGACAGATTTGATATTGACACTATCCCTGTAAACCAAGAAACCCCTTATCATATAAAATAACCTTATGTATAAACTCCAGAAAAAAACTATTAATAAAAATTGAACATTCATTTTTTATCAAACTTACCACATTTAATCAACTATCATAGATTTTTATCAGAAATAACTGAAAAATGGCTAATTTGGCAACCCTGATAGATACGAAACCAATGAATTGAGTTAAAACAATGGCCATTATCACTCATTTATATGCACTGTGTCTACTGACAATCTAATCACACAGGCAAAACAAGTGGCTATTTTTGACTGACCTTAGTGTAAGTTAAACTGCTGATTTGGGACTATTCTTAATCATTAAAAAACTAGTCTTATATTCAAGAATATAGATATATGATTGTTCCTATGTACAGGTAATTTAAAGAAAGGATTAGTAATGACACGTTTTCATACTTGGTAATGCTGATTCTTTTCTCTTTTAATTTTATAGGATGATGATTTTGTCGGCACCGCAGGATTTGATGTAATGTGGAAGCGAATGAAATGCAGTCAAAAAATGGGGAAAGACATTGAGGAGTATTTGAAGGCCCTGTAAGTCTATTTATTGTTTTTTACATAGAGAATGCGTACATATGTGCACATACTGATGTCTGTCTGTCTATCTATCGATCCATCTCTCTCCGTTCCTCTCTCACTCACATACAGATACCTATGTGTACAGAAACAAAATCTCTCTTTTGCTATCTCTTCTTTCTACCCTTTCTCTAACACTTATATACCCCCACATAGAGTCTGTATGTTTCTCTCCCTCCCTCTCTCTCTCTCTCTCAATCTCTATCTCTCATAGACACATACACACACACACACAAACTCACACACAGATACATATGTATACACATACAAGATCTCTCTTTCATTCTCTCTTCTTCTAGCCCTTTCTCTAACATTCATATACCCCCACATAAAGTCTGTATGTTTCTCTCCCTCCCTCTCTCTCTCTCAATCTCTATCTCTCATAGACACATACACACACACTCACACAAACTCATACACAGATACATATGTATACACATACAAGATCTCTCTTTCATTCTCTCTTCTTCTAGCCCTTTCTCAAACAATCACACACACCCACAGACATACACACACAGAGGGTATCTTTCTGTCTGTCTGTCTGTCTGTCTGTCTGTCTGTCTCTCTCTCTCTCTCTCTTTACATTCAGAGTTATAGATTCTTATATTATTGAATTCATTATCACAAACAACTTCACATTATAAAAAATTGTTAATCTAGAGTAAAGTGCTAAGGACTAACTCATTTTGATAACAATAAACGTTTGATAACATTACCAGTAATGATAATAAACGGTTTTCCCTGTATTACCAATGACAAATGACATATTTACAATGAATATGATATACACAATGAAAGCAGAGTTTAAGGGAACCAGAAAAAAAGGGGTAAATTTGAGACACGCCTTTCCCATTCTAAAGGGAAAATACTCCCTGTTTTCTGGTGTGGAGGCGGTAAAACCTTTTCTTTTCACCTGAAACAGGGAATGCATTCACTGAGGGACAGGGGTTTGAAGAATCGAAAACAAAAGCAAGGCTGGGGTAGACTGAATTCATTGTTTATGTTGCTTTTGTTGTTGAGCAATCAATGACCGTTCTCTCTACAACCTTTGTCTGTAAAGAAAGGACAGGGTCTTTTTTTGTACAGAAATAGGTGGCAAACAGAAGAAAATGGGGGTTAATATACCAATTGGCATATCTTCACTGATGTCTCTTGTTATTTGGACCTAATACAAGAGAAGTCAGACAGATCCCTGTGGTCGAATGGTAGAGTGCTTAGTTTTGGTTCAATGAGCCGTGGTTCGATCCACGGGCAAGGTTTTAAAAAATGGCACTCAATCGATACCCCTCCTTGAAGCACTCAGCACAAGAACAAGGATTGAGGAACCTGTCCCTGAAGCCAAGGGGTTATGGCCAAATCATGTTAGATCGATCAGTTCTTGTTAGAACACTTGAGTTAAGCAAGATTGAGCCTAGTCAGTAACTAGATGGATGACCATAAGGGAATACCTGGTGCTGTAAGCAGAATAAAGATTCAACATGCCTGACAAGCCGAAAGTGGGTCTTACTAATAATTGCCTGTGTGTACCTAACTTTGCGACACCCTCGATGAGGGTATAATGATGATACATTCCTACAAAGCGGTTGTCCTGAGTTAACGAAAATAAAGAGACAAAACAGCTGCAGGAAACAAATATCAAAACAAACATACTTAGATCTGATAGTTATCTCTGAAAAAAAGTCTGAAGCTTTAGAGTATATAAATTCAAGTGGTTTGGAACTTAACAGGAACTTGTTCAATAGTGAAGTCAATAGGATTATCAAGGATATAATGGAGAACAATGGATACAAGAGAAGGTATGGCATTCCCTTCTCTCCTTCAATATGGATTGCTATGCCAGACCTTTTCATATTCCCTTTAAATGACTGTCGGGGGACAGCATGTTTCTCCCATATATTCTTTTCCACATTTACATTGGATGGAATAAATGCAATCTTTTGTCAAACACTTCTCTTGTGAAGGACCAATTCCAGTGAGGAGATTGTAAGGAGTGGTTGCGAAAACCACCCTGATGTTGCAATGACTATATCCAGTGATGTTGTTAGAGATTTGGGGGCCTATGGCTCTTAGTTCCTTAGTGAGATTTGATGAAAAAAGGAAAATTTGCAATAAATAAACATGCACTATCACTAAATCGGTGAAAAATTATCCAAAAGGCTGAATTATCATTTATACAATTCATGTATGTACAAATACATCTTTATCATTGTATAATGTCTGTAGGTTAACTACTACTTATAAAGCTTATCGCCCCTACTTTCATTTTGGGTCCGGTTTAGGGGGCATTTTCAGATAGCGCCCCCTTTCTCAGCTATGCCTCTGTCCATTGCCTTCAGATTTGTTCTGCTGCTCATCTTACAATATTGTATGCTTATCAAAGCTACATGGTTGGTGTCTCATGAGTTAATTTTTTTATTCCCTATCTTAGAGATGTTATAGAACAGGGAGTCATGGGCGTCTACTGCCACTTTTCCAATGGATGAGCAAAATTATATATTTCCAGGTTAGGGGCAAAAAGGTGTATTAGAATTATACCATCATGGCCAACCTGTTACACAGTAGGCAGTCCACCCATCAAGAAGATGCTGCACTCGCCACCATTTGCAGTGTAAGCACATACAACCCACTCTATGATCCAGATATTAGATAGTGCACTTTACCATTGACGGAGATTCAGGACCTGACCCCAGGGTGACATGATTGGGTTAGCATTAGTGAATTATAATGCTGTCTTTTTATGCGGGAACATCAAGGTGGTGTCACCCAAAACAATTGTACTTAACCATTGACTATGAGGATCAAACTTCCCAAATCCTTCGCTCTTGGTGAGAAGGCCTGATCCAGTGGGATGCAAATTTCTTGTTCCCGCCTCCCTGGAATTGCCTGTGCTTATACTATTCCTAGCCAGTCAGTATATTAATCTCATAGTTTTGTCTAAGCTTTGCGTCTATGCACGTTCATGCACATCTTGCAAGCAATGCACAAAAAAAATTGACATTTACATAATGTTGAAATTAATGATTATACCTATAAGTGCAATTATAATTATACTAATTGAAAACAATATAAAAACTTCTTCTCAAATTAGTAGGTCAGTTTATCAAATATCACATTTGTACGTCAATGATTTCCTCTTACGGGTTTGTATAGCACTGCTTGTCAGACAGCATTCACTTCATCAAGTTTACAAAGATCTGTTTCAAATCCTCTAGATAGCTTCTTGAGTTTTCATTGAAAAAAATATTGATTCCTTGTGTTGAATTTTAAAAAAAATGACGGGATGTGTAACTTGGAAGAAGTTGAACAAAAAATGAACAGTTTCAAGTTTACATTTATACTAGCATATACGTTTGTCACAAGGAAAAAGTCGCACAACAAGACATCTGCTGGCACTGACTACTTGAAATTTGAGGAAAAATTGATTAGCCACCATTTTCTCACTGTTCACCACTTATTTCTGTAACAAAGAGACTTCTCTCTTTCTTTTAAGGGTTGTGCAACTGAATAAGACTGTGGTATGAATCATCCACAAAATTGTGGTAACAACAAAAGCAATACAAAGAATGTGTTCAGTAGTTCAAATAGCTCTTGAGCTGATAATGATGCTTCTCTAAGTTATAAATGGCGAATAAGTGTTGCTGTTAAGGTGAAATAGATGAATAAATTAGGATGAATTACTGGCAGTCAAATATTAATTTTGCAATTTCTTCTTTTTTTCTTTCCTTTCTCTCCTCAGGGCCAAGATCGAGATTGAATACAGCAAGAGCCTGGGTCGCCTCAACAAAAGTACAGAGAAAGAAGACCTTGGGTAATTACTAAAAGAAATATATATATATATATATATATATATATATATATATATATATATATATATATATATATATATATATATATAGTATATGTGGTACAAATCAGGCTAACAGTATACCATAATATAATAATATATCAATAACATAAAGCCACTTCTGAAATGTGATGGATTTATTTCATAGAGTGCTCGATAGAGGCCCAAAGAGGGCAGAAACATGAGCTAGTTTGTGTAGCGAATCCACAATCTACTATATATATATATATATATATATATATATATATATATACTTATATATATATATATATATCTATATATATATATATATATATATATATATCTATATCTATATATATATATATATATATATATATATAGGTATATATATATATGCATATATATATATATACATATAGATATATTCATATATGTATATATTTATATATGTATATATTTATATATATATATATATATATATATATATATATATATATATATATATATATATATAGTTTAGAAAGCTTCACAGCTTTAAACACTAAACATTAAATAACTTTTTCAAATATCCTTTTGTGTCACTTTAGTCACTCATTTCCCAACATGTCATAATGTAATTTATGTAATTTTCTCCTGTTTTTTTTTTTTGTCTGTTTTACAAACATTTTTTTACTATCGCATAATGAAGCAGTGTTCATCAAATGCCACTTCTCTGTCAGCTATGATTTTGATATGTAGCATAAGTTATACATTGAGTTCGTTATTTTATGTAGTGATTGCAAAAAGTATCTTATACATTTCAAAAATTTTGTTTTAACATACTTATACATCTTAAAAATTCACAAAATTTGGACCAAAGATTTCTGATTTGTGCACATAACTTTTCAATGTTCAACCTTGTTTCAATATATTTTTTGATCTTCAGTCCAAATTTCATCAACTTCGAAGCTATATCAAAACGTTAAAACTTATTTTTTGAAATGTATCGGATACTCTTTGTACTCACTGTAATTGAAAGATGTCTAATAATAAAATTTACATTTTTGCAGCTGAATGTTTTGCTCTGAAAAGACGTTCTAATTTTGATTGAACATTATCAACAGTCATGCGAGTGATCTTCTAAGATTTTCCTGCTTTTTTTTAGTTATGCACTCCACTTGTACTGCTTACAAACAAATATTAGCCTTTTTGTAGAGTTTGATGACTGATCAGTGAATAAACGAGTTGTGCACACATTGTTTTGCAGCCATACCTCAACTTGCAAAGATTTTTTTTTTTTTTTGTGGAAAGATGGATTGGGTTGTTGATAAGAAAATTCACCTCAACCTAATCCTAGTGAGAATCTTAAAGTCATCTAGGAGGAGCACAATTGAAAATATCTGTCTGGATTTGCCCAAAGTACAGCAGCATTCTAAACAGTTTTTGAAGTTGGTGACTGGTAAAGTTTTGAAGGAATTCAATTACCAAATGTTCAGAAACTTCTTTTGTCTAAAGCTAGATTGGATTTCATGAAGTGCACTGATATGGAAACAATAAAAGAACATTCTGGTTTGATTATGATTATGAAAAATTTTCTAAGTGAAGGTTTTAGTTTAGAAAATCAGGAGAGAGGTTGGCCAAAATCATAGATCACACAAAATGAGTTGAAGGCTTCAGTGGAAAATAATCGAAAGACAAAAAAGCGAACTTCAGCGTATTCACTGGAACTATTTCAAATCATTTATGAGTAGTGCAAATATCAAGAAAAAAGTTCTATGAATCCATTTAAGTTGAATGGGATTCCAAAACTCAAATCTCTTGAGGCTTGCATTACGCGTTCCCAAATACATCGCAAAAAACTTGGCAGTTAAGCATACACACTGAACCTGGTCTCCATAACCATTTCTTGGTACACTCCAAGTCTTATGGATTCAAAGCAGTTCAGGCACCTCCACTCTGATTCCGATGACTGCAACTATCATGGCACCAAAGCTCCCTTCTTTAACTTAGAAGCTATCTCCCATCTTCTCTCCTCTTCTCTTGATGTGATCAATCATATTAATGTTTTCATCACATGTATAATCATTTCAGTCCTGTATCGTCATTAGTGTTCATGTATTAAATGTATGTTTTATTTGTCCACTTAAGTACTTGAATGTATCCTTTTAACTTTATTTCATCTCCACGTCCACATTCATACTTGGCTTCAACCTCTCCATTCATCTCCTTTCCTCCTTTGACCTCTCCAGAGATATCCATGTTCAGGCCACAAGTACAGTGGGTGCCCATTCTTCAATGAGAACTCTACAGAACTATATACCAACCATCATTCCAATGACTGTTGACCCTTATAACTATATAAGAACCAGAATACTTATACTTTTCTATTTTGTCTATTTCTGGTCCAAGTTGGAATTGACTTTGCTTTACCTCCACAACCACAAGAACAAGATCAATCCTCACCTAATTTTGCAGAGTAGACATTTTCACTGTTTGTCTATCATATCATGTTAAAACCAAACCTATGTATAAAATTAACATTTTCCCTACTGTGATTTGAAATCCCAACCAACTGATTGTTAGGCTGCACTCTTACCAACTGAGCTCAGCTGACAAGTCCTATATAGCAATGGGTTTTTTTTTATCATATATGAATACAGAAGTTGCAGTAATCATCTCTAGCCTAATCAGAAGTAGGAGCAGAGATTGACCTTGCAGCAATTGGGCTTGTTAATTCCTAACATTTTTCACTTATGTTATTGTCCACTTGTCCCAAAAAATGTGAATCAAAACGGATTTTCCCTTTGGACCTGTAAGTCATGTATTTCAGGCTGGGCATTAGTTTACTTCAACACGAGTCCATTTGAGAACAGAGATGACCCACACCTCCCACTTCCAGAGATATACTTGATTTTCATTGGCTAACAAACTGTAAAAATCAAATGACAAAAACCTTTCAGTAGTCAGTGAGAAAAGTTTTTTTGTTTTCATCTATTTGAGCTTTTCCTTTCAAAGGCTCAGGCACCTTGGTACAGGTTATCTAAAGATGTAGTCAAGTCATTGATGTAAACAAATATATTCAAAATGGATGAATATGATCAAACAGAATGATTATATATTGCGTTATATCATACATAAACATCTATTTGAAATGATCTACCGTGGTTACACGGTTAATGTATCACTTAGCCTTGACAACGTGAATAGAATAAACAAAATGTTAGAGAGACCCCTTGAGGAGCCAAGACCCCACCTCCCCTCCCCTGAAAGCTACAACACTGACTGATGTACAATAATTGATCCTTAATATTGATGCAGAGGTGTTAATGTCTTTTATTCGTGTTATCCAGGAAGATTGGTCAAGCCTGGCAAGAGTTTAAATTGCAAATGGAACACCTTGCTTCCAACCATGAAGAGGTTGGTCATATCCTGAATAATCAGGTAGAAAGTCTGAGATTAATCAATGACAAACATGAGGAAAGACGAAAGGTGAGTAAAAAATTTGAAAATATACTTCTATCAAGATACATCTACCAATACAGTGGTGAGCAAAAGTATTCGACCACATCGGAATTTCTCCTATTCTGTTGCATTACAACCTATAATCTATATGGATTTTTCTTTTTTGATTTTGCCATTGACCTACATTGAATGGTCCAGATTGGTGAGGTGAAATTTTTGAAAAATCTTATCGCAAAATTTTCAAAGCAGAATAAACTGAAAAGTGATGTGTGCATGAGTATTTGACCCCCTTTGCTATATATTCCCTCAATAAGATCAGGTCAGAAAAGTTCCTTCATGATAGCACTTGCTTGTGGGAGTCTGTTGCTTTGTAGAGTGGTAGACCCTTGGGCCTGTCAAAGCAGGTGTATATAAATACCAAGATCATGTGACTGATCATGTGACACTTAGATTGCACACAGATGGACTTTATTAAAGTAACTATATAACTTCTGAAGGTTATTGAGTGCATATCTTTTTAAGGGGTTTATTGCAAAGGGGTTGAATAAGAGTGATGCACACATCACTTTTCAGTCTGTAAAATTTTTAAAACAAGATTTTTCAAATATTTCTTCTCTCCAATTTGGATTATTTAGTGTAGGTGTATAGCATAATCATTTTTAAAAATCTATTTAGATTAAAGGTTGTAATGCAACGAAATAGGGAAAATTCCAAGTGGGTTGAATACTTTTGCTCACCATTGAATGCATCTGTATGTGTTTAATGTGTGTTGAGAGCTAAAATTATACAATAAATTTCCAAAAGTTTATTTAAACATCCTTATACAGCTTCAAAATGGACAGAATTTGGACAAAGGATTAAAAATACAAAAATCAAAAAAATATTGAAACAAGATATTTCTTATTGTTATCTTATTCTTAGAAATCTATTTAATTCAGTGTGCTGAAAATTCCAGGTATAATTCGGTATCAAAACACGTCTAGATAATAAAAAAAATTGACTTATATCTAACCAGAACATCTTATGACATGTTTTGAGTTTACATAATTGTTAGTATCTGACAACTGGCAACCAAAATGTCCACCAGTCAACATAGGTTTCTTCAGTTTTCAAAGTGATTCTGGCTGGCTATATATCTATGTATGTGTCACATGTGCAGGCCCTACTAATGGAGCAGGAGGGCTGAGAATGTAAACATTTACTCCTTATTATGTCGAGAAATTTAAAAAAAATCAAAATTCAGGCTTTTTGGTGATCACCAGCCAACTGGTCGATCCATCTGCTAACACATACATACACTCATTACTGCTCGATAAGTGTCACCTGATATATACTATTCCCCCATACACACATCAATGGAACTATAGAACTGAAAGTTTGAAGATTTATTCCTTGTTGTGTCTAAAAAAAATAGGGTTGTTTTTTAATTTTTTTTAGATTCAGATTTTTCATGATCACTAGCTAGCATGTTATGGTTGAGTGACTAATCAGACCTGTTTATGATTCTATTTCTGTATTTTAATATTGATATGTTGTTATGACAAAAACATACCGGTTTTGCAGGGATAAATATCGTTATTACTTAGTCATTTCCCCTCCTGAATGTTATCTGGAAAATGTTTTGATTTTCAACCAAGTCTAAACAATCACTCTAGGATGGCAAGCCTTTGGCAGAGTATGCTCAACCTTCAAAATTAAGAAGATCCCATTAATCCTAAAAAGAAGGGTGTATAACCAATCCATCCATGAAAAGACAATAGTCAGGGATATCATAGAATCCATTAAAAATCTCAAATGGCTGTGGGCTGGCCATGTTGCAAGAATGGCAGACAACCGATGGACATCGCGACTCACAACATGGATCCTCTGAGATCACTTGCGCAACTGAGGCCGGCAGAATATTACATGGAGAGACAAACTAGACAAGTTCAGAATGTACTGGCTCCGCAACGCCCATGATAGAGAAGTGTGGTGAATCCTGGGGAAGGTCTATGTCCAACGACAGACATTAAAAGACTGATGATGATGATGATGATGATGAAACAACTTGGATTTCAAAGAAGTTTAGTTAACATATTCATATTTTGAAAGGAAGTACTTTTTCTCAATCTTTGCACAATTTTGCCGGGACTGCTTTCTTAGGAAATAGAGATTACTATTGTAAAAATAACCTTTTTGAGAAACAGATATTTTGTATCTTAGTTCAGGGTCAGTGTTACAGCTCACTTGACATTAAAAGCCCAAGATCAACACCAAAATCCTCTCAAATGAGCTAGATTGTAAAAATATACCAAGTAAATGATTTAAGCATATATAATGCAATAAAAACTTAGCTAATCATGAGTTTAATTCTTACATTTCTATACATGTTGTACAACTTCAATTCTGTCATCTGCTTTGGAATGTTGCTTACATCACAGAAATGTGGTACTACTAGCATCAAAAGTAAGGGCAAGAATTCTATCCCAGTTGTTATGAATTTGTTTCTTTTATGAATTCTCATTCTTTTTTATGAATTGATTTATTTTTTCTGCTGACTATTTTTAAAGAATCACGAGCAAAAACTTTTTATCAACGAAGTTTACTTTCATTTTTTGTGGTAGATGTGCCAAGGCACAGTTGAAAATTGAGGGTTTCATGGAATTATGAAGATATAAAACCAGGAATCCAGCAGGGTGTTGAAAACCCCTGATCTAGTGAGAAAAACCCAACAGTGGCAACACTCTACAGGATCCCTAAAAATATCTAGAATTCGGAAAATCTACATGTTATAGATAAATCATCATCATCATCATCAGTCTTTTAACATCTGTCATTGGACATAGACCTTCCTTAGGATTTGCCACAGTTCTTTATCATGGGCGTCACGGAGCCAGTATTTCCTGAATCTGTCAAATCCATCTCTCCATCTTGTGTTCTGTCGGCCTCGGTTTCTTAAGTGATCTCTGAGGATCCATGTTGTGAGACGTGATGCCCATCGGTTGTCTGTCATTCTTGTAACATGGCCTGCCCATTGCCATTTGAGCTTTTTTATAGTTTCCATGATGTCATGGACACCCATTTTCTTCCTTATATACTGTGCTGTTTTGTGATCTCTCCATGTGAGGTTGAGTATTATTCTCTCATGTGCACATTGCATACTTCTCAGTTTGTTGGTCTGTCTCTTGGTTAGGTATAGATAAATGATATCCATCAAAATAAGGTACCAAAAATCAAAAAAAATTTTCAGAAAGGGTCTTGTGGAGTACTGATGCCAATTTTCAAGTCTGTGGACAAAACAATTTGGCCTGGGGCACTGGAACACATAAACACATAAACACACAAACAAATACACATACATAAAAAAAAAAAAGAACTCTTCGCCGCCTTTGGTAGCTATGGTTATTCAATTCTACACGTAACAAATAATTTGTAAGAAAATTATTGTAACAATTACTCAAATATAACGAGTTTTTATACTTAGGAATAATCATGGAAATTCTATGGGTCCTGATAATGAATAGAACTATTCTTATTAAATCTTTATAAACACTTTGAAATAACTGACAGAGAATGGCAGTGAACAGAAATGAACACAGGATTTTTAACTGTATTAAAAGAGATTTATGTTTCTTGCCTGTTTCAGAAATACCTCTCTGCTTCTGCTGTAGATAAATTTCTTCATTCATTTATTGTTGCTCACAGCCAGGCCAATCATTGGGTTCAGGTTTGGAGAGGATATTTGACTTGCAATTATTGAGCGTAGTACAGAGATTGGTCTCCTCTATACGAAAATGAATGCAATTACCACAGGAGACTCTATACAATATCCCCAACACTTTGTATTCTAAGATGATTACCCATCTAGGTACTAACCTGGTGTGTCCAATGTAAATTTGGCTGTAAGGGTAAATGATTAAAATTACGCAAATGAAAAAATAATAGCTTTCCAAAGAAAATTATGTATCACTGCCACCAGCATATACTGTATTGGGGTTAATCAATTAAAATGTAGGAAGAAGGGGTGAACAATGAATAAATTATTTCTCTTGCCTTTTGTTCAGCTGTGATCACTAAAAAAGGTCTGAGTTTTCAAAAACTAAGCAGATACAAACGAGTTACCAATTAGGATAAACTTACAATTCATATTGAACCCCCAACTAAAAACCTATTTTGGTGAGGGAGTTTCAAAAAAAGGAGTTTGTGTGTTTACAAAATTTCAAGTTTCTACTATAAAGGGTTAGGGCTGGGCAAAGTTCAGATATATACATAGATAGATATATACATATATAGATATATAAATGTCAGAACACATGAATAACCTAAAACCAGCAACAGTGATTAAACTGGTCTGTTGTGGGTTGCAGTGATTAATTTTCCTGTAATTTTCAAAACTTTTGTGATTACTCTTTCCTTTTTTTTCAGATGAAAGACTGCGTGAAAAAATGTCAAACATTAAAATCAACGCTATTAACACGTACATTAACGGTGAGTATATCTAAAGGAGAAATGGAGTGTTGTATCTGTATATAAAAAGAGCCATGTCTGCCACACTTGGAATATCAGTAGCAGCAACCAGCTCCTCTCTCTTTCTTTTCTCTTATTATACTATCTTTTTTCACTTTCTTTTTTCTACCCTCTTACCGAACTACTGGACTTTCTTCACCACTCTTCCTTCCTCCTCTCTTATTAAACTACATAACTCTCTTATTTCCCCTTTCCCTTCCTACCCACTCATTAAACTACCTCTCTTTTCTCCCTTCTCTCTTCGTGCCCTCATATTAAACTATGTAACTTTCTTTTCTATCTTCTTTTTTTTCTTACCTTTTAATCAAACTACCTTTCTTCTCTCCTTTTTCTTCCCTCTCTTATTAAACTACCTTTTTTCCTCTCCTCTCCCTTCCTCCCCTCATTATACTACCTACCTTTAATTACTCCCTTATCATGTCCTATCTGCTAACAAACTTGAAATCCCCCCCCCCGCCTTGATGAGAAGGGAAAACTTTTTTTGCTTTTTGCATTCACCCCAAATATGGTTTAATTGGGGGTGCAATCTACAATGAAAGTGTATCCTAAATTGGTCCCTTAGTTTGTGTCGCACGGCATTCACAATTGCTTTTTTGAAAATATGTACTTTTTAGTGATCGAAAAGGCAAGAAAAGTGACTTATTAATCATAGATCTATTATTTAAACCCAACTGGTAATATTTCCATCAAGGTTACTGAATTTTATCACCATCCCTGCTTAGTTTACAAAGTAAAAAGCAGCATATATGAGTGGTGGTGATTCATAACTTCACTTGGAATGCTGTTCTTTTTCTATTATCACCATAGCTTTATTGTTTATCATTTTAAAGTTAATTAAACCAAATATTTGATAATGAATTTTGCTAGTCTGACATGCTTTTTGTCAGTATGAGGTCTGTCTAGAAAGTATCCAGCCATTTTGAATATCTTGAGAACTGGTTGTGTGTCCGTAATGTGACTTGGCAGCTCACCAGAAAAGATCTTACTGCGCATGCATGAACAAAGACTCTTTTGTGGGGTCACTCAATTGGCAGTGAGATACCATTGAGTGAGCTTGTATACTAAGCAACTATCAAATTCGCAATGACTGAAAGAGATTCTCTACGTCACATGTAGAGTTTTCGGCAAAATATCGCATCACCCAGGTCTGTTGGCCACAATAGTTTTGGCTTTTTACATTGAAAGGGAGGAGATTTCACACCATGGATGAGAATAAGGTGAATATGACAAGACAGCTAATGGCAGTACCGAAAGAGACCTGTTTTGAAAGTGTAAAGTGTGCTGGGATAAGAGTCTGATGCCTAAGAGTACTAGTTTGAAGAGGACTAATGCAACATTGCTCCAGATTAGTTCTTTTTTTTTCATTGATATTAAATCGCTGGATACTTTCCAGACAGGTTTTGTATAAACAGGTAAATAATTCAATCTTCTAAACTCTAACCTGTACATCTGATTTTTTATGAGAATTTTTCTCCTGCTTTTAAAAATTTCAGGCTGAAAAAAATTACAATCAAAAATGCCGGGAAAAGGAACAATTGAAGAAACAGTATGACTTGACCAAAATGACCCCTACAGCCAAAGAAATAGATAAGGTCAGCATTTTTGTGTGTCTTCATTCTATTCTTGACTAAACGAGCACCAACCACTTAATTTGCTACAAAAGTACCAAATACTTAATTTACTACAAAAGCACCAAGTGCCAAATTTGCTATTAAAGTACCATACACTTAATTTGCTACAAATGCACGAAACATTCAATGTACTACAAAAGTAACTAACACTTAATGTGCTACATATCCCACCTTGTGCTTTTGGGAAATATAAAATTGTGCTTTCTCTATGTCTTGCACATGGACTGAAATAACTTTTACACAAAGCCAGATTCTTCAAGCATCTAGCATATCTACAATATATTTTGTTGGATGAGGCAACTTCTGGATAAAACGAGACCCCAATTTCCAGTCTGAATTTCCTGGTTTTAGATCAATGTTCAGTCACTGTTTTTATATCTGGTCTATAGGACAACCCCATTTTTTACAATTTTCCTTTCTGATGTCATCTTATCCGCCACAACATATGGTAGTTTACTTAACATTGCTGTATAGCAGACATGCTGATCCCAGAACATAGAGTGGAGCCTCTAAAGACAGACTGGTGGTAAAACTTCCTTTCTGGCAACCACTGACGTTGAAATGCTTGCCAATTACATCTCATTGTACCCCCAGAAAAACGACCTTGTAGGCCAAGAGATTGGGATCATCTCTCTACGACAACCCTCCCACTTTGAATAGTCCCATACAGGTGGCTATGCAAATCTCTGTACAGTCACAGACATCATCAGAATGTTAGTTGACTAACAACATCCATAAATTAGAGCTGCCGAAATGGGATCGCTGAAAAGATTAATATATCCTACCTATGTGCTAATAAATATATAATTTTTTGATTTGTAATATTTTTAGTGATACATCTACTTTCTTAAGAAAAAAAAGATAGAGAGACAGAGCAATCAACAGACAGGCTGTGTGTATGTGAGTTTCTTTGTGCATGTGTGTTTCTGTGTGTGTGTGTGTGTGTGTGTGTGTGTGTGTGTGTGTGTGTGTGTGTGCATTTCTTGATTTTGAGTTTCATTTATTTTATTCTACTTCTTTGTCTTTGTAGTTATTTAACAAGTATCAGAAAGCAATCCAAACAACGGAACAAGCAGGTAAGTCAACATTCAGATCATACATTGAGATATTGTCTGATTGAATGGCCAGAAAAATTAAACTGAGAAGGGAATAAGTCTTACATATAAAAGCTTATTTAAGTACCATAATCTTTTATATTTCCATTTTGTTTTATCTGCCTGGCTTAACTCAAGAACAAGATTAGGTATCCCGGAAAAAGTGATTTTTCTAGATGAATAAACCGGCTTCATTATTATAGATAAAAAAAACACATTTGTTTTCCCTTATTATTCATTCAGGAAACTAAAAAAGGAATTGTATGTCTAAAAATTAATGATAAAACTGTACAAATTTTTAAAACTTTCATTTTTATTCCTGGGTAGTAATAAGTGTTCTTTTCTTATTGCTTATGTTTAAGAAGTATAGAACATGTCAGTAAGCAGGACCGTAATAATTCAAAATCTACCAATTTTCTATTGAACAATAGGCAAATTTGCACATTTTTAATCACATGAAGAAAAATAATTACTCATAAATATCACAGTCCTTGTAACAAAAGCAAAGTTTTAAAGGGAATAATAATCATTTCTGAACTTTTTACCCATAAGCAATCAAAGTATAACACTCAATACCCAGGAACAGAAATTGAGTTGTGTGATTTAATTGAGAAAATATCGTTGAAATGGATGGTCAAATTGCTCCCTTTCTACTATTTATAGTGGGGAAACATTATAGGTGGATGAATTATCCTTGGCAGTGTAATAGGGCTCTGTAAAATTTTTCAGTTGACTAATGAAACTGATTTGTCATGCTAGAGGGACCTGCATTGTGTAAAAATAACTTCGGTAGACATTCCACATCAGTTATAGAGAAAATTTAGCCCCGGTTTTCGCTGTGGTGTCGTAGACAGAAAAAAAGAGTTTCCATCAAATATGATCATATTGTTTATCATTGAAAAGAAAATTTTATGCTGAATAAAGTTTATAAAAGAATCAAATGCCTTAGAGCAAGTAATTTTTAGCAGTTTACAATCAAATGTCACAAACCCTTGTTTCAAAATGAGTTGATGTGGACTGATAGCTATTAAATAGGGGAGGTAATAGTGCATACATCCACTCCCAAAATTTAATAACTTTTTTGTCAATCTATTGTCTAAAGTCCCACAAAATTTCTTTGAAATTCATAAAATAATCCATTGAGAACTGCTGGAGATACTGTGTGGACAGAGAAATTTTGAAACTATAGTGTAGTGCTGAGAGTTAGCCAGGATGTAGGGAGGTAATTGTGCATTGATTCCCCCCCCCCCCCAAGATGTCCTGACTTCTCACATAGCCTATCATCAACTCTTCCACAAAATCCATAAAGAACTTTTGGAGATATCCCATGGACAGTTATTGTGTGGTTTGGAAAAATTAGCTAAAGTTTAATCACTTCTTTCTTAAATCATTGCCGACTCTTCCAAAAATTTCATTGAAATTTATTGAGACCTTTTGGAGATATTGTGTAGACGGACAGAGAACTTTTGAAGATATTTTGTGGTTACGAACAGTTAGCCGTGAAATTTTGATTGGAAAAGAAATGATTAAAATTCTAGTGTGTCCAATTTGATTCATTAGTCAACTCAAAAATTCTTATGGAGCCCTATTACAACGCCAGGATTAGATATACAGTAACCAATTCTGCTGATCTTACATCTGTGATAATGCTTGTGTGGGGGTCTTTCTCTATTCTCACTCTCACTCTCACTTTCATTTTCTCTCTCTGTGGCTTTTTTTTAACTCTCAACTATCTGCTTATACCAATAGCTTTCTCTCCTAAAGCTACCAGATGCAGTGTAGTTATCAGATGAAAAGGCAAAAAAAACACTTGGAAAATATTCATTTATTTTCCAGAGGCATAGCTAGTGATTTTGGAGCCAAGGGTATCTCGGCTCCTTTGTGGGACCCCGTCTAATATTTTATGAGATTTGATTACTAAGGAAAATTTGCAATAAATAGACACGCACTGTCACTTGGTTAGTGAAAAACAACTCAAAAGGTTGAATTATTATTTATGCAATCCATGTTTATTTTTTGTTTTATAATATCAGGAGGGATGCAGTAGATGAATTACTATTTATGAAGCTTTTAGAGATCCTTTCCATTGTGGGCCTGGGAGGCATTCTCAAATAGTCCCCTCCCCACCTCCTTTTTGCTCTATCTTTCTTTCTCCCTTCTCCCTTACAATTAGGTTGTTGAATATCAAATGTTGTTGTTTTGGATATTAAGATGAAGGATGAGATAAACAAAACAAAATTATAAATACTTAATCAAAATATGGAGCAATAACCTTATCCACATGATCATCAAATGATAACATATCATCTTTATAAAAAATTCTTTAGGTTTAGTCGACACAAGTTCAGTAAAAGAATGAATCATGGCTTCCCTAATATTGAACCCTTTATTGCGGATATGAACTTCAAAATACTTGGAAAGTCTTTGTATCCCAATTCTTCTAAGCTTAGATACAGTCAGCTGATTGGTGTGAGGTCATGCATTGTCATGGCGTTTTTCATTCAGTTCATGTAAGACACATTTTTGTAACTTTTTAACCTTAACAAATGCCTTGAGATGATATGATATAGTCACTGTTGAAGTCCTCAAGACTCCAGAGAGTACTTGAACCATTGTTTGTGGGTCATTGGCCACTGTTGTCGATAATTCGTTTCCATTAAGAACAGGTTTGCGCTTCCCACAAGATTTATCTTTGGTATCCATATTTCCAGACCTAAAAACTTGCACCATAGTAGTGTTCAACTGGAACGTTTCAGAGCAGCTTCAGAAGCAAAATGTCCTAATTTGAAATTGTACTGAAAAATGAGTCCAGCTTCATTGTAAAACAAGTGTGGAACTTAAGATGGTAATTTTTCAAGATTTTTCCTCTTAAAGTGACCCCTTTGAATAACTGTGTCCCTATCAGGCAATCATCACCCCTCCCTCACCCACATTCTTTAGTAGTAGTGAACTGGCTCATTAGGCAAGTAAAGCTTTTTTTAAAATCCTGTGCAGTCATCTTTGGTTTACCTTTTATTTCCAGACTGTGCATACAAGGCATTCATTGACCAACTCGAAGAACAACGTAAACAATGGGAGAAAGAAATGTGCAATGCTTATGTGGTAAGTACATAAAACAAAAAATTTTTTGTTGGTTTTCTTGCTATGAATGGCCAGGATTATTTTAACTTCAAAATTAATCTCAAAAGTTGGTTAAAACCTAAGCAGATGTAATGATTATTTTAATTTTTAATCATACTCATTCTCTGTATGTGTTTGAGTGTGTGCGCACATACTACAAAGATAAGGTTATATCTGTATCGTGTATAAATAAATCATTGTAGCCTGCACATGTACTAGAACTATTTTATCAACAAAAATTATCTAGAAAAAAATAGATCTTTAATGAGAATTATCTTAAAACTAGTTTTTCTCTCTGATATCACCTGAAAAATTGATCATCTATCTAAAATTATCTAAAGGATAGATCTTTCATCCAAAATTATCTAAATAAAGATCTTTAATCTAAAATTATCTAAAATATAGATCTTTTATCTGAAGTTATCTCAAAAATAGATCTTTTATCTGAAATTATCTGAAAAATAGATCTTTTATCTGAAATTATCTAAAAAATAGATCTTTTATCTAAAACTATCTGAAAAATAAATCTTTTATTTAAAATCATCTTTAAAAAGGTCCAAAATGACCGTTGAGACCCAAAGAAGCGCTTTTTTGGAAAAACAAAACAAAAAAACGTTTTTAGATGGTACTTTGTAACCAGGAGTGCCTGGAGACACAAAAAAACACATGGACACTCAAAGATAGAGGAATCAGTTTCCTATTCAGCTGGTTGGTTGGCCATTTATGGGGCTATGGTGATTTGACTGCATTGTTCTATATGCATACAAAATGTTGGGCTTTTAATGTTTAAATGCTTTCCAAGGGAAAGGTCTCTACTCATGTCCAAACAATATATATGTATGTATATATAATATGAACTGTAAAGAGTGAGACAGACTCAGGAGTAAAGTGTTTAGAGGTAAGGTTTATCAATCCGTAGATGTTAATGGTCCGGACATGTTTTGGGATTTATTCCCATCTTCAGTGGTGTGTGCTGTGTGAGTATGTGTTTTTAGGGTTTAAAGTTTCCATATGGAACAAGAGTCCACTCTCAGGAGCTTTGCCTTGTGGGTAAAAGATTTTATAAAGGCTGCTGGAGGCATCCTGCAGTGTGAGAGAGAAAGTCCAGCTAGTGATGAAGTCTATGGTTAAGCAGCAGCAGTTGGTCTTGGAGAGGGCAAAGTGTATCAGGGTTGGAGGGAAATATATATATTTCACTTTTGTTCTAAATGATGTAAAAAAATTATAATCAATGATTTCTTCACTTGCATTTTTCCTTTGTTTTCTTAATAATTTTACCCTGAAAATTTTGTTTGTATCTCTGAAAGTTCATAATTGGACAGCAATGGAGTCAAGACTTGTTAGTAAAAGGAAATGAATTGGTGATCTTAATTTTTGCAGAATTTCCAAAGAGATGAAGAGGAAAGAATACATTTTGAACGAGAATTGTTATGGATAGTGTGTAATGCAAGGTCTCAAGCCTGTGTTGAAGATGACAAGGTAAACTACAGTTTTATTCATAAACTAATTTACTCTTGCTGACAAAAAATAATGGCAGTATTCAAATAATTTAACAATTGTCGGTTTCTCATAAAATAATGTGTCGGTTCCTCAAAGAAAAAAGAAATGTTTTGTTCCCAAAAGTTTACAAATAACTTTCAAATCACCATTGAATAAGTATAGCAATTTATTCATCAAGTTTACCATGGCATACTACATCATCAGAACATGAAATTTTATTTTATTACCTCATCATATGGTGACATAGAAAAATGTGACAAAAACAAATAAATACTCATTGGTAATCATTTATCTCTGTGTGTGCATAAATTTGGGTATTTGGGTAAGTGTAAGTGAACATACTTCAGTATTGACTTACCTGCATATATATACATATATAAAAAGGTGAAGTGTCCTGTCTCTCAAGAGACAACTCCCAATGATGTATGGAGGCAGGTGACGAATTCACAGTTTCTGTGTCAGCTTAATGATCCTTGTAAGTATCAAGTCTGGACTTTATTCCAACAAGTTTTTATGACTAACCTCTTGACAGGATGGAAGTCCACCAAAGGTATCGTCATCGTCATCATCAGTCTTTCAATGTCCATCGTTGGACATAGACCTTCCCCAGGATTCACCACACTTCTCTATCATGGGCGTCGCGGAGCCAGTACTTCCTGAACTTGTCTAGTTCGTCTCTCCATCTAATATTCTGCTGGCCTGCTCTCGGGGGATCCATGTTGTGAGTCGCGATGTCCATTGGTTGTCCGCCATTCGTGCAACATGGCCAACCCACTGCCATTCTTTCAAATGGATTCTATGACTGTTGTCTTTTCTCGGATGTACTGTGCTCTCTTGTGGTCTCTCCATGTGAGGCCCAGCATAATTCTTTCATGTGCATGTTGCATGGTTCTCAATTTGCGGATCTGTCTCTTGCTTAGGTTCCATGTTTCAGCTCCATAAGTGACCATTGGGAGGATGCATTGGTTATACACCCTTCTTTTTGGGATTATTGGGATCTTCTTATTTTTGAAGCTCACTCTAATCACAAAAACCAATACACTATCTGAACAGACTGTATACATACAGAGTGGCTCAAAAGTCACTTTCCTCTCAAAAACTTGAATCACATTTCTGATCTAAGGATAAGGAAATTTTCCCTTTAGATGTATTTATTCTGGACTATGGAAATTACTTTGAACTTTGAACTAATTGTGGAATATAACATTCAACAAATACTTTCCAATTACAACTTTACAATTTAATTACATGTGAATCAGACATAAAATGTTGGTCAAACTCACCAGATTTGATCCCTCTTGATTTTTTCTTTTGAGGTTATCTTAAAGAAAAAGTTTATGTAAACAAACCCTAAAACACTCCAGGAACTGAAGAATAGTATTTGATAAGAAATAGAGAATTGTAGCCAGATATATTACGAGTTGTCATAGAACGTTGCCTTGAAAGGCTTTGACTGTGAAGCTGAAGATGGCAGGCATTTGAGGGATGTTATATTCCACAATTGGTTCAAAGTAATTTCGAAGATCCTAAATAAATATATCTTAAGGGAATATTTGATTACCACTTTATCAATAAGGTTATTCAAGTTTTTAAATGGAAAGTGACATTTGTGGCACCTTATATAAATGCATGTATGTATATGTGCATAGATGTACATATATATATATATATATATATATATATTCTGTTGAATTGTATACCCATTTCTTAATATAATTGTCTACATTGAGGAACAACAGTGCAGACAAGGACAGTAAATGAACAAAATGAGAACTTGGGGATAAAGCTGCTTTTTGGGCCTTTGCCTTTCCACCAGTCTGTTTTGCTCAATAGTAAGAGTGATACTATCCGTCTATTAATAAGTAGATAGGTACATCAATAAGTCCATAGCATAATGATGGGAAAAAAGCATTTATTTTACACAACAAATATTCATTTTCCAATACAATCTTGTTCATTGTCAATGTGTTTAATTACAATCGAACGTTATCCAGTGAAAAATTCAAATCTAAATCAAGCTAACAACCTCCTGTCCAGCTGCAAACTCATTGACTCATATACATTAATTACCTTATTATAATACGTGCATACTGTAAATATATATTTTAATGTAACTTATGCAATAGATATTTTATCTGTGTGATTATACATTGTTCTTGAAGGCTTATGAAAATATTCGTAAACAGTTAGAGTTGTGTGACATCCAAGAAGAGATCCGAGATTTTGTCAACAATAACCACACAGGACACATCAGACCAGGTAAACTTGTTTTCCTATTACTATTCAAACTAAAAAGCCATGCGATTGTCAGAAGTAATTATGCTTGTATCTACACCAAAATTTAATCACCTCTTCTGTAAACCATTGTTCACCCTTCCACAGAATTTCATTTAGAGAAAATTTAGAGCTATCATAATTGTATGAATGTATGAATGTCTCTTTGTCTTTTCCTCCTTTTCATCCTTCCCATCTCTTCATCTTTTTTGTCTCTTTGTCCTTTTTTTCTCTTTGTCCTTTCCTTCACTTTGTCTTTTTTTCTCGTTGTCCCTTTCTTGTTTTCGTTTTTTCCTTCTCTTTGTCCTTCCCTTCTCTTTGTTCTTTTTATCTTTTTATCCTCCCCTCATCTTTGACCTTTCCTTCCCTTTGTCCTTTCCATCTCTTTGTCCTTTCCTTTTCTTTATCCTTTCCTTCTCTTTTCTTTCTATTTATCCTTTTCTTCTCTTTGTCCTTTCCATCTTTGTCCTTTCCATCTTTGTCCATTCCTTCTCTTTGTCCTTTCCTTCTCTTTTCCTTTTCTTTGTCCTTTTCATCTCTCTGTCCTTTCCTTCTCTTTTTCTTCTCTTATCCTTTCCTTCTCTTTTTCCTTTCCTCCTCTCTACCCTTTCTTCTCTCTTTGTTTTCTATGTTCTTGTTCTTTGTTGTCATGTGTCTCCTCAAATGTCTATCTAACAATTTATCTCCAATTTTGCAGCTCCAATCTTGTACAATGAATATGATGAGAGCCGAAAGAAAACAAACCGGCCACAAGTCACATCGCAGAATGGGACCAGAGCAAAAAGACCCATAATGCCGAAACCGGATGATATAAGCTGTAAGTTGATTCTCATTATTTTTAAGCGACTCTTTCCCATAGTGATACAAACAATTCTCCATGGAAACTTCAGGATATATTTCAATTTCTGTGAGACTATTTTTCTAGAAAAGAAACACATACCTATATATATGAATGACTTGGCTTCATGAACAAAGATTTTTGGGTTGAGTTTTCTGTGACTCTAGAACCTTTGTGCAGAATTCCAGCCTGCACAATGAAGTTTTAAGATCATGCAATTCGTGCAAGGCTGATCCTACTCTTTAAACCAAGGGTTTACATCCTAGGTTCCATCAAGGTGGTATGAATAGGAGCAAGATCCCTAGCTCATAGGTTTGACAGGTGTGTCCTTCTTCTGGTTGATGCCTGAGCTAGCTGTGGAGATCTGTCACTCCTTTGCAGGAGTATTCTGACAGTATAGCTGACCTGGATAGTTCAAGACATATATGTATATAATTAATTATTGAGTCATCCACAGATAGCTGTTTTACAACTCTTCAGTGTGGCTATAGACTGTCCATTATCCATCCAGTACCACAAGGTAGGATCGAAACCTTTGCTTCAGACCCAGAGGCTGGCATACCCATCCCCGAACACACAGCTTGGTATCGCTCCAATTGGTAGGTCATGCGTCAATACGTTCATAAGTCAGAAAAATATCATTTTATTATTTTGATTATTATTTAGGGCCGAATCTTTTAAATACTTGACAAATTGTTTTGTATATAAGTGACTCATTTTTACACTTACAGACGTATGTATACTCTTGTATAATCTCTCATCTTATACATGTGCACAACCAATAGTAATATTTATGGTATTTACGTAGTATGTTTTTTTCAACATACAAGTGAAATTTCTAATATTTATACAGCTCTTATACAAATGTATGACCAAGCAAATGTTTATATTTACTCATGTCTTTTTTTAATTTAGAAGTGTAACTTTTATATATACATGAATTTATTATATCCACTAATTTTGGATGAATGCAAGTCAAGTAGGTTGTAAGTTAGGGAGCAGCTATATATATATATATATATATATATATATATATATATATATATATATATATATATATATATATAGTCTAGAAAGCTTCACAGCATTAAGCACTAAATATATTAGAAAAAACATTTTTCAAACAATTCATATCATTCCATTCAATTATTTTCCAATATCTGTTGATGTAATTTACGCAATTTTCAGTTGTTCTATCTTTTTACACAGAATTAGATATCATGATATTGTGAGTGAATTTTTTCATCAGTTATTTACCATGTAACAGTTTTGGGGATTTAAAAGCAAAACAGTTAAGATAATATGGCTCCCTAGCAGTGTTGATCAAACGTCCCCTCCCCTTAAGATAAGATAATAATACATAACTTTTTTTTATTATTTCATGCAGTTTGTTGTTTTATCTATCATCATAATCTATGCTATATGGATGTTATTTTATACTGCTTATCATTTTTTGAACAAAGGGATTACTTACATAATATATATATATATATATATATATATATATATATATATATATATATATATATATGTATATATGTATATATATATATATATATATGTATATATATGTATATATATATATATATATATATATATATATGTATATATGTATATATATATATGTATATATATATATATATATATATATACATTCACAGGGTAGCACAAAATTTGCCCAAGGGCTTCAAACATAGACAAGTACTTAATCTAGTTTTCCTAATCAATAACCTAGGATGTACAGTGAGTGCTCTTATCATATACAATAATTGGATCCTTGATTATTTAAAGAGCTTTGAAGAATGAAGAAAACCTCCCAAAATATGCTCACTGTTAATCAATGTTTCCTTAACAAACAAAAGTTGAATTCAATTGTGTTAATAGTATCATATAAAAAAAGCTGGACTAAGATTTGAGGAAGAAATGACAGCTTCAAATCTGGTGTGAAAACAGAGACATTGAACAGATAGATTCAAAGTTGAAGGAGAAGCATCATATATTTTAACCCCTATTATCATTTATGGTTGGTTACCTATTAGCTTGTCCATTTTCAATTCTCCCACACCCTCACCAGTTTGGTGCTGGGGAAAGGACAATGCTTTCAGTGTCTATACACCTGTTTGCTACAATTTCAATCTCCCTCTTGCTGAGGCTGTCATTATGGCATCTTTGTTTGAAGAGTCAACCAATAAGAAGAGAGAGCTGCTTTCAAGCAGTATGCTGATTATTCAGGCTAATCTAAACTCTCCGTAAGAGAAAGTGTGATCGGCCAACTGATCAGACAACTAATTCTCACTAAAACTAATGGTTTCTTTTCCTATATTCAGTGCGCAAATACGTGTTTCACTTTTAATAATTCTTGTTTGTGAATCAAACATTGATTACTTATATATGCCATATATACACATGTATAAGTCAATCTTGTATACAGGTTGACCCGTAATTTATGGCAACAAAATCATTAATTTATAATTTGAAGCCAAGTGATGCTCTTAGACCTATCCATTATGTTGGTAATTTCAACCTTACAAAATCATTACTCATTTATAGGTTGACACCCAATTTTTACCCGAAAATTTGGGCTTCAAAACTCTACCTGTACATGAGTATATGCTGTATGTTTATTATCTTCATGATTTATACCTGAAAAGTTTTCTCAGTTATACAGACTGATGTTAAGGAAGTTTGCTTTTTTCGTTCTCTGCTTTTTAGGCTCTTATTCCTTTGAATCTACAAATTCTTCCATTTCAGCATAGGGGAAAAAATCACGAGACATTATGGTAATTCTTTTGAGATGTGTTTCTTTGGCAATGGGTTTTGCAAACCATTAATTTCTTGCATGCAGTCACTAACAGCTGAGAGTTTGTTTTTTTTATTCAGTACCAAGGTCAACTATTGTTTTATCAATTAAGTGTTTGTTTTTGTTTTGGCTTTAAAGTAATGCTAGATTGCATAAATACACATTCATACACCCACATAAATACACACATATACATGCTTCATCCTCACATTCTTATCTCATTTATTCATTGCCCATGTTTGCACTACTATTTCTCAACATGGACTATTATATCATTAAAAAATGGATGTATTATCTGACAGTAGTAATGAATACGTTACATTACTTGAAACTGTTTGAAATAACCTTCCGTTATCTCATGGAGAATGTGTCACTTGTCCTAGACAGTGTAAATAGATTGAACAAAGAAAATGCAGGAATCTTCACTGTTTTCAAGTGTTGCTTTGGCCATGGTGATGGTGCTCACAATATCAAAATTTTGAAATTGAGCATAAGTATATAGGTATATATTTGCAATTTTGTTGTTACTAATCAGTTTCACTCAGCCATGGCAATCAATGGACAACGTTTTTTTTTTTTTTTCGGTCAACTTCTCTCCTCTTTGTATAACTAGAGTGTTGCTTTTATGGGGTATTTTTTAATCTTATTTTTTAAGGTTATTTTTTTTAGATTTTAGAGATTTGTTCTCTGTTCTTATGAATGTGTGTTGAGTTTAGGATCAGTATAGATATAAATATAGATGATCCCTGGAAGTGATGAAATATTTAACTAACAATAATTGCTATTCATTTGATGCAAATAGAAATTAGAATTTATAAAAGCGATCACAAGAAAATATGTTTTTATTGCATGGGATTGTTTATTGAATGCCCTTTTTTGATGAGTATTGAAAAACCATAGCCACCAAAGGTGATGAAGAGTTCTATTCCTTTGTATATAAGCATGTATTTGTGTTTGTGTGTTCTAGAGCTCCTGGTCATACTGTTTTGTAAACTGACATGAAAATTGACATCAGTACCCCACTATACTTCAAGAAACGTTTTTTTTGTTGTTTTTTTTATTTTTAGAAGAGCTTTTTTGACTGTTTTTGACCTCTTTGGGGCTTTATTTTAATGAGTTTATCATTTCTCCAGAATTTAGATGTGTCTACATGTTTTTACTCTATTTTAGATGTTTTGCAGTGGAAATAACATTCTCCAAAATCTAGATGCTCTTAGATGTGTGTTTTACACTATTTTAGATATTTCCAGTGGAAAATCTTATTTATGCTTATAAAATGGCCCTATTTTCTAATCACTGGTTCAACCACGTCTACATGACATCAGCATTGCACAAATTGTAGGAATGTTGATCTATCACATACGTGTTTATATATCATTGTTCTCTGCTTATTCCCTCATAGAGCAGGCTTAGGTACACACGGACAATTGTTAGTTGTTCTTGACTTTCCAAGCATGTCAAAGCTTCATTCTGCTTACAGCAACTGGTATTCCCCAATAGTCACCGATCTAGGTACTGACAAGGCTTGATGTTGCTTAACTCTGGTTTACTTACAAGAACTGGTGTATCCACTGAACTGGACGCAAGGGCTCTATTACTGGATGATGGTGATCAATTTTCAAGCCTGAAAATAATGAGACTATAAGACTTTAATAGAAATTAGAATTTATCAAAGCGATCGCAAGAAAATCTGTTTTTATTACATGGGAATGTTTATTGAATGCCTTTTTTTTGGTGAGGATTGGAAAACTATAGCCACCAAAGGTGATGAAGAGTTCTATTCCTTTGTATATGAGAAAGTGTATTTGAAGGACTACCACTTACTGTAATTGTTCCAAACTATATAACTGTTCATATCAAGCTTCAGTAGACAGTCCCCAGATTATAATACTAACACATTGGATGCAATGTAATAGTTGCATAGTTGAAAAAAAAAATAGATGTCCTTATTATATGTTAGTGCATTCAGTATATTAAACCTGCCATCCTCGCAAGTGATATTTAAGATGATTTTTTTTGCATGTTGCATGACTCTTAGATTGGGAGTCAATTTGAAACTGTCAAAATAGGTTTCTTCAGTTTTCAAGTTGGCTGGCTGGCTGGTTGGCTGGTTGGCTGGCTGACTGGGTATTTATCTATCACATGTACAAGCTGTAACAGAGGAGCCGGAATGCTGAAATTTTCAACATTTACTCCATATTATGTCTAGAGAAAACATCTTTTTTTTTGTTTTTAAAAAATCCCCTCCCTATATAGATTTCTAGTCGGGGTTCAATTTGCTATGTAATTCTATGTTAAAATGGCCTCTTAGTTTGTGCTCAGCAGTAGCATTGAGGTTTTTTTTCTTTAATTCAGACTTTTTCAGTAATTGCCCAACCAAGGGCAAGAGAGGGAAAGTTATCCTTTTATCACCCTCTTCTAATTTTTTAATTGATCTTCCTTCAAAGACGTTGGTCATGTAACAGTTTCTATTGAGTAACTAACTGGAGCTATTTATAGTCATGTTTCAGCTCCATAGGTGCCTGTTGAATGGATGTGTTGCGGTGTTCTTTGGTTGCTATGGCATCAATATCTACTTATCTATCGCAAAATTAGATTACAAAAAAAAAATCAGAATAAATGAATCATTAAAGAATGAAAGTAATTCTGAAGAACATGCCAAGTTGAAATCTCTGAACAACTTATTCGTGTTGTCAGAATCTATGGTACAATGTAAAATAGTCAGTATTATAGACGACTGCGTTTTGAGCTTTGGAGAAGGGTTCAAAATTACGAAAAAAGACATTATGAAACATAATATTCTTTTTCCATTTGAGCCACATCTTTGCCTTTCTCAAAATAAAAAAAAGCATGATATGATGAAACATTGTTTATTTTATTCCATCTTCAATCAATAAACAAAAATATGCTTATCATGGCAATCTTTTAAAAATATGGATGCTAGTATGACATCTGTCGATACAATCAAAAGTGATCTTTGTGAATGGAGTTTGTTAAAAACTTAACACCTCTACAGCCATCTAACAAGATAAAGCAAGGGGTGTTTTGACCAATCCAATTGTAGCATTCATAGTAATTTAGTCAATCCCAGATACCAGTTAGGTACTTGGAACTTGACTTAGCTCTTTCAAGACTAACTTATTATTAAAGTATGTAATGCCTTTTTTTTAAAGACAAAACATGTTGATTTTGGCTGTGTCTTACATCTCTAGATAACTCACTTTGTGTGTCCCCAGTTAACTGACGTCATTAATTCTTTTTTTTAATCAATTCTCGTGATAGAAAGAAAATATCTGCGTTCCCCTTCCAGTGGTATATTCCTCATTCTTGTCAAAGAACAATCATCTATTTTTCTTTTCAATCAATGCCTGTGAAAGATATAAAATGATGTCATCAGCATTTACAAGCATTGGATTATGGATTAAATTGTTTTTTTTTAGATACAATAAATATTTTCCTTTCTAGCAGTCCCTCTTAACCAGGATTTCTCTTTCAGTGGACTTCCCTCATCCTCAGTTTTTTTAGGTGTCCCAAACCTCTACACTATCAGCGTTTTCCCTTTCAGTGGTATATGGCCCCTTCATTAGCATTCCTCTTTCTATTCAATGATTAAAGAAATCTATTCTTTTAATAAACCAAAAATTTTCCTCATTTCAAAGAACCCAAATAATGATGGAATACATTTGTCCCATCAGATATTTCCAGGTCAGATGAAAAACATGGAATTAGCTACAAACTAATTTCTGCGTTGGTTCCATACTATGATGACATCATTATCCATGATTCTATAGTGTCCATCAAACACAGAGTTTGTTGTAGTCCAGCAGACGGTATAATTTTTTAACATCTCAGCATGAGTTTGGTTTGTAAAGTGTCATCAGGAGTTTTGCTATCACACTGGACTGCAAACATTGGTGTATTTAATTTTGCTATTACATTGAGCTGTGAACATTAGTATATTTAATTTCATTTTGTTACTGTAGCACCCACCTTTTAGCACTAAAAATTAGACATATTTGGAATTATCTGCCCTTGGCAAAAATCAACCTGCGATCTCTAACATGAGGTGAAGAACCCTAAAGGAATGGTAAATTCTTTGTCACTTCTTCCTTGATGTCACACAGAACTACCAATGAAATAACCAATTGTTATCTTTATGGTATTTAAGCTTTGGCGGTAAAACTTTCTCTCTCTTTCTCTGTTTTGATAGTATTGCTGTAAGCTCACATTTTCGCTCTCTTCTTTAGTTAGGATACTTTTTACTCACTCCTAGTTTTTACACACACATCTTTACATATACAAAGTAATCCATCCTTTTTCTCTAAAGAACTTTCGTTCTTCATCTCAAAGAACACATCCAAACAAAGCTAAGCACTATGTAGTTAGGACAGACTTCTAAAGATAGCATTGTAGTTGGTATAATTTAGGTGACTAAGAACTGATAGACATTCTAAGACTCTACCTTACTTTTTATAAGTTACATTTCTTTTCCTGCATTCATCCCTTCACTTCATCCTTACTGCAGTATATTTGTCCAAACAATTTTGTGTCTGCAGAAAACTCCTTCCTTTCTTTTTTTTTTTTATTCCTATGAGAATTAAAACTTATTGTTGTTAACCTTTTCATTTGTCTTTTTTACCACATTTATTAACAATCAAACACTAACTGTGTACTAACCTTATTTTTGCATCTATTTTCAAGAAATTATCTTCGTAGATCTATTCTGGTAATTTATTTTGGGGCTAATATAATTAGCCAACAAATATTACTTTAGAATTTTCATATTTGTTCAACTACAGTGATTTGTTATCAAAATCTGATGATTTCAATCTGCTAACCAAAAATGACTTCTAGGCATTGTGTATGTACAAAAAGTAATAATAACATAATTATATTTTGCCAAATGAATACAGCCTTCTTGTTTTTGATTTGCATGTAATTACACTTGTTTTTACAATACACAGGTTGATTTTTCTAATTTCTTTTTCTTTCCAGCTGGCATTTATGCTACTATAGATTTGTAAATATTTCGGAACCTGCTGATTTTTTTCTCATAAAGGTAAGTATTTTCTAACAAGAATATATTGCAGTTGTATTTGCATCTTGTCACTGATTCGTACATCCCCGCTCACAGCAATGAATTAATGAGACTCAAATGTTTGATTGGACTGTGGGGGTTTTTATTGTTGTTGACACCATTAAGATAGGATTTAGGATATAGCATCAGAAGGTTCCTACAGATGAGGTTTTTAATTGTGTGCTTACTATTACTTAGAAGGGAGCATGGTTGTTAACATTCAGCTTAATAGCGGGAAGAAGAAGGCACTTGTAAACTAGCCAGAGAGAGCGATAAATGACAGAGGAATAAACAATAAAGTTTTCTCCTGTGAAAATGCTACTCTATTTATTGATGTACATGAAATTTAAACAAATAATAGAAATCAATTTTTTCACAATGTGTAGTGAATGCAAAGTCATTACTATATTTAAATCAAAAGTCTACAATCAAGGTACTTAATTTATGATTCAGCTGTTGCATTGTTATGTACACATGTTGTTTATCAAGAGATTTTCCCCGGACTGTCCTGTTATCTCCCGGCTTCCCCTAAATAAATAGTTTTTTTTTTAAATTTTCTCAAAAGTTTAGACCTTTTTCTGGGAATTTGCACCATTTATAGTCAAAGCGGATAATTTCCAGGAAAGACTTGTTCATTTCGCCTCAATATGGTAATTCCAGGAAAATGTTTAGCCTCCTGCAAATTCTCAGGTGTGTTCTTGTTTCCAAATTTAGTTTTTGTCTTCTCAGGTAAATAGACAAATGAGAAAAGGAGAGTGAGAAAGAAAGAAAGAAAGAAAGAGTGTGTACGTGTGTGTATTTGTAGTATGTTAGACAAAGTTATGTTTTTTCATGAAACCTTTTTTTAGATATTTTTCTCATCGAATTGTGATCACTACAAGTCAGTTGTATCAATATGTAAATGTGGATCAATGAATCTGTAGATTATTTTGTAAATGATTTTTTTTCTCGAGTAATTGATTTCATTATTATCGGGACATTGAATTCATAGGATAAAAAAAAATAAAATGCAATATATCCAACTCTTGCATAAAGGAATCACCATAACCCATATATATACCAGAACTAATTATCTGAAAAATCTTTTAAGATTACGTAAAAATATATCCAACTAGAACTATCTAAAATTACGTGAAAAATTATCTAAATTTATGTAAATATGGATTCAACTGAAATTATCTAAAATTATGTGAAAAATTATCTAAATTCATCTAAAAATAGATCCAACTTAAATCATAGGTTTTCTTCCGTTTTCAAGTTGGTCTGGCTGGCTTTGTATGTATCACACATACAGGTCACACCGATAGAACCAAGGGACTGAAAATTCAACAAAAAAAAATCAAAAAGTTTTTAGGAGGGAGTAATTTGCAAAGTAAGTTTATGCTAAAATGATCCTCTGATTTGTGTTCTACAGCAGTCATGCTAGCTTTTTAAAAATTTATAATCAGAAGATATTGATCACGTGACGGTCACTATTCAGTGACTAACCAGACCATTTTTATTTATGTTATAATTAGTTTTTGCTGTTTTAAATTAGTTCAAGGCATCAGTATTGAATGGAAAAAAAGAAACTAAAAAATTTGCATGAGTACACCACTAACCACCATCTAAAAATTTTCATTTTTTGAAAAAGTGTTTCTTAGGGTTTTTTATGATCATTCTTAGACCAAGAATGGCCAAGTACTGGTATTTTTTCAGATAAATTTTACTCAATTTTTTAGATGATTAGTTCTCGTATGCACAGGCTACGATTAGTATATCTCTGAATTGTTGAGATTTTTGAGTATTATTATTATTTCTATTGATATTCGGACCATCCTCATCTTGGTTGTTTTTTATACGTCTCGGCCAACAATAACATCAAAACACCAAATACTGTCACCTGAGGTTTAAGGCTCCTAAAAATCAGCACATGAACACATAGCATAGTGGTTACAGTATCAGACAAAATTACTGCAAATAATCTGATGGTTCTAGGTTCAATCCCAGTGTGAGACAATAATAATACTACTAATGCTAAGAGGGGAGTGCGGTCAATATACCCCCGTCGGTTAAATAAAGGGTTTGGTTCGTTACTTCCCCACACCTACCTGATGAAGGCTGTAGAGTACAACGGCTGAAATGTTGTAAGAAAATCAACCAAGATGAGGATGGTCCGAATAGAAATAACAAGCTACGATGATTCATTTATGTGATTTACAGATATCACATCTTATTATCACTAGGTGTAAACAAGCAACAGTAACAAAATGAATGAAAAACTAGTAAAAAAATTGATAATAATTGACAATGTTTTATTTGAGAAATTTTAATATTATTACAGTTCATTTTTACTGTTATGTAAAAATTGACTGATTTTCAAAACTACTCAATTGGTTTTTCCTGATATTTAGTCTTTATATGCATAGTACCCTTGAAAAATGATGTGATTATTTACATATGGACCAGAGAATCAAAGTGTAGTACCTGTGTGCTTTGGTGAAAGTTACAGACAGAGACAAAGACACAAAGAGAAAGTCGCACCGTTCATTATATACATAGATAATACTGAACTGCATTTCATTCTTGAAATCCCAAATCATTTGTTTATTATAGAAAAGGATAATGAAAGAGCTTTAAATTCAACGAAAAATGTATGTTTATGTATGTGTATATTTTTTTTTTTGTCTGTTACAGACCTATATCACACCAAATATAGAATGATGCAAAACATCTCTGTGGTCTAAATTGCTGAAAATCTTTCAAGTTCTCATTTCCATGACTCTAATCAACTGTACACCTCTTTTGAGATGGACATTCCAAGATGCTGAGAGAAAAATGCTGGGAGAAAAAAATGAAAATGAAAGAAGGAAAAATCCCCAAATTTTCATCATCAAAATATTCCTCTTTCCTCGGGTTTCTGACTTGTAGCCGTTGTAAAGTGTACGTCTTCTGACCTGTTTCAATCATGCCATGTAACTATAACCCTGAGTACTACTCACCATATTTGACCAAACAGCAATCTCTGATCATATCAAGCATGACTTCTAATAGTGTGTGTTTATTTCTCTTAACCTTTTCGTCCCAGTGGAGTATAGTGCTTTGTATCTTGGCTGTGCTGTGTGCCACAATTGCAAAAAAAACAAAGATATTTCAGTGTTGGTAAAAATCAATAGACAATTGGCACAATGTAGGGAAGGTGGTCCCAATTCTAGAATTTAGAAAATTGATAGAAGACAGAATTTAGATTAGACTCTAATATCAGTGGATAATCATGTCAAATCCAAATTGTGTTTTTCTTTGATTAATCCTCTTATTTCTCTCTATTTGTTGCCTTCTGTAACATCGAGGTTGTGAAACTTTACAATTTACAATCAGAACCACCTTCGCTTCATTGCACCGAAAAAGCTTTTACTCTCTGTTGTTCTTTAAGGACACTAAAATATTTTTGCGTTTTTGTACATCCATAGCAAACAGCACACCCAAAATAAAAAGCACTATACACCATCCTCTTCCTGTAATCATAACTTATCTCTGATAATTGTGTTTTCTGGTCAATCTCATCATTAATTAAATCTCAGCTTTAGCTGAGTTTAGTATTCTGTTTTGATATCACATTCCAAACACGGAATTATCTCCTTTACATTCTTTCCTAATAAATTAAATTGAATTTCAGATGTTATTTTTTCGTTATATTTCTGATGCAAGACTTTTCAAATCCAAAGGAGTCAAGTCCAACCATTATTAATTATGCATTTTTTGTTTTACAAATTAAGTCTTCTCAATCACAAATGTTGGATTATATATTGAGAAGTAGACTCTAACAAGATTTTCTTAGTTATAGAAAAACAGTTTCTGCTTGAGTAAATTTATTTTGATCTATATGTCTTTTCCAATGTTTGCATTATCAAACAAGAAAATCAAAATTATTACCATATCAGAAACTGTCACCAAATCTGTCAACATAGGTTTCTTCAGTTTTCAAGTCAGTCTGGCTGGCTATGGATGTATGTATATATCACGCATACAGGACAAACCAATGGTGCTAGAGGGCTGAAATTTTAAGCATTCAATCCTTATTATGTCAACAAAAAAACGTTCTTTTCAAAATTCATCCATCAAGCCTGATCAGTGCACAGATGCATAACTATTGGGAAATACCAGGTGCTGAACTGGCCTGGTAATCCGGAAGTTGGTCTTATTAACAGTTGCCCATGTTTACCTAACCCCACCATACCCTCAATGGGGCTTTAATCTGAGAACAATGATGTATATAATTCTCAGTATGTTCCATGCTAATCATTGTGATGTTTTCAACTTAACGTGTATAGTTCTTGCTTTGGCCCATAGACACATTTAGTAGGACCAATAAATCCTTCATTTTATGTAGACATTCTTTCTCAACCCCCTTATATATTACCATTCCCTAGTTGCACAATTGAAGGTTTCATAAGATAATTTCCTTGGTCTCTTGACTATATATCAAGATTATGACTATATTATCATTCTGATAAACCCAAGTTTTTTTTTTTTTGAGTGACTGTCAGGAAGAAGCATTAGTTGTAAACCTTTCTTTACAAAACTAATGGAGTCTTATTCTTTAAGATTGAAAATTAACAGAAATAAATGTTATTTCTGAAGAAGATTGGTAGGTGGATCTGTCGAAATGTCACGTTAACAACAAAAACAATAAAGAGTTCGATCATCCCAAAAAACTCTTTGAATTTTTTAACGTATTCAACATATCAGATATCTCTTCAGCCAATTTACGATAAATTCTATCATTATTTTCATCATCTCATTCATGTATAAAGTTCTCTATAAATCAGTGGCTCTTAACCAAGATGGGGGGGGGGCAATGGGGGGGGGCTTGTCACAGTAATGAGAAGTTTCAGGTGGGGACAGGGGCCCCACAGGGGAAAAAAAAATAGAAATGGAATTTCTTCAATTATTTTGAGAAATTTCTCTTAACAAACGTTTGCATAATATTGTGCGTTTCAAACTAATCATCAGGTTGAAGATGTTTGGTGAAAGGGGGGGAGGTGTGAGACAACTACCGGGTGGGGTGGGGGTAAAAGATCCATAATCACTGCAATAAATAATTGAAAATCATCGACCAAAACTACAAATTGATCTGACTGGCAAGCTGACTACATATTAGACTTCATGTTCAGGTCACATAGCAATCCAATTCTCTTTTTTGGGGGGGAGATTTCTTCATAGAAGAAAACCAAGCAGTGTCTGAACTTTTATGCAAGAATGCAAATTGAACATGGTGAAATGAATAAATATTCTTGGCAAAGAAACTACCAAACTTTAGGATTAAGGATAGAATTGGTGCTATTTAAATGTCAATTGTTTATTACTGGCCTTTATGTTTCATATCCTATGGAATTCATATTGTTGTATTAAGATATGGATAATTTTGGTCCATGAACGAGTGCATATGTTCAAATCCCACTCCTGATACCATGTCCTGTTAATGCATGGGTAATTACAACAAACCTTGTGGGTTACTTCTATCTTTGTACTAGGAATAACGAAATGCTATTTTCATTCTAAGCGTTGAAATGGTAACAACCTGTTACATAAGCTATTCTTCCTTATTCCCGGTCACCCAAAGCATTTGTTGACTGCAGTCAGAGTTATGTCCTCTTAGAACCATTGAAGCCTAACAGTTTATACCTCTATAATCTGAGGTCCACCAACTCCCAAGGTCTGGCCTATTTTGGATCTTAGAATTAGTTTATAGATCTGTACAAGAGTTATCTGATGAAAATAGAAAGTCTTCATTGCATGTTTAAAACGGTTTTATTTTCATACTAATCAACTAATGTTTACCACAGAAAATCTGATTAATGTAATACATTAATAATGTTGAAATGAAATATTTTAATTATGTAAACGAATATGAATTATCATAAAACATGGATCTACAAGTAAGATTTTTATTTTACATAGAGTACTATTGTATCTACTCCCTTGTAGTTTTGCATTTTCCTAGTGGGCTTCGTTTCTTAGCTGTTGCAGGAATTGCTGAGGAGAAATAATAACACACTATTGTAAGGAGAGTCATCCCATCTGTAACACTGAACTGATGACTTGCTAAGATGACTTATCTCATCTGCGGCAACATACAGGTTGAGAAACTTGAGAATGAGGAAATTTGAAAAAAAAAAAATTGTTGATGAAAGATCCCAAGAGGTATTCTACACCATTTTGAAAACTTTTCATTTTTATTCTCAAGATAAACATTTTGCATTGAATGTTTATTAGTTTTTTAAGGCCCATGCTCAAATGTTATGATATTGTGAAAAGGCTTTTTTGATAATGTTGTAGATATTTTTGTCTTTCTTTTGGTTATATCATATTAATAGAGATTGTTCAAAATCATAAATTTGGCACCAGCATCAAATTATCAATGAAAGAGGAGCTTAACCCTTTATATCCTGATTTGAGATTTTTAAAAAATTTTGTAATCATATTCTTTTATATTTGAAGACCATATAAAGACAACTAACACTGGATTGCTTGATATTTGGGTAAACACTGATTTTTATTGAAAAATAAAAATTGGACTTTGAAATACCGCCAGGACACGCAGGTCTCAAATTTATCAACAAGACATGCTGTATCATTAGTACATAAAGGGTTAAGATATACAGTGCTGGACTGATATTTTGTAGGCCCTTGGGCCACAAGTACCTTGTGGCCCCTAATAATATTTTCAAAAGGACAAAAAAAGTTGCAGAAAAATTAAATTTGTGTTAACAATGATAACAACAATAAGATTCAAATGTTTGCTTTGCACAATTTCCAGGAAACAAATTTACACAAAACATCAATGAATTGTAAGTCTTCAAGAATATTACTTTCTATTGCCATGAGAGCCAATCCGTTTTAGACATTCTTAGATGTCAAAAACTGTCACACGATATATGTATACAGTACAATTTTTCCTTTTTGCCATAGTATGTTTACTACAAAGATATTTACAATATGTCAATTGGCCCATTTTAGATGAATTATTTCAATTCAGCATTCAGAAATGAAATAGCCTTTCACTTAATCAATCTCTAGGGGGCCTCCAGCTAGTGGAGACCCCCTGGCCTGTAGCCCTTAAGAAGCTCAGGCATCAATGTAGGCACTGGAAGAAACAAGTTTTTGTTAACCACTAACATCATTTGATAAAAAATTAAGATTAAAAATTAATGACTGCTGCATGTAAGAATTTAAAAAGAAAATGATATTTTTGAAATTCACTATGTAAATCTTTATATAACAATTAACTAAGATAAAATGTAAATTCACATTAGACAATTTAAATTCCTATACATTTTTAAACATTCTAAAGATGCTTATTACTACTATATGTAATTTTGTGAAGGGTCAATAACATTCAAAGAGCTTATCAGATGTCAAACTTTTTTTAGTTGATTCATTTTACAGCCTTTTTCATGTGTCATATGTAATATCTATAAGGGAATAGTCATTTCTTCTGGTCTCTTTCTTCTATAGTGCAAAGTGAAGAAATTGTTAGAAAATTATCGAAAAAGTTGTACTACACAAATTACTAGGAATAGAATAACTCATTTTACAAGTATTGCTTTTAATGTGTAAATTATCTGTTTGATACTATTTTTTACTCTGCACTACCGGAGAGAGAGACCAGAAAAATGACACTTTCTTTCTGTACAGATATTACACAAAATATCTGAGGTAGGCCTCAGAATGAATCAGCTGAAACATTGACAACAACATACATAACAAGGAGTTGAATTGTTTGAAAAACTCTTTGAGTGTTTATTACTTGAAATCATCTTACTGCCGTTCTCTTAATGAGTCTTTGGAAATTCTATTACTTTTTAATATCATTTATAAAATTCATATGAACTGAAAAATTTTGATTTCAAACTTTGAAATATTTGATAGCACTTTGAGTGTTTGATTATTGCTTCACTGAGATTTTATCACCAAAGACTTGAGAATTTAAAGATTTCTCAAAATCAGTAAGAAAGATAGCTCAAAAATCAGATTAGGAGAGAAAAAAATAATTCCAAAATGTGTTCCTGTAATATATATTTCAGTGACAGTATCCTTGCTTACAATCTACATAGTATTTAATTTCTTTATTTGAACAATTTTCTGTTTAGAAAAATTAACCAGTATGTCCAAATACTCATCCCACATGGCCTCAAAATGTCTCCAAAATTCGTTAAATTTAAAAAATTCAAATCACCCCCATCCCCATTCACTGAGAGCAGATAGCCCTGTTTTTTTTACCCCTTCCCCCCAAAAAAACACCACAGTAGTTACTGATGGTTACCTAATGCGGAGAAAATACCAAAAAATCATCAAGAATTATTTCAATTTTAACGAAAGGAGTCTTTTCAATGTGTTATAACATTCAAGCATTGACCCCTTTTGTAACACTCTCTAGGGAAAGGAAGGAAACGATTTTGATGCACTAGTATCACAAAATATCTTTTCTCATTTCCCTCTTCCTTCTTTTAAGTCTAATGAAAAAAAGGCTCTCCTATTGGCAGAAGAATGGATTTTTATGAAAAAAGAATGAATGTCAGGTATTTTTTTTTTTTGGTCAATAGGGAAGTGGATTTGAAAATGGCTATTTATCATTTCAGAACACAAAACCTTGATTTTAAACTTATAATCCTACATAGCAATGTGTAAATATCTCCAATTAACATAGAAACAATAAAATCTATTATATATTTGAAAGCTGATAGAATTGCAAAGTGTGGGAGTTACCTCCCTTTATTAACCTTTGCTATTTTTTATTCAGTCTATTTTTATTGTTTTTATTATCTTTGTCACCTTAAAAACACGCCTTCCTGCCATCTGGGAGGAAAAAACAGTTTCGTCATCTTTATTACTTTTGTGTCTTTCAAACTTGAATTTGAAATGTATTCATTGTAGATCATTTCTGACGGGTTCAGAGCTCAATTTTTCAGATCTCTGATACATTATTCTTATTGTTCAGTATATACAGGGTGTCTCAAAAGTCCTGCACCATAACTTATTTTCTAATATATATATATATACGCATGTATATATATGTACACACACACATATGTATACATACATACATACATGCATATATATATATATATATATATATATATATATATATATATATATATATATATGTCTATATGGATAGTCTATAGCCACACTGAAGAGTTGTAATACAACGAAACAGCTGTCTGTGGATGACACAATAACATATACGTACATACATACACACACACACACACACACATATATATATATATATATATACATATATATATATATACATAAACACACACACACACACACAGAGGATATCATAAAATTAATGCTCGATTTGTCCCCAAATTGATGGTACTCCTAAGGGAAGTAACTATCGAATTACTATAAGAAGTAATTATCCAAGAGTTGCTTCCCTTAGGAACAACTGACGGTAATTTTGATACACACTGAACCTAACTTTTGTGGCAACACACACCTATCTATCTATCTATATCTATATATATATATATATATGTCCACATACAGTTTTATCAATGGGTGAAACCATTTTCCTAGGACACTGAATAAATGTAAATCGTTTCATCATTCTAGATATGGAAAGACAGAAAGAATAATTGGATTGACTGAAAGCTGAAATTTTCTCCATTCTGTTTCACCACATGCCTCGCATAAGTTTCAAAAATTACTCTTAACTATTGTCTATTGTAAAAATCCTTTTAGATGTGATGGGAAAAACTTTTATATCTCAAGCAGTATTTATGCCAATCTCTGTCTGCTTGGAATTTAAAGGGACATTTTCTAAATGTTCATTATTTTTAATAATCTCAATTAGGTAATATTATAAAATTTTTATTTTGCCATATCCTAAATAAATCTAAAAAATTTAAATTCCATGTGCAATTACACATCCGTGAAAATGGGTACTCCTATGAACCGGTACAGTAGGATGGATAATCCTGTACTGGATTTTTGGACCAAGGACCAAAAATAACTTCAAGTAATTTGCTGATCATTCAAATTTATATTTGGAAGATCATTTTTGACCAGTGGGGTGCTGATGTGATTCCTTTGGAACTGCTCTGTGTTGTATGGACCTGTCAGATCAGGGTATACCCTGTGACCAAGTAGTGCTCTCATGTCCCCGCAACAATCGTTGTGAGGACTGAAGATAATTTTTGTGGAAATTTCTGCTCCCCACATGAGGTTCCCCATGTCGAACCAACCTCGTACCACATCCTGTTCTTGTGGTAATTCACTCGAGTTGGAACTTCAGGTAATTCGAAAAGAAAAAAAATTCACATTTCATTCTTGGCTTTTAATGGTTTTGGAAAATAAATTAAAGAAAACATTTTACAAGATCAGGGACCAAATTAAAAATTTTAAAAAATTTCATCAAATTTAAAAGATAGAATTTTTCAGACAATAATTATCAAAGGCTCACTTTAGTTGACTAAAATGTTGAGCACAATTACAGCCTCTTTTTTATCCTTTTTGTCAACTTTGATCTGTGATTGTGCCAATCTAATAAGTATTTGCTTACATGTTTGAGAAGTGTCCGTCCTTAAGAACGAATCAAGACGTTGCAAAATAAATATTCCAAAAATTTAAATATTCCAATGAACAATTTGAAAATACTAATAGTTGAAGCTTGGGTCAGTTGTACTTTCCTGCATTCTCTATTTGCTTATATGTGACCCCTGCATGTCAGATCAGGTATTAAGTTGCACGTGTCAGTTTTGAACTAGAGCTGAAAATAGCTAGTGCGAGTCAATATGGGAGGTTATCAAAAATGGCTTCATATATATATTATCCAACTATTCCTATCAAAAAGCTGAATGTTTAATAATCCAAATCTTGTTGTAATGAGTTTTTCTGAGACCACATCACTAGAAATAGAGTAAACAAATATACTTTCAACGTCAATTTTCTCAAAATTTTGGTTAGAAAATTTTCCCAAGATCCTGAAACTAAATGTCCCATACCTTTGGAGCCACATAAACTAACAAGATAGGCTAGGTACCAACATGAAGCTTATGATATGAAAAATATGTATCCAGCCTCATCTAAAATCATCCTGAATGGTATATCTGATACCTGATTTGATGTGTGGGATCACATTTATTTGTTTGCTTCAACTTCTATTTTTTTATAGTCGAATAGAATCTAATCTTGAAGAGTGTATTTTTTTAGATGAAGAATCATTAAAATCCAAAATCTTCTGTGAGGGACTGATCTGTTTATCTTTAAAGTATCTATTTTTTTGTCCAAAATCCTAAGATGAAGTATTGTTATCATTCCCTGAACTTTTGGACTAGCATTCTCATCATTGTTGTCAAGATCACAACATTTTTGCCTGCGTATGTTGTTTTTTTTTTTTTTTTTTTTTAAATGTTTTCTTGCATAGGTCAGACTGGGCTCAGGGTTGGCCTTGGGAAAACAACCAGTCTGGGAGAAGGACAATTCTGTTTCCAAGTCAGGAAGTGGTGTCTCCTTATGGTGGTTGAATGCCAACTTTGACATTCTTCTAGCCAAAGTTCACTCTAATTTTTAGTAAGTCAGTGGTTTGGGACAATGTTCCCAATAATATTTAGTAGTCAGTTGAGGGTGGGGGGCAACATTCCCTACACTCTCTAGTAGTTAGTGGGTGCTGAAATCTCATGTTATGCAATTTTTTTTTCTTGTAATATAAATATGTATGCACTTCTAAATTTTATATCATGAATCAATATTTTTTCAATAAAGTTTAATTCCACAAAATAATGCTGATATGAAGGCTGCTTGGTGGTTGGCAACATGAAAGCAACAAACTGTATTAAAACTGTAGCTGAGACATTTAACATTAACTTTGCACTAATGCCCTTTGGAAAGGCATAAATCCATCTCTTCTCCCCCTCCTCAGCTATGGGTGAATAGCAGGGCATATCAGGCTCTTCACCCTTTGTTTGCAACCAGTCTAGGAGACAGACAAATGGGAAAGTCCAACCACCTCATCCAGCATTTTGAGAGATCAGCAATGGACACAGTTGGGAACATGTTTCTGAAATGTACAGTTGACAAGGGCTCTGGTGAAGCTTTAAAGGGCCTAGCAAGTCGGGGAATGGATTATAACAGATTGCATAAGGAAAAATAAAGGAGGGTAAAGATAGATGGACAGAATTATGTGACTGTTGTCTCCATGGTCCCATGTCACTTCAAGTACAAATTGTAGGTTTAACAAAAACAATGAAAAAAAGTGGAAATGCTGAGATGTGAACAACAGACAAAGTCATTGAAAGTCTGTATTTTTTTTACATGAAAAACCTTTAAGATCCTCAAAGCTACATGAATTTCTACCTGAGAAATCTTAAGTTTACTAGATGAAACTAATTCATGAAAAACACTATGAATTTTACTTGTTCAAGAGAAGCTTATTGCATCTGGAACAGATTGTTTTAGGTTGTTGTTGTATGAACTCCAGATCAACTTTAATTCTTAATATACTCTTTGGTTATCCTTACCTATTTCAGATAAGATTATAGACTAACATAAAGACTGCAAAAACTTATCATCCTTGATGGCTGAAAATGGCTATATTTTTCAATTATTAAAGTTCCCAACAAACTTCTTGAAAAAATTCATACAAAGGCTCCAAAAAGTTTTATAATACAACATATTGATCAGATATTAACTCAATAACAAAAAAAGCCATTAATTTGTTTTTTTCACCTTTATTTTCATGTAACGTTTTTAGAGCCTTTGTATGAATCTGCGAATGCACCAAACGTTTTTAGCCATCAAATTGGTTGAAAATTGAAAGATCTAGCCAGTTTTAGCGCAAAATAAAGCAAAAATAAACTTTTTCCCCTACTTTTTTTTTATAATCTAGCCACTAACAGTTGATTACGAGGCCCACAAAAGGAATTTTAGGAGCTGGTGTGAAGCTGTTTTCACCCTCTCCAAACACTAACTTTCTTTAGCCATTCTGTTTTCATTTGCTATAAACTTTTTAGCATGTCATACTAAACATTAGAGTCAACTTATTTTATTACTGAAATAATGTTTTGATATATAGCTCTACCTATAAAACTCCCAACCCAGCCCCAAGCCTCTTGGCCCTAATACAGTGCACTGACTGAACCCCAATTCTCACATGCCCCGGTTGATAATGTAACTATCTCCATAGTTTTTTTAATTATGTTTTTTGATTAGCAATAATTAATAATTATTATTTTCCTCTATTTTATCAATTTTTTCCATTCATGGCATTTCATATTATTTCTTCGTTTTTTGTATTTTATTTAATTTTTATATATTATCAAAATATTTGTTATCAAGGATTAGGTTCAAGTTGAAGAAAAAATGTGTAAATAAACAGTTTGTAACAGTTTTCCAAGTGAAAGAATTAATGAAGCTTTACAGTCGCTTGGCTAAGAAAGAGTATTGAAAACATGGAAGTGTCTGAGAAGAAAAAAAATTGTGTCCTACGATTTATATTCATTCGTTGGTCGTCTTGGCAAAGAAGTGCAATAAGAGAGAAAGAGAGAGAAGCTCGAGATGTGACTTTTTTTTTCAACAAGGTATCTTGATTTACCTCCCCTTGAACTGCGTCCCTTCAACAAACCTAGTGAAAAATAACTTCAACAAAACAGGAACGTTTTCTATTGATCTCTAAACAAAAATATTTCGCAATGAAGTTCATCGTATCTTCTTCAGTGTATCAAAGTATGAAGACAGAACGGCAAGGCTGTGGAGTCTATTGTTGTATGACATTTAATGTATTAACTGGTAGGGATTTGTTTTTTTTTTATTTAATGTAGAGAGGGCTTTTACACAGCACTTGCTCATATATCGCGCGCGCGTTTGTGTGCATGTATGAATATAAGTTCGTGTATGTGTGTGCGTGTGTGTATGTATTGTCTCATTGTACCCCATGACCCCTATCTACTCCTCTTCTCCCTCTGTCTACTATTTCTCTTTTGCCTAGAAAGAGTGAATAATAAAAGATGAGAGAAACAAGAGAGTACAAGATGGGAACAAACGAATTTATGAAATAAAGTTAAGGTCAAAGTCAGACCTTAAAAATCTACTTACGTCTATTATTATCATTATTGTTGTTGTTGTTGTTATTATGTTGCTGATGATGATGATGAAGAGAGAAAGAGAAGTAAAACAAGACAGTTTTCATGAAAGTTTCAAGAAAATATGAAAATTTACGATATTCTGTACATTTTAAATTAGTCATTAAATAAAATGAAAGTATTTCTCAACTCTAGCTACCTAGATTCAAATGTTTCTCATGAGAATTCTGTTCCACAAGGGAAACAATTAACAATTAAACATCATATTAAGTACTTTTCCTCTCATTTATTGATTGATAAAAATACAGAATATCGAAAATGTAATAAAAACTGTGGCTTTTCTCCTCAAACCAATGCGTTAACGACCAATACTTACACAAAGTAATATTATTATTATTGATACTGTTGTTATAATTGTCATTGGTTCATTTTGACTTTATCATTAACTGGAGGCAACTCTCGACTTAAAAATTCGAGATTACCTCCCTTGGAAATCTTGTCACGTAAGTTGGGCAGAGTTGTTAAAATTTACCGTTACTTAGTACAGACGTTTCATGTTAGCATATATATTTTCCTAGTAAAATACTGTTAAAATATATAAATGAATGTATATTTATACTGTTTTTTTTCTTCTATCACTCGGTTTCTCTTCGTTACAAAAGTATGAAATAAGAGCTGCAATAGAAAGTGTGGCCATCCTTGCAGGAATCCTGGAATCAACAAACTTTTGCATATTATCTGGCTGTAGAGTAAATTTTAGAAATTAACTGATGCAAGTAAAAAGTTTGTTTTAATATCATGTGTATTTATTTTTCAATTTAGGGCCCCCATTTTATAACATACACAGGCTCTACACTAACTTGATAATGTACATACAACTTGGTTTGATTGTTAGACCCTGTCAAACAGTTGAGTTTAGCTTTGAAATATTTCTCCCAAGTTATAAAGACTTATTATATTTACCTCATTCATGTCTGATCTATGGGAAATCAGTAATAGTTGCAACAATGACTTTCTGATCGATGATTTCAATCAGGAACAAATATTGAACCATGGCTGCTTTGCTTAGTTCTCATTGTCTGCTCAAAGTTTCCAAAGGGGAAAAAAAATCAATAAAATGATAACAAAATAAGTTTCCAGCAACATTTTCTCTGTGTAAATTGAGTATTATTTTTTCATTGGTAGAACCAGAAGTTGCCTATTGACATCAGATTTTGCCATTCTATTGTATCAATAGGAATTTTAGACATTCAAAAATCCAACCCATCAAAGAGACATTTATTTAAACTCTTGCCGTATATTGACTTTTGTAAAGATTACTGTTCAACTAAACATTGAATTTTTATTATTCCTTTATTGAACATGCCTCAATATCTCTTATGGTTTAGGAAATTCTTCAATGAACGTTAGCTTTGTTGAATATTGAATTCCTTCTTTTTGCACTTTTTGCTCTTTCAATTTCTCTGAAAATTTTTTGCAAGAAAATAAATTTAACTATTTGGTGAACCCTTTTTTATTTGAAAGTTATCATTTTCTGGGGTAGGTGCCTTTCTATCAACCTATCTGTTAAACAAAAATCAACCATTTTGGTTTTGAAACAGATTCATGTGTAATTTCTTATTTGGTAAAGGTACCGGCATTTAAGCCAATCCAAGAAGTAACCATCAAGCTTTTTACATGCAGCAAATTTTGATGAGACAGTTATCAAAAATGGATCAAATCATTAAGACTGATCTGACCCTATCACTGCTAAACAATAAGAGGAATTTAATATTAAAAAAATCAGGATCAAGATTGGTGGGTATCATATCTGAGTGTGAAGAAAATGGTCATAGAATATATAACTGATCTTTATATTTGCGACCACATTGTACTCAAGTAAATACTCACAAATGTATAGCACTGATAGGTCGAATCAGTCTTAAAGATACAATCCATTTTTGACGGCTGACTTCAAAAGCATTGTCATCAGCCTGTAGTATACAGGGTTTGCTTTTTTTCACTAGATTCAGTATAGTTTAGCACAGGGCTGCAAGTATTGAGCACTCAGAGAGAATTAAACTTACTACACTTGCAAATGGTCCTCTGAATCATTGCAATAATTAGTGTAAAAATTATATCCAAAATCAAGGGAATTTACTCTTGCAAGAAACATTTATGCAAATTTAACCTCCCATTTACAAATGAGGATACATATAGATATTTCAATATCTTCAAAGAAGGTTTTAATGACAGCTGAAACGCATCATGATACCATTTGCAGTCCACCAAACAATCTTGCCCAACAAGGTAGATGAGTGAGTCTATGCTAATATGAAGATTGACAGATGAACTTTGGAATTTCTGATATCTTCAAGTTGTTTCTGAAAGATTGATCGATTTGGAGAAAGAAGAAATTCTTTCTCAGTCAAGTGGATGTCCATACCTGGAGTTTTTTGACTATGTCCCCAGGTTTTTGTAGATAATCATGCAGTAAACATGTGCTTATCTGGACCCAAAGAGCAGTGAGAGTTTTGGTTCAAGGTTGCGGATGTTATTTTGAATATGGTAGACCGCAAACAGATCAGAATGGAGACGATGGAATTCCAATGTCACCAGACAGAGTTCACCCAGCCTTTCTGTATGCGTCAATGTTTCCTCAACATAGTCGGGTATGGGGCAATATCACGAGGAAATTATGTTGATAATTCATTTCTCATCTTCCATAATGTTGAAATCAGACAATCCAAAAAAAGCTTCATAACAGGATGTCGGTTTCTACTTCAGTTTTCAAGTAATTTCCTTTTATTTTCAAATCACTTTACCACTTATCTATTTTGGTACATTGAATTCCTTGCATTGTTTTTTCATTTTGTTTCATAAAGAATGCTACTTACAGACACACGCACTGGCACACTTGAGTGTACAGTCTGATAAGTCATGATGAAAAATACATATTTTCCATTTCATTAAAATAAACTAAGAATACAACTTTAAAAGCGTACAATCAAAAGTCATCTTTTCTGATTAGCTAAATAATTTTTTATCATGGGGGGGGGGTGATTATATTAATAATAATAATAATAATAATAATAATAATAATAAATCTTAGCTAACAGGGGGTTGGCAAAAAGTTACCAGGATTATATAGTAAAAATAAAAAGTAATTTTTAAAAAATTTTTGACATGGGTACATAAAAGAAATTATTTACAGTTTGTTCCACTATCTTATCATAGCTTCATAATTTTATTCTTCCAGAACTTCTGTAGAGACCAGTATATATATATATATATATATATATATATATATATATATATATATATATATATATATCCATCGGTGCAATATCAGGTGAATACGATGGAGGAGTGAAAACTTCCAAGTCAAGCTGTAACAATCACGGTCTAGTCACCAAGGAAACATTAAGTGCAGTGCTATCCTGATGGAATATTGCAGCCTTTCTCTCAACTAAATTCTGAACTGTTTCAATTATTTACTGCCTTCGAAAAGTCTCATTGGCAGTAGTAATTGTTCAAAGTAGTTTGTTTCTCTAGAAATAGACCAAATCAGAGGATTCTTCCAATCTCACCGAGTACCCAGAATCCTCATCTTTGGATGAAGACCCACCATTAACACTCTTAGCGATGGTTTGTTTTGGTTTCTCCATGATCTCTTGCATTCCATGTTGTAAATTATCCATTATGTGTGTAGGCAGAAAAAAATTGTCAAGACTGAAAATCAGTTTTGCCAACATCAAAAAATATTTTTGTGTCAGTTTGACTTGAAATATAACAGCCAGAAACACCATAGTGTTCATGCAGTCCCATACTAACTGAGTGATTTTGGCAGTCAAATTTTAATTTATCAAAGATGGAGATTAGATCCTCATGATCCTCTTCACTAATTGTTTCAAAACTGGAAGATTTTTTGTTTCATCCAAATTGCAAAATACTATACTTCAGTATTTTTTTCCTACTCAAGTCAATTCCACCTAAGTTACATGACTAATAAAACTAAGCTGGTGCAAATGATTTTCAATGATTAATTCCGATATTCAGAATGTATCGACTATGTCCTGTGTCGTATAATGTTGATAACTCCAAACTAAAGCCTGATCTGATTGCTATTAACAGCAACTGATCTACCTGAACAACGAACACCATTCAGCAAGAAATCTCTGGCAAAAGACTTAAACCATTTTTGACACATTTGATTTTTTACAGTACCTTGTCCATAAACAGCACCATTCAGGTTTCAATTGGATTTTCACCTTATTTTTTTTAAATGAAAAATATACATACCAACAATGTTGCTTATTTTCTTCCATCTTCGACAATGCCAGTTTTTAAAGTTTTTTTCAAGAAGCTGAAAATGATAAAACACTTATGATACGATTGAAAGCAATCTCTATGACAGAAGTAGCCACATGTACTCGGACAATATTTGACTTTTAGGGACCAAATTTTTAAACCTAAAATCAAGAGGCTAACATTACAATATGGTATGCTTTTGAAACAGTAGAAATTTGGGCTCTAGACTTTCAAAAACATACCTCATGTAATGTTTGTCCCATTCACTAATTATAGGTTAAAAATTGGTCTCAATGAGTCTAGTTAAAACTAAACACTTTTTATTGCCATTAAAAAACAGAAACTTTCTGGCCAACCTGATATAAATTATTTAAAGCAGAGCTTTTGAAAGCATGTCGCCAATAATCTCTGAGTGAATCATGAAATTAAGTACAATTTTTGTATAAAGATTATTAAAAGATACTTTTCCTGAGTCAGTTGAACCCCAGGGATGCCATGGATTTGGCTTGGGTAACAAAACTCCAGAAGTGCATTGCAAAAATTAAATTTTAAAAATTCATTTATTCATTTTTATACCTATATACATATACATATATATATATATATATATATATATATAGTACATGTGGTACAGATCAGGCTGGCAGTATAACATAATATAATAATATATTAATAATATAAAGCCATTTCTGATATGTAATGAATTTATTTCATAGAGTGCTCAATACATACAAATTTTACTATTGAAGTTAAGTTGTTTAAGAGTAGAGCTGGAGATAAATAGTAGAATGTGGATTTGTTACACAAACTAGCTCATGTTTCTGCCCCCTCTGGGCCTCATCAGGTGAATTTGCCTGATGAGGCCCGGAGAGGGCAGAACATGAGCTAGTTTGTGTAGCAAATCCACATTCTACTATATATATATATATATATATATATGTATGTCTCGCCAATGCAAAAAGTTTGGAAAGCTCTGATTTAAAGAATACCTAATAAAAATAAGCTGAGAAATATTTTATACAAAAAGTCATTTAAAAAATATCTAATGAATCCATTTCATAACAAATCACTGGAATCATTTATTACTTCATTTTTATTTTTGATCACGTGATGTAAACAAACACAGGTACATAGGGAGAGAGTGGTAGGTCTATTCTACATTGAATGGTAACAAATCAGTCCCTGAATCTGGAAAGCTTGAGTGAGTTACTATTTTTTTGTTTCCCTTTCTGTAACACCAAGTACAGTTATTTTCGTCTGATTAAAGTCATCTCCCTTGTAGTTTTTCGTAATTTCTTTTCATTTTTCTCTAATTCAATTCACAAACGAGTTCCATTTCTTTTTATCCTATTCATCGAAGAGTTCCACAGCAGTTACAAGCAGTCTATGAATCTAAGAGTTAAACTTGTGGAGTTGCTAGCACCAAATTATACTGTAAGAGAAACAATAACTTTGCTATTTTCTTCTTTATTGGCTTTTTCTTTTTGCACCTAACAAACATCCATGGAAACAGTGCAATGTAAATGCAACCAGGACAATGATGCATGATACATGCAGAACAATGTGTGAATGTGACAACTACTGCACAAAAACGTCCATATCTGTACTTTGATACAGATTAATACAACACTGCGGAGGGAAATTTTAAATACATATTTCCAAGAGACTATTGTTTTCCTTCTTGTTTTTTGAAGGCATCAGATGGGTACAAAGACATAACAGAATTTCTGAGCAATTTCCTAAATGCTAATTAAGCAGGATAGTTAATTAATTCTCTGAATACAGGCTACAGTGGTGCAATTTGATCTGACCCTCATAGATTTACCTCCCTTGGACATTATTTAACAAATTATTGATTATTGGAGGTCAGATAATGTTTAGGGGGGCTCAAATCCCTCTCTTTTGCTTGTGAGTGTTAAGATACAATGCATTTGTTGAATTGTGAATAAAATGAGGAAAAGGCTGACTGGAAAAGATAAAATAATGCAAAAAAAGATGTGAACATAGATGATGAAGAATGAGAAGGAACAAATTAGATGAAAGAAAAGAGGAAGGAATTTAAGAAGGAATTCGAATTATAAAAAGGGAAAAAGAAAAAGAGAAATATCAAAGTGTGAAAAAGAGGAAAGTATGCAATATAAAATAGGAGGGGATTTGAAGTGAGAGTGAGAGAGAAAGTAAGGGAAGAAAGAAAAGAAATAGTGAAAAAGAAAGAAAAAGAAGGAAAGAAAGAGAATAATATGAAGATAATGGAAAAAGTATTGGATAAAGACAATAATGAATACTGAACAAATATCAGATTTTAAGTTCCTTTAAAACAGGGTTTCTCAAACTTTCACTTGTGACTCCTTTGAATCAAACTAATCTTTTTGAAATCCCAATTCAATAGCATAAACAGCAATCAGTACTATTGAGACTTTATAATTAGTCTTTAGTCATAAACTAATAATAGCTAAATGTAGAAACAAATTAGAATTAAAGAAAACTATTAAAAGGCAGTTAATTCATCTAGTTGGATTGCAAATTTGGAACTTTCTTGGATTTTTCCAATCTATCTACTCACAATATCATTTGACAACAGGATTTTTCTCAATTTCTCCACATATTTTTTTATAATTTCATCTCCTTGAACATTTAACGACATTACCCTAAATAATACTTATGCGACCATCCAATTATTTTCATGAGACCCCCCTTGGAGATCTTGTTGATCGCAACACCTAGTTTGACAAGTCCTGCTTTAAAAGAAAAGAAACCAAATGTCAAAACTTGTGAAATCATCGGAAGTAAGATTCTCAAAGCATTTGTTCAGGATTGCCAAATTGGGTTACAAGAGGAGATAATCCAAGCTTTATCTCCAAGACTTACCCAACACAGACATTGGAATGGCATAAAATTTTGAAATCTGGTGAGTCTGGAAACTGAGGTTAGATACCGATTCGATGCTATCCCAATGCCTGTGTAGGGTAATTCTCAGAGAAAAGCTTGGATTTCCTCCCCTTGTAGCCCAACCTGGCAGCCCAGGTATTGGTATCTAAAAATAACAGCATGGCCTCTCCCTTACCCGCTTCATCCCTCCAGGAACAAGACTGCAACCAAAGTAGCTAAACAAACACCAACATAAGGGACAGAAGAAATGATGAAATAGCCATCCAGAAAACTTCCTGGATGGATGGTTATTATACATGGAACCATCATTGAAGAGGACGATGGAGGATAATAGGTTATTCTCATGCTCAAACTTATTTGCATTGAAAATGGTATTAAGGGTGAAACATCTGTGATGAGGAACATCACCTACTCAGCATGTACTTGTCTTGATTTCTAATGATCACAAAAGACAGGTGACACATTTACAAACAAGAAGCCATTTATACAAGGTTCATTGGATTTTTTGTTTCTGATTTATATATTTCTATTCAGAACTGGTGAATTACTTTCTATCAAAGTAAGTAAATCTCATAAGGCTTCTATCAATTTTGTACATATTGTGTGAGAAATATACATATACGTATATATATATATATATATATATACATATATATAACACACACACATAATCACAAAAAAAATACACACATATTTCAACAAGTTTCTAAAAAAATAAATAAAATAAATTATAAAATATTAGAAGATTTTGTGGGCAACAGTTTGATATATCAATTCAATGGTTCCCAACCAGTATAAATGGACCCTTCACACAAGAGGACATAGGGTCTCACAAAAGCAATGCTAAAAGTCTATGAACTATGTTCAAAAATTTTCAAAGATAAAAAAAAAAATACATAATGGCTCGCAATAAGGCTGCCATGACTAAGAGTCAATTCCTGATACATTTTTATAGTCAGTGCATTATAATATTTGTAATGAAATATCACAAAATCCGATTGTCTGTTCATTACATCTGAGGAAAATTTGGTATGTGATAGGTGCACTTTGAGATTAGCTAATAGTTGGCTATTTCAATGTTAATGTTAATTTCATTTTCTACTCTACCTGTCTATAAGAGATATGGAACTTTGCAGCTAATTTTTAGCTGCCAAACTTCCCTCTCAAAAATAAAGTTTGCAAAGTTGAAGAAAAAGTTATCTTATTAACGTGTAAAGAAAAAAAAAGATCAGATCAGATCAGTAGAAAAACTGTTTCTATTTTCTTTTAAAAATGAAAATTGCTAAATATTGAGAAGACTTCAAAAAAAAAAAAAAAAAAAAAAATCCTCATTAAGCAGAAAGGGTTGGGAACACTGCATTAAATATTACAAGACCTTATCTTCCCTACAGCTAGGGAACACTGGTTGTCACAACAATGAAAAAAAGAAAGACAATGCTGTCAAAAGACCCGTAGACAGGTTTGCTAGTCTGATGTGAAAACAACATATGCAGTTTAAGGTTTGTTCAAAGACTAACAGGAATAGCTCTGATCTGGCTTGACTGTTATGGAACGTGACAAGAACACAAATGTGGATTATAAGAAGACAAAGAACGGAAACCTGAGGGTAAAAGTGCTCGGAAAAAACACCTCGAGGGTAACTGTCTTTGCAAGAGTTTTTTATATAATCAGTAGAGTTATTATTATCATAATTATTATTGTTGTTGTTGATGTAGTTGTTGTTGTTCCAATGGTGGAGGTGAGATAGGCATTGTTTCGATTTTTGGTAATGTTGTTGGTTAAGGTGTTCGGGGGTGACACTGTAAGAGCGAATAGCAGACAGCAGCAGCAGCAGCAGCGGCAGCAGTGATAGCAGCAGTGAGACGAATGATGGCTGCTGGCACTGTGGTCAGGTGTTGGGCAGCTCCACTGTGTCAGTGATGCTAGTTCGGCTGTGGCGTCGACTGAAGCAGAGGCAACTGCTTGTGCAACGCGTCCATCGACTGAATTGTTGCTGCTTCTGCCGTTGCTGCTTTTTGGAGGGACTGTTGACAAGTCGTTGAAACAATTCCATCTCTTTCACGTACCTGTCACACAAAGGGAAAATAATTTGTGATAAATGACAAACAAAATGTTTATAGTGAAATAATTTTTCTTTGTAAAGGCAACCCATATTTATTTGTGACTAGCAGAAGCACCTGGCCTTGCCAGGGTTTGTAAATATTCAAGATGTGCGTTATCACAAGGTCAATATATTTTGTATCAAACGTTGAAAAAGAAGATGTTGATAATGTTCAGTTGATCCGGAAATGTTGATTCAGTGTTAAGACAAAAAAAGGTCAAAACAAATGATCCAAGTACATAATGTTCATTGCAAATGGTCCAATGGCAAACATACAAAATAGTCCAAAAGCAAAACATGAGAGATCCAATGAGAATTGAACCAATTAACAATGGCAAGCAATGATCAAGGAAAATCCACTGTTACAGATAGAGGACCAATAAAACAACTGTTTATTATATAAGTAGATCATAAATAACTCTCCCAGAGGCCACAAATAAATTCATGGAAAAAACTATATGAAATTATGAAGCATGCTAATACTCTGGTACCAACAATTTTTCTACATATGCAAGAAACAAATAAAAAATATTTTGCTCCATTTAATTATGAACAGGGTGCTATTAACTTTTATAAAACCACAAATAAGTTTGAGATTTATATCTTTTTCAAGAAGTTTTATAAGTATTTGACATTCTCTTTTATAAAAATGCATCAATAGTAAAGGTTTTATGACCCAATACCAAATGAACCAGAAAATTTCCTATTTTTGGTACATCAAAACTCCCAATCCATAGAACATTGAAATAAACAAAGATGAGAAAATAAGTTATTTTGATATCATATTAAATGGTTCTCAAAATTTCTTAGATGAAGCAATGTCATGATTGTTAAAATTTGACTGGTATTTCTTTTTTCTAATTTCTGTTGCTTTTTATTGCAGCTACCAGGTCATTATTTCATGACTATCAAATAAGTAGTTTGGGAATAAGCAATAAAGTAAGATTTGAATTCACATCCCTTTCTCCTGGGAGCCCATCTTACTATAACAGTGCCTGACTAATTAGACCACAAAGGCTTCACCAGTAGATGGAGCTCAAATAAGCAACATAGCTATATGGTTAATTTGAGTGACATCTAATTTCATTCAAATCTCACTAGAGGCTTATTCTTTATTTCTGATTCATAATGCTTCTTAGCTGTCATAGAATAATGACCTGAACAACAGAATTAAGATGAAAGAGACAAAAATTATCAATAACATCTGTACCTCACATAAATGGATCACCATAGCCTTCACATGTACCAGAACTATTTATCTAAAAAAATTATAAAAAAAAAAAAAAAAGATAGATCTTTCATCAAAGATTATCTTTAAAAAAAAGATTTGGGCATTGTTGGTCTAAAATGACCATAATACTTTTTTAAAAACACGAAAAAAGTTTTTAGATGGTGCCTAGTGGTGTACTAATGCAAATTTTCAAGATAGTAGCCCCCAAATTGTGACTAAGAGTGCCCTCACACGCACGCACAAACAAGGAGAGAAGAATCTGCAGCCCATTAGGCTGGTTAATCAGTTGGGCCATTTGTGGGACCACAGTGATTTGACTTAAATGATATATGATAATATAACACTTATCATGGCCCAGTGTTAGACTGCTCTAGGGGATTATGGCCAAATACATCTTTTTTTCACCAAGGTTAAGCTTTGACAGGTCTGGAAAGCTGAATGTGGGTTACTAACTATTGCCCACGTGTACTTAAACCTCACAACACTCTTTGATGAGGGTATGAGTGGAGAACAATGATAGTGATGATATATGGTATAGGGTTGGTATTTTACTTACCATTGTGGTGGCCAACGATTACTATTAATGTAGACCTGATTCTCCAGACTAAGATTTTTGTAAAACTTGGTGTACTGTGGGAAGATATCCAAAAAGTGGAGACACAGGAAATGTAGGCACCATTTTGCAAGTTGAACTGCATTGTGAAGCTGGAAACAGAAAGCTTGAAGTGAGGTAAATAAAAAGCTGAAATCATATAATCAAAGACTAATAATAATAAGACTAGCAAACTTAGTTGAAATATCTGTACCTTGCATAAAGGAATCACTATAACTTGCTCATATACCAGAACCAAATTATCTTTAAAAAAATTAATTTTTTCATCTAAAATTATCTTGAAAAATACCAGCACAAGATTTAGGCATTGTTGGTCCAAAATGATCATAGAGACCCCAAAAAGCACTTGAGGAGGGAGGTTAGATGGCACTTGACTATGAAAATTTGCATGGATACACAGTGGTGTATTGATGCAAATTTTTGAGATTGTAGCCCCCTAAATGTGACCAGGAGCACCCAGAGTCACACTGGGCTACAGATTAGTAATGGGCATGTGTTACCGGGTCAGGGGGAAACAATTTGATTTGGCAAAATGAAACGAGTCAGAAAAATAAATTGAAATTCAATCTTTCAGATCTTAATATCAAATTCCTTAGATGGACCCTTTTAGATACCAAACTGAGAGTATCAATCACTTCTTATAAGTAATCAATAGTCAGTTTATCACCTGTATTTTGGTAGTGATTAACCTAAACTGTAAACCGGTCTGCAAGAATATTGTCAGTGTTAAACCAGTCCGCAGTGCAAAAAAGGCTGGGGACCCCTGATTTAAGATACTTGTTGAGTACCATGGTTAATTGAAGAGGAAAAAAAAAAATCTTTTTTTTTTTAAAAATAAGGTGGGAAGAGGAATGCAACTCACCTGAGCTGTTTCTAGAATGCAAAAGACTTCTTCCATAATATCTGCATTAGCTTCATCCATTTTGCTCAGCTCTTGGACCACAAACTCTTCGGCAAGAGCAACAAGGCGAGGCAGACAGAGGCGGTTGGCCACTTCAACTAGATTCATACAGTTTAATCCCGTCATGCATGGTGTCTCACCTGTGTAGAGGTACTCCTGGAGGGCTCTGAATGCATCCTGGCAAATTCCTGGAAACGGGATCTTGAAAGAGAATAAAGGAAGAAATACTGCATAAGATTCTTATTACAAACACACACCCATAAACTAGGTATTATGCAAAAGAAATTCTTCTTTACCCCATTGCTCACCCTACCACAAAATTTCATTGAAATTCATTGAATACTTTTGGAGATATCATACGGATAGATAGATGGAAGGACAGATATGACAAAATACATATACCCCTCAAACTTTGTTGGTAGAGGTAACAAACAATTTTATCATTTAGGCACAAGTAATTCTATTTATTTTATAAAAGTAAATAAAAGAAAGTCATCTTGTATGGGAGATTGTTATATGCTGTCATTTCTTTAGGATCATACCATTATAAATTTGATAACTTGATTAGGATTATGTCTTCAAAATATGAAAATACATCTTATTTATAATAAAGATATCCATACTTCCCATAAGTGAATCATCATAGCCCACACATGTACCAGAGCTAATTATGTAAAACATTATCTTAAAAAAAAATCAAATAAATAAAAATAAAAAAAATAATAAGGAAAACACAAATACAAAATTTGGACATAGTTGTTCCCAAAATGACCATAGAGACCCCCAATAAGTACTTCTAAAAAACAAAAGAAAAAAAAAATGAAAGCACAAAAACACATTTTAAAAGTATGGGGGCTATCTTGATTGAAAGCACAAAAACACATTTTAAAAGTATGGGGATTATCTACGCATTTTAAGAGTTTAACAAAAAGTAATGTTAGTCTGAAAGCTAAAAACTGCTATTGTAATCTTATCGTAATTAATTATTCATATATTATCCAAAAGGTAAATAAAAAGTGTTTTCTACAAAAACTGATGTACTATTTACCTTCATAAAGCACTTTATATTACGTATTCGCTATTGAAATATTAGGATTCTTATCATTAAAGAATTAATGACGCAAAAAAAATTAAGTTTAAACCATTTCAATTGTCAGTTTTTCTAAAAGAGAAAAAAAAAAGAATACTGCTGCTAATACAAACTCAACAAGTTATTCTCATAATAACCATGAGTTTTATTTAAATTTCATCATCCTTCTAAATATATCTGTAGGAAATAGAATTTGTAGTTGAAAAAAAACACCATTTGAACTATCTGGAAATAACTGCCCTACAGGCAGTTATTTCCCCAGTTATATTGAGCCTACAGAACATGAAATCAGTACTTACTGTATTTTCTGCATATAAGATGCACTTTTTTTTCTAAGTTCCATTTCGAGAAGCAATCTCCGTATCTGTTGTTTACTAATGTAACTGCATGATGTAAATAATGTATACTGCCAGCCACTGGTGGGGGTAAATATAGATTTGAATAGATGTGAGAATTTGTAATAACCTTTTAGTGTGAAGGGCTATGAGGATTAGCGGGGGGAGGGGGTGATTTTTTTTTTTTAAGGAAAGTTGTCCAAGAATATGTTTGCAAAATTTAAGGTGCATTTTATACGGTTTTGCACCTTATCTGAAAAATGCAGTAACTTGGTTTTACAACCACCTATAGAGGCAGGTATTTTCAGCTAGGGTTGTTGAGAGATATAAATGCACAGCTGAAAGAACCAGTGTAAACATGTAATTGGTCTTATTCAATTTCAAGTAAGTAAATTATCATTGTGTAGTAATTTCTACTTTTCAGATCTATTAAGGATAGTCATACCTTGCGTGATTGAATCACCGTAGCCTATGCGTTTACCGGAACTAATTATCTAAAAGATTATGAAAAAAAAAATTCTTTTATCTGAAGAAAGGAAAAAGAAAAAGAAAAAAAGTACCAGCACAAGATTTAGGCATTGTTGGTCCAAAATGACCATAAAAAAAAAAAAGGAGAGCATTTTAAAAAAAATTTTAAAAAATAAAATAAAATAAAATAAAATGAAATACTAAAAAACGTTTTTCAGATGGCGTACTCATGCAAATTTTCAACGTTGTAGCCCCCAAAATGTGACAGAAGCAAAAAGACAAAAATCTTAAGTTCACTTGGGCAACACTGATTTGATAAATGTTACATTATATATAAAACAGTAAAGGAAGGCTTTCATCTTCTACAATTCTTGGTAAGTGAAGAGAATTTTTCTGGCTTAAAGAGAAAAGATCAACATTGAAAGAAGAGGTAGAGGGAGAAAAGTGCTCGAAACCCTTAAGGCACACTTTGAGCTTATGTGCGTTTAACTTTGAAGGAATCTTTTTCCTTTTCCCTACTTTCTTTCATACCACTCTCTGGTCTCTCATCTGGGAAGAGCAACTCATCACATTACATTGCAGTATGCCAACAAAATGTCATGACCAAATTCTTTTGAAATTTAATACTAGAAGCAGAAAAGAGCAACAATACTTTGTTTCTGATGCAGAATCAGAGTAAAGATTGCAGAGTTTGAGGTTTTTAGACATACTTTAGTTTTTCAAGATAATCATTCAACTATAATTGGCCAGTAGTAACTTAAGATTTTAAAAGTATTTTCCATACACGCAAGTATATAAGATGAGCATCTAATTAGAAAAAAAAAAAAAGTATACAAATATTACACTGCATCGAATATGCTGGTAGTCAGTGCACTGGACATAGCAGTTACGAGTTTAAAGTCGTTTGGATTTACTGTTCTCAACAAGAGGAGGGTGCACAATTTACAATAAAAATTCATCTTGAGATGAGTTTGAAGAGAAATTCCAGAGAGAGAGAGAGAGAGAGAGAGAGAGAGAGTGCAAGAGAAAAAAAAAAATCATTTCTTTTCAGTCAAATTTTCCCATAGAATGAGATTAAACTAAGTTATAGTTAGACAACAAAACATTATCCATATAAAAGCAACAAACATGTTTATTATAATCATTTAAGAGAGAGGTATGTTCAGTGACTCGCTCACCTTGAGAAGATAGAAAAAAAGTTGTGAAATCTTTTTACCTCTCATCTATATTTCAATACATGATTGAAAGAAAAAAAAAAAAAAAAAAAATCACTTACAAAAGATAAAACTTAGAAAAAATATTTAATTTTTTTCTATTAAGAACTTTCAATTTAGTAAGTGAACAGATACTATAATGTTGATGCTTTCTAACTTCAATTGATAAATATATTCAATATTTGTACCTGTAGCTATTAAGCTATAACAATTTTACAGAGGATCAAATCCAACCTTCTATTTCCACATTCCCAATCTCTCTTGACCACATTTTTTCTCTTACTCCAAATCAGTGAGAGCAGCTGATATAGATAAACAGGCTTCCCTTAGGCAGAAAGGATGCAAGTTTGAGTCTCACATCAAGCTTATTCTTTATTTCCAACCTGGGAAATTTACTAATGGCCAGAGACTGACTGATTTTGCATTGAAAAGCAACTGAAATTAAGATGAAAGAAATACTAATCAAAAATTAATAATGGTTGACAATCCATCAAATAAGGAATAAGAAATAATACAAGATCATATTGCTGGTAGGGTACTAATATAAGAGTGAAAAAGTCAAAAAAGTTATTGTCCTTGAAATTTTTAGTAATAATGATTTTATAATACTTCATCAAATATAAATATACAAAAAATATCTATTTAACGCCAAGTTATGTTGCTCAGACCTGGAACCCTTTCACAAGGAACTATTTTCATGTATGTCCAGCCTCAAAATCTTTTTTCATTTAAATTCAAGGGGAACAACTAGTCCATTGGATTCCACTCTAGTATTAGTATTGCAGGTAGGAATGCATGTTTTACTGCACACTTGTAATACCTTTGATTCAGATCAATCATGTTAGTTTTTAGGAAAAAGAATTTTTATGGATACTTCCAGGGACACATGTTTTTCCTGGAATGTAAGCATATCAATGACTGCACAGCAATTTTTATAAAACCAACAAAATAAGTACATTTTTATTGCAACCATTTTAATTTGGCCTTTATAAAAGTAAAGTGAGTAGAGCCCACACACTAGCTATGATTTTAGCCATCCTTGCTTGGGCTCATGTGACATATGAAGAGACATCTAGTACCAAAGTGGTGTCACTCACTTCATCCTGTACTATTTTATCCATAGATGGAGAGAGAAATGGTTTCATGCCTTCCTCAAGGATATTTATGCAAAGTGAACTCAAACCGACTCAGCCCGTGTTTTAAATCACTGAGTCCATATTCCATGCCTTTACCTGCTCAGACACCCTGCACCTCTGACCTTTATAATCTACCATGACAACTAGAACATTTCTACAAAATTTGCAATCCTCTTAAAATAAGAATAGAAATCCTTAGAAAACATTTATTACTTGTCAATTGGGATCAAATCTCCTGTAATTAATCATCGCTACCCACAACAGACCAGTTTAATCACTGTTACTGAGTTAAGCTTATTTATGTGTTCTGACATTTATATGTATCAGTCAAAACAAACTTTGCCCAGCCCTAAATGTTCTTAGTAGAAACTTGAAATTTTATAAACACACTCTGCTCTCAATTAGATGGGGAAATGGGTTTTATTGTTTTTTGAAAATCCATCCATCTTGAATAGGTTTTCATTGAGGGGATTCAATTAACAATAAAATTTCATACTAAATTGGTTTCCTTTGTGTCCATGTTTTTTTTTTTAAATTATAAATTTAGGATTCAAACTACACAGGTAGTATTTTCATCAAAACAATATAATTGTACCACCCCAACCACTGATTAATTTACAAGATCAAAAGCAGTATACATGAGTGGCAGTGATTAATTAATTTGCTTGGAATGCTTTTTTTTTTTTTGCTTTTTTTTTCCCTCCAAGATATTCTGGAGAGAAATTTAAAATTCATCATAAATCCGTATTTTCTTCATCTCTTGAAGAGCATTTTCTGATCATACAGAATTCTAATTTATATTTTAAAAATCTGAAATGAAAAAGATACTCAAACTATGAACATACAAAAATGTATCTTATAAAAATCACAAAACCAAAGATGTCACTCAAAGTGTCTTATTTATGACCATTCATTTCGATAGACATAATGAAATTTTTATCTAATCTTGTTATGATTAGACTCAGTTAACATGAGAGGATCATTATTTCTACAGATGATGAGGTCTTTGAAAATAAATCCAAACATTGCCTCAGCACATGGTACTTCTGTTGTTAAAATTGAATGGATAAATCATGCAGAAGTTTATCATATAACGAGAATTTTTTAAACAAAAGTATTAGTTTCTTTATTGTCAAACTTTCAGTTGACTTTATTATTGCAAGTAGTCAGACCTGGAACTTAAAAAGTCTAAATTTAAAACATGAATAAGAAAGAGCAAAAAAGAAAGAGCGATTCAATGATGTCATATCAACTCGTGTTTTCGAGTTAACAGCATTTTTTTTTTTGGAAACATTGAATTTCTGTTATGAAAAATATCATTTTTTGTATGATAAGTATATGTATTTTTTTTTCCTCAGTGAAAATTACCTTGCTACTTAGGATGTCATCAAGACAGTTAATATAATAATAGAACCATTAAACAATTTAAAAACATGAGAATTTTAAAAAAAGGCAGATGAAATTTATCAGTAGATTTGGGGATCAAATCCAACTGGGAGCAGAATATTTTTTTTCCTTTTATCTTTTTTTTTAGGTCAATGGCGGATTAATCATTAGGTTGAGTGACCTTTCCTTCCTTGTTTCCAATGTTGGTGGCAGATAAACCATTAGGCTGAGTAAACTTTCTTGCTTCTGCTGTTGGTGGCAGATTAACCATTAGGCTGAGTAAACTTTCTTGCTTCTGCTGGTGGTGGCAGATTAACCATTAGGCTGAGTAAACTTTCTTGCTTCTGCTGGTGGTGGCAGATTAACCATTAGGCTGAGTAAACTTTCTTTCATCAAACTCTTACTATTGAGTTTTGATTTTATTTCTGTATGTAACAATGACAATGTCCAAGAGAAAAACAAGTGATGTCATGAACAAATAACAGTGACGTACACAAAAACTGATGAATTCACTCCCATTTCTGGAGCCCAACATGGGTTGACTTGTTCTGCTAAAATTATCAAATCCCATTCACAGGAACTATTAATAAAGGAGTTGAAATGAGACTCATAGTTTTGGAATTATATCGTATGGAGAAATGAATTGTTTTGTTAACTTTTTAGATTTCAATGAAACCAGAGAGTTAGACCTCAACACAGCAAAGCTCATTTATTCTAATAATTTAGGATGAATAAGAGAAAAATTCAGGATAATCAAACAAGTAGTGGATTTATTGTAATTTTAGGCATGGAGTACGGTTAGATGCTTTTTGAAAATACTGTGCTTCATGGTGATGTCCTGAAGTCAACTTTCTGCTGAAAATGAATTTTTCAAAACATCAATACATATTCTAAAAAAAAAAAACAAAAAAAAAACAGTCTGTCAATCAGTCCCAGTTATGTTAAATAACAGAAAGAGGAAAGAAGGTTTTTTGTGTTTTATTTACAAGCTGCTTTCATGATATAACAGATTCAATGTGATGACGTAACAGACTTTTTTCTTTTTTTTTTCTTTTACAGTGTTGCCAAGTGTTGTCTTAACTAAAACTTCAAAAAGGGCTAAAATCAGCTAATCTTTTCAATTTCCAGCTCCCTTTATAGCTAAAAATGTTATATATACTCATTTAAAGCCCACTTACAAAAGAAAAAAAATGAAGGAAATAACCATACACTCTAGGACAAGTTGAAATTGAATTGAAGCTTACTAATTGTTTTTTTCAATAACAAGAATTTTGGATGAATCATCCTCACCTTTCTCTCCCTCTTGCTACAATAACCTTATTCAGAATCCTTTTGAAATTGGAAATCACAGATATGGACATAAGGATGATGGATGCATCATTGAACTTATGGTTCTTATTTATAAAGTTGAAAGTTATTTTTTTTAACATAAGGTGAGTTTTTTTTTTCTTTCCTTTCGTACATCTATACCCACCCAAACCTAAACATTTATAATTGATGGTTACTCTGTCAAAGCTTAGAGTTTCATTAAAACCAGTAACCAGTGATAATTATACAACAAATATTTCATCGTTGCTTTTTACTGGTTAGTAAAGATCCACATTCCAGCAACAGATATATGTATATATATATATATATATATATATATATATATATATGTATGTATATATATGTATGTATGTATGTATGTATATATGTATATATATGTAGAAGTTGAACTCACCACTTTGGCTGATGATTCAAGGAAATCATCACTAAACATAGCATACATTACTTCACATCGTGCCATGAGTAGAGGCTTGTGGGCCCGCACCATCCCATCATCAACTTGAAACGTCACATCTGAAAATGGCAGAACACCCAATGCATAAGCAATTTGAAAGACTCCACATGCCTGATGCTAAGAGTACATAGAAGAAAAATATTCTTTTCAAAATCATAAATGGTAGCTTATCAACTACTCCAAGGTTTGCTCGAACATTACCATGCATACAGTATAAAACTCTTACAGGTAATTAGCTACAAAAATAGAAGAGCACTGGACTCACCTGTAGCAGTTCCTCTTTTTAAGGCCAGTTCTCGTAATCGTGCCATTCTGGCCGATTTAAATCGACGCTGCAACTCAAGGTTTAGGTATTCCTCCCGAGAGAGGAAATTCCGGATGCCCAAAATAAGGTCAGAAAGTTGCAACAATTCTGCAGCTGTTTTAATCTCATCAAAGATATGATAATTCTCCTTGACTACCCCTGTGTATAGGTACTCAAGAATGTACCGAAAGGCGACAGGAGTAATGTCTGGATTCATTGTAACAAGGATCTGCTTTGATTTTTGATGCGGATGGAATAGACTGCCACTCGTTTTTATCTCAACAGAGTGAAATGCTGGATGACTGGGCACAAAGTTCTCAATGTCACATTCAGACTGCTCGTCAGCCATAACATTCTCAAAAGCTGAGCACGTGAGTGGGGGGGTCTCGACGATCAGACGGTCACTGTCCAAGAGATTTTCTTTGTCATCTGACTCTTTGCTCTCGGGGAGCAAGTCTAGAATCGGTTGTTCACAAGATGGACTCTTGACTTCCATCAGGAAGAACTCTTCAAATACAGGACAAGCAACCATGAGGCAGATTTTGTGAGCATAAAAAAAGTGACCATGCACAATGAAGACAACATCCCCCTCGGTCTGGTTATGAAGGAGAGAGCTGAGGTCATCATGGAGAGTAGCCAATGGCACTGTCACCTTAGGGTAGCTTGGTTGTGGCAGTTCCATAGGAGGTTGAATCATTGGGGGCTTAAGTTTACGTAGCTGGCTGTCCCAAAACCTGACCTTGCGCCGATCTGTTAATGCAGCTCGGATTGCATTCTGGAATACATCTTCAATGCCAAATTCTGTAAGTATGCTCACCTCATAATAGGCAGCACCAATTTCAGTAGCCATATCACGACCCTGCTGTGGTGATACAATATCTTTTTCTTCAATAGGCCTGCAAAGAAACATTTTCACGAAATTAGTCAAGACATATACAATTTTACTGCTTTATCTTTTGATATAAGTGATTAGGCAAATACAAAAGTGCATTGACTATATCGGCGAGGGAGAGTAAAAGGTATATAATACCTAGATTTCTGTGTATAGACTTGAGCTTGTATCAAGGGTATATCAGGATTAATAAAAAGGACCATCTTTTTATAATAGAAATTACAAACCACAAATAGTCATCTAAGGTTTATTCTGAGTTATTTGGCCTATGTTGATAAATAAGCAAAAGTATAAACTGAAAGGAATAAACTGGTGGCATTAAATAACTAAGGATAATGATCAGTTTTGCATAAAGCAACATGAAATGCTCATGAAGGAAAGAAAAAAAAACTATATGTATCAGTCAGGTTCTGACACATTTTTTAGTGCAACAGAAGGGTCCTCGCTACATTTAGAGGAATTCCCAGCATTAAAATCTTTAGCTTCCTCAAACACAAAACCAGAAAAACAAATTAAAATTAGGTTCAACCAATATCTAGGTATCTTCTGCAGCTAGAACAACAATAACCACAAATAAAATGATTTCAATTCAGGCAATGTAAGTAGCGGTGCACTAAAATATAGACATTGGAAAATAAGTGTGAATATACTAAAATCTGTGTCATTGGTAGAACATAGTAATCAGGATATACATTTATTTTTTCTATATAATACACATTGACTCATTAAAAATCTACTCCAATATTGAAGACTTTGGCTTGTGTGTTTGAATATCTGCACCACTACCATACTCAAACAAGGCTGAATAACCTAATTTTTGGCATGAAGACTCACACAACAACCAGTTATGACATAAGTTATGTGGGATTGACCTAAGGGGTCATTTGAGGACACCAGAGGTCATCAAAGAGCAGAGCATGCCAATCCAAAAATATTTTTGACCTCACAAATCATGGAGTGAATAAGGTCACCAAAGGTCATTAGAGAATTGTTGAATTAGTTTTTAGCCTTTACAATTTGTATTGCAGCCAAATAATTGCATAAAAGATCAAAATAAGGATTTTGGCATTGACAAATATGATTGATTTTGGATGCTATCAATGACATTTGCTTATTATAGATTTTACAAGATCACCAATATATTAAAAGAGGTAAGGAAAACATGGCCAAATTTCAAATAATTCCTAGAATGGATGATTTCTCTTTTTAAATTCAAGGGGATAGTAAGATGTTAACATAATAACCATACGATAGTTAACTATAACAGAATTTTAAAAATCATGAATTTAAAAAAAAAAATTTTCCTACTATTCTTTCCTTAAAAATGGAACACTTACGATAGTTGAGCAAGCAATGTAAATGAATTTGTTGCTCATTGGGTGCTCCATGAATCTGGCCTTACACCAAAGTTGGTATAGTCAAACATATATATATATATATATATATATATATATATATATATGCTAGTATACAAGATGGACAATTAATATTTTTTTTCCTCAAACCATGCAAATATTACACTGCGTCTGATGCATTAATATTACGACAATGGGGCTGTCTACTAAAGCTTGATATAGACAGTTATGGAGCTTGAAGGAGTTTCAGGGAGTGGTAGTCCTCCAGATACCCTGGTAAACCATTAGCTCTATAGTCTGGCACAGGAATGGGGAACCTTTTCATGTTTGAAGGCCACATTGAAATGTTTAGTCTTCAAACAAAGCCACATGTGCGACATGTCTGGAAGTGAATAAGATACTAATTGATAATAACTGATAATTATTCTATTCGGCGCAAAATTTTATTCCATTGTAAGTTTTCATGTAAAACATTAGATAAGTGACAATTTTTCATTTATAATTGCCGATGTTGTGAATTTTTTCAACAAGGCCATAGGAGACCACACAGAGGCCACGTGGTCTGAAGGCTGCTGGTTCTCCGACCTTGGTCTGGTAAATACAGTATTTATCCCACTTTTATAGATTTTAGAACAGGGGTTCTCAAACTTTTCTTCAAGCTTAGCATTTCATCCTCTCCAACAGTATTGGCAGACCTCTTATGAAGAATATAGCATAAAATGTATGGATACCATAGAAGGGACAATTGATGTCTCTGTTAGCAATTTCTTTTATGAGATGGATGAGCTATACTCTTTTCAAAACCTCTTGGTATAGTTTAAGATAAACATACTCGCATATCATTTCAATTGACAGTCTTATATGAAATTTAGTTTATACTAAAAAGATTCACATCAAGAGCATGCAAAATAGTCAAACAAGTGCAGATAATATGTAAATCAGAGATGTTTGTTTTCATAGAAGGATCATTTTAATTTATACAGCATTTCCCATTAAATCACAGTAGCCCCACAAATGACCTATCAACCAGTTAAGTAGGTTACATATTCTTCTCTCGTGTGTTTCAAGACACTTCTGGTCACATTTTTAAGGCTACAACTTGGAAAATTTGCACGAGAACATCAATATCTAACCATCTAAATATAATTTTTATGTTTTTTTTTTGATAAAATGCTTTTCCAGGGTCTCTATGGTCATTTTGAATCATTTATTTTAGATGATTTTTTGATATAAGATGTATTTTTTGTAGATAGGTTTTTTTAGATAAATAGTTCTAGTACACATGCTAGCTATGGTGCTTCATTTAAGCGAGGTACAAATACTGTACATCAGGTTTACAAAACACAAATTGTGTTTAGTTGATTATGATTACTTCAAAATACCAGAATTTTCACATTTGTTACATACTCTGGTAATTTCTCTTGTATACCCTCAGGGATACTCTGGTTTGAGAACCCCTATCTTAAAATAACCCACAGTAATTTGTACTTTCTCAATAGCACTCCTTAGAAGCAAATAGAAAAAAAAAAAAAATCAGACTTTCCTGACTAATGCGATTGCTTTAAGCAACTTGGTGCAACTAGTGTAGTGTGATTAATGTGCCAAAGCATTATATTCTTAGTCAAATTTCGATAATAAAAGATAATGGATGGATGAACTTATAAATCCACTGAAAAACAAACTGGTTTTCAAACTAGCAGGTAAAGGTAGATTTTTTTTTTCAGTCATGTCACTATTTTTTTCTGTAGTGAATCACTGCAGCCCCACAAATGACCTGTCAGATCAACCAGTCAAGTAAGCTACAGATTCTTCTCTCTTTGATCATCTATCTGTGTTTTCGGGTTCTCTTGATTACATTTTTTAGGCTACAGTCTTGAAAATTTGCATGAGTACACCACTAAGCACTATCTAAAAATTTTTTTTTCTCTATGGTCATTTTTGACCAATCAACCAACAATGTCCAAAAAACAAGATTTTTTTTAGATAATTTTAGAATTTTTATTTCAGATAATTTCTTAGATAATCATTCTGATACATGCACAGGCTACAATGATCCATCTATGTGAGGTACGGATATCTTATTTCTTTTTCTCTTCTGGATTTGAATATTGCTGATAAAAATAGTTTGATTTTCATTCAGTTTTAAATCCATTTAAGTATGTAGGTTGCTCAGATTATTTTGCTGTTAAAAAAGGCTTAAATAGTTGAATTTATTCTAAAAATTCAAGATTCATCACTCTTGCTACACTAGTTGTGTATATATAGTATTCATTTTTTCTTTTAAATGATTTTCTTTTTCAAGAATCAAAAAGGCTATATCAGAATTTAACAAATCTAATGGATTTCTCTTTTCTATCCAAACATGGTGTATCCACTACAGAGTAATATTCATGCTGCCATATGAAAGAAAAAAATACAGAGTACATTACTGTGTGCTCAACAAATGAGGCCTTGTGCCTAAGTTAGCAAAGTTCAGTAAATATCTGTTCATTCTAAAGGTAACAGCAAGTAAAAGAAATGCTCACAGTGTAGAGGTTAGTGTATTGATTTTGCAGGTAATTAATGGTGAGTTTTTAAAAAGTTAATAGTGCCAGATTAAAAATGCCAAATCTGAAAGCGTGTTTACCATGAAATTTGAGATCTGGTGCTTCCTCTCTCCTCCTTCTCCTCCTCAGGTAAGCAGACAACCCAGCGGTGGCTGTAAAATAGCTAACCATAGCATGATTGCTTGAATTGTCTGAGTAATTACTCCATATACAGACCAATTAAGTCAAGCTAACCTGATCTAAGCTGAAACAGTCCAGAAGTTTTATGTCAGTAGCTATTTTCCAAATTTTTGGTATTTGATCAGACTCCCACATTTTCTACTATATTTTTTTGACTTAACATCAAGAAAATAACTAGCAGCAAACCAGTATTTAACATAAACAAAAGAAATTTGCCAAAACCTGTTTAGTGCAATGATCCCTTAATGTCCTACCCTCTTTCTCAAATACATATTTCTTTCTTCCTACAAAACATAAGGCTGCTGTTCACAAATAAGTTATGACAACAAAAAGATACTTACTCAAAGATAATTTGAAAGCAAAGTTTCCAGATTGGGCTACAAGAGGATATAATCTGAACTTTAGCTCAGAAATTTGTCCAGCACAGGCAATGGAATAGTGTTGAAACTGGAAATTAAGAGAGTCTGGTGCAGAGGTTCAAAACCAGCTTCTTGAAGTGGGCCCACCACAAGAGGCTAGTATTTGACCTCTGCCTCCAGACACTCAATTTCCAAATTCAATGCTATTCCTATGCCTACTCTGGGTAAGTCTCTGAGATATAACTTCAATTATCGCCCCTAGTAGTCCAATCTGGCAACCCTGTCTGACATTCTTCCTAAAATCTGGTTTATGTTGCTATAAGATTTTATATGCCTTGAGCAAAGTGTTTTGGAGTTTAAGAAAAACCATGTATAAAAGATATGCTGAGCAGCAATGCTAATGGAATTTTCGGATGGTCCTATGTAAAATAAAATTTTGGGAACCAATATATTAGTAAAACTAACATTCTAAGGGAAATCATGAATCATAGCCACCCATATATGCTGCTTTCTACCTTGTAAATAAACCATTGGTGGTGGTAAAATCAAGTTATTGTGATGAAAATACTAGCAGTATGGTTTGAATCATTTATGATGAAAAAAATTTTTAAAATCATGGACACAATTCAAGGGACCAATTTGGCATGAATCTTTATTGTAAATTGAATCCCCAATAAGAACCTGGTAGGGGGGGAGATTTAACAAAAAGATCATTTTTCCTGGTCATTGCAAAATTTTGAGTTCCTACTATGAATGATCGAAGCCCTGATAGATACATAGATATGTCAGAATACATGAATAACCTAAACCAAGCAACAGTGATTAAACTGGTCTGTTAAGGGTAGTGATAATTAATAATGGGATTAAAAAATTGCCATAAGATAAACCATGTGTAAGTGTCAGCATCATGAATATTTGCAATTTTTTTTTTTTAATTCACAATGTCAAAGGATGTTCTTCCAGAAAGAAATTTTGGTTACATAGGAACTTGCCTGAACAGCTTAGTACCTTTCCTAACACTGGGCAGTATTATAGGAGAAAGTTATACCAAATCAGTGAAATTGATATTGGCATTCTGGACTGATTGCCGGCTTTCTGATTACTAACTGAATTAGAGATGATGAGCATTAACAATAGGTCACTTACTTTACTGGTTTAAGGTCCACTATTCTACCAGTTAATCAAGGCCACAAGTGACTGGACATGTTGCTAGTAAGTAATGGAAAGAAAACAAGTTTGCTGTAACTTTTTTTTTTTATTAACCATATATTTCGGTGTATAAGACGACACTTGAAACATCCAAAATACGCCCCAAAAATTGGAGGCATTGTATATGCCAGGTACAAAAACTTTGAATAAACATTGAGCTAAAACCTTGAAATTCAGACTGAAATCAGGTTCTCGTCTTATGTGATGGTCACTTTATCCACCGAAACATACAGTATTTTAAATAAAGAGACAGATACAGGACCGTATTCATGGAGCACACAGTAGGAAGTGAATGTTACTGTAACTTTACCTATATAAAAGTCCTTTCTCCAGGTTTCGATAAAGCTCTGTGTTATACAGGTACCGCATGTCTGCCTGGGTTCCGACAAGGACAATTGGTGTCGTTGGACAATATCTACGGATCTCAGGCACCCAAACCTTCTTCACATTAACTAGTGAGGACGGTTTGACGACGCTAAAGCACAAGAGTACAATGTCTGCCCTGAAAAAGTAAGACAAAAATCAAAGAATAATAAATAAAAGAATGGAATGTCATTTTGAAACAAAAATTTTTCTTCCTATGGTTCAAACACTGTAATTAAGATGCAAGTACTCTGCTTAGTAATTAAACAATTGTTTCACTTATGAATATTTAATCCTAACTCATTGCTCCATACAATAAAAGATTGTTTTGCCTTCAACTGAAATATATCATTTTTATGCCGGTTTTTTTTTTTTCCAAAATCCAAGACCAAGATTGCAGCTGGTCTCATGACAAAAAACATATGAGGAGTTGAAATGATTATTAAAAAATCTCCCATAAAAATTATTCAACTAACAAAATAATTACTGCATTTCTAATTAAATTTGTTAAGACAAGTCCATGACCTGTGGCTCACTTACTGGCAGCTACTGGTACAGTAGGAATGGGAAGGATAGAAAAAAAAAGCTAAGCAGTTTAATAAGAAGGTAAGAAGGGAGGGAAATTGATGGATGCTACTGATACTAAAAAGAGTGACATATATATATATATATATATGACTTTAACTAAATTGTTGTAGTAGATTTTTTTTTTCAGTCAGGTTATAATTAGTGTATCTCTGAATTTTTGAGATGAGGTATTATTATTATTTCTACTATTATTCGGACTATCCTCATCTTAGTTATTTTTCATACAACGTTTCGGCCGTTGTACTCTACGGCCTTCATCAGGTATCATCTGGTAGGTGTGGGGAAGTAACGGTTAAATAAAGGGTTCGGTTCGTTACTTCCCCACACCTACCAAATGATACCTGATGAAGGTCGTAGAGTACAACGGCCGAAAGGTTGTATGAAAAACAACCAAGATGAGGATAGTCCGAATGATAATAGAAACAGGTTATAATTCCTTTTACTTTTGTTTGGAAAAAATTGCAGTACAATACAAAGATTGAATTTGAATACCATAACCTCCTACTGGACAACAACAAACACTTCCTACAGTTTTTAAACATATTCATAAAATTATCATTTAACTGCCTAAAATTATTTGTTTAACTAATGAGTTCAAGAAATTGCGAGCCAAGATGGCTTCTCTGATTTTTTTTGTGGACCTCTTCCACAGATCTGGTCACAATTATAAACACACGTGAAATTTGAGTAAATTATACAGAATATCTTCAATCTATAGACACTCATGTTTGCTACAGAACAGGAAATGAGAAAGACCGCCAAGACACTGGTATTAGCATCCTTTAAATCAGTTTGGAAATATAATCATATTTGACTCACCTGTGATAAAATAGAAATTAAAATTGGCAGTGTCACAACACCAGGTAAATGAAATGTGACCACAATCAAAGGCATCGGTTATGATTTATGGTCTTACTTCAAGTAACTTTCCACCAAGAAGTCCAGTTTGTGCTATGTTCACTTTGACACCTAATTTGGCCAACTTCCCTTGCCTCAAGGCAACTGAAGCAGCTAGGTGAGAGGCACTCATTACAAAATATGAAAATTAGAAGGTCTTGAGGAATATCAGAACTGATAAAACTCCCATGTTTGTCCCTTTGCTAGCAATGATCTTCAACCAATGGTTGGTGCAGGAGAGTACACCTTAGCACTTTACCAGGTGTGCAGTGAAGTTGCTATGCAAAAAAAAAACATGGTGGGAACAGGATTTGCAATTTTAAAAAGTATCAAAAGATTTAAGCTAAGGCCAGTAGTCCAATAGGCTCTGAACAGTCCTGCTGTGAGAGGGGAGGACTATTTGAGATAAAAATTTTGTACACTAAGTGCAGGTTATGCAGAGAAAGTCGACGATAAAGCCAGGCTGATTAATTTAGATCACTCTGAGGTTTTCGATTGGGTTGGGTAGGGTTTCTGGGGGCTGGCTTTGGTTGGCACTTCCACTTCTGGATTCATCTATTGTTTGCATCTCCCAGAGCTATGATGGAGGTGAATGGGGTTCAAACTCTTTCAGCTAGTGCGGATATTTTCGTCAAGGTTTTCTACTTTCAGCCATGCTGTTGGCTCTAGGGCTGGAACCTTTCCTGTACAAATTAAGGGCAGGCCTGTATCATATTGCCTGGTGCCACCAACTCAGCCAGGTATACCACCCATGCTAATTACATATTCTTCCTTATAACAAGCAATACTGGAATTAAGAATGTCAGCAAAGAAACCAGTTTTGAATGAGTAGGAGATTGGAGACAAGGTTACCTCTGATGAGTCTCTGGGCTAGAGTAATTACAGATGTCGACCTGTCAAAATAAGGATGGTCATAGAAACAAAATGAACTCTTTAGGAAGGTCTATCATGAAAATTCAGTTTTCTATGAAACAAGGGAGAATGTGCACGTACCTGCCATAAGCAAAACGTCTGTCTTTATCATGATAACCAAACGTGTCCCATAGACGCAGAGAGACACATGCACCATCTACTTCTATCCAAGATCGTTCTAAAACCTTCAAGAAAGAAAAGAAAATTTCCTACATATTTGGCGGGAATTAATGAAGCATTTAACAAAGTCGGGTTGAAAAAAAAAAGTAAATAAAATAAAGACTCGACACATTACGAGGTCAAAATATACACATACATCAATTCTTTTGGACCAGTTTCCTAAATTTTTTTTCATTGTTGTAAGCAAACACACCTGATTTCAATAAGTAACAATATCCCATCTCTGACAAAAAGAGAACAAAAACAAAAAAACCCATATACTGCCAGAAATTTTGAAAGTATTGTCATTATTCTAACGAGAACTTGATTCTAATGATGCATCCACATACCACAGAAAAGGAAACTGCGGAGAATGGGGGAACATTGAAAAGGAAACAATGGATGGAGAAGGGGGACCCATTAGAGGGGAATCGTAGATAAGGGAGGACTGCTGAGAGGGGAAATAGCTGATAAAGGAAGACTACTAGAAGGTAAACTACAAATTACATCTAAAAAAATCTTATAAAATTTAATATATAATCCCATGCTTGTATTTGCTGATGACGTAATTTTTTCGCACTATTCTTCTGTGTTCTTTCATTATATGAATATTATTTTATATTACCTAAGTGGGGACGGATAAAATGAGTTATATAAGGAGGATTGTACACATGTAAGAATTACTTATCATCTTTGTTTATATAATATAAAGATTGAAACATTGGATGTGAGATATATGTGAAGAAAAGTGGAGAATATACTGACCAGAATGTAGATAAGGGATATTCACATGAATATATCATTTACTTATATGCATACACATGTTCACACTTATACGGGGGAACCAGAGAAATACTTGTAGGTGATGAGAGATTCATAGGGGTCACTGGAGGATAAAGGACTGGTAGGGGGCTTGGAAGACAAGGGGTGGTGAGGGGTAAGGGGCAAAGAATACAAATCGATAATTCCAATGGATTCTTTGTATGATACATAAGTGTACGTCTGAAAGGCTGATTTTACATTTAAGCTGTTTGAAGTTCAAATACTTTATGTTCTTTTGATAATTCAATCAAAAATCAAATTAAATTAAACTCAAATTGGAACTAAAAACTTGACAATGGACTTCAATCAGCTTTACTGCTGTAGCAGACTTTTTGATGAAAAAGAGAAACCAATAACAAATAGGCTACAGATTATTCTCTCTATGCTAATCTGTCTGTGTGTTTCGGGGATCCTCAGGTTACATTTTCCACCAAAGTGTTGTGCGCTTTTGATCACATCATTTGGGCTAGTAACCTAGAATTTATGGCATACTACTAGGCAATACCTAAAAAAAAATATTTTTTATTTTTTCAAAAAGAGTGCTTTTTTGTATATCTATGGTCATTTTGGACCAACAATGCTCAAGTCTTGGTGCTGGTATTTGTTTTTTTTAGATAATTAGTTCCGGTACATGCAAGGGCTATAGTGATTCATTTATACAGGGCAAAATATTTTTATAGTGATTCATTTATACAGGGCAAAATATTTTTATAGTGATTCATTTATACAGGGCAAAATATTTTTATATTAATTCATCAAGTACTTTTAGATACTTTATACAATCATTTTTGGTTTTGAGAAACGCCTGAATGAAAGAAGAAAAAAAAAGGGAAAAAAAAAAAGACAAGTCTGGTTAGTCAATCAATAGAAACTGACACATGAACAACATCTTTTAGCAACATGTCATGTTAGGGATGATCAAAAAAAGGGGATGAATGAATACATTACTTATTTTGCATTCTGTTGAGCAGTGCAAATGCTGCCAGACAAACTAAGGGGTCAATTTAGCATAAATTTACACTGCAAAGTGAACATTTTTAGAGGTAGAATTTTGTAGAACAAAAGTAATTTTTTTTTTTCAAAACAGAAAATTTTTTCCTGAAGAGGAGTAAATTTTCAGCATTCTAGCTCTGTTGGTCTGGTGTGTACGTGTAATACATACATACACACACACACACACACACACACACACAGAGCCAGCCGGTAAGCCAGTTAACTATCTAGATCAACTCAAAAACTGAAGAAACTTACATTGATTTCGATGGTTTTGTTTGAAGGTTTCTAATATTTAAAATTCAATTTTCAATGTATCACTTTTGAGTAACTTTACAAGGTTGGGGGTCTAATGAGATATATTCTTTATAAAGGGGACAGTAGTCCCAAAAAGTTTGGAAAACACTGATATAAGCCAATGCTAATTCAATCTATAATTTCACCAATCCAACAGCATAACTGAGGGTGGGGAGGGAGGTCTGCATTGAATGCCGTCCTCCAAAATAATAATCATCGTTAGGATTTTCAATAAAGTGAAAAATAAAAATGCATAAACACATCTGTACTTTACGAAAATGGATCAACATAGCCTACTCATAACCATAACTAATTATCCAAAAATATCTAAAAATAAAAAAGAATGAATTAAAGATAAAAAAATAGATAATTAAAAATGAAAAATAGAATAACAAAAAATTTAATATATTAAGAATTAAAAATTGATTAAAAAAATAAACAAATAAATAATTGAAATAAAAAATAATCAAAATAAAAAAGATGATTAAAAATAGAATAAATAATTAAAAATAAAAATAAAATTTTTAAAAATAATAAAAATAAATAATAAAAAACAGATAAAAATAAATTTAAAAAAAAAACAGATAAAAAAAAAAAATGAAAAACAACAAATAAAAATAATCAAAAACAGATAAAAGATAATCAAAAACAACAGATAAAAGATAATCAAAAACATAAAAAATAATCAAAAACAAATAAAAAATAATCAAAAACAAATAAAAATAAATAATTAAAAACGAGAAAAATTGATAAATATTTAAAAATAAATAATTAAAAACAGAAAAATAATTAAAAACAGAAAAATAATTAAAAACAGAAAAATAATTAAAAATAGAAAAATAATTGAAAGTAGAAAAATAATTGAAAGTAGAAAAATAATTAAAAATAAAAAATAATTAAAAATAAAAAAATAATTAGAAATAAAAAAATAATTAAAAATAAAAAAATAATTAAAAATAGAAAAAAAAATAATTAAAAATAGAAAAATAAATAATTAAAAATAGAAAAATAAATAATTGAAAATAGAAAAATAAATAATTAAAAATAGAAAAATAAATAATTAAAAATAGAAAAATGAATAATTGAAAATGAATAAAATAGATCTTATATCCTGAAAAAAATACTGACACAAGATTTGAGCATTATTGGTCTTATAGAGACCTAAAAAGCACTTTAAAAAAAACAAATCATTCTCAGATGGTACCTAGCCATATACTTAAACTCTCAAGGTCTTTGCTCCAAAAAGTGACCAGGAGTACCCAGAGACACACAATGATACGCAGACAAGCAAAAAAAGGAGAAACTGTAGCCCACTTGGCTGGTTAGATGGGTGAGCCATTGGGGGTGGAGCTACAGTGATTCAATATTGAATCAAATACAATGTAAAGGAAAATAAAATGAAAACTCACCTCACGGTCAGTGCGGTAATGATCAATTGCCCAGACAGTAGCTACATGAGTCTTGACCAATTGGCTGAGGCAGTACTTAACCCCACATGCCCATGCACAGATCAGGCAGGTCTTGCCCACTCCAGGATCCCCAACAATTACACATTTCACAAATTCAGCTTGATTGTTCTGCTTGACCATCTTGGTAGACTGTGGTCAGGGGACATGAGATAGAGCCACAATTTGACACATCTGAAAAGACAAACAATGACTGTTTATTTGATTATTAGGACTTATTAGTGAAATCTATGAGATATACCTATAATTTTGACACTTCTGCAATAATAAAACTGATCAGTATTGGTTAAGTAATGCAGTAGATAAGTTGCATTATCAGAGAAAGGTTCAGTCATCTATAAGGGGCTGCTGGAAAGTTCTCAGCTTGAGAAACAATGTCAGTTGTCGGCCTGACCCACTTCCCAAAATCTGAGCAATGTTTTGTCACTGTAACGAGAAAAAGTGTTCTTTTACATAATAAAGTAGCAAATTGCAGGATCCTAGCATTTATTTTTTTAATTTGTTTCTAGGTCATTTCCTTCTTGGTCAGAACAATAACTTTTCAGCACCTCCTCGTGGATTTTCAGACACAAAGAAACAAAAGCAGAAGGAAGGATGAGAAATTGGATATCATACTTGAGAAATAATAAACTTCATTCTCACTGATACAAGAAATTATACAACAGATTTGTAACTTATGATCATGTCATAAGCTAGGAGTCAGTTTACATGAGAACCATTGTTGGAAGAAAGGTTAGTGTTCCTTATATTTTCTCTTGCCTACTCAACACGGTAGGACTGCCATACACGTCTCAGAAAGTACTTTCTCCTAGTCATAAAAACATTTTATGCCCACTTCCACTTTTTTACAATTTCTTTAGATTTGAAAATTGAGTTGATATAATTGAATGATCATGATTTATGGATATAATAAGAAAGGCAGCAATGCTTGAAGAATGCATTGCTGTGGTTCTTGAACAAGTAATGATGATAATTTTAGGGGTATTAATGATGATAATAATGAAAAAAAACATCATTTTTGGGCAAGTATTTTTTTTTTGCAAAGGAGAGGATAATGGTAAGGTTTTTGATGGTGATGATAATCAAAGAAGTGATGGTAGTATTTACAGAGGTATTGATGATAATGATCAACGTAACATTGGTATTCATGGTAGTAGTTATTAAAGAAGGTGTGCAGATTATGGTGGTTAGAGATGATGACAGAACTGGAAATGAAAATTGAAAAGCACAGTAAAAGTTGAACCAAACCATTGAAAGTCTATCCTTGTCATCGAGATCATCGCTTTAGAATGAGTTACAAGCTGCACAAGTAAAATCTGATCGCCCATCGTTTTTGTCATCTTGTCCACCAGTACTTCTCTTCTGAGGTATGGGGTGATGTGAAAAGAGTAACCAAATATTTTGTAGTAGAAGCCGCAACAAAATCGGTGCGGCAAACACAAGTGAAAAACTATTGATTTTAGCATCAGACTCTGGGTCTAGACGGACAGGGAGTTATTAATATGATCACCACTCCATCCTTTCACCTGCCGTATACATGGTAATGTAACGTCAATACTAAACAAACTGAGGGGGGTGCCAATAGTTGGCCACATTACTTTTAAATGATGGACATTTATTTATAGAGGCTGAAGTATCTGTGTACTTACACAAAATAGTTTTGCAGTTTTGTGCTAGTTAAAAATTGAATAATGGAAAAAAGAAAATGGTTAAAACCTTTTTTTACTGCTATATTCAAATTATTCAATCTTAATTTTAGAATTGTATGAACAATTTTTACATTATTCAAAATTTAAATTGAATTGCCAGTCAGAATAGCACTAAAATCAGAAATTCTGAAGTAAAAGAATTTTTCATTAAATTTTTTTATGCAAATTTTTAGAGAATCATTTCTTGTTTCGAAATTTACTTTATATATTGGAATTTCATGCTCATCTTTTGAAATGAGGATCAAAAAGTTTTCTTGAATCTACATAGTTGCCTATTTAGACGTGATTTTTCAATCTTTTCAATTCTGGAAGTCACTCACATATTTGGAAAAATTTGGAAAAAAAATTGAAAACAAACAACGACAACAATACGTCTCAACACTGGACTTCAAAACATGAAAAAAAAATCTTTTTGAATAAATATTGTCAACAACGGATTCACAAATTTGAAGACAAAACAATCTAAAAACTAAATTGAGAACATAGGTCTGAACTGTAAAAGATTTTAAAAGACATATCTATTTTTAATCCTTTAAGTTAAAGCAGACAAATACTAACCTCTGATCTTCGGAGGTGAGAAGTAAAAGATAAAGAGAAAAGGTTTTGTATGACACAATCATAATAATATGCTGGAACATTCATTTGCATGCAGGGGTAGTGAGATAGTCTTGGAAGACAATGTTTGGTTCTTCACTGCTTACTCTACTGATGTAATCATGTACAATGTTACCTCTCTTAATGAGGACAATCCGTTGAACACAACATTTTGTTGAATGAAATTTGTCAAGCATATAATTAAACCAATCAAATAATTCATCACAAATAGAAAGTAACAGACCCCTAGAACTTTAATAATGATCTTGAAAATAATTCATAACTCTCTAAATGATTCATAAATGCAAATAAACATGTAATAAATAATCTTATTATAATTCAAAGGTCTGTCTGTCTGAAAATAAGCACCTAGATACTAGATATAAATGTGGATAATTATAAATGAAATATAGATGATTCTGGATGATTTGATGAAATTTAATAGCTTTTTGTTTCTCGCAAACTGAAAATATTTCACAAAGAGATTTTCGTTTTGGCCATTGGAACCTCTCGCAAAGTGAACTTTTGTTTGCTCTGTGAAGTACCACAGTACTAAAGTTGGCTTAATCCAACAAATTAATTAAAGCTTATGAAAAACATTTGCTCTTTTGCTTTATAACGGTTGCCCTAATTTCTAAGGTAATGTTTCTTACACAAATTCATCCTGTTTTCAATTGGCTAATTCATTGTTTAGAATAAAAGTGATCAGCAAGAGAATATTAATGGTAATCTATCCAGCCATTTTCACAGATGGTGTTCTTACTAGCAAAATGACCGAGGCAGTTGATCATAGAAATTAATTTTATATATCAATAAATATTTCATCGGTAAAGGAAAAATCTTGTCAGTCAGCATAATAAGCAGAAAATAGTAAATGCAACGGACATGAAACATCTAGCATTGAAAAATAGATTGAAAGATATGAGCTTAAATATAGACTTTTCCTCTTTGTTCTTTTTATAAACATTTCATTCCAATGTCATAATTTATACCAGAAATGTTATTTTGGTACCAAAATACAAAAATAAAAATCGGATAGATAAAGATGCCCTAGTTGATTATAAGAATTGTTCTTCTCACCATGATGGAGGTCAAATTATAGACCTTGAGGTTTTCAGGACAATATTGTAAGTGGGTCACAATTCAAGAACAAATTTAATGAAAGTTGATATTTACAAAGCTTAGCCTTGTAAAGGACAGAGCTGTATAAAGAGTGGGAAGATTGTGTTGCATCTATCTTCTAAGAGTCCTACCTTCCTTGAAAATCAGCATTCAAAATACTTGGCAACAAAATCAACATCTGGCACTTCTGAGAAAATATGCATTCATTCCAGCCACGAGGCAGCCCAAACTCGACTCTCAAATTCATAAACTAATTGACAGTGGAACTCTTCAATGAATAGCATAAAAAAAAGGACTCAAAAATTAGAAAAATTCATCAAATGATTAAAGGGAGATAATTTAAATCAAAAGTCATTCCCCTTGAAATTGACATTCTCTTTTCTTCGTATAAATTGAAGAATTAGTATTGATTATTTCATCTGAATGTTCAGTAGCAAAATACATCCACTTTTCTATGAGACGAGCAAGATAATATTTTATTCGATTATAAATCTACACTACTGGAGTGTGAATACATAGACTAGCATTATCAATACACGAGTCATCAGTGTAAAAAGATTACTATATTTGATGCGAGTAATTTGATGAGGTGCAACTCAAAAGTTCAGGGATTCTTGTCAGTGCACATAATTCAAATGCAGAATCGACATCTAAGAACAGTTCTGTGAGATTGCTGTATACCAGGGGTCCCCTAACTTATTTTATAACAGAATTCACAGCTATATTTTACTGACAATCCCTGCCACCTAAGACATTAAACTAAACAAAAATTGTTTAAGAGAATTTATTCATATATAAAAAAGACAAAACAAACTAAACAGTAGAATATAAAACAACTATTTAGAACGGTTATAAATTTGCAGTTGTTGAGAAAAATAATTATTAAAAGCAGATAATATTGGATAATTGAATTTGCATACCTGGAGCAGCGTCCAGTCTATTGCGATATTTAGTTTTTGTGTAAATGTAAGTCATTAAGAATCGAAAAATAGTCAAAAGTATTTTTATCAAGTTTTATTAAAAAAACTATCTGATAGAATCCCAGAATTTTTCCACAGAACCCACTTTGGGAACACACAGCTGTATTAAAAGGAGCTACTTTAAAGGCCTTCTCTATCTCCTCCCATAATGACAGTCACTGAACTGACCTCTGCCATATCTTACTGGCAAACCTTCCCACCTCATCCCTCCATTGTGAGTCTGGACTTCTTCTACAGAGTATTTCATACACAGGAGTAGGATCCAATAGGTTTTTATAATTCTAACTCATGTAGAAACCATGAATCAAAGCACCTAACATCTTTACTGCAATATAAATGTTGATATAGATACATGGTACATTTATGAGTTATATATAAGTACATATAGTAGAATGAGGATTTGCTATATGAAAACGTTTACGTTTCTGCCCTGTTTGTGTTTCTACAGGTGAAATGAACCCATCATACATTGCATTGTATTATGTTATGTTATGTTGCATCCCTGATTTGTACTATATATATATATTATAAATTGCATTATATTATATAAAAGCTCTTATTTTATATGATCTCCTGTTATTCCACAGTGAATGTATCATTTGGCCTGGTCAACATGAATAGAATAAACAAAGAAAATCTATTTCTTAATAACATAATTGTTGCATTGAAAGAAACAAATAGAGCAGGTATAGATCATGAATAAGTAAAATGAGAATTTGGAGTTGAAACAGTTATTTGAGTCTTTGCATTACCAGTGACTGTTTAGTTCAATGGTAAGAGCAAAGCTATGTTGAAGCAGTTACCCTATTGGTCACAGGTTGAATTCCTGCAACAGCCCTATTTTCTTTTATTGTTTATTCTATTTATGTTGTCTAGGCCAGATGATACATTCACCGTGTAATGACAAGAGATCATTTCAAATAAGAGTTTCACCACAATATAAGAATTTATAATTATTCTATTGGATCTTGTATCAATTTTCTAATAACATTATGTATATAATTTTTAAAGAGTTAGCTTATTGATAGAAGGGAAAAGAGTCTAAGAGAGATATACAAGTATATACAAGTGAAAAACACTCATAATGGATTTTAGAATTATCAATTTATATGACCAGATGCACCCCCTAACTGCTAATTGACAAAGTTTAGAACAACTAAAATCATTGTCTTGCAGGCCAAATGGACGCTAGTATGTGTTATACCTTACCCAAGGGGGATGTGGAATTGAGCTAAGCAGAGACCTTCAGATTCCTGCCTTAGTTTATATTACTTGGATACAGGGATATGTATATATCTCCATACCATGCATAAATGAATCACTGTAGTCCACGCCTGTACCAGAGCTAATTAATCAAAAAAGATACCAGCACAAGACTTGAGTATTGTTGATCCAAAATGACCATAGAACCAACAAAGCACTTTTTTTTTTCCAAAAACAAGATTTTAAAAAAAACAAAAAAATAAAAAAACACGCTTTTAGAAGGCGTCTAGTGGTGTACCGCAGAGACACACACAGGTAGACATATGAACGAGCTAAGAGAGAAGAATCTTTGGCTGGCTGGTTGGTCAGGCAGACCATTTGAGAGGTCATGATGATCAAATATAAATTGTATACTTGGGCAGTAATCATCAATGCATGTCTGGTTGAATAAAACATACTAGGAATACTTTTTCAAATTTTGAGCTATTATTCTTTGTTTACACTCAACTCAAAACATCTAACCTTGTTATTAGCAATAACCTCTACTGACAAACACCTATAAATCAAACCATTGTACATGAATTCACCAGCCTTTCAAGAAACTGTGTCTCCCATCAAGGATTATTGGATTCATATATGGACCAAAGCACAACCACTTTATCAAGATGCCTCACTTGCCACCTCTCCAATCAGATGGCAATACAAACCCACCTAAACAAAAACATACCACTCAAAATTCCTAATTCTCAATAACATAAAGAAAAAAAAAAAACACGCTTGCAATACAGGAGGAGCTTATTATGAAATACAAAAATCCAAGAAATAACAAAGTCTTCTCTGGGCATGGCCAGGAAGTCTTAAATGATTTCAACATTTGAAATCCCCTTCATTCGCCTACCACCTCAACGAAACAGTGGCTCACATCAAATTTTTTGTGGAAAGTATTCAAATTTGCGCGGAACCATAACACTACAGCTTTTCACAATCTTTGAAATGACTGAATGTACAATCAAAAGTGCTCAGTAAACTATATCATTTGGACAATATTCACATTACAATGCAACGAGACATGCATTCACTTGTGCATAAACAAGGACTACCTTTTCATTTTTTTAGCTAGCCCCTTTGAACACATATATATATATATATATATATGTATTATACATACACATACATACATTAGTATAGAAAACTTCACAGCTTTAAACATCAAACACATTAAAAAAACCTTTGAAAGTTTTTGTGTGTCACCCCATTCACTCATTTCCTAATATCTGTTAATGTAATTTATATAATTTTTGTATTTTTTTGTTTTACGTATACTATATACTTAGTTATTATGGTACAATGCATAAATCTTCTCTTGTTGGGATCCTAAGTTGTTTACCATGTAACCATTTCAGGGATTTTAAAAACAAAATAGTTATATTAACATGGCACCCCAGCAATGTTGATTAAAGACCACCTCCATTTAAGCTATGTTTTTAATATATATAGCTTATGCCATACATGTAGTTTATTATTTCATATAGGGTATTATCAGAATGTATTGTACATAGAGGTTATATCATTATCATCAGTCTTTGACTGCTCATCACTGGACATAGACCTTTCCCAAGATTCGTCAGACCTCCCTATCATAGACGTTGTGGAGCTAATACTTTCTGAACTTGTCAAGTTCATCTCTCCATCTTGCATTCTGCTGGCCTTGATTGCACATGTGATCTCTGGGGATCCATATTATGAGTTGTGATGTCCAACGATTGGCTGCCATTCTGGCAACACAACCAGCCCATTGCCATTTAAGTTTTCTAATGGATTCTATGAGGCTTTGGACTCCTATTTTTTCCGATATATTGTGCTGTCTTGTGATCTCTCCACGTGAGGTTGAGCATGATTCTTTCATGAGCACATTGCATGCTTCTCGGTTTGAGGGTCAGTCTCTTGGTCATGTTCCGTGTTTCAGCTCCATGAATGACTATTGGGAGGATGCATTGATTGTATACTTTTTTCTTTTAAGGACTAATGAGATTTTCCTTTTTTTGAAGGTTGAGTTTGCTCTGCCAAAGGCCTGCCATCCTCGAGAGATACATGGTGGAAACATAACCAAACCACTTTCTAGCCAGTAGTTATACCTTAATGGGTAATATACTCGGACAATTTGATACTCGCATTCCATGTTCAATCTCCCATCAAACCCAACTATCTACCAGTCATACAACTGGACCAGTGTCAAATTTTTTTCCTTTTTCCCTGGTTTTAGTCAATATGATGATCTTTAACACTGACAAAGATTGGATCCATCTCTTTTGGTTACTTAATTCCCCTAACATTAATACAAGTTTATTTATTTTAATATACATTATTCACTTTTTCTATTTTTATACACTTATTAACATATTCTTCAATTTGTTATTTCATAATGGTCAAACTGATAAATTTTAAAGGGATCATGGCTTTATCAAATTGTCTAAAAAAACTTACTAACTTCGCCACCTTTATTGAACATTTTTACAACTAAAGAAACAATTTTTGGTATAAAATCCATGAAATCTAAGAGTAACTCGATCTATTCTCAAATATTTTGATAATATAGTTTAGTGAAATATACAAGATGGAATACTCCTTATCCTATATGGCATATATACCATATGGAACAGGAAGGAGTCTTGTTTATCTATACACACACACACACACAATCTCCAACAGTAGTATTGAAAAAGAAAAAAAAATATCACAATCTCATGCTATTCAATAGGCCATTTAGGTAAACAAAGCTCCACCCACCAACACTTGAAGTTGCCCCTCCCTCAATTTCTGTAAGATCCTAGTTGAAAACACAAAAATACTCCATAATTCCAACAAAAAAAAGAAAATCCAAATCTTATAAGCCATCTAAAAAAAACATGCAACCAACGATCAACAAAATTTCTCATGAATCTAGTAAAAGCATTTTAAATTGCCTTAAGCGGGAATCATAAACACAAGACTAACATAGAAACTACTTCAGCCCATCCAGGAGAAGACATCCATTTAAAACTGCTTTAACATTGGAATCACATACAATCTTTTAATTATGACTAATGCAAGTTGAAAGCACTTGAGGGATACCAATTTTAACTTCAGAAAATTCTTACACTCTTGTCAACCTGCAATTAAATAACTCATCTACAAACAAGAAAAACTGATTAATAAGTTTAACCAACAAAGATTGTCAATCATGTTTAAAAGAAATATTGTTGCTTGCATATATATATATATTCATACACACACACACACATATATATATATATATATATATATATATATATATATATATGTACAGTGTGAACAATAGGAAGTGAGAGACTCAGGCATAAGAGTGTATGGAAACTTTTGTTTATTAATTAGTTAATCCATAAATGAATTATTTGTTTTGTCAAACATGTTTTGGGAGGTATTCCCATCTTCAGTAGGGCGTGTTATGTGTGTACCTTTCAGTGTATAAAAGTTTTCCATAGAAAATAAATTTACCATCTGATGCTTTGCTTTGGAAGCAAAAATTGGAATCAAATCCTCTAGGTTGATCCTGACGTGTGAGACTTGGTTCTGTCTGTGGCAAGGTGTGATAAAAGTAGCAGTAGTGAGTCTTGGAGAGGCCTTAGGGTGTCAGGGTTGAAGGGTAGTGGTTTCGCATTGGATTGTGTGGGTAGGTTATATATATATATATATATATATATTATATATATATATACACACACACACACAAACAGCAATACCAAGAAAAGTGCGATTAATTTATTGCAAAATCTGTCCATGCGGTTCAAACCCACATGGTTCAAGGTCTTATGATTTGAAGTGATGATTTTCTTTCAGCTTATACTTAGTATCATTTGTTTGTACAGCAATACTTTAATCATACTACACCAAAACCCACTCATCAAAGCCATTAGTCGAGGTATTGCTATATATCAACACATACACATATAAACATATAAGGAGTAGTATGATTGCACACACTTGAATACATACAAAAATCAATAAGTTCACTTTATATGGAAGCAAAAACACAGACAAAAAAGTCTGTTTTTAGAGGGACTAAAAACATAGATGATAATCAAGAATACTCAATATCAGACACTTTTCCAAATGTATACCAACACGCACTTTCCTACCACCAGTAAAGAAATGATGAATTGTCAATTAGAAGCCCAAAATACCCAACACTGACTGTGTGAAAATAGTTTACAAAATCATTAGCATTTGATGGCTGGTTTTATTCAGTTATTTAGGTGCACTTCTCTTACTCCTTTTTTTGAGCTGGAAGGGTTCAGAGTCTTCATGGAGCCTGATAAAGGAGTTGCTGTTCTCTGACGTATACAGGGTCTACACCTTGTAGGGTGATGGTCTTTATGACCATGGGAATTTCCAGAGTTGAAAGCCTTCTTGAAGTCTATGAATGCTACAGCGAGTGGCATTTTGTATTCTGCTGCTTTTTGAACGGAGATGGTCCATGGTCAAGTAACTTCTTCTAAATCCAGCTTGTTCCCGTGGTTGGTTTTCATCTAGTGTTCTAGTGATCCGGTCGGTGATGATCTTTTGAAACCTGGACTGGGAGGTAAGAGGAATCAAAATAGACGGCGAATATCAGAGCAACCTCAGATTTGCAGATGACATTGCCTTTTTTGCAGAGAACCTACATGACCTCTAACTAATGCGAGAAAAACTAAAGAAAGAAAGTCGGTCTACACATTAAGTTCGGAAAACGAAGGTCATATTGAGAATAAAAACACAACTGTCAAAATCAAAGATGCAAAATTGGAAAGAGATGATCACTACATCTACCTAGGACAACAAATCTCTATGAAACCGAAAAAAGAAGAAATCAAGTGAAGAATAAGATAGCAAACCTTCAGCAGAACAAGCTCAAACTTCAAAAACAAGAAGGTCCCATTAATCCAAAAAAGAAGAGTATACAACCAATACATCCTCCAGATAGTCACTTATGGAGCTGAAACCTGGAACCCAACTAAGAGACAAACCCGCAAACTGAGAAACATGCAATGCGTGCATGAGAAAATCATGCTCAACCTCACATGGAGGTATCACAAGATAGCACAGCATATCAGGAAAAAAACAAGACAGAATCTACTAGAAAACTTGGGAATCGGCTGGCCATGTTGCAAAAATGGCAGAAAACTAATGGACCTTATGACTTACAACATGGACCAGAGATCAAATGTGAAACTGAGGCAGGCAAAATACAAGATGGAGAGACAAACCAGAAAATTTAAGAAAGTACTGGCTCCACAACGCAAACGATAGAGAGATCTATCAAATCCAGGAGAAGGTCTATGTCCAACAACAGACTGTTGATGATTTATTCAGTTGAATCAGTCGCCCTACAAATGACCCAACCGACCAACTACAGATTCTTCTCTTTTGTGTTAGTGTCTCTCCAGGTGCTTCTGGTGACATTTTTCATGGTTACAAGTTAGGAGTTTACATGAGTATGCCACAAGACACCATCTGGAAACTTTTTTTTTGTTGTTCTTTTGGGCTCTTTATGGTTATTTGGATCAACAATGCATTAATGTTATACTGGTATTTTCGAAAAATGATTTTGGATAAATCTATTGATTTAGATAATGATCATTTCTGGTACATGTGCAGGCTATGGAGTTACATTTTTTTTAATAAAGGTCACTAAAAATAGAAAAGGAACATGTTATTAAAAATTACTCAAGTATAACCAACTCATTACAAATTTTTCTTCCAACCCTTTAGCTTGAAATTATGATTTTAAAAATTTTTCGTTGCTTTCAATTTTACTAAAGAAGCAAAAAAGATTCATGTAATCTAATATTCAAAACTTTCCAAGTCTGATTCACTAATCTTAACGTGGCCAGATTCATAAAAGGAATTGACAAAATATTCAAATTATCTTTATGACTACTTTAAAAAATATTGCAACCAAAAAATAACTCCATTGCTTTCAGGCTTTTAATATTACACACAAAAAGATGGACAAAAAAAAATGTCTTTTTTTATTAGATTGTTTTGTGAAAAAAAAAGAAGAAAGCTGAAATGTTGAATAATCTGCCCTGTAAATTTCAAAGATCTCCCTTAGTAATATGGGAACTCTTGGCTTGGGGTTGGGGCAGAAGGCTTGATTAGCCCAAAATTCAGCACAAACTAAAAAGACAAGAAATAATTTCCAATAAAAAGTCTTTATCAATAGATGATACAGTTAGTATCATACAACAAACATTGTGAAGATATTATTTCCTGCCTTTCTTTGCATTAAAAATATCAATTGGCCTAATTTCTCCCCCACTGTTTTGCTAGAATTCTGGAGAGCAGTTACCCTTCCTGCCTTGTACGTCTATACTTAGTAAGACATAACTCTGTTGATTTCTTTCTGTTTGGTAGGCTTTAAATTATACATCAATAAATAGAACTTAGGTAAAGGGATGATCATTTATGATTAAAAAAAAAAATATCAGATAATGCCAATCAAAAGGCTAATATTGTCTTGTTTCTTACACAGAGGATATTGTAGAGACCATGTAGCAATTATAATTAGAACTAAAAACTAGTAAAACTTAAATTCCTACTTCCTGTTCTGTTTTTATGTGATCCTATCATGACAACCTTAAGCTCAAATGACTCTGAATTGGTAATGTGGCACTTTTTCAACTGCACAGAATTAGGTTGAGTTACTTATTTATTACTTTGTTTATGGTGTATCAGCTTTATTTTTGGTATTCACTCACATATTCAATGTGCCCAATAAGTAACATATTGATGTATGTACATTTGTGCAGGTAATCAATATCTGATCAGCGAACTAGTTTACATATCAATGCTTATTCACACTACCATCAGACCAGTATACAATAGGTAAAACTATCTTAGATCTAATCTTTTAATCCTCATGCATATTTTGCATTAAATCAACGTAGCCCCAAAGGTGGTCCACCAAACCGTCCAGCCTCCTCTCTTTGCTTGTCTTGAGTGTGTGCATGTCTCTTGGTCACATTTTGGAGGTTACAACCTTCGAAATTTGCATGAGTGTACCACTGACTGCCATCTAAGAATTTTTTTGTTCTTTTTCAAAAAAAAAAGTGCTTGCTGGTATTGGGGGGGGATATTTAGTCTAGGTACATGTGCAGGCAACAGTAATTCATTTATGCAAGATATGGACATACATTAATTTAATATTAGCTTATAAATGTCAAAACCTTAATTAGACAAGCTTGGCTGCACTAGAGTCAAACTCCCTTGCTTCATTAAAATCTAAATGATAAACAAAATAGAATTCATTTCTCCATACAATATCATTCCAAAGCTATTTATCCCATTTCAATTCTTTTATTACTTAGAAGTTCAATGTTTACAAAAAATAAATATATAAATAAGACACTTTTCAACTTTGGAACAAACAAGGAACACAATTTTAAAATTAATCATCTTTTTCTTAAATCTTCGAATTCTCTTATCTGGGAAGAGATACGCAAAAATCAATTTGTTATCGTTTGTTTAGTCAAATAAAATATATTCTATTCATTTTTTTAAAGAAATCTGCCGCCGCCATTTTTGTTATTTGACTTGTTATCAATTTTTGCATACAGCATTGTTTTGAATGTATGTCTCAACAGTTTTGGAGTACAGAAACAAAGTCATCTCCAGAGTTTGACAATACTACAGTAATGAATTTTTTAATTATTCTGATTCTTTCCATGTTTTTTTAGCAAGTTTAATTTATCTTCTGATTAAATATACAGGTATACCTTGATTAGCACAGTTATTTTGTTTCAAAATTTTCTGTACTGTTTCAATGTCTAATGTTAGTTCAGCTCGTAAACAATGACAAATTCATTGAACATCTCACCAAGTAAATTGGGAGTGAAAACTTCTACATTAATGCATCTTTTCAGCCTTTTTTAATTTCATAAATCATCATTCATTCAAAATGTTTAGTCTGGTTGGTCACTCAATAGAAACTGTCATATGACCAAAGATTTTTGGCAGCATGCCATGTTGGCTGTGATCAATGAATTACTTCAACTTTTTGTTGGGTGGTGGTGATTGCTAAAATCTTTTAAAAAATTACCCCCCCCCAAAAAAAACAAACAACAACAAGTATGAATGCTGCAAAATACAAACTATGGGACCAATCTAGCATAAACCCACATTGTAAATTGACCCCCATAAAACCAACCGGGGGGGGGGGCAAAGAATAGAAGATAATAAAGAGTAAATGTTCAAATTTTCTAAGCCTTTAGCACCATTGGTATAGTCTGTATGCACAATATAGATAGCCAGAGTCACTTGAAAACTGAAGAAATCTATTTTGACAGTTTTTCATTGACTGTTTTTAACACATGCTAGCCTTCACCCGCCAAGGGACAAATAAGTCATTCTGCTGCAACTGCCATAAAAAAAATTTTTTAAATTACAATATATATAAAATATATGGATATACATACATCGCATTTTATGTGGACCAGAGGATTTTAATTTTTTGTTTTTGTTACTTTTTTAAAATCTTATAATTCTTTAAATTCTGCATTTTTATTACGTCATTGGAGCATAAACAAAATACTCTTTTACGACATCAGTTACTTCAATAACATGACAGAAGACATCTGCACATTGCTAATCATTAGATAATGGGATTTTCTGTCTACCATCATTATGCAAGTTGGAATACCATGGTCAAAATTACTGGTGATGAGACCGGGCCCATTGCCAAGGGAGACCTAACCCCTCATGGAAATCACTTGGCACCACTTGAATGTGATGCGCATTAATTTCAGTGTGCCGATTTCTACCACACATCTCCAGTGCTTTAAACTGCTTTACCCTTCATCATACAATTAGCCATGACCACTTCTTGAATGACCACACCTTTGATATTGTCATTGCTAGAGCAGAAGTGTTAATTTACCATGATCGAACTTAGACATTTTGAATATTTTAATATCTTTTAGTTGTCTTTCCGCCATTTCATGCATTTTTTTTTTTTTTCCAAATTTCATGCTTGTTTCAGCAACATAGAGGATTTCTACTTGGGGTCCTCCAGACATAATGGATAGTTACCCTCCTCACTGTACACTGGTGATTGGCCTAGGTAAGATAGGAAGTAGATGAGTTGGATTCAGGCTTTTTCCAAAGGGTATACAAAAGAGAAAAGTAGTTTCAAGTAGAATTCAAACTTCATTATTATCAGTCTTTTAATGTCCATCCAAGTTTTTTTAATAGATTCTATGATGTCTCGCACTACTGTTTCCTACCTGATGTACTATGTAACCTTGTAATCCCTCCATGTGAGCCATGTTTCAGCTCTATAAGTGACTATTAGGAGGATGCATTGGTTGTTTACTTTTCTTTTTAGGATTATGGGGATCAACTGGTTTTTGAAGTTTGAGCTTGCTCTGCTGAAGAGTTGCCATCCAAGAGTGATTCTCCCCTTAATTTCCTCTTTTGAGGATCTTATGGAGATTCTTTGACTTAGGTAGATATAGTGGTCTACCTTCCCCAGTTTTGCATCTTTGAACTTGACAGTTATGTTTTTATTCTCAATGTGATTGTTGCACATGATTTTTGTTTCACTGATGTTCATGTGTAGGCCAACTCTTGCTTTCTTCATTTAGTTCATCTCGTATCAGTTGGAGGTCATATAGGTTCTCTGCGAAAAGGACGAAGCCATCGATGGTGATGTTATCTGGTCCAAGGGCTTTTCCTTTTTTCATTCATTTGATGGCTTGCTTTACCTCTCATGGTGCAACTTCTGGGAAGTCCTCAAACTGATTGTCAGCCTCTTGTATATTCTGGTCATTGTTTTGCTGCCCATGTTTTGAAGAGTAGAGTTCCTGGTAAAATTCTTGGGCGCATTTGACAATCTGTCTCTGTCTGTTGTTATGCATCTGTTTGCTTTGAGTATGCTAGTTATTTGTTTCTGTCCCATACTGAGAGCTTTGTTTATTGTTTTAAAGTTCAAATTTGATGTTAGACAATTCCCAGCAGATTAATACTATGTCATCTCATATTTTTGTATATATACAGTGCATGTTAAAATTATATCATATCAATCATAGAAGACAGCACATTTTTGATTAACTCATATCTTTAGAATAATCTCTAATGTGGTGGTCGAAAATTCAGTCGCAACCAAGGTACGTTGTCCAAAGTACAGACTAGAGTCTACTTTTAATTAATGAAATAAATACATGGTAACTTAAGAAAAAAAAAAAAAAAGTTTAAGTAGCTTGTTTGACACTGATTTCAGTTATTAACTGTTCCAAAAATATACCATACTGAAGTTCCGTGGAATCTTTTGGTAACCAGTTTTAATGGGATATATTCTGGTTGTAAGTGTAGCAGTTGGTTGATGGTAGCTGATTACAGTTAGTTCTGGCTGAGGAATGGATAGCGCAAAGATATTAGAGACAAAGGATTTTGTCTCCTCATGGTTTGGGGTTAGCTGCGATGTCACTGGAAATGTGGAAGGAGAAAGGAGATGTACGAAGAGAATGCGTGCCAACTATTAACTTACATGTGGAGGTGAAACAAAATAAAAAGAATATAAAACAAATAAATAAAAATAAAAAGAATGTAACCAAGAATTTGGGCGGACAAAGAAGATGTACATTTAATACAAGGACATCAATGATAAATGACGAATGAAAATGAAGTACATATAATGATAATATAAAACTGATTGATTGTGTAAAGAAATGAGAAGAGATAGCAAAAGGTGGGAGCTTTCTTGTCATTGATAGTACTGGCATCAGAGTCGAAGCAGAGTTGTCTGAACTGCTTGTGAATCTATATGGCTTAGATCATACCAAGGAATAAATATAGAAACCAGGTTCAGTGTGCAAGCCGAACTCCCAAGTTGTGCGTGTAACTTGGGGGCTTTTCTCTGACACTGATAGACACTCGACGGATAGACCATAAAAGACAGAGAACACAGAGTTTAATCCATGCATGTTTCACGAAGTAAAGAAAATTAGGATAGATTGTAATGACTATCAGATAATAAAAAGCATTGCCATCTCATTCATGAGAGTGAGCAGTGTATACACATTTGGAGTGTGCGGTAATGACACTGTTACGTAGCTGCACGTATATGTGATGGCTCAATATCGGTGAAGTGAAATGGCAAAGTTAGTACAGAGATAGGTCACTGTGAAAAAAATGGTCAAGATCCGATCAGATGGGTTGTTGGCGAAATGATAACAATCTTAGGGAGAACAAAAGAGAGAGAGAAAGAGTAGCTGGCAACAAGTGCCGAGGTCAATGAGCATTTGACCACGTGCGTCCAGGGCTTTTATAAGGGTCAGCAAAAACAAGAGCAAAATCTCTATAATCTAAATAATATCCTTATTCTAATCACATGGTTTTGAGCGTGAAAACTAATGTCAAATATGCAGGGTGATACTTCCAGCCATTCAGAGATTTAAGAATAACTTTCCTATAAAATCACTTGAGTTTGCTTGTCAAAGTATAAAAATATTTATAACGAGATCAGAGTCTTCAACTTATATATTCATGTTGGGGAATTTAAACATTAAATCAAAGGGAATAATTTCCAATTAAAATTACTTCCTTTTTACTTTTTGGTGACTGAGATGCATTCATACATCTCTATAACTTGCTTCATCAATCTGCAGTCAGCTAATAATAAAAGGACTCAGAAGAATTGGAAAAATAAAATAAAATAAAACTGGCATGGGATTATATACTAAAATTGTTTTTTCAGATGTAAGTTATGGTTTCCCCTCTACTGGTCTCCTTTTCAGAAGTTGCCCCATCCTTATCTGCAGTTTCTTTTTCAGTTTGCCCTTCACCATCTGTGCTTTCTTTCACTGTGATACGTAGACGCATTATTTGAATTCAATTCTTGTTTTCCTTTAATTCAATCCAAAAGGAGTTCTATTTTTTAAAATTCTATTCATTGAAGAGTTCCACAGTGGAAAGAGCTGGTTCATGAATAAAGTTCAACTGATTAAAGAAAAGACTTCTGTCCAAGATGAGATCTTTCAGTATTAAATAAGTGTTAGAATTCAAATATCTTTGTTTGCGAGAGACAGTTGTAGGAACCAACTTTTCAAATAAGTGTAGTTTGTAAGAAAAACTTTTTTCTTGACTGTTGAGGCCAATTGATTCCGTACAACTGGAATCTATAGATTTGGCCTGCCATGTGTGTGTATGTTAACTTGGTCCTACTGCTAACTTCTCTACATTAAGGGAGGAGGGTGTGCTGCAGACTGACCTAAGTTTAAAATCATTATTCTTCAGTTTAATTTATTAAACATCAATAGGCATTGGGTTTCTCAGAATTCGAAAAACACTTCTTTTTTTGAATATTTTTTTCTGTGGATGAATAACTTGATAATACATTTTAGTTGATAAGTCATCTGACCATCCCCAATAAACACTTCTACACTAAACTACACTATGCAACCTAGTGTCTAATTGACAGAGATTAAATACACAAAATAATTTGTTGGGTAGTCAGCAGAGAGAAACAAGAAAAAGAACAGACTGCTCAAAGACTGCAACATTGTATATACAATTTTTGACAGCATTTGGCAACATTTGCTTCTGTAATAAATGTCTGAAACAAAAATGAATAATCATTGTATCAAAAATGAAAGGAAAAATATCGTCCAAATTTGATATAATTCATTGGCAAAAGAAAAAGAAATAAATATACACACTGCAGACCTGTTATAATGCAGAAGTTGTGGTCCCTGATTTCCTACCGTGTTATGAGTGAGTCCGCACTGTACAAAATTTTCCAAACCTAAATCCAATTCCTCTTCACAACTTCTTCAAGACTAACCCTCATAATTCTTTCAAAAATGAAGAGAAAACCATTGGGTAAGGCTTGTCAATCAGGAAAACAGAAAAAAATATAAATGATTTTTAAAATCATGACACCTCCCCAGAAGGTTACATTTCAACAAAACTCAGACATGTAGTGAGAGTCTAGAGTAGAAGTTTGACAATACATTAGTAATATTTTTAGTGATAAATGAAAGGGAAAGGGGTGAGGAGTTTCATATATTGACTGATTTCTATTTTTGTATTCAGCAATCATTTTGAGAGCAAAATTTAATGATTTGAAAATTGGGGTCCATTGATTTTTTTAAAAGGAATGATATGACGCAGTGATGTAAAGACATAATTTCTTTTTCTTTCTCTCTTATCATACCCTCTTCTTATTAAGATAACAGCTTTCTTTCTTTGTTATGAACGCTGTTTATTGCTAGTCAACCACTCTGTTCGGGTCACTTAATTCTTCAAAAACACAAGTAACCTTCTCAAATGTGGTATTAACATGAAATGTTACTCATTCTTAATACTGACTATTTACGTGGCAGTTGAAAAAAAAATGCTGCTACCAATTAAACTTCCTACCAGCAAACCTTCCACTTTCGGAAAACAACTTTCAGACCGCCTGTCATGGAAAGGACTTATGTTAAGTGGAAGGGTTCAATTTCCAGAGGTACTTTAAATGCTATCGGAAACTGTCAACATCAAAATAAGTTTCTTCAGTTTTTAAGTAGGTCAGGCTGGCTTGCTGGCAATATATATGCGTCATGCACACGGGCCACACCAATGGAGCTGAAGAACAGTTACTCATTATGTCTAGGAGAAAAAAAAAATTATGCTTATAAAATTCCCTCAAAAATTAGACTTTAATGGTTCAATTTAAAATGTAAGCTTCTGCTAAATTGGTCCCTCAGTTTTTGTCTGGCAACATTCATTCTTGTTTCTTTTTCTTAAATTTGGACGTTTTTCAAGCAATCACCACTTAACAAAAGGCAAGAGACGCAACTTATTCATTGATCACCTTTTTTTCTAATTTGTTAAAAAAATTGATCTCCCCCAACATGGCATGTTGGTCACATGAAAGTTTCTAATTAGTGACAAGCCAGACCTGCTGCATACCTACTCACTTAAAAATAAGTAATTTTAATGCTCTGGAAAAAAAGAAAAAAAAAAAAAAAAAAAGAAGTTTTAATATTCAATTTACAATGCAAGTTTCAGCTAAATTGGTCCTTCAGTTTTTGTCTAGCAATATTCTTGCTTTTTTCAAGATTTGGACTTTTTTTTTAATGATTACCGCATAACGAAAGGCATGAGATGCAAATCATTCATTGATCACTTCTTTTTCAGATTAGTTAAAAATTGATCATCCCCAACACGGTATGAGGCCAAAAGATGTTGGCCACATAAGTTAATAAAAAAAAAAAAGAATGATAATAATAAAATAGTCAAAGGTTAGAAATGCTTTCACCCAAATATATATGACTGATCACACTGTAACCATGAATAGAGACTTCCATATGGCAAGTTGAAAATAGGATATTTTATTGTAAGAGAAAATAACGGGCAGGGCATTAATGGAAGGGATAGAAGACAAACAGATACAGTGTCGAATAATCTCGATCTATAAGTAAATACTGTAATGATCATGATGAGGTGGATAAGCTAGCAGAAGGGGAGAAAAAACTGGGTTTTATTAGTTACAAATTTGGGCCCAGGCCAAGAAGAACTGTCAAAATTCGTAAGTATTGGCCAAACATGATGCATATTGATTATAGAAGTATGAAAACACAAGGTAGAAAGAGTGGTATTACTGCCCAATAACGAGGGGTCAGTAACGTTCCTGATATCATCATATTACTCTGAAGTCTTGATTATATGACTGATGTTAGCATATGCTTCTGAAGAAACTTATATAACTTAATGAATAAGTCAATAAGTGAGGTTACAGTAGAACTTTAAAAACTTACATGCGAATGAAGTTTCTATGTAATAGATGGCTTCAAGGTCCTCAAACAATATGTACTACAAACAAAAAATTTTTGAATTATGCTAAGAAATATCTGGAACAATCTACTTATTAGCAACTGACTACCAAAAATGTCAAACATGTTTCTTTCAGTTTTTACTTCCTTCTGCCTATGTATGAATGTAGGTTAGGAATGTTTTCACCTTAACACCATCAGTTTCTATGTTATAGATGGGTTCAAGGTCCTCAAATAATGTGTACAACAAACATATATTTTCACTCCTTTCTACCTATGTATGTATGTATGAGGGATGTCCACCAATCAACATATAAGGCAGAAACTTTTCATTAGTACTCCATGAGACTCCTTCTAAACCCTCCCCACCAGTGCATTTGTTCGGGGGGGGGGGGGGCTTTTGTCCAAAAAAAAAAACAAAAAAAAATTCATCCATTTTTGAGGGAAGGGATCCTAAAAGTGCGGAAGCTAGGGACTTGGAAATTTGCATTAGTAGTCCACTAGATAACTGAAAACAATTTTTGTTTCCTTTCAAATTGATATTTTGCTCAAGGTTTTGAAAAAAAAAAAAAAAAAAAAGTGTCCATTAAACAGCCTTTATAATTTGCATTAGTAGTCTACCACACACTTTTTGAAAAATCTTTTTTTTATCTCTAATCATCCCCCCTACATAGGTTTTTTCCTGTAGGGATTCAATCTGCAATGGAAGTTTATGCTATATTGGTCACCAGTTTATGCCCACTTGTTTTTCTTTTGAAAATTCAGATGTTTTCAGTAATCGATACCTAACAAAAAGAGACAGAAGTATCTATTTCATTGATCAACCCTTTTTTTTTTCCAATTGTTTCAATTGATCACCTCGCAACATGGCATGCTGCCAAAAGACAATGGTCACATGACTAACTATCCAGAGACTAACTAGACCTGTATCTTTTTTAATTGATATTTTACCACCTTCAAACATGGATTAAAAGTTGTCTACACTGCTATAATGTTAATTAAGATACATTTGTATTTTGGGATGTGTGTACATAAATATAAAACCAGTGAGTAAGAAAATATAATAAAAAGAAAAAAGTTCTCATTTTTGCTAAAGAAAGAAAAACAGGAAAGAGTCTGCATTGCACTATGAATATTCCAAAGAGAAAGCTAATTCCTTGAATCAGGGGTCAGTCAAATCCAGCCCACAGCCTCACTTAATCCAGCCTGCAGACTTCATTTAATATGTAATGTTGCATACCAAAATTCTTTGTTTTCCTCATCTATATTTGGCTAGCAAACAAGAAAATTCAGTATCAAAAATAGAGAAAGTCTCATTTTTCAGTGGCTTCAAATGAATCAATGTTTTATAGCTAAAAAAAATCCCTGCTGTTCTATCAATATTCACAAAATTTGGACCACAATTTACCAATATTTTGTCTCCCCAAAAGGATTTTCATAGTTTCCATTGATTGATAGTACCTGGAAGTTTATGAAGGTATATACTCCAATAATGGGAAACGTTATAGCCCCCCCCCAAAAAAAAAAAAACAAGCTGTTTCCATAGAAATGTATGATCATTGTTTCAATTTTATTCACGTTGGCCCGCAAGGCATAAAAATATTTTTTTGTTCAGCTCACCTCCAAAACAGCTGCTGTAAACAACTATTAGTATAAATATTTGTTGAATTTTATTATTACTCATGAACCCTGACACCTTCTGTGGGCTACTAATGAGCTATCATGACAGAGCAATACAAAGAAAATTAAAAAGGTGAAAAGGTACACACCACACAGGTAAATTTATACTATAACATAGTCTGAAATTCTGAGATGATGCATTGTCATTTTTCCATAAATTATTTGGACTGATATCCTCATCTTTGTTATTTTCACCACAATATTTTAGTCATTGTGTTAATCTTTGAATGTTGTCAAAGTTGTTTTTTTTCCCCTTCATGACAATATTTACTAGATGCAACATGTACCTAAAGAAGACTGTGTACATACCAGTCAAAAGTATATGGTGAAAACAATGGTGAGAATATGAGTAAATCCCATGTATTTTGATGGATAAGATAGACTTCAGATAATGCGAGAGTCCGATTTCAGAATGAATTTCATGGCTTTAGCTCACTCTTTAGTTACTGGTTTTGTATCTGGCCAATAGAACACCCCCATTTTGAGGGATGCTTTATCTTATCCACTGAAATACACAGTAAGTTTTGGAATTGTTCGATGATCTATCACTTATTCTCTGAATGGATATTACTCTATAATAGGAATATCTAACAATATTAGACATATTGATTGCTAACAAATATAAATAAAATGCATAAAAGGAGGATTCGACATAAGGTTATAGATATTTTATTTTTGTTATTCCTTGTAATTCTGGCTTATACCAAACATAGCTTATTTCCAGCAGTGCTCAGCATCTCTCATTGTTTTCTTTTTGTAAATACTTCCTGTTTGATCCTACAATCAATGCTCATGTTACAAGGAGCAAATAAGTTAATGCATATTTTCTAAAAATTGATGTAGCTACTTGCTAGGTTCTCCAATAAAAGATGAACCTCAGGCATCGACTGAGGTGGATTATATTGGCTGGTATGTAGAAAACTGTAGCCAGTGTTCCATCTAAGCTATGCACAAGTAAGATTTTAATGCTATGCATGATATAGGACTAAATAATAATGAATAAATGATGAAGAAAAATCAATAGACCAAATAAATTATTCATTATGATACACTTTTTACAACAAGTAATTCACTTTGTTTCATAAACATAAAAAATAATAATGAATCATTGTCAAAAAAAAAAAAAAAAAGAACATGGCCTGAAAGCTTCAAAAGTGGAAAGTTGGCAGTTGAAAAAGCATTTTCACTTACCTCATCATGAGCCGTCTAAATTTTCAACACAAATATTCATTTTACAACCCAAAAGCAACTAATCAGTTGGAGATCTGCATTGAATGTCCTTTGACATCTTTTCCTTCTGGCTTCAAGTCAGATGGCAGTTCATCAAATTCCAGAAGATCAAGACATATTTGATCCCTTGTCTCCAGGTCTGGTTAGACTCACACAATCACATTCATCAGTGTCCATACTATCTACTTAGTTTTACTTTTACGGACCATCTCTGGTTTTAATCACCGCTACCCACAACAAACCAGTTTAATCACTGTTGCTGGATTTGGGTTATTCTGGTGTTCTGACATTTATATGTATCAATTTGAACTTTGCCCAGTCTTGACTATTCATAGAAGAAACTTGAAATGTTGCAAGCATAACCATTCATCAAAGAGTATGGAAAATGTTTTTCTTGTTTTTTTGGAAAATCCCCACCACTACCACCAAATACATATTTTTTGGAGGGTTCAATTTACAATGAAAGTTTATGACTAATTGATCCCTTAGTTTATTTTATTAAATCATGAATTTATGGTTTAAACCATACTGGTAGTACACCTCATTGACTTACAATGTACTCGACTTGCAACCATGCATACAACTGAAATATGTGGATATAAAGAAAATTCATGTTAATATAAAAGTTATTCTAAATTCAAAAAACATAAGTAAACATGAAATCTTAGTCAAACGTGTATATGAGAGCAGTATAAGTGCAAGAATTGTATAAAAATTACACTTGTACATTAAATAAGATATACAAACTAGATAAATACTACAAATATTACTCTCAGCTATACATACACATAAGATTATACAAGACATTTTATAAGAACGTACACAAGTACATACAAGTAAAAACTGTCACCTACTTTTATTCCTCTACAATTTTTTTTTTAATTGAATAGAAAACAAATGATCACATTTCAAAACTGAAAGATAGATAATAAGTAATAATGAAATAATATCTGTCCGACTTGCTACCATTTCAGGATATGACCTTCCAATCAGAATGGAACCCAGTTATGATTTGGAGAGTAGGTGTATTTTTATCAAGAGAACTTGATATCACCACCACCACCACTTGATTAACAAGGTAAAAAGCAGCGTACATGGATGGTGACAATTCATAATTTCCCTTATAATGATATCTCGTTTACCTTTCACTCACCCTTATTTTTTTGCATGGTTGTACTCGGATAATAGAGTCACTTCCAATAATATTTAGATGATAATAGGAATATACATTAACTACAAGTTTGTGGGAGTTCATTTTCTTACTTACTATATGCTTTGAAATTATTTGATGGATGGAGTTTGTAAACAATTATATATATCAAGAAATGGATATATGATTCGACAGAATGAATATACATTGCACCATATCATATAGAAACTCTTATCTAAGATTATCTCCCGTCATTTCAGGGTTAATGTATAACTTGGTATGGTAAGCATAAACAGAATAAATAATTAAAGAAATGAAATACTTATATGAGCACATTATTCAGTAGATTTCTAATATCACTGATGATGAAGAACTCAAAAGTGAAAAGAATAAAAACAAACATGTCTTGAGAAACTAAAAGGAAGGAACAATCAGGATAATGGTCACAACAGCAATGACTAAGGGTTGATCAAATGTTTAAAAAGTTGTAACCAATGATAGAAAAGAGTGTTGTTGCAGTTCCGAGAATGGTGCAAATAAGCATCAAAGAAATTTAATCACACTTCCAGCAAGTTAATTGATTACCCATGCACACAGGCGTACAAACCGGGGGTGGAGAGCAGGAGGGGCGATTGCCAAAACAGTGGACAAAATTCGGGCAATTTATAGGTTTGCTGTTAAGGAAGGCAAAGAGCAGTTTTTCTTTTCAAGTTGCAATTTGAGAGATTTGCACTGTGTATTGTCGATTGAAAAGAGTTTTTTATTGGAAATTAGTACTTGTGCTTTTATCTGCGTAAAATTTTGGGCAAATCAATCCAGTGCCCTGCCCCCCTTAACCAAAGAGTTCCCATAAGTTTGTTTTTCAAAGGTACTTTAATCTTTTGTTTATGAAACAATTTTAAAAGCAAAGCATAGATATAAAATTAAGTTGCTTCTTATTTTTTAAGCAGCCAGAATAAAAGTTATAAAATTCTCCTTCCATGGGTTTAATTACTTTTCTGGAGTAGTAAATGGGGCTGAGGTGAGAGAATGTCAGTTTTGTGAATAAATGCTATGATTTAAAAAAAAGTAACTAAAAAAATTGAGACAAAATTACTTCCATTCATGAATTTATTCACTTTTGCACCCATTATTCACTTGTTTAAAGCTTTCAAAATATCAAGTATAAATATCCATAACTCACATAAATGAATAAAACATAACTAGTTCTGGTACATGTGCAGACTGTAAAAGTTATCTTGAAGAAATTAGAAAAAAAAAAATATACCAGCACAAGATTTGGCCATTGTTGGTCTGAAATGACCATACAGACACCTAAATTATTTTTTTGAAAGAAAGAGAAACGAGAAGAAGACAGAAAGAAACGAGAAGAAGACAGAAAGAAACGAGAAGAAGACAGAAAGAAACGAGAAGAAGACAGAAAGAAACGAGAAGAAGACAGAAAGAAACGAGAAGAAGACAGAAAGAAACGAGAAGAAGACAGAAAGAATCGAGAAGAAGACAGAAAGAATCGAGAAGAAGACAGAAAGAATCGAGAAGAAGACAGAAAGAAACGAGAAAAAGGAAAAGAAAGGGGGGAAAAAAAAACTATTTAAAAATGGTACCCTGTGGTATACTCATGCAAATTTTCAAAAATACGACCAAGAATATCCGGGAGACACATACAGAGACACAGACACTTGAAGAGAGAAGAATCTACAGCTCTCTTGGCTGGTTGCTCGGGCAGGCAATTTGTGGGACTACAGTCATTTGATATTGAACATCAGTTTTGTTGACCTTTTAACTTATTTCCTCTTTTTTGATTACTTTAAAATTCAAATATCAGTTCTGGCAGCCCAGGGAATGTGAAGACGAGTTAATCGAACAAATATACCAATCTATAAGATAAATAGTGAAGTAGGTTATTTGGTTAACTACCACTCATTGCAACTCATCCAGTCCCCATAACTGTCAATATCAAGCTTCAGTAGAGGGATCCTTAATCATAATACCAATGCATTGGACACAGAGTAATATTTTAATTCATTTAAAAAAAAAAAAAAAAAAAAATGATACATGCAATGACCATCTTACGTACTGGCATATACAGTAATTAACTGTATCTAACCATACCCGGATGCATACATTTGAGATTCATTCAGAGCTTTTTGTATAGACATAAAACAAGAACCATAAGTTCAACGATGAATTCACTATCCATAGAAGGAGGAGGAGGAGGAAGAGAAAGACAAAAGAGTCAATTGATTCTCATACTTGTTAAATATTGCAATATGGAAATATTCTACAAGTATCATTTTCAATAACAATCGTAAATGGCCATTTTTGACTTTTTTTAAATACAAAAATTCTACTATGACATCATTAGCAGCTGGTAAAAAAAATTGATCAGAATAGTGTTCTGACATCACATCTTTTCCTTTCTTCTGTTATTTAATGTGACTGACCAATAGAAAAGCATGTAAAAAGATGAGAACACATCTAAAAAATCATTTCTCCCACTGACTTTCCCCACGTCCAAAAACCATAATCATATAATGAAATTTAAAACAGGGTTTTTCATCTTTTTATATCAGAAAAAAATGTAAAGAAACACTTTCTAAAATTATAATTAAAAAGCCATAATTACTGTGCACTGAGGCAAAGAGCACTGAGAAAAGGCAAAAAAGTGGAGTTCTTCAAACATAGGAAATTTTAAGTTACAAAACAACTTTCCAATATGGAGGGGTCAAATCAGTATTATTTATAATGGAAAAAAATCTACTACAAATAAGTAGTTTGCCATTTGAATGTCAAACTTGGTTAGTCATTACATAAGTAGTAGTCATAAAATTGAAGATTTGTAATACTTCATCTAATAAAAATAAATAATCGATGTAGCACTTGTCTGAATTTGGAACAAAATTCCTAACCTACCTCCAAAAAGTGATATTACAAGCCAATAAGAGCATGCTAAATATAGATAAGATGTCAAACAATAAATGAAGCCAAGTTATATGATTTGAATCTTATGAATAAAACAATGGCCTCAGAGAAATATGGAGTTAAAACGTCCCTATATCCAGCAACAAGCAATACAGAACAATTCTAGTTCCATCAAGATAAGAAAATATAACTTTTCTTTGTGATTATGAGTAGGGTTCTGACACTTCAAGTCTCATGCATGATTGCTTAATAGAATTTTCAGCATTGTTTTGCTGCACTCAGTTTGACTTTCAGACCACTCATAACCTCTGTGAAACTCTTCAATGAACAGGATTTAAAAAGAAAAAAGGAAGGGGCTCTTTCGTGGATTGAATTAAAGAAAAATATAGAAATTTACCAAAAAGTACAATGGAAGTAACTTCAATAAGAAGTTACTACCTTGAATTACTTTTTTTACTAGAATGAATTTAAGAGTTATAATATTGGTGTTAATACAACAGTGGGGGGAGGCCAAACGACTGAAGAAAAAGTTACTTTCCCTCGTGGCAGAAGTGAGAGAATGTCAGATCTGTGGTTAATTTTTATGAATTAAAGTTATGATAAAAAAAGCAACTGAAAAAAAAAAAAAAAAAAAAAAAATTTCTTCCATCCATGAACTTTTTTACTCTTGCTCTCATCATTCACCTGTTTAAAACTTTCAGAATTTATATAAGCTAATATTTTTATGTAAAGAAAATTTTTTATTTCAAAACAGAAAACAAAAAAATTGAAAATTTTACCGTAAAGTAGGTTGAGAAAATAAAAAATCTAACTAAAAAAAAAACAAAAAAAACTAAGTAGTACTAAGTATAATAGTCATAATGATTTTCAATACTTCATCGAATAAAACTAAATTTAAAATATCTTCATTTGATGCCCAGTAATGTTGGTCAGATCTAAAACTCTTCCATAAGGAATTGTTTCCACATATGTCTGGCCTCAAAAATTTAGGAAAAAAAAAAAAAAAAAAAAAAAAAAAGATTCAAGGGGAGTAACTTTTTTCCTTGGTCATTTAGACCCCTCTCTTGTATAAGTACCAAAATATCAATCCTAGGTTGGGGTTGGGTGTGATGATATCACTTTAGAGAGGTCAGAGAGAGCATAATCAATAGTAAACCTTGAGATCGATGGTTTAGCAAGGGTTATTTTCAGACAGGTAAAGAAAAAAATTATGGCACACATTGTAAAGACTGGTTCAGGACTCATTGCTTGACTGATGGTTATCACAAGTATACAACAACAGGCTCCGCTGATGGCTGCTACTGATACTATGTGGCAAACAGGGTAGGCAGGGAAAGAGGAAAAAAGAAGGATAGGTACTTTAATAAAAGGGTAGGAAAGGAGTCGAGTCGATGGCTGCAACTGATACTATAAGTAACAGACAATTGATATCATACACACACACATATATATATATATATATATATATTACTAGTTCACCTGCGTCATCGAAAATGACAGTATATATGAGATATATTGATGTAAATTGTATTTTATACACGTAGATAGAGAGACCACAAATGGATTTGGTTTGTCATTTTTCATATTCAACAATTTTAATACATCATCAGAATATGAAATTCTATTTTACTACATCATTTGCATCTCTCAGCATGACACAGTGCAATAACATATTGTTGTTTATTATGTATGGATGATTATACAAATCCTATTGAACAAGGAAAAGAGTTTAGTCTACCACAGAAACATTTATAAAGGTCTTTGCAAGGCATGAACTTATAAGCATCAAAGGAGGCCAGTTTCTTTCAGAATATTTTAGACTAAGGATTATGAAAATTATGACTATGAAAATTAATCATACTGTCTGTAATTTTTATTGACTGAATTGGATAAAAAAATCAGTCAGATCTAGCCAAGAAATGGCCAATTTGGCAACCCTGCTCCTCAAATACTGTGCCAAAAGGATGCCCATAAATAAAATAAAAAAAGTAGATGAATTTCAGACAAAGTAAGGTAGCCAGTGTAGCACTTTTGGACTAGATCTAGCTATTATGCATTTCCCCCTTAAATCTTATTTACAGAGCGAGATATTTTACTTACTTCAAGTTCATTTATTTCAATTTTAATGAATCATTTTTTTGTGTATGATTCACAAACATATTTCACCTGTATTGTCAAACTTTATTAAGATATCTTATTTTATCATATGTGATATTGTCCAAAACAATTTTGAATTGAAACATGTTGCTTTTTCTCTCTAAAGTCCATGCAACCAGCTTCCCTTTATCATACCAACATAACTGTTATCAAGATTTATTGATCTGCAGGGATGGACAATATGGTCTCTTTCAGACTGTTGTTCTCATCTTGGTTTATCTTTTGACCACAACATTTTAACGATTGATCTTCTTTAGGTGGTTGTCGTAATTGAGGGCAGGGTTGTTTCCAAATGAAGCAGAGGTCGCCAGGGAAGCATTCAGCCATAATGTCCTCATTCCTTTCACTGTTTAATTTTGGGTGAGGGCAATTCCTCAGTCAAAACATTGTGGCACCACCATTAGACATTAACAGGATTACGACATTGAAAATGATCACCAACATCATTGTGGACAAAGAAACCCAAAATCAGACAGCGAAATGAGGATATTCCAGACAAAAGCTTCAGCGATGAATTTGGAAAGATCCTCAGCACAGCACCCACCGGAAGAAGGCCGTAGGCACAATGGCCGAAACATTGTCTTCAAAGGACAAACCGAGAAGAGGACAACAATCTGAGAGATCAGTTTGTCAATCATTGCAGTTTCGTAAATCTTGATAACCATGATGTTAACATGTGAATAATTTTTTATACGCAATTTGACATTCAATGAATAAATACAAGTAAAACTGTATCAAAAACTAAAACACATAATTTATGTATTTAATGGTTGCATGTAGTCCACTGATGAAAATGGCTTTGAGATAATAAGTAAAGCTGTATGAGGATTGATGCTCGGATATCACAGAGCGGTCCAAGGACAAGCTAAGTGAACCCCTGCAGTTGAGGGTTCCAGGCACTGTAAGACCATGAAAAACTTTTTAAAATATAGCTAATTTTGGGGCTGAAAATTGAGAAGTAGGTATACTCCGTGGACCTGCATACCCCCTCCAAATTTCACCATTGATGTAGTCGTGTATGAGCAAGCAAGACAACTGTTCCCCAAAGATGCACATCTCTCTCTTTCTCATTATATTTGTCTCTTGTTGTGTCTCTCTCATAGAAAATATTCAGTGAAATATATCAATAATTTTTCATTTGAAAAATTCTCTGGAAAAAAATTGGAAACAAAGGTTCTGATAATTGTACAAAACAAACGAACTCCATTTGTTAGTCTCGTGAATAAAGAAAACGGCCGAGGATAGAATGAACAGATCAATAAACGTGGAAGCCAAGCGAACAATTTGAAGTGAATTGGAAACGTTGGTGCAATGAAAAATCCTCTTTTCCACATGAGGTCAAAATGTAAAGTACTTATCCCAGTCAGTTCGCTAGCAAACTTTTTTTTTTCACAATATCGCATTCTAAACACTGAATTACTGCCCTTATATATATTTTTTCTTATTGCACTTCGAAAGCTATTTTTCGTTTTATTTCTGATGCAATGGTTATTTTTAGCGGGTTCTAACCAGTTGTTATAGTATAATTCAACATTTGCGAAAAAGGATACTCACTTTGTAAAAGGAAAAAATGAATATTTGAAGAAAAAATAAAGGGAAAAATGTCGGACTTACTTCTCTGTCGATTTGAAAAATCTTGCATTAGAAATATGACGAAAAATAGCGTCCTAGCACAATTTAATTATTTTCATTTATTAACAACAACTGGAAGTTAAAATGTCCGAAACAAAAATAATTATTCATTGCATCATTCAAAAATAAAACGAAAATCACTTCCCAAATCATGCAATATAATTTATTAGGGGAAAAATTATATAATTTATATTGAAAAAAAAAGGCGTATAAGATTCAATCAAGGCAACGAACGCTGAACTTGAACTGAATTTGTAAACACTCAAATGCTCTAAAAAGGAGAAAAAAAATCTGTTTTTGAGTCAGAGTTATACAGTGATTACGAAGTTATCATTCATTATTCTATGTTTGAAAGAGAGAAAAGGGACACTGTATTTATATCTTTAACGTACAAATATACACAAAAACCATACTGCATTTATTCCAGTACTGCTACTACAGCCTTACATCGCATTTCACAACAAATTGAAATCACAAACACTTACACCACTAATGTACCAGACTTGTTTACTTACTACTCAACACAGCATAAATTACACTAATTAAATGCACATCAACTTGTAAAAAATATCAGGTACAGGACACAGTGACGTACACATCAAATAAAAACAATAACTGTGTACACACGTGTAAACAATGAAACACGAACACATGTGCTATATTAAACAATAATAAACAAGAGCAGACGATAGAATGAGGCGACCGCCATCAAGTCAGTCCAGGTATGGAAGCTCATGCGCACAATAATAATATTCTTTTGATGTTTTCCCTTGTCTTTGTCACATAACTCTTTTTTGTTAATTCAAGACAGAGAAAAACATGAAAAGTGTGTGGAGACGGCAATCTAGAATCATGGGAAAAGAAGAATCTTTCTTATATTTGAATTCCAATAATAAAACTATGGAATTTTCCGCTCTGTCTAAACCCACAGAGTTTAACTAGCTTAAAACGCGTTCACAATTACTTCGCAAAATTGTTGACAGGTGCTTTTATTTCAAAACATCAGTCTACGGCATATATTACATGCCCTAACCAGCAAAAGACTTCTTTATATTGACTGATACTGACTTGTTCAGGTCGTAGATGAAATATATTGTTATTGTTATTTTGCATTCAGTGCATTAACATAGTTCATCAAGTACAATTATATCAGTGAATATTTACATTTTTTCTGTAAGAAGGAGGCTCTATGAAGGAAAATGAACTGGTCACACCTCAAATAAAGAGAAATATATATCTCACACATATACTGAATTATTATTTGATCAAGAAGCATTAAGCAGTGAAGGTTGGGAGTTCATCTGAGGTGTAAATCGATGTTCACTTTTTAATTTTAAATCATTTTATAACCTGAGCTTAAATTCTTTTTTTTTTTTTAAACGTATGGATGTTTAGTGTTTGCTGCTAGTCAACTTGAAACCTTTCGGGGCTAATTAGGTTTGTGAGTAAGGAACGAAGGATAATTCTTGTTATATAATTTTCAATATTATTCATCTATATACTAATCATCTCGGCCAATCATCTTTATCGAACAATAAGTAACAATCAGTGATCGTATGTCATTGTTTTTTTTTCTCCACAATAGTACTACTAGTACCATCATCATCATCAGTTTTAGACAACGCTACTTTTTCAATATCATCATAATCAGTAAACATTTTTAATGTATAATCAGACATTTTTTTTTCATTTTCGCTGATTATTTAGCAACAAATACCATCATCTTTTCTACATAAATCTTTTATTTAAATATCACTTGTTATTTTATCCAAATAAAAAACATGCCTTTAAAAAAAAAAAAAAAAGAAAAAAAATACATGTATATCCCATTTAAGCCTCAGACTCTTGAACATCAGTTCATATGCTTTGGAGGATGATAATTATAATCATTATTTACTCCTTAAAAGTAATGAATGAAGCCAGCAACCAGACGAACGATATCCATTCATTGATTCAATAATCATAAATAGGCCATGAGTAATTCGATCATTCATTACTAGAATTTTAATCCTAATACCTGCAAACAAAGACCTATCAAAACACTTTTTCTTATTGCCGTTCATTTGTTTGTACAGACCAAGGACTTTTTAAACCTATTAGTGTTTTCTCCTCTAGATTCGATCATAAAGTCAGGAAATCATAAATTAGATTTTTTGAAACTATTAATGATTAATCGAATGTTGTCCTACGGCCAAAAACGGGTAACTAGACTGGACCGTTTTCTTTTATTAACAGTAATTGTGATTATTTTGTTTGCAATACAACAATAAAACGAAAAATAAAAACAAAATGTAAGGAGTTAAAATTCAAAATAACAAGAAAAAAGAAATGAGACATTAAGCAAATGTTTTCTGAATTAAATGCATCAGTTGAAAAGCAATCATAAAAATACTAACAATTATTGAGGAAGCGAAATGACGTGAAAAAATTGTTTGAAAACATTTTTGAAAAGAGGAAAAAAACTGAAATAAATACCAAGTCCGTAAAAACTATATAAACAAAGTACTGTTATGTTGTTTAATGCTTTTTGTTTTCGTCATTTTATTATAATAATGATAAATTGATGGTACAATCGGAAGGGTGGTCCCGATTGGAATTCTGAAGGCGAGAATTTCGCACTCTCACTGTTGAAAACGGCGCATAAAAAGAAATTGGAGAATTCATGAAAGTAAAACAGAAGTAAATACATAAATCATATTGCTATTGCTTTGATTAAATTATTTTGCCAGATTACATGTCTACGTGACGTCAGCTGAATTTCGATTAGGACCACCTTCACCAAGTTATGCCATGATCATGATGATGAAGCATTCAAAATACGGAAGTAATTTTTACAAGCAACAGAGAAATGGAAAGTCGCCAATTCTGTCATCCTTGACCTCCAGTAGAAAAAAATGAAAAGGCGGAAACGAACGTTTGTTTTCCTTTATTTGACTCCAAAAAACGAACAAATATGTATGTTCGCACATGGAGGAGACAAAATTACATGGACAAACAATAGATTATGATTTGTAGGGAAGATAAGAATTAGTTATGACCAAATCTGGGGTTGTATCATCTCGTGGTATCTGCTTGTCAGTGGAAAATGGTACCAGGGATAAACATTGTAAGTTAATGATTTCAAAATAAACAAATAAATAAATAAATAAAAATAGAATAAATTAATTAATTTTAAAAAATTGAAAATATAAGGAATTGGCACAAGTTAGTACTGGTGGTCCCGACTCGATTTCTGACAGGGTCACAGATGTGCGATCTTTTTTTTTCCTTTCCAAACACGGACCCCCCCCCCCCCCAAGACGAAAACTATGAACCGATGCAAAAATACAATTTAATTAATCTAAATTCAAAACAACAACAATAGTTATGTAACAGTAGTTATATTCACACAAGAAGACAGTGTAGTCAAAATGAATTCCAATCGGGACCACCATTGTTAAGTTGAGCCAAAGACTTCTAACGACACAACGATTGCAACGTACAGCTTGCAGAATATCAAACAATGGCAAATCGAAATATGTTGGCTATTGGCTGCAACGGGTGATTGTTTCTGCGCTTAGTGTAGCGGTTAGTTTTTTTTTTAGCTGCTTCTTCAACTTAATCATTAACGAAAAACGCTAATTAAGACAGAAAAGAAAGAAATTTTGATTTTTTTAGTAAGACGTGTGTGCTCTTCCTGGTGTTAGAGCCATACACCGATTCTGTTTCGTTTTTTTATGGATATGAAAAAGCAGTACTCAAAGTTGTTTTTTTATTTCCAACTTTCAAAATGAAAAACACAATATGATATCAATAGACAAATAATCAGATGTTTTCATCCACAAAAGCTGAAATTAATGATAAATAATCAAACAAATATAGATATAGATTCAGCTAACATAATAACTCACACAAGCCAATTTATTTCCCCAATTCAACCTTCTTTTATTCGTATGATACGGAGCCTCACCAACTGATAAGTTCACAGTCACCCACCATTTTCACAGCCATCCTCCTCCAGCCACACTATTTTGTTTACAAAACAAACGAAGACAAAACAGATATACATTTTTGATAACATGAACGTAGTTTCATGGAAGTTGTCATAAGAGACATTAATCAGTTGTCACGAAATACCGAAATATTCGAGGTCATTGACACTAAAATAAAACAATCTAAATGAATAAAAAAAAAATATCAATGATTTAAAGTTTGTCACTTCAGAGTTGAAACAATTGAATATAAATTACAAAAAATGTGCTTTAGTGTGCGTTTGTTTACAAATTGAATATTGAGGCCATCCAAGAGAGGAAAAAATAACGAATGGTCGGTTCGGGTAAAACCAAATTTTACCTACCCCCCCCCCCAAAAAAACTTTTCTTTCGAGTAATTTTATTAATATTTACGATATTTTAACAGTCGATAATGAATTATTGATAAAACTTACAAGAATATAGAAGTGTAAATCAATGATCCCATCAATTTTCAAGAAGGAAAAGTATGAAATCACCACCAGAAATGGGTAAATCTATTCACAACAAAATAAACAAATAAAGACAAACAAAAATTTATTTCATCAATAAAGAGATGCGTACTTCAAGAGATTCCATAAAATTCATTAAGCTAGTCCGTTTATAGTAGGAATCGCTAGGAACAACAAAGGAACGTTGATGACTGACAATTTTGTTGCCTGATCTTAATTTCTCGTCTGAATACTCGACTATGACTAATCAGGATGAAGTGAGGAGGTGCGATTGTTTCCATTGTAACGGCATGAAGTATTAGCTTTCTTTTATTCTTATTATTATTTTGCCTTCAATTGTCTTTAATTCCACCTGTAATTGCCAAGAGTAAGTATTGAGGTGTTAAGGTGGGTATTGAAATTTATTTTAATTCTTTTGCTTCTATGAGCATTGTCTGCTATTTTTTTCCTTTGTCATGCCTTTTAAAAGAATCAAAACTTTCTAATGTTTAGGAAAGAAGGACACATATGACGTAAAAGTTTATTTTTATTTTTAAATAAAGCTAAATCCTAAAGGTTTTGAACCATCTTGAAAAAAGAAAGAAAAGGCTCTGGGTCACCAGTGATCGGTTTTGAAACTGGGGGTTCGCAAAATGCTGGGGGTGGGGGGATAGCAGCGTTCCCTCTGAACCTGATAGTGTGAGTCCTGTGACAGAAAAAAACATCGTACATTACACAGCTATAAAAAAAAATTTTTAATACAATTATAGTACACAAACCTGTACCATATATTGGAATAAATCTTATCTATTTCAAAGGAACATGGTTTTTAAAAGGTCAAAATATGTATTTTTTCATGTGGTTTATTAATTATTAGTCTAAAAACTAAATGCTGAAAATAGGGGGCAGCCAGAATTTCCTTTACAGAAGGGGTGCTTGAATTTTAAAAGTTCCGAAACCACTACTCTGGGTTGAAAGTTAACAGAGCCCTCAGAGTTGAAGAAGAGGAAAACAAAACATCAAAATAGCTTTTTTTTCGGATGAATTTCTCTAAGTACTTGTTTTTGATTCTTTAATAAAATGTGATTTTTAAAAATTGAAGATAAAAAATTAATTGGCAAAAGGCCAAATAATAAAAAGAGTGCTTTACTGCGTCCATCAATGATAGCAAAATTTGGAGGAATTTTTTTTTAAAGTTGAAACGAATTTTCAAATTTAAACCCATCATCTCTTCGAAAAAAACTCCTTTTGTTTCCCGAATTAATAGCTTCAGTGGGCAACAATAATGCAATTTATGCAAATAACATCAAATGTTGAAATATCAATCAGCGGAGGCTGGCTATTATTATTGATATATTGTTAAAAAGAGAAAAAAAAAAGCCAATGAGAATATTTTTCCTGGTTTTACATAGCAAACAAATCTTACATAGGAAGGGAGAAAATATCTCAACATATTTACAAGAAAAATAAACACACCATAGTATTTTAAAAGCGTGAGTAGTAAACAACTTCGGAAATTGTAGAGAGAGAAAGAGAGAGAGATGCTATTAATTTTACTATCAATTAGTTTTCATATCAGTACGGTTTATGATAAGGTTGTCACGTGACTAAACAATTTCTTAACCAGAGTTATTATTTTGAATTATTGAAATTCCGTAAATCAACAATTGAAAAGAAAAGAAAAAAAAAAACTTGAACTATTTTTCTTTAAGAAAACTCATGGAAACTTGTAATTCATTTTTCAAGTAATTCGTGACCTCAGTAAAAATTAAGGTTATCCAAATATTTTTAAAGCGTACTTTTATTGTGTAGTTCTTCAGTATATACATACATGCATACATATTCATAAGAAGTACCGATTAATTGCTGCATAACTTGTTTGTTTCAAAACCAAACAAGGATTGGGAAAAACAACAAAGCCATTTAGAGAATTTGGCCGCTATTGAAATATCAAGAGAAGTTGAATAAAACGTGAAAATGCAATAATCTATACTTTGTAACACGCATTATTCACTGTTAAACAAAGAACAATGTAACATATTGGTGACAAATTAATTCAAATTTGGAAAATAAAGTAATAACAAAAATAGAATACGCTCACTGCTACTGCTATCACTCTTCTTATAGACAAAAAAAAAAACTAGCATGAAAGATTTCGTGTATTAATACCTAATAGAATATTGTTATTCAGAGACGTACGAGGGTTAAAGATCTCGAAATAGAAATAAAAATATAAGGATTATATTTTTGAGGGAGAACCTGATCAACATTTTGTCTGACGTAGAAAAATTGAGCTGGTGCGAATAAAGATTATTTTCATGTTATTACAGGCTTCCGTAACTTGAATGAGTCGGACATTCGCTGACAATGAAAACAACCAAAGCAACATTTTGAAAATGACAGCAAAAACAAAAAGAGAAAATCTCAGCTTGTTGATTTCCTTGAACTCACCCGTTTGGATGTCAACTGCTTTGGTGTTCCAGAGAACTATTTATCTGACTTTTGCAGCGGTCAAAGCAGAGTCACGGAGGAAAAATTAAATTACTTATTATTAATTAAGCATTTTCTACAGTCCCCGCCAGTCTTAAAAGTGGAGGCTGTGACGTCAGCGCACTTAGGTGTCTGTTCAGGAATCTATACCGGTGTTCTGGAATGTGATGACGTCATACTATTCTAGTTCGTATTCGTTATAAAAAATTACGATAATCATGAATGTATTTCCCTGCTTGCTTCGCTCTGTTGATCACACATGCACGCACGCACGGGTGCGCACAGTGCACGACGGAGCCTGAGACAAAGAGAGGGGTATCGTAGATTTTAGACACGCGTGATTAGTTGGTAAACATTAGGATGCGAAAAAAAAAAAAAAAGAACAACACTTACTCAAGCCTATCAAGTCTTTTGTTGTCTGCTGAGCCGACGTCTTCCTTCCTTCTTTCAGATGAGCCACGACATCTGTGCATACACAAACGTTATCCCAGTCAGACAGAGAGTATCAGTTGGAGCAATGCATTGTTATTTGACTTCGTGAAGAAGAGCAATATTGTTTTACGTACTGGAACAGGTTTTCAAATACCGTTATAACTAAAGAAAGAAAAAAAGGTCTGTTCCGTGAATTACAGTATGTAATTAAAGAATTAGTTCACATTTGAATTTTTTTTTCTTTTCAAGTAAGTAGTACCCTTACGCTGGCTACGGCTTCAGCCGCCTCTGCAAAGACTCCACATATTACATACCTACTTTCTCAGTCTGTTTGCGATATGTGAAACAGACTTAGAGGCAACAAGCATCCAAAGTGAAGTCACTCACTTCACCAAGCGCTATTTTACCCTTAGCCGAGGTGGAGAGAGATAAACTCATGCCCTTTCCAAGGACATTAGTGTGAAGTGAACACAAACTGTTCAAGCCAGAGTTTGAACTCGACTTACCAAGTCTATTTTCTGAACCATTATTTACTCCAGAGTTGGTCTGAGGCATAAGCAAACTAAGCAGCTGCTTAGGGCCCTATAGCCATCAGAGGACCCTCAAGAGCACAGTGGAGCCAACCCAAGAGGAAGTGAGGGTCCCCAAATCAGATTATGCTTTTGGCCCCATAGAGGCTTGGGCTAACCACAATCCACTCAGCCACCCTACACCTCTTAAACATATGGAAACATTTTTTTTTTAAGGAGTTCTTACATCATCATTAATTTGATGACAGATCAATTGCTTGGATTTTTTTCTCCCTATTTTCCCCTATGTATAATAATCAATTCTTTTCACATACATCTTTAGGGCTTCATACTCTCTCTCTCTCTCTCTCTCTCTCTCTCTCTCACACACACACACACATGTGTATATCAATCATATATATACACACATATAATTAAAGGTGTTGGTAAAGAGATTACATGCAAGGTATCTTCAGTGAATACATTTGAGATGAACAAAAATGCTTTATCTTAGCGGTGGCAGCGCTAGGTCCAATAGTACCTCCATGCAAATCGTTAAATTGGTGCCCCTCACAACAAGTCAAAGATTTGAACAGTAGGTCCAATAGCACGTCCAGAGCTCTCCTCCCCCAAAATTGCAAGGTCTGCGGGTTCCATGTGCCACCTCTGATTTTAGCCACTCCAATTCCACAGGATTCCCATCAGATTCACCATCAACGTCACTATCAACATAATAAGTACTCTTTCAATATATATCTCTCAATTATTCACTTTTGGACAGTCATTCCCAAACTGGAGTCCATGGACCCCTGTGTGTCCATAAAAGTATTACTGAGAGTCCCTGAGCTTGTTGAGTAGGCAGACCTGTCAAAAGCCTGGGGTCTGTGAGCTTGATGAAAAGGCATATCTTTTAAAAGCCCGGTATACATAGGAAAATTCATTTAAATAAATTAGATCCTTGGTAATGAAAAGTTTGGTGAGCACTGTTATAAGGTCCTTGCATACAGGTGACTAAGTTTACTGCTAGTTGTCCACATTCATCAACAGTTTTGAAGTCTTTGCCAGATTCATTTTGCTGTACGGACTGGGCTGTCTGATCAAGATCAGATGGCTCTACCTGGAGGACAACCTGTATGATAGAGCCCAAGTTTTAGGATGACAAAGAGTGAGTGTGGGATGAGAAAGTTGGCAGAAGGGAGAGGAAAATAAAAAGTTTCCAGGTTAAAAAAAATAAGTATGAAAAACACATAAGTAAAAAAGTGCAGATTCATTAGATCCATATAAAACAGTCAAGGACGATTTCATATACACATACAATCAATGAATCAAATATATATATATATATATATATATATATATATATATATATATACACACAGTATATGTGGTACAGATCAGGCTAGCAGTATAACATAATGTAATGATATATCAATGATATAAAGCCACTTCTGAAATGTAATGGATTTATTTCATAGAGTGCTCGATACATACAACTTTTTACTCATGGAGTTAAGTTGTTTTGGGGTAGAGCTGGAAATAGATAGTAGAATGTGGATTCACTACACAAACTAGCTCATGTTTCTGCCCTCTTCAGGCCTCATCAGGCGAACCTGATGAGGCCCGAAGAGGGCAGAAACATGAACTAGTTTGTGTAGCGAATCCACATTCTACTATCAATATATATATATATATATATATATATATATATATATATATATGTATGTATGTATGTATGTATGTATGTATGTATGTATGTATATATGTGTGTGTGTGTGTGAGTGTATATATCATATACTTTGGCAGATGAGTCATCGCTTAAAGCATCACCAAAACACTCCCAAATTGGGGTCATCCTATTAGCCAGATGCAAAAATAGTGACTAAACAGCAAAAACCAAGGAATTCAGACTGAAAGTCACCTTATCCACTGAAATAAGTGATGTCTGTGCACATATATACATAATTATTGTGTCATCCACAGACAGCTGTTTCATTGTATTACAACTCTTCAGTCTGGCTATAGACTATCCATTATCCTGTCCAGTACCACGAGGCAGGATTGAAACCTTCACTTCAGACCCAGAGGCCAGTATCCTACATCTATGCTACAGAACTGGACAGTCAGTAAGGCTGAATTTAAGCAATATATATTTATTTAGCTTATATTCCCTATCCACCAGAGTGCTCTATTCCTATAGAAGAGCATAGCATAAGCTTACAATGAACGAGTTACCTCACTTAAAGAGTGCTCATATATATATATATATATATATATATATATATATATATATATATATATATATATATATATATTCCAGAAATTATATGTAGTATAAAAAAATATCAATGTACTATACAGATAAAACTTCATGTAAAATGACTAACTACATGTACAACATAAACTATAAAATAAGAAAGAGAGGTGGTATTTGATCAACCCTGCTGAGTGTCATCTCAATATAGTTGTTTTGTTTTTAAAATCCTAAGAACAGTTACATAGTAAACAACTGAGGACCATAATAAGAGACAATTTATACATTGTACCATAATAACAAAGTATTGGGGAAACAAGGAAAATAAACACTGAGGAAAATTACATGAAAGGCATTGACAGATATCGAGAAATAGGAGACTGAACTGACATAAAAAAATCTATTGAAAAAGTTTTTTAATGTTCAGTGTTTAAAGCTGTGAAGCTTTCTAGACACACACACACATATATATATATATATATATATATATATATATATGTATATATATATATATAATCATAATTGTGTCATCCACAGACAGCTGTTTTGTTGTATCACAACTCTTCAATGTAGCTATAGACTATCCAATATCCCATCCACTACCACAAGGTAGGATCAAAACCTTCGTTTCGGACCCAGAGGCAGACATTTCACCCCTGCCATATGCAGAACCGGACAGTCAGAATTAAGAGATATATTTACATACACATAATTCCCCATTGACCAAAGTGCCCCATTCCAAAGTTGGAAGAGCGTTGCATTATAGCAGTAATAGACAGGTGCCTTACCTAACAATGCTCAACCCTAAAGAAGGAAGTGTTAATCATAATAATAATTAATAATTGTGTCATCCACAGACAGCTGTTTTGTTGTATTACAACTCTTCTGTGTGGCTATAGAAATAGACCATCCAACATCCCTTCCAGTACCATGAGGTAGGATCGAAACATTTTACCTCTGCCCCGTGAAGAACTGAATGGTCAGTAGGACCATATATTTAGCGATATATTTAGCGTAGAAAGCTTTACAACTCCAAACATTAAATCTATGTCATTTCAGTCAAATATTTCCCAGTATCTTTTAATAAGATTTATATAATTTTCTTCAGTGTTTGATATTATGGTACTATGTGGGAATGTTTTTTGTTAGCATCATCAGTTGTTTACCATGTAACTGAATATGTATATGTATAGAGAAAGCTATATTGTTACCTTTCTTAAGGCATAAGTGTTAAAGTTATATGAGCAATCTTAGTGACAGAACCCTATTAAGTGAAAGAGTTCATTGTTTCAAATGGAAGGTAGAAAATGTTTTTATCATCAAAATTGTTACCTTTAAATGGGAGAGTCTTTTGTAACAGACAGAGAAACTAACAGAAAAATCACACTCTTCATTATGTAGATGGATTTTTGCAATCAAAAGCATTTTATCATAGTTTGTACCATAGAAAGAGATGAACTAAGATTCATTGTCAGATATGATGATATTCCATGAAATGATTTTCTGCTTATCAGTGATATAAAAAGTTTTGGGAACTTTACAAGTACATTCTTATTTTCTTAGTGTCAATTCAAATTTAATTTCAGATATTCTTCATTACTGTAATTTGATATTTCCTGTTGATTCATCAATTTGTGAAAAGTATGTTCAAGAATATATTACATATTTTTGCACCAGATTAAAATTGGTAACTTTGTTAGCTTTTGCAGACCTAGTAGGACTGATAATTTTCTTCAACAAAACAAACTTAAGAAGTACTATGAAAATCAATCATTGCAAAATAATACAGTTATCCTCTACCATTCGCGGTTTGCAAGTGTTAAGGGCACCAGACACTGAAACTGCAAGTAATTTTTGCCACCCCTCAAATCCCCAAATTATGCACCATAAAACTTTTGACAAATAAAAATATAATCTGGGAATGGAGAGAGTTAAAGATGGAGAGAGACCTGTTTATTTGAATCTGTTGTGTTAACAACTCAGTTCACAAAAATATTTCATGACCTTTTACACAGTTCAAAAGACAGAGCCTGCATTCATATTATTAAGTATTATTAATAATATTATCTATATTATATGTCATTCATATCATAATATATGTATATATTTATATATGATGATGATGGTGGTGGTGGTGGTGGTGGTGGTGGTGGTGGTGGTGATGATGATGATGATGATGATGTAACGTTAATTGTCAACAGTGACCCAACAGAGGAAGGAAAATGAAAGCGGAATTGCAAACCACAGCACTGGCATGATGAGCGATGGAGAGGAGAGATGTTGGCCGAAGACCCGAGAAGACTTATTGTCACTCAGCCTTCAGCAATGACCACTGGGCAACCAGTGAAAAACTGTAAACCACAGTATTACTGCGACCTATGAGTATTAGGAGAGAAGGGCTGGAGACTTGAGAAGACTTGCTGTCACTCAAACTCCAACGATTACCACCAGGCAAATGGTGTGAGATTGCAAATAATAATAATGATGATGATGATGGTGGTGGTGGTGATGATGATGATGATGATGATGATGATGATGATGATGATGATTGTATCATAGAAATGCTTCAAGTTGCTACAACTACAACTATATAATACTTCAAAGTATTTTTACTATTGCAGATGCCAAAAAATGTTTTTCTTTTCAACGTCTTTATGAATTAGAAACCATCAACAAAAATTGTCGACATAGGTTTCTTCAGTTTTTGAGTGGCTCTGTCTAGCTATGTATGTATTTATGTATGAATATGTCAAATGTCCAGGCTACACCAAGGGATGTAGAGGGCTGAAAATTTGAATATTTATTCCGTATCATGTCTAGGAAAAAAAATGTTTTTTGGTTTTTTTGAAAATTGGGAGCTAAATTTACAATGTAAGTTTTCTCTAAATTAGTCTTTAGTTTGTGTCTGCCAGCATTCATTCTTTGTTTTTTTTTAAATTCCCACTTTTTAGTGATCACCTCCCAACAAAAGGCTAGAGAAGTAACTTATTCATCGATCATTCTTTTTCCAATTTTTTAATTGATTGCCCCCATTATGACATGCTGCCAAATATTGTTGGTCACATGATGGTTTCTATTGTTACTAACCTGACCTGTTTTTGTCCCTGTATTTTTTATATTCAAGTCTTTACTTTGTTAAATAAAGATTATATTGGTAAAACATTGATTTTATAGCATTTGTGCTTCCAAAACTTCACTCATTTCATGACTTGGCTGGATGAATTGAAGTCAAGTTCTAATCTAATAATACCATTCAAGTCAACCATTTTATCATTTGCTTATACAAAGTGGTCTTATCATATCTCATAATTTTTCTAATGCTCATTGCTTCTTGGAAGTAATGTATACTTAGTTTCTTTGCTTGTTTATATGATTCACAGATGGCCAACTTAGACAACACAGATCACAGAGACATCTTGATCCAATTTATTTCAAGAGTTCTCTCTTTTCTTGAATCAGTATAAGCTAGTATTTATGCCACATAAGTCTACAGACATTTGAATGTCTTTTTTTCTTTTCTTTTTTAAAAAGAATCCATCATAGTCAGTAAAAAAGGCTGAAAATTCCAGTAAATTGAAAGAAGTAACCTCTGGAAATTTTGTTCAGATTAAAAGAGACTCCAGAATATTAGTGATGTAGTACATAAATATGAAATCAACTAGCGAAACTGTTTTCTCTATTGCTGTTGTCTAAAAGTTGAGCCACCCCAAGAAACATCATTGGTGATAAAAATAATATTCATTGTAATGAAATTGGTAATTGATTTTTTACTGTTAAAAAGTTCAGCCATGTTCAAAAAAAGATTTGAACCTTAACCTACACACAGGGGTATGATGCACCATTAAATTTCCACTGTTATCTGAATTATCGTCATTTGAATAGCTAAGTAAGTCTGATTCTGCTATGGATTGCTATTTAAGTTTAAGCCACAAAAAATTTATATCCACAGTTCATCACATCAAATCTAAGAAAATTTGATTTACAACATCTTTATTCAACGTATTGAATGAAATGTTCATATTTAAATGTAATGAAGGTTACTATCATAACTAGAATAAGCTAATTTGTTGAATGTTAAATGTCAAGTCATTAAACCTCTTGACAGGCTTTATGGTAATTGCTTTTTGTACTGTAAATTAATCTACCTTCTAAAAATTATCATTTAAAATTTGGAAACCCATTTTGTCAGTAAAGTAATTGTGTAAGCAGCAATTATTGACTTTGCATTTATTGAAGACATGATTGCCAATTTTTACTTGAATTAATTTGACAAATTTGATTAGCTTTGTCTAGTAATAAACATTTCAACAACAGCAGCAAAAAATAATAATCTATCTAAGAGAATTTAACATATAGAATTCTCTGTAATTTCTAGATCCAAGCATATCACCCAATCCAGGCCAGAAGACCAAATCTTGTTGGGAACAAGACAAAGGAGAACATATCAGATAGTAATTATTGCTGTTCTAGCAGACCACAAAATGGAACTGAAAGAAAGTGAAAAGCTTGATAATTATCTTGACTTTTCCAGTATAAGCTAGAATGTTGGGGGAAAAAATGAATGAATGAATGAAATACCATAGCCCCACAAATGACCTGACTAACTAGCCTAGTGGGCTACAGATTCTTCTCTCTCTCATTGGCCTATGTATGTGTGTGTGTATCTATATGCTCTTGTCACATTTTGGGGGCCTACAACTTTGAAAATTTATATATGAGTACACCACTTGACACTTTGATGCTTTCTTGATCTCTGTAGTCATTTGGGGACCAACAATGCTTAAATCTTGAGTTGGTATTTTTTCAAGATAATTTCAGATAGAATATCTGTTTTTTAAAGATAAAATATATATCCTTTTAGATAATTAATTCTGGTACATACTACGGTGTTTCATTTATGCAAGGTATGGATATTTTGATTGTATCTCAGTGTCAGGACTTGCAATCAGTAAACCTGATAATTAGTTTTATTTTGGGCTTAATGATCAGTTCTCTATTATTATATAAATTATGGTTAGTATTTAATCAATTGGATATTTAACCATTGTCATTATCGTAAATATGGTTTGGAAAAGGTTGATCAAATAAGACATTCAAATTTTGAGATGCTGAACATGATGAAATTACATTAATTACACAGACATTTCAGAACATCTAACACACTGTTTACATGGGTTCCCCGAGAGAAATATTGTTTGGAATAAAAATGAAGAAATATTTAATCATTTTTTGTAATTAGTTTCAAATGTATATTCATTTCAGTGTTATATTCATGAAGAAAATATTCAATCCTTATATATATATATATATATATATATATATATATATATATATATATATATATATATATATATATATATATATATATATATATATATATATATATATATATATATATATATATATATATATATATATATATATATATATTTGTTAATTGCAACCCCAACCTTAACCCTAATCCTAACCTGAGATTAGATAGAAATGTCAGGAATAGGTTATAGCAGCTTAAATAAGCGCATCAACTGAAGTTATCTCCCTTCCAACATTTGAATATTCCAGTCAACGAACCTATTCGTGAATTCCAACAGAAAAGATACTTGTTGTCGGTCAAGTTTTCCGTAAGAGGAAGACTTCTCAGAAATACGTAGGTATATTGTTATTAGAGTTATCTCCCTTACATTTGCTTTCGCAGAATGGGTGATATTTCTTGGTTCATCATCTCAGAAACGTAGCCTTGAATCTCTATAAGAATTCTGATAGACGAAATTTCCATCAGTTTGGTCTCTCACTGCTGTTTCTCCATCGCCAGGAAGAGATTAGAGTGGATTGAATGAACACAAAATATGTATTCAAAAATAGAATTGATATATTTCGAGTAGAAATACAGTTTGAGTTCGTGTTCGTTCCGAATTATTATAAGTTCAGTTCTCTCCTATGTTTCAAATCACTACAGTATAGATCCACGTATTTTTTGTTAGCTATTTCACTATTGCACTGTCCACGATATAACCTTGTTAAGATTATCATATCAGCTTTTATTTTCTTGTTTTTTCAACTCTTATACTAAAAAAAGTTAACGAAACATTGGATTATGATGAATATCTTTATATGTCAAAAATAATTTCTCCTGTTTTTGAGTCGACGTCCAATAAAACAGTTGAGTGAACAGGAAGCAATATTGGGTTTTGTTTTTATTTCTTTACAATTTATTCTAACTTCCAAATCAAGCAGGTAAGTTTAGAACGTTTAGCCTCTATAAACACCAAACTAGTGGCGGAAATGGGTATTGAGGAACAAAGCATTATTCGGTGTAATTGAGTTTGGGGAACTAGGGTTACGGTAAGGCTAGGTTTTGGGAACTAGGCATAGGGTAATGTCTCCATTAGCAGACATTAAACATATAACAAAAAAAAGACTCGAAATCGAGAAGTAAGTATTCGCCGTAACCCCGCGTCCACCCTCCCTATTTTCATCCCTGGTTTCTACAGAATCTTTATACCCAAAGCACCTTGAAATCTGCCATTTTGTTTTTCAAAAACATTCGTTACCCAAGAACGCGTCCCCTCGGCTTGCATAATGTTTGTACACTAGCGCATAAAGATAGTCGCAGCAAAAGTCCGAGTGCGCACGCATGCACATACACACACACACACACACACACGCACATACACACACGCACACACACACACACACACACATATATATATATATATATATATATATATATATATATATATATATGTATAGATATAGATATACAGATATAGATAGATAGATAGATAGATAGATAGATAGATAGATAGCCGAACATTTCGCTTCCAAAGCAAGACAAAAGATGGTAAATAAACGTAAAACAGAGAATAGATTTATTCATTCAACTTCACAGAAATTATGATAAATTATTCAATTAGTGCAAATCAAATTGAAGTATTACATATTCCATAAAGCAAGATGGTTGGAAATGAGCAGAACTCACAGCTCATACCCGTCCGTCAGGGAAAGGTCACCGGAAAGATTAATTATTTCATTTCTAGAAAAAAAATTCTATGACTTTCGGTGTCTAGTTTTTATTCCCGTTAATCTAACTATGATTACGTTCTATTTAGGTAGCTCGGCGTGCTATGTTCATGTGACTTTGGTTCCATGACTTTTGGGCCTGTGACCTTATCTTGAAAGAAAGAACACAATTGTATTCTCTCATCCATAGTCAGATGAAAAGAAAAAAATATATATACGGTAATTAGAGGAGAGAAAATTCGCTGTCACAGTCAATAATTGGACAGCCATAGCATCAAATTTCTAACTCATGTAAAAAAAAATCAATCCAAGAATGAATATGATCAGAATTAATTCTATTCATGACATCATTGGTGTTTTCCACCGGAAACATCTAATGATAGCCTTTTTAAAAATATAACATTCTGGAGAATCTAGATGTTATCAATTAACCCGTCAAAATATAGCCCAATTTTTTTTTTATTAAGGATCTAGGGGAGTACTGGTATGTAGACAAAACGGTATGGCCAGGAGCGCTGAAAAACACAAACAAACACATAAACAATAAATACACGCACATATAAAAAAGATAGAACCCTTAATCATCTTTGATGGCTATGGTTGCTCGACATAACTGCCATCACCTTGACGTAGTTTGGGAGGAGGAATGCACGGGTCTGGATGGTCGAGCCACTATTCGCAAGTTTTTGGAACGCTGGCTTTTTGCCAAAGCTGTAAATGCGCGAAGTTGTATCACGCCCTGTAATAAAAGTGTGGAGAAACAGTGACTGAGAACACAAATCACCACCCAGAACTCGTTTTATCTAGCTGATATCATACACCTTAAGAACCGTGGACGTGTTTGAACGAAAAAAGAGGCCTCAATCGCTTGTCTCAGCATAGTAGAGAGAAAGACTTTGTTTTATTCCCTATAAAAGTTGGAGGTTGATGTTCTGAAGCCTTGATTGCCGCCTTAATTTTGTCGTTTGCATCCCCAGAGGCATAGCTAACAGTGCAGCCATTCTTTTGCAGTTCCTCCGTCTCAAGATCAATAATTCTTTGTTACAAGGTCTGCAAAAGAAATCATCCTTTCTTCCCACAAACTCAATTTTACATTGAAGCCGACGATCAGGTCGGTGATTCGCCCACATCGCTGAAGCGTTTTGCCTACAATGGAAGGACCTTCACAATAACCATCGAATACTTCTGTCACTTCACTATAATGGCGTATGGTTAAGTCAGCGTGAGGCCGTGCAATAGTTCATAACTGTCACCCCTTTCCAATGGCAAGCTATGAACCACAGAGTCACTTCCAGGGGCATTATACTAGAATAAAATCCTTGATAGTTCTCTTGGATTTCTTGCTTTCAGCAATAGCATTTGCTAGTTAGGGTTAGGTCGAATTTACTGAAAATATTTTGTTTTGGCTTCACACAGGGCTGTAGGGAATGGACCGAGCTCATATCTCATATCCTCTATCAGGGAGAGGTTTCCGGATTTTGACACAAGTAGAAATCGTTTGAACAGCATCACGGAATCAACGGTTCAGCCTTGGGCAGTTTTGAAGGGTTTTAACCTGGTCTTTCTGTCGTAATCATCCCCCTGGAAAACATTTTTTTCAACTATCTGACTCCTAACGGTCTCACAACCTCAAGCACACTCACATCCTCTCTGGTACCTACGCCAGTAACGATGTTTATCAAAGATGGGTCTGGAAAGAAAAGCGTGCAAATGGAAAGTATTTCTTTGATCTCTTCCAGTTAAAGATGACCTCATTTACTCATTGCTCCTGTTGATGCTCGTTGTTGCTCGCTGGTCGTGAAGGTGAAGTCACTGAATTTCTGCACGGCGTAGTTATAATCAGATGTGATAAATGTGGACACAGTCCAAAACACGCGCATTTCTTCGATCATTCTACCATACTGGGTCAGGCCTCCGCTACTCTTCAAGGACTGCATCAGTGTTTGCATGATGATAAAGTCGGGGCAGTGGCCTATCCAGAACTGTTTGCTGCGGGAGATCGCATGGAAAAATATGGAAAGATTGGCATACACATCAGGATGTCTGGTCACGAATTGGCGCATTTCGTGGACATAGAATTATGCAGATTTTAGATAGTTGAAGCGCCCAGCAGCAGTAAATATTAATAGTCAAGTGTAATGGTTGTCTCTGTGTTGCCAGGTATGGTTTGTTATTTATAGCAACACGAGTTCACTATACTCGACGAGTAGAAAGTTTTATTTTGTCTTGATTTTTTTTCTCATCTTCATTACTTAAATCGGTAGAGTAGCAAACATCTGTGTCATCTGATTCATTTCCCCTGGATATTATGAAACAAATAAGATAGCATCAATTTCGTCTTTTGGTCTTCGTCTAAAAACCGCTAACTGGACGAGGCGTTGATGAACCATGAATTACGACATGAACCTGATCGGAAAGTCACGTGTTCTGTTGTTGTCAACCCAGTGTTGCCAAATTAACGAGTTTTTAGCTATTATTCCCAAATTATCTGATAAAAATCTACTTTAGCCGAAAGTCGGGCCAATTTTTGAAAAAATAATTAGAAATTTCATTCAAAGTAAACGCTTTATTCTCATTATTAATTTGTTCTGAAATCATTGTTATTTTATTTGATAAGTGGACTATCAATGAATATATATATATATATATAACATTTTTACAATAAAGTTTACTGGAAATGAAAACTGGAGCCAATTTTAGCCATTGTTAGCCATCACAATAATAATTCCCTTTCTGGAAAGTTGTCCCCTGTCCCAAATTGCTTCCGATGTCCTCGCTGATCCTACAGAAACCATTGAGAAACCTTTCGTAGCAAATTTGTCGGGCGGTGAGGTTTTTTTTTTTTTTTTTTTTTTTCATAAATGCAGCCGACAGTGTATCCAGGGCTTAGCCTTGAATCATCTCCCCCACTCCAGTTTGGTATTTAGACTTCTGAGACAGTATCTCTTATGAAGAAAAGGGCCCTGTTATTGTAAGAATATTGGTTTACCTGTAAGCTATTTCTGACTCAAGTTGATGGTAGAAGTCGGATTCTTTCAACATAAAGCATCTTCCCGTTATATAAATTTTGCTATTAATACAATAGATAATGAGTGTACGAGCAGCTTTTGTCCCCTGTGGAGGAAAAGCCGGGGTCTATAATTCGCTTGGGATGACTGCCGTCGTTGTCGTCTCGTTTTTCTCAATTGGATAACTTGGTTATTCCTGAACATATTTCAATGAAATTTTGTATGTAGGCTTGTAGAGTGATTATATCGCAGAGATGGTGAGCTATGACTTGTCCGATAGTTTATTTACACTTCATAAGGAAAAAACATTGTTTTTGTTTACAATCTTAGCTGATTTTGCTGAAATTTGGCTATAATGTTGACAAATCCTAGGAACAACTAAATGATGAATTACGGTCGATCATTTGTTTACATTGTATATGTAAATAAACAACCATATGTCAAAATGCGAAGAAATATTGAACTTTGGAACTGTAGAACCAATTAGAATGATATGTGTTATACATGTACTTGTGCACTCAACGTTTTAAAAAAATTCATGGCTTGAATGAAAGAAAAAATCGTGTATCTCGGAGTTAACAGCCCTAATAAACAATTGCTTCCATCTCTCTCTTTTTCAAACGCATTCTACCGGGGATTTTTATACTTTTCAAGATTTTTCCATACTGATTGGTAAATTTTTAGCATACGTAGTACTTAAAAACCTAGTAAAATACTTATAACCTACACATTTCTGAAAATCGATGAACAAACTTGAAGAATAACGTCAAAGCAAGCAACCCTTTACCATTGCCCATATGTTACCAATTTGAAATCTCCACGTAAACACTTCCACGTGTGACTGACAAGGGTAGATAACTCAGATCTTATCTCTGCTCTTAGAACGTACAGTAGATATTCTTGACACGCTGGCCGTGACACCAGCCTCTTCCGCGGGTTAAGGGTAACATTTTGGTGAAGAAAATATTCCTCACACTCTGCTTCAAATCATGTCCCATTCCTGGTAAACGAATTCAGTATTCTTATCTTAGAATCCCTCCCCCCAGACATTCCAATCCAAATATATCCGTGAATTGGACCTCGCAGTATTGACGGTCAGGTATCAGCTCATACCAAGTTACTAATGTAATGAGCGGTGTGACCTTTTCGTTTTCTGTCTGTTACACAGGACTCTTCCACTTAAGGGTGGATTTTTTGCTGATGAAAATACCTCCTAACCACCAATTGAAACTGTGGACTCTTTGATTGAAACAAATTATTTTCTTTCAAATCGATCCAAGAAATTCAAATATATCCTTGAATTTTTTCACGGTTATTACGAGTCTATATTTTAATGGTCCGATTTCTGAAATAAGAGGCATAAGCAAATAATTAAAATATAAACAGGTCCAGTTAGTCACTCAATAGAAATCTTCACGAGATGGGAGATGATTTAAAAGGTCGGAAAGGGGGTGATCAATGAATAAATCACTCTTCACACCTTTTGTTGGGCAGTGATCACTAAAAAAGTCCAAATTTAAAAAACGAAACAAAAACAAGTGCTTCCTCACACAAACTAAGGGACTAATTTAGCCTGAAATTACGTTGCAAATTGAACTCCCCAATAAAGAAGAAACTATTAGAGAGGATTTTTAAAAAGTGTTTTCCCTCGACATAATAAGGAGTGATTGTTCAAATTTTCAGGTCTCTAACTCTATTGCTGCCTACTGTACGCGCTATACATACATGCATACATAGCCAGCCAACTAGCTAGACCTGCTAAAAAACTGAAGAAACCTATTTTGACGGTTTGTAATTGTATAAATTGGGAGCAACATCGAGCTCAAAGGCCATCGAGGACATCTTTTAAACAAGTATTGATAATCACTCCAAATTATTCCGACTTTACTTGGGGATAAATGAGCTGGATTACTAGCAAACTGAGGCATGAATTAGTTCATGATATATATCTGGCAGATTCATTATCTTTTCTCAACGTAGTACACAAAACATTGGCAAATGTAATGAAGAAACGGAAGCAGAGATTTATTTGTTTGTGATAACGATGCTTTGCTAAATCCACTTCTACGATCTTGTGACATTAAAATTCATCACTCTGCTCAATGTGAAGAGAAACTTGTCTTTAAAAAAAAGGAGGTGAAGCGTGCCGACTCTTGAGAGGCTATTCCCAATGGTGTATGAACGATAAGACACGAAGTGCCAATTTCCTTTGCCTGTGTCAGCTTAGTGATCTTTTCAAGTCTCAAGTCTGGTCAAAACCAAAACTTTTTTCTCACATTTTTTTAATGACCAGCCCCTTGACAGGGTGCAATTCCCTCGAAAGGATACCTTAATATCTTAATCACACAACTTAGAATGTTAAAATTCGTCCTCATGATGAGTTTTCCACTTCGAATAAAACCGTGAGCGGAACCTATCCGAGCGGACTTAATATTTCATTGAAAACCTCAAAATCTTACAAATGAAAACGAAGCAAGACAATTACAGATAAAACTGGCTTCCGTCGCTCCACGGTGAACCATTGATATAATTTCGCCGAACTCGAAACAGAAGTTAACACACAGAACACAGAACGGACGTGGAGATCGGTGAAATGGAGAAACAAGACGCCATGTGCGGTGTACAGATAACGAAGATTGCATTGCACCAATTTTCTGAACGGGGAGTACCTGCCTTTAAAATCAATATTCAAAGTCTTTGCTTTCATCCGATTTCGAAAACCGACCATTTGTGTCGGCTTCTGGAATCAAGATAAAAGCTTGGGAATACGAAAAACCCAGTCACTGCACAGGCTCCACATCTCTCAGTTGAAAGTATATGAGATGAGTAATATGCTCAGCTTGCAAGCCATTTTTAGTGAGTTCGTTCTCTGTCAGATGTCCTACGAATGTGGACTTTTGCAAAAAGTCAGCCTTGTCCAACAAATACACTATGACACTCTTGAATGAGAACACCCGGCGACTTTATTTTTATAGAAAGTTATTTTCTTCCAAACCAATCGTAGCAGGATTTCTATATTTCTCGTAGATCATTACACTATGACCAGACTATGCAGCAATGAAGCTCAGTCAACAAAAATATTTTTCTTATGTAGTTTACTCATTTTGAACGACAACATAGTCATATTTTTGGCAGCAGGGTTTCAATGCTATCGGATTTGGTCATAAATAATACTTAATAATATTCGTTTTGATTGTGTAATGGTACACCAGAAATATTACAACCCTGTAATGTTTGGTTTAGAATAAAATTAACTTTTTATTGAAAAAGAAATAACTACTGGTAAGGGTGCACTCATTCATGGGTGATATTGTAATTCATTCCTCCTTTTCTTTATATTATTTTAAAGAAGCAAAAGGGTAATTTTGGAATAAGCATCAATGCATATTGTTCAACAGTTTTCTCTACAATCCGATAAAAAGATATTTAGTAAACCGAAATACATTAATCTGAAAAAGCAATTACCATTAATACAAATAGTATATTTTTGTGTCCTCAGAGATCGGTGTTATATGAGGTACAGGAGACTGAGTGTAAGAGAGAGAGAGAGAAAGAGAGAGAGAGAGAGAGAGAGAGAGAGAGAGAGAGAGAGAGAGAGAGAGAGAGAGAGCACGAGCACGAGCACGCGCACGCATGCACCTACCGCTTTTATAACGGCTCGCTGTAAGACATACGTATTTTTTTTCGTCTGCTCCAGGGATGTGACCTGCACATGCTGGCTACTCTATGAACATTGTAATGTTGATTCCACTTGTTCAAAATACGTTTATATATATATATATATATATATATATATATATATATATATATATATATATATATATATATATATATATATATATATATATATATAACACAAGATACTGTTTTATGAGAAACGACATAGGCGGGTGCTACTTGTGAGGCAATAAGCTTAATTTGTACCTTCCTAATGGTGTGCAAAAATGAGGAAAAATTCTACATTTGATACGTCATGTCTATTGGTGATGTGAAGCGAGAAGTGGCGTACAGTGAACTTTCGGAAAGCGAGGGATACCACCATTTACTGGTTCTACTCTCACAATAAGTCAGTAGTCACGTGACCCTGACGAAATTGGGGGAAATGTTTCTTTCTTGTCGACAGCATTAAAAATAACTGACCACCATTAAGCCATTCACGCCTGAATTCAGATCTTTCAATCGATTTTTGATATGATTAGAAATATGGGGGTAAATTGAAGTATATTAGGATGGCAATGCAAATTCATTTGTAAAAAAAAACAAAAACTGAAAGCTTGCTGAGAGGAGCGTCCATTTGTAATTTGATCCGCGTTCTTTTATTGGTTTACTTTCTATGGCATTTTTTAGGTTGGACTAAATAAATGGCCTCTTGGTATATAAGGGGTAACAATGATTAATAATTAATAATTAATGAATTTAGATTTTTAGATGCATTCATACATCTCAATAAGACGATTTGTCGGTTAGTCTGATTGTGTTAATAAACAGAAAGAGAAAGGGAGGAAGAGATGTGATGTCATTAAAAGGTGCGTCGTCATTAAAAGAGCATGTTCCAATCATTTTTCTGACTTGCTATAATGGAATTACGAGGTCCACATTTTTGTATTTAAAAAAGGGCCAAAAATAGCCTTTTACGATTTTTATTGAAAATGAAACTTGCAAAACATTTCCATAGCACAATAATTTGCAAGTATGGGAATCAATTGACTCTTCTATCGCCACCTACTCCAACTACGGGCGGACGGTGGACGCGTCGTTGAACTTATGTATCTTGTTTTTTTATTTTCATCTTGGTAAAATTATCCTATCCTGACTCAATGGAAAGTAATTACTGAGATAAGTTTAGCTTAGTCTGGCACGAGATCACATGTATGGAGCGCACAGTGAGAATTGAACCAATAGTAATAGTCTGTGGGACTAGCTTATAAGTCTACGGAGATATATTTAAACCACTTGAGATTCGCTCGTGACATTTAAATGATGAAGCATGGGAAGAATTGCAGAACATGTTGAGTGATCTAAATAGGGAAACTAAAGAAGTGGGGTTAAAGATGAACAGAACAATGACAAAAGCAGTGTTCAACGAAAAATTCCAAAAAAATCCCACAAGACTACATCATAAGTCTATGGAAATATTAGATGCAAGCAACAGTGCTAGATTTAGACTTGGTGTGGCCCGAAGCTATATAAAGCTTAAAGGTCCCTTGTTGAAAAGATTACGCCATAAATTCCCACAAAATCTGAAAACATATTTTTCTTCACAATTTTTGAGGCCCTGCAGGTTGTGAGGCCCTAAATTGTTGCTTTTGGGCTTATGTCTAACCCCGGCCTTACTTCAATGCACTTTGAACACTAGAGAGTGCACAAGTTAAAAGAATGGATAAATATACTGCACACATGTGGAGGGAAAATTTGTTCTAATGAAAAGTATTTTGCACTCTCTGCACATACCAGGGATCGAACCCACGAGGTAGATATGCTAACCATTACACTATCCTAGCGGTCACAAACCCCCTAAACCGGGCAGAAATTCCATCATTCGTTTGGAGGTGGTAAGCATATCTTGAACGTTGTTCCCCAAGGCCGTGCACATTTGCAACTGCACACACGTTTTGCAACCAGCGCACAAAATAAATTAAGGTGTATGTAAAAGGTTAGTTACCAAAAATAATGTAGTAAATGATGAGTATAAGTATAAGAATATATCATAATTATACTTATTGGAAATAATCTCTCAAATAACTATTACTCGAGTCGGTTTTTCAAATACCACATTTGTTCATCAGTCATGATGCCAAAATTATCTTGAAACAATTTCAAGTTTACATCTCCACAAATGTATACTGCGCACATACCAAAAGATTTTACACGGCATTGATTTTACACGGAGATTTTTTTTTTTGCAATCACTGACTTCAACTGAAAATTAGAGGGAACATTGATCTTGAGCCAAACAATTGAATGTAAAAAAGGTCACAAGGAAGAAATTGTACACATTTCATCGATGGCTGAGTTAGGATATAAGATAGAATACGGAAAATATTAATGCAAGTGACCTAAGAACAAGAAAAAGCAGTGTCAGATATGCTTGTCCTCAAACTGCCAAGTGAACAACATAGTGGAGGTGTCCCTGTCTCTATATCTTTCGTTCATTCTATTTTTTTCTTTTTTTTTTCTGTTGAAAATACAACGGGAGCTGAAATTCCGGAATTTCGGAGAATTTCAAAAAATTATATATGGATGAAGATTTTGAGACTTAGAAGGAGGCTATTTCCGAGGGAACAATGAATTTACGTATGACAACTTTATTTCAAACAACATGAGATAGAACCATCAATATTTTTGTGTGCACAGTAAAACTACTATCTTGGTGGGAAAATTGAAAAAATTTTATTGAGAAAAGTTACAGCAAAGAGACAATCCAACCAATTATCTTTTAATTACATGCTGCTCAATGATATTAATGTTGAAAAATTATGTAAGCACCTATGGACAATTTAACATATAAACATATATATATGTGTGTGTATATACAGGGACTCTATATGACCTAACTAAGTATCCAAATATCTCATCACTGAACCATGACCTAGATTCCCAAGAACCATGACAATATCCCCTTTACTAGTCCAACCAATAAAATACCCATAATTGCTGCTACTCCCAAATGAAGATCCAACCAAACTGCCAAAGATTCCTTCACATACAGAAAACTGACCAGACTCAACATTATGGCCTCCCATGGATTTTCATTTTTTATTTCCATTTTTGCTTCCAAAGCAAAACTTTTTATGCTAAATCTATTTTCTATGCAAATTTAACCTTTTAATCGCTAAAAGGTACATACGTGCTACTGATAGTGGGAACCCTTCCCAAAACATATATAGCATACTAATTATTAATTTATTTGTCAATTAAAAAATAAAGTCTCCACATACCTTTAATTCTAAGTTTATCTCACCCCCAATAGTTTTTCACATACACATATATATATATACATACCGACATTTATGGCTTTGATGTCTCGATGGCAAGTCTGGATTCAACTAAGATGTCGGATTTAATCGATTAGTACACTTTATACAACCTCTCTACAAAATTAAATTCTAAACGTCGGACTCAACCGAGATGATGACCTGTTAGTTGCCGAAAATAGTAGCGAGTAAAAATGCGAAAGAATTAGAAATACATTATTAAGGAAATGAGAGAAATGAACTTTAAAGTCGAAGAAGTAAATAGTAATAGTAAATAGTAAATATTCAAGATGTAACTTTCAACCTCAGTAATCACATCTACAGACCATATATGAAATAAAACTTTGAACTTTTATATGTTACCACAAATTCCAACCACTTTGATAAAATTATCAAAATGATCTCTAAATGCATAGAAACTAGACTAATATACAATTCCTCTAACGAAACAATATTCAACAATGTTAGAAACAAATATACTAGATATCTAAATGATAGCAGTTTTACTGGGGCTAGATTAAAATATGATGAAAAGGTAAAGGCCAATAAAGTAAAAAAAAAAGCAGCAACATCAAAAAGAGAAGAGGTAATAAAAAAATTACCTGGTATATACTATCATTTAATCTACAGGTCAAACTGACACTGGTAGAATCTTTCTCCTATTGAAAAAAAATTCTTCCCCCTAAACAACCGATTATGTGAAATATTTAACAAAGACAAACTGAAACTAAGTTATAGCTGGATGGATAACATTTAAAAAATCATAAAAAAGCATGATAACAAATATAGAATAATACTAGTAAAGATAATGAAAACAAACCAGTCTGCAATCGTACACATAGCAATAGATGTCCTTTACAATACAAGTGTTTAAGACCCAATATTGTATATCAGGCTGGTCTATTAACCATAGAAAAACCCTTAGGAGCGAAATGCAACACAGGAATATCCAGAACATCATTTTAAACAAGATTAGCAAACTATCCTTTTCAAATAGAAAATACAAAAACAATACTTTACTATCCACACATTACTAGGAGATCAAAGATGACACTCTGACACCCACAGTAAAATAGAAAAACAAACGCACACTTGCCAGAATATTGAAACTCCGTGCTACCTATGTCTAAATGAAAAAATCTCAATTATTACCTCTATTATGGAGCCAGGTTTATTAAACAGGAAAAAATTACGTGGCTAACAAGTGTCGGCACTCTTAAACTTTCTACTAAAACACCTTAAGTAACTTTCATCCAAACTATTTAACGTAATAAAAACTAAGCTTGACCGATTCACACACCTAATTATTTTTCAGGGCTAATAATCACCCCAAAACTCCAATGTAACCACTAATTAACAGACCACCTAATTACATAAATGTGACTTACGCAATATGAAAATATGACATAGCTAATGAATCAAGTACCACCCCATAGGTAGTATAAACAGAGATGTTTATAGATATACACCATCAATCAAATATACTAAAATCGATAACCCTAGTTATAATTATACCCACGCCTACTATAAGTACAATTTAACCGCAATAAAAATCCAGCAACCGATAACATAACGTAATAAATCTTCCAGAAGCTCAAAATTAAAAATTAAAAAGATAAAATGGAATTAACAAAATTGAAAACGTATAATAGGACGGGGCCTTCCACTCAGGAAAATCAACGGGGGAATGCCTCCCAATAGCATTTTTGAATAGGAATTCGAAAAATATCGAACTATTCGACCGAAGAAGCCAGGAAGTGTACCTGTGTAGCGAATCAATTAATCCATCATATTCATCGCTCTACTTTAACTAAAAGTTTTTTTGCACCGAGCACTTTTATGAAATAAATCAGTCACATATCATATATTGAATTATAGATCTATACTTCGATATATATATATATATAGAGAGAGAGAGAGAGAAAGAGAGAAAGAGAGAGATAAAGAAAGAGAGAGAGCGTAAGGCACGAAAGGCTGACATCCACATGTCCTTGGTAGTCCGTTGGAGTCTGATGATGACGCAGTCTGTGCTCTCAGCGATGAGAGCGCATATAGCTCTGCTATCCAAAACTAGACGCACACAGGCTCCCACAGGTGGCGCAGCGGTAGTCTGTTGACTGGATCGAAGTGGACGCTACTCTGTAACGTCCCTTGCAATGGCAAGACGTTGTCATCAGCCTTCTTCAAAGGCAGTTGTCCACGCTGGTCTGTTTGTAGCTGAAGTTACAAACTCAATAGGCTGAACGTCACTCCATTTGAGGTTGCCCTTCGGGCTGTCCTTATTATTCAGTTTTGGCCTTCCCGTCTGCGTGAGTTGTGTCTGAGCTTACCGTTCATCAGCCGTCTGGGTATACGACTGTCGTCCATTCTGATTATATGGCCAGTCCAGTGCAGCTGAGCCTTCTGAAACATCATTTCAATACTTGTTGAGCCAACTTTATCCACCACATTGATTTGGAACTCTGTCCTGCTAGCAGACGCTCATGACTATGCGCCAAGATCTCGTGTGGAACTGTTCCAACAGCTCAATAACCTGGCGATACGGGGTCCACATTTCATACGCATAGAGCAGTAAAGAAACGACTGCGGCTCTATAGGCCTTGGATTTTGTAGATAGTTTGATACCTTTTTCTACTGAAGGACCTTCACTTCCAAGTGCTTGACTGGCTTTCTGGATTCTGGATTCTGGATGTGATATCTTTATCCGTCTAAGGAAATTGTACTGCCTAGATAAATGAACTTTACAACGTATTTCAGTTCCATTGGTGATATCTAGCTGGGCCAAGCTGCGTTCGGGTTGGTTTGGACCAGTGACCACTGAAGTATACAGCGATGCCTTGGAAAAAAATAACTCAAAATCTGAACACTGGGAAGCAAATGATATTTCAGAGAGAGGAAATTGCAGGCAGGCAGGCAAGTGTACCCCTCCTTAAAACCATAGATTGTCAAAGTAGACCATCGAGTTCAAATTGTGTCCCTGTTTTATTGCTTGCGTTGGCGGATCAGGGTCAGAGGTAGGGTTGGTGTTTTTGCTCTGAGAAAAAGATGTTATGATTTCATTTTAGTGTTACATTCTTTAGAAAATTCTACAAAACTCAAATAAGCACTGAGAGAAAGAGATGTGGTCACTTGTGTCGGGTGGAAAGTAATTGAGCAGTTTAGCATTATTGCTACATTGTTAATAGAATCCCCTCTTGCGAAACCTTTAAATATTTCCTTTTAGCAAGCCTGACACTTTTCAAAAAAGTTAGAAAATCTAATAAATTAAAAGTACATGAAATTAGACGAAAAGATAGTACTTTATGTGGTAAACAATCAGCACTGGGAGAAAAAGACATCCACATTCGCAGTTGTCAAACGGCGAATGGAAAGTGAGGACCCACTATAACTACATTGTAGCTATAACCATCCTACTAAAACCTGAAAAATCATTTTATCAAAACTGAGAAATTTCCGTGAGGTTTGAAGATCAAATAGTTAAGAAGTCTTAAATAGTTTAAAATCTAAAGGAAAAAAAAACTTTCCCTATTTAAATTTGGTCCACCACTTCCATTTTCTCAGCTATTATTGCCCCAAAAGATTTTTTTAGAAAAACATGGACCCTGTCTCTCAAATGTGAATAGGTTCAAATAAATTATGGAAAACCTTCCACGAATGATGCTACATATATGTTATTAAGAAATTGATATGTGATCCGATTGAATGATAATAAATTGCGTTGTATTATGTTGAAACACTATTTGAAATAATCTTCCGTTATTAACACGGTGAATGTATCATTTGACCTAAACAACATAAATATTGAAATGACAGACTTTCTTTTTTGTGAGCGCCAACACAGACTCCACAGAAATAGACGTTTTTGGCTCTTTTGTTTCTACACAGTAGGTAAATTGTAATCTGCTGATTTCGGAAATAGTTTTGCTTCTGCTCTGTGAAGCGTAGTTCTCGACATCTAAGAGTACAAGCACACATACACATATGATTTGGTACTTTATTGTGTAGATAAAGTTCTTGTATAGTCTGGTATGAGTTGGTCGTTATGCTTTCATCCAAAGTAGGGCCCTACTCAGAATTACTCTTTTAACCTAATGGCAGGTGAATGCTGAGTCAACAGGGACGTGCAGAATTGACTTTGTACGTTTGGTACCCCAGCTGAGACGGGAGGGGGGACTGGTACATGATAACGTTCTCTTTGTCAATGTTAGAAATGTCGACATCAGGGGTGGGGTGATATTTTTTTTCTGGATTACCTTGAGTAGCAAACAGCAAACTTCTTATTATCCCTGGCAGTTATTTGAGCTACAGTGAAAGTGTTTAGCCGATTTGCTGTAACCAGTTTCACCAGAACCTAGTCTCCATCATCTTGCACTCTACATTTAAGAAAATCGGGGGGGGGGAGGTAGACACACATCTGCAATGTTTTTCAGCCTCAGAGCTGTCATCCCTTTGAAAGCTGGCTTCATATTTCAGGTCACTTGCACTATAGATACCTTCACAGCTCCTTTCCTCTCCGTCATTTTCAATAGACAGTAAAAGAAAATGTTGCCTCTTGGAAATGGAGCATTCCTGAAAGGATCAGTATTATCTTGGAAATCTTCAGGTCTTTCGAAACATCTCACAGAGATTTTTCTTTCCCAATCACTTCCAATGCACTTTGACCCAAAGCAACATCAAATGTTGCGCTATTGGTGTTGCGTTGATATTTTCCACTTTACAAAAAAAAAAACCCCACGGGGCAGGTTGGACCATCTAATAAAAGTAATCCAACCTACCTTTAGCCCTAGGTTCCAACCTGCCCCACAGCAACATTAGAGCATCCCATGCAAAATGTACATGGAAGACAAAGTGTAAAAACAATGAAGTAATGGCCAACGGTGTGCAACTAATCACAGATCAAGACATTATAAGTAGATAGTTTAGATTCTCAGTACTAGAGAAGAAATTACACCACGAGTGAAAATTACAAAATTTAGTTTTAACACCTCAAATCACAAAACTTATCGTGGAAAACCTATAGCTTCCTCAAGGCTGATAAAAATATTTTGTCAAAGAGCTTGACAAGAGAGATTTCTTCCGAAGGGACCAGGGTACTACTGCCTCTGAGGTACTAAAGGAACTATCGGTTGTCCAACGTACGCACCGGTCCAACGTTCCCCACTCTCTCCTTCTTAGTATCCCTGCTACTCACTACAATTCCCGGTCACATATTAATTAAATATTTCTTAGCATCTAAGCGCATTCCTTCTGAAACTTGTGATTAATCGGTGCATGTTTAATGCATAAATTGTGACGACGACGAAATCGTTTTCATATTGAAAAACCAAACGGATGAACAATTTTATTGACCATACTGTTCAAACGAATTAAATTATTTTCTCAAGTCCTTGGTAGACTCTCTACCTCTTGTTAACGGAATATGCATAACCTTTCAATCTTATTACGTATTTCATTAATGCGTGGAAGAGAGTGACAGGGAACGACATGGAGTTTGTTTGTGTTTGAGAACTAGTAGTATCAAGTAATGGTAGTTATAGTTTTGAATCGAAGCACTTCATTACAATGTGGCAAGGATAATTTTTGCATCGAAATATTTGATTAACTTATAGCAGGGAAGTGGCAGATAATGGTAGGAATAATAAAAAAAAGTGCTGCCAACAGTCAGATATTCCTGAGAGATCTACCTTCACATCAAGGGGTTTTCTTATTTTTACTGTTTTTGATATGTTTATTCTTTTCAATCTGTGTTTGGAACATCCTACTTGGCGTCCTATGCGACTGTCATCGTTGCCGGTACCTTGGGCTGGCCCCAATCTTCCCTGAGATATTTTTTTTATATTCTGATATGCTGGTTGCAAGCCGTTGTAAAACATGACAATAAATTCGTTGTTACAATTCAGCTATGATTTTTTTGCTTGACTTTCTTTCATCTTTTGAAACAAGACTAATTTCTGTTGCATGGAAAACGAGTCCAAAATTAATATCAATGACAATGCTTCATCTCAGAAATCCGAAGACCACGCGTCAGAATCACATCCAAAGTTCGGGCAGTCTTTTCGAGTGCGAACCTGTGCCTTGTTACCATGTTAGAGAGGTGTACGTATACGGTCGTGTCCGTCTTTTGGTCCGTCTTTCCGTCTCTCTGACGACACGATATCTCCAAAAGTTCTCAATCAATTTCAACGAACTTTCGAGGAAGGGTTGGTAGGGGAGCGAGGAAAAATTTAAGGCGGACCTTTTTGATTGAGAAATGTTTTTCCATTTTTCATACATTTATGTATACCCTCATAACTGTCCACTCCACACGATATCTCCAAAAGTTCTCATTGAATTTCAATGGAATCTTGTGAAAGGATGAGATCTAGAAGAGAAGTAATTAAATTTTGGGGCGGATCAATGCAAAGTCACTTCCCTGACAATGGCGTTGGCAGTAGTATGCGCTCTCTAACTGAATTTTTTGTTGAATAAAGAAACTATCTTGAGCAATATTTTCCTCTCTTCCAATCACAAACACTTTTTTTTATTGAGGACATTCAGCTTTAGTTTCATCGCGACTTTACGGTTGGTAATTTTTTCTAGTCTTGATCGGATGTCACTTGAAGCAATCCAACACTCATCACAAACACCATGCACATGGGGTTGTTTTTCTTCAACAAATATAGAGAATTTTCCAGTTTATCTTCAACTAGCGCCGGATTACCTAAGCAGCAAAAGCTTTTTGAAAAAAATGTTACCATCGCATAGATAAATTGTGAGAACTCGACTAACATTTTAAATCGATCCCCCTCCTTAAGAACTTCTCTGATTAAAAAAAAAAAAAAAAAAACTCATATGCCAAAACATGCTTTGGAGTCCAATTAACCACATAGAATTTGGTGTTAGTAGCTCAAGCCATCTTTGAGTTATGCGATAACAAAAAGACAGACAGACATTTGGTGAATTCAAGATAGCACATTTCTCAATAATGATAAACTACACCACAAGCAGTTTTTTTGTAATTTTTTAAAGATAATTACTGTTTGGAATTCTTTTTGAATTCATAAATAAAATGAACCAAAATAAAAATGATAGGGACCGCGATTCTCAACTTGTACCCAATTCTGACGTTTGAGCTTGCTAGCTCTATCATTTTGAGCCGAAGACAACGGATGAACATAGCGTAGCGTAGCGTGGCGTGGCGTGGCGTGGCCAAGTATGGTTTATAGTTAAAACTGCCTCTAAAATGGCTAAAATTGGCTATATTTTATATATTTTAGATGCTATATACATATAGAACCTGTTCATTAGATAAAATAACGATATAAAAAGACTCCAGAACAAATTATTGATACAAAATTAAACATCTACTTCTTTTAAACTTATCAGATTTAACCGGCTATCGTAGATTTTTATAGGCTAAATTAGACGAAAATCAACCATATCTAGCCGGAAAATGGCTAATTTGGCAACCTTTCCAAGAGATCGTGATTCAGTGCGGTATTGTAAACGGAAGTGGAAGTCGTAGTTGCTAGCGCCATCTAGCGAGCAGGTCGGCCACGTCATTCCGATCAGCTCAGCATCATTGTCGCCATTAAACAGACCCAAAGGGAAAAGACGACGATCCAACCGGCATTTTCTAAACCAACAAATCAGGATTTATTCACCCCTTTTTCCCTTCGTTATTTCCCCCTGTCTCATCGTGACATACACGGAAGAACACAACTGCCCAATACAAAAAAATCCTCTATATATTTCCATTTTCCTTCTTTCAAACCCTCCCCTTGAAAATCTCTAAGGTCCCAAAAATCCTGGACTGAAGAAAGTTGTGAATTTTGTATATATTCAAAGGGTTGATAATAATTTTTTCCACGATGGTGGAGTTGAGTAATCTTGCCGGATCTTTATCGTCTTCCATTGTCATCTTGTCAGGGATTGTGTGTCTGCTTTGTGTCCAAACTGTCCTTTCAGGTGAACTTACCTTCGAGTTGCCTGATAATGAAAGGATGTGTTTTTTTGAGAAAATCGACAAAGGTATAAAATGTACACTAGAATTCCAGGTAAGTTCGTTTAAATCATTTTGAAAAGAAATTAGCCAAATATTACAGGTGTAGAAGAACAGTATTGAAAGAAAAAGTCATGCCATACGTTTAGAAAAAACAAACAAACATTACGAACAAGCTTAACTAACAGAAAAAAATCTTGAGGTCTTCAATAGGGAATAATTAACTGAATTCTATTTTTATTTCATATTTCTGTTCAATTCGAGTAAGTACACTTAAAAACGAAAGTTTCTACAAATAACTTGATTTGTTTCGGATCTCAAGGATAAAGAAAAGAGGCGTGTTGAAGTCATCCCAAAATGTATAGTGAGTGATCATCTTCGTTTTATACAATTGATGAAATGACACTAAAACTATACAATGTTTAGTTAGTCTTTAATTTTCTTCCTTTTTTTGTGTAAATAAAATATGTTACAAAAAGTTAGTGTACCAACCGAAGAAACATATAACAAGTTAACATTTATTTAGGTGTGAGTATTATAGAAATATTTTGTTTCGTGTGTGGTACGCTAGTTTCTTTTGTTTAGTAAATTGTTTTTAAACATGTTGATAGAAATAGTTCACTGATATATATATATATATATATGAAATGGTAAGGGAGTTCCAGTAGTGTAAGTATGAGATGGATCTTGATGTTATAAACCATAAATTCATCTATCTTGTGCAATGATCAGTTTTTTTTTTATTTTCCTTCTCTGTTTGAAGGTTATGATGACTCGAAATTCAGATGACACAACACATGTCTTACTTGCTTCCATGAAAAAAAAGTTAGAAATATACTGAAAAATCAATATAGTGTTAATTAAAGTACAAACAATCAAACTTATATGAGGGTAGGGATCTTTAACACATCATAATTGATTGATGAGTAAAAAATGTTCTTTTTTTTTTTTCTTCTGTTTTCGTTATCTTTCTTAGTTTCTGAAAATCTGTCAAAATATCTTATTCATCACCAAATCATGGATTTATTCATTACCATACCTCAAACGTTTAGGGTTCTATTGTATGAACTGGATTCAAGTTTTATGCGCTTTATACACAAGTTTTAAAATGAAACCGGTTTGAGAAATTGACAAATATTTTTCGCTCTGTACAAATGTGTTATATTTGAAGCGGCATATGGTGCTATTTCTTTATTTGAGAAGGTTGGGTTTTTTGTTTGTTTTTGGGTTTTAACCGATTATCGCTGTTTGCTGGTTGGTTTTTTTTATTGAACCCTTAATTTTTTCTTTCATATATTTTTAAATGTGAGATATACTATTTTTCTGATCTTTTTCTTACTCCAGTTAACTAACACTTAGGGAACAAGACGGCCGACCAACTGGGTGTGAAATTTACGTTGTACGTTCCGTCGTTTCCTGTAATACAATCCTAGATTCTCACGCTGTGCATTTTATCTTTGATGACTCTCTCTCTCTCTCTCTCTCTGTTCAAAACAAAGCATATAGATTTTTGACCGGTATCACTTTGATCTGATGGTCCATTTTTGAATGTCCCTTGTGTCACAGAAATGTGCGTGCACTTATACTCTAATTCTCTTCACTTTGTTATGAATTTATTCTGTAGTGGACCATCGTATTAAAGTAGTGCCGTTTTGTTTTCCACAAATCACTTTTATAATTAACAAAAAATATTTATTAAATCTATTTTTCATGCTGCAACTATTTTTTGTTGTTTACGGGTTACCCTTGACAACTGACCAGGCAGTACTAAACTAAAGATGTCTCAACTTAGACCAGTTGACAAAATTGCCGAATTTAATCTTAAATCAATTGGACAAAAAATATCTCGTTCGCATTGTCATGGAATTCCCTATTCGACGATTGTCTTGTAAGCAGAAATTGGAATATCAAGTCTCATTAGTACTATCACAGTGACTTTTCCTGTTTCAAAATGGCTGCCACTCTGGCGGCTGAGTGGCTAATATTGGTGGCGAATTTAAAGTCGAAGAAGCAGACGACAATTTCAACGTGTTTTCACTTTTTGAATTCGAAATGACTGAAGGACGTATTCATTTACCAAAAACCAGATTGGCCTGATATTGTCCCATTGCAAGTAACAAGAGATGCTTTTTTTTAACCTGATTTGAAAATTACATACAGGGAATTGTAACCCTAAACCAACTTACTAACCCTAACCCCCAAAAAATGACATTCTAAGGATTCTTGTCGCTTGGTTCTTGACTTGAAATTCGCCGTCAGCCGCTTGAGTGGTTGCCATTTTGAAACTGGAAAGATAACAATAGCCGAAATCCAGTTATCATTACTCTAAGCGTCCTATTGTATTAAGGCAATTTTCATATATATCTGGGAAGTATCTTTGAATTCCGCTTGCAATCTATGATTTAGAGTTAATTATTTCAATGAAGTATTTCAATACTTGGAAATTGTGTTTGTTCCACTTAGAGAAATTGAGATTTTTGATAGAAACTTTTTAGTCTTTTTCCCCTAATTGTTGAGATGAGAAATAAACGAATGTGATGCATTAAAGGTTACGATTACCAAAAATCATGTATCTTTAAAAAAAATAAAGAAAAAAAGTAACCTTTTTCTAGTTTTAAACTTGGTAAATTCGAGGGTTTGTGAAGTGGATAATCTAAAACATTCTAATTTGTGTGTAACAGGAAAAGAAGCGAAAAGCATATGTTGGAAATGTTGAAATCAATTCCTTTTTTCAACATTGAATTAAATTTCTAATATTCATTAAATGTAGGTTTATCTGGTTCAGGGCCACCATTATAGTGCATCCAGTGACGGTCGATTTCTTCATAATTAGCAATAACAAGCCATACTAAACAATAACATTGATCTCTTGAGTACCTTTGAACACTTCAGTGCAAGTTTAGTTAGGCTATTGTGTTGTCAGTGATCTTCATGAAGTTTAAATTCATCTTGGATTAAATTTTCAGTTACAATAAAACAAAGAATGATTTGAACCCCAAGCCTGCACCCCAAAAGTTTTTTTTTCCAGAGCTTACATTTCTTACTGAATTCAAGTTCTATCTCGCACTTTTTTCAGTTCTCACCCTCTATCTCTCTCTGTTTTATTGAAAATAGACAAAATATTTGTCACCACTTCAGGCTATTTCCATAGAATCTAGGGAACTTATTTGTTGCTATAGCTTCTTGGATTTTCTTATCTTATATATTCTGCTTGTTCATTATTAAAGAAATAACAAAACTGCCAGAACTTACAGCTTGTGTTTTTATGCATGTATGAATCTAGCATTTTGTAAATCATTTCTGGCCATTTAAAGTGCCAAAACATTTACGTAAAAACTCAAGCATAATCTTGATCATGCAATTGTCCTTGGTTTGATTTTTCTTTTTAAATTTTCATACCCTTGATTTAGAATACAATCACATAATTTTCAATGAATATACCTCCCCATCTTGAAGAAACTCTTTATGGCCAGGTCCCTCATCATCTGTTAAATTGTCAGTCCTTCAAACCAGTTTCATTTTTCAAAAGCAGAAATTCATGTGTTCTGAGCAGATTATTATTTATCAGGAATATATATATATATATATATATATATATATATATATATATATATATGATTTTTTTTTTTTTTTTTTTTTTGATTGATCACAAAAGTTAGGTTTATACATTTTGGGTAGTGTAGTTCGGTTTGTAAGTAGGCATATTTTCTAAAAAAAGAAAAAGTGAAAATAACCATTGCTTGTGGTTAACCTTGAAAAAGAGAAGTAATTTGAATGATAACCTCCCATTGGATCTGAAGTATAGAACAAAAGGACTTGATATATAATCTCCTTCTAATTGATATCTTTAATTGCTAAAGTTATCAAATAACTTGTTGAATCTATTTGCTAAATCCATAAGTTTCTTGCTCAAGTATAAACTTCAAACATTGTTTGGATAACTTCTTCAATCCTCTGCCAAACATAGTTGCTTGTGGTTAACCGTCGAAACGACAATCACGTTCAGTTCCCCCTATAAACGTGGATTTTATTGTTATCCCGATGACTCCTTTGGTGGTTTCAGAGCCTAAGCTTCAAGGTGCAGTGTCTTCTATGTGTGATCCCATCACCAGGTTGGAATGGAATCTTTGTTTTTACAGGTATGTTTGTTTCCAAAGATTGCAGCGCTTTGTAGATTTGGTGCTATGCTGCATGGTCAGAAGCCAGGATATCCAGCTGGCTGGGATGTATTTCGCTCCTCTTGGGGATTTGTTTAGGTAGTCTTTGAAATACTTTTTCTGACCTCTACATGAGCGCTGAATCTCCAGGAATCAGATGTAGCTGCAGGAGAAGTGGGTCTCCAGTTTAGTTCATAGTTTTGTGAAAGTTGGCAAAAATCTTCAAGTTTAATGAAAACCAAATAATCGTGTGCTGAAATTTCACATTAGACAGTTTCTTTGAATATTCAGTAAGTTATTGGAAAAGAGCCAAAATTGTTTTAGCATGAAATTAATGAAGTGAGATGGATTATTATAAAACTCTATAAAATAATTTAAACTACACTTTCAGGCTTTTATAACAGTGGAAAAAATGGTTTCTTTGATACTTGATAAAGGAGAGTTTGTCTAGAAACTTCGGAATCAAAAAAAAATTGACCTAGCATAAGAATGTTGTCTATACTACTATTTGATTGTTGATAAGCAACATTCCAATAGAATTCTAAAATTGATACATCCTGGGTCAGTGGAAAACTGTTTTTATTTGGATTAAAAATTACTTTTGTGACCTTTGTTCTAAGGACTGAGCTTAAAGTGATTGAAACAATAAGCATCTCTGCAGAATGAATGTATCACTACTGACAACTGTTTTTGTTTTTTGTTTTTTCTTCTTTGTATGTCTCTCTTGTTCCACACTTCTTTTCTTTTTCATTTTCAAGGTTTAGCAAACCCTTCACACATAGAATGCCTTTTGTCCCCACCCTAATGATTTTTTGGTTCAATGTAGGGAAGGTGGTCCTGATATAATTTCACATCTTTGCTCACTCTATGTTAAAAACAGAGCACAAATAAAAACAATCTAACTATTCAATTTATTCAGAGCAATAACAATATTATTTGTGTGTTTACTTCTGTTTTTCTTCTTTTATTCTGCTCATTTTTTAATTTTTTTTATTCATGCACTATTTTTTAAACATCTAATATAGACTCGTCAAAATTCAATCTTTTTGATGCGAAGAGAAGTTCGCTTTTTCAATGAAAGCAATTTCCCTCTCTCTATCACTGGTTTATTCATTCTTGTCTGAGAAATAACTATGTCTATGAATGTAAAGGTTTGATTTGTATGAGGATTTGAATCTAGTATCGTCTAGCATCAGGATTTTCAAAGCAACAAGTAACTCAAGTGAATTTCTGAAGTTTTTGCTTTAATAATGCTTACGTTGGTAATCTTTGTTTTTTTTTTTTTTCATGTGTGGGTGTGTGAATTGGCTGGTACTCTTTTCCTGATGAATGTGCTGATCGGTGTGTTTTTCTAGCTTAGTATTAACTCAAACAGCTGTCTGTCTATGTAATCTGTAATAACTTTAATCGTGTTGTTTGTGTGATTTTTTTTTATCTTTCTTTTTTTTTTTTGTGGTGGTGAGAAAAAATATTTAATGTACCAAAATATCCTGAAATCTACTTTAGTTCACTAATAAATTTTTTGTTGAATTTAGCACATCTGCACCGTCACTGATGAGTTCAAGAACTTGACACAGAGCATTCCAAAATGTGTCATGACACTTTAGTGTGTTGCTAAGATAATCTCTAGGTGTGTCATGAAATTGAATCACTGTAGCCCCACAAATGGCTTGACTAACCAGCCAGCCAAGTGAGCTAGATTCTCCTTTTTTAGGCGTCTGAATCTGTGTGTGATTAAATTTTAGAATTCATAGATTTTAACTTTTTCTTTTTTTTCTTGTTTTGAGGAAAGGGATCAGTTTCTGCAACTACTTTATCTATGCCATCAAAAAATGGTGGTAGGATTTGAATGATTTTGCAATCGCATCGTACTTATGAAGTATCAAAAGTATCGTGCTGCTCTGCATTTTCTTGATTATGTTCAGTCAGAATGGAACTCAGATTTTTCACACATTTGCTGGACAGAAACTACTCCGTAGTTAGCATTTGATAGTTATTTCCTTTTAACATTTGTTACAGACAAAAAAAACCTCACATGGCGTATCAAATGAGTAGATCAATTGCAACAGTTTTTAGCTTGCAGCCTTTTGACATGACTTGATTTGCTTTACTTTTGTTGAGAAAACCTGTTTGTTCAAACAGGTTTTTTTTTTTTTTTTATTCTTGTTAGTCTTCAGCTTGTAAACTGACTCTCATCAGAAAAATCTTGTCTATAAAACCTGCTGATCTATGTGACACCTGTTGAACTCAAATCAATCATTAACACAAAAAATGTATTGGGCAAACATGTTTGTTTATATAGCTTGAGAAAATGACTAACATTGACAATAAACAAAAGAAGTATAAAACGGCTGTTCCATAAGAAGTATATAAAAACTTCTTTCACTAATGAGTTTAAGGACACTATACAAAGAAATTATGCTTAGGGAAATCAATAGATATGTATTATTTACTGAAACAGTTGGCTGTAATTATTCTCTCCCCCCAGCTGCTGAAATGGATGACAGAAGCCATCTCTCTTCATACTTCAAATAAAGGCATTGAATCTTAATCCATGAACTGCAACAGGTGGCAAAGAGTAATGGTTATTACTGGTTAATTTCAGTGGATTACTTACTCTTAGGTGCCTAATTGACGCCCCACCCCCATCTCTGCATATTAATTTTGGAAAAAATTTCCAATCCCTTCAGCTGTTATTAGGACCCCCCTCCCTGCTAATTAATTTTCGAGAGTCCATCTCTTCCTCATAAATACATTTATCAAGTTTTATTTTATTCACTAATTTCAGAAATTCAAAAATTTTGTGCAACCAAAAGACTCTACAGTTCAATTTTTTCTTTTAAAGACAAAAGAATTGTCTTCTTCCTGCTAACACTGTATGTTTCATTTCTGACACCCCCCTGCAATTAAGCACTTAAGAGTAAGTTGACTTTTACTTAACTCATTTTCTTTTGCATTTGAAGAATTTCAACATAAACTGCAGTCATTCTTTGTTGTTCACATTTTTTCTATCCAGTTTCCATAATTTGGGGTTCAGTAATGAAAAATTTAATGGGAATATTTTGGAGTTCTCCACCATACTGAAAAAAAAAATAATCCCTGCACAGCATAAAGAAAACATAAAAATTTCAGGAAATCATGAATGCATATATATTTATAATATAGCAACTACTTCTTGCTTTTGATAAAAACGTCTGGAATTTGTAATCTTTTAATTCAATCATAATAATCTTTGTGTTATCAATGGAAGAAAAACTAGAGAAAATTATAAACTGTAAATTATTTATTTAGACTATATAAACCTGGAGGTATGTAATCAAGGTTGCTAACTGGTTAGTCAGAAGGTATTTTAGACAATTTTCCTACTGTATGATTTATTTCATTCTTTTATTTATTTGTATATTTACAATTTAGGAATGGTAAAGTGTTCGTCTATCAAAAGATTACTTACTAGATTTGCAGTTTTTGTGGACTGTAAGATTGGAGGGGGGTCAGCAAAAATTATTCACAGATTTAGCGTATTCATGCCACACACACACCCCACCCCCCATATATACACACAGCTTTAACTCCTACGGCTAGGGGTAACTGTAATCAGTAATTCTAAAGATTATGGCTTACAGTTTTTTTTTCTTTCTTTTATTTGTTTTATTCCATTCTGAAAGTACTGGGAATGTCAGATTTTCACTAAATATAAAAATTTACCCTTGAGGCTCATCTTGAGAGAAATTGAAGTTATGATAAAAATTAATTTTCTTGCCTCAATTGTTCTCTGAAGCTTAAAACCCATTCTCATAACGATAGCAAATGTTTTGAACCACCTACACCTCATTTGAAATCTATTTAAGACTTCAAATGTTTAATTTTCTTACATCTGATTTTACATTTATAGTCCTCTAAAAAAAACTGGTCTTATATATTATGTTTGCATTTGTAAGAAAATGTAAAAAATGAACATTTTACTTGATTGGTGTGTGCCTGGATATATATATTTTTTTTTTCCTGGGAATAATCTGGTTTCTTGATTAATCAATGAAATGTGAACACGTAAGCTTTGTCTTGAGTAATGGATGGAGAATGGTGTCACATTGTGGTAGCATTTGAACAGAGAACCACTGTATCTCTTAGTCTTCCTTAACCTCATTCATGAAAACATTTCTTACTCTAAAACTCATTTACTTTCTCTTATGGAATTCATTCTGCTATGTCTAATTAGCAAAGAAATCCTACAATCTCTTTATAAGTAAACCTCAGTTTCCCTGACACAAATGTCTTATCATAGAAAACTACCCAGCTTGCCCCAGGAGGTCAATCCTTTCCCATTCCCAGATCTTCTCTATCTGATGAAGGATGATATTGCGAGATTGAGATCATATTACATCCTTAAAATTATTTTTGGTACACTCGTATTTTCCTCCTAAATCTATACACACATTTTTATACAGACATACTCATTTTACATCCTTGTGTATGTAGCCAAATGGTAAATGTCTGCACTATGCACCCCAATCAAGAAAATATATGGAAATCAATTGACTACATCACAAATACTACAACCCTGAACCACTTCAAGTAGATTTCAAATGGTTTTATTAGTCATTGGTAGCTAATCATCTTAGGTTTAATGGAAGATAGACAACTTCACCAAGACTTATTGTAGATCTATAATATTATGATAATTCTTTTTTTATATAATCATAATGATTGGAATGGCACCAAAACTTATACATTTTCTTTGACAATTCTATGAGGCATAATAGATTTTACAAAAAGATAGCCTGTGGAGGAGCTTTGTTTGCTTTTTTTTTCTTTCTTTTTTTTTTTAAATTTTTTTTTACTCATCTGAACTTGTCCTTAATAGTAAGAAGCAGACATCAAATGTCTTATTATTGGTATACTACGGATTTTATGTTGGATGAGGAGCAAAGAATGAACGCTCCTACACTTCATGGAGTACCTTTAATGGTAACAGTTACTTATTTCCGGTAGATTAGATTAAGTATTACATACACAGCTTACCCCCAAAATAATGTGAATTGTTTCTAATTTATTTTCAGAAATTAGGTATCAAGTTAATTGTATGCAATAATTGTTGCTATTCATTATGATGAGGAGTAATAGCTATTCAGTCCTAATACATTGCATTGGTTGAGAAGTTGGTCATTCATTGACTGTTTTCTTACTAGTTTGTTATTCATAACCTAAACTGAAATATGCTTTCCTAAACTGTTTTCACCAAACTTATAATCACAACCACTTTAAGAAACTAAACTGTAATTGAAAACTTGGACACTTGTATAACGAAGACTGATAAATTTCTAATTGGTAGCTGCAGTAATGGAAATATACTCCCTGCCTTGAAGTTTGTCATGATAGAGGTCAACCCTGCTGTTGAACTGACTTCAAAATATTTAACATTAGTTGAGATTCAAATTTTATAGAAATGTTCATGTTGTTTCTGGTTTAATCTTGAGCGTTTTAGTTGGGTCAAATTTATGGTATAATTATCAATTTTAGAATGTGAGATAACTCAAGATAATCTTGCAGATAAAAAATAAGTCAAGTAAGCTTACTCATTCTTCTTAAAACACTGAATATTAATGACTCTTCCCAGAATTATAGACAATATAAGATATATGGTGACTTGTTGAGAGTTTGAAACCATTCATCTTCTTCATATGGAGGGAGTCATTTATTATAATCATGGATAATGTTATTACACAGTTATTGTTATTGAAATCCAACAGTCTCAAACACTTTATTTAAAAAGAATTGAATTTTTTTAAATAATTTACTTTTTATGATTTGATTTTTTTTTACAAGTTCTTTGGGCAATCTTTGTGTTGATGTTTATATGAGAGAATGGCCACTTTGAATGAATGAATATATATATATATATATATATATATATATATATCATTCTAGCATAGCACTCCTAAAAAATTATGGGATCTTTTGTTATCAATGGATAAATTGATATTTCAAAGGGAGTAAAACCAACTTGAAAAAGAGTGCAATTTATATCTTCACCATGATATGAACATACAAACAAAAAATCAGGTGACTATGGTCTTTATATGTATAAATACTATATACATTCTTCATTTTGTTCCAACCATGTATATAAGGACACTTTAATTGATGATTAAAAGCGTTATAAAAACGTTAGATGGTATACCACCTGGAAAATTATTTTCATGGTTAGTGGAAAGAATTGTCAAGTTCTTCGGTTGAATATATTGGTAGAGAATCCACTTCAAGAGATTTTTCTGTGTAATTGGTATTCTTCAAAATGATACTTCAAGTTGGTTCGTGTGCAATATGAGATTTAAACTGACACAATTGATTTGATATCCTCACGGGTGAACATTCAATAGAAATGACATGAACAGCAAGTCGTGTCTGTTGTTATACTTCCTGATCACTAATCAATGATACATTTTTGGGTAACTTAAGTAAGCAAGCAAGCCCTATTTCAAAAGTTGAAGGATATGTAGTATAATATAAAATCCGTATACAATATGTTATGATAATACCCTATATAAAATAACAAACTAATTGTATGGCATAAGCTATATACCAATGGAGGTCGGTTAACCCATGTAAATAAGCTGTTTCAAAAAATGAATGATATAGAGTATAAAATAGTATCAATATACAATACACATGATAGTTCATATAAAATGAGAAACTATGTGTACGACATAAGCTTTATAGTAAAAAAGGGAGGTGATGTTTGATCAACATTGCCGGGGTGCCGTATTAATTTAACTGTTTTGTTTTAAAATCCTTGAAATGGTTACATGGTAAACAACTGTTGACCCCAACAAGAGACAATTTATACATTTTACCATAAAAACAAAGTACGTGTGATATGGAAAAAAAACACTGAAGAAAATTGCATCGATATATATTGGGAAATGAGTGACTGGAGTGACACAAAAAAGATTTTCTGAAGTTTTTTGATGTTTAGCGTTTAAAGCTGTAAAGCTTTCTAGACACACACGTATATATATATATATATATATATATATATATATATATAATGATGGATATCAGTATCCAACAATATGACTAAAGAAACCTGTTCTAGGAATGTAATTTTGCTTGAACTGAATTATTTATAGTAGTGAGTGAAACAACAGCTATATTCGGAAATTAAAGAAATGGACTCACGATTGGATTTGAATCCACACCTACTACTGGAAGCACCTACATAGCCTAAGTCTATGCTGACCGATTGAGCCACTGCAACTATGACGGTAGAAAAAGGTCAAAATAACACCTTTAACTCATCCCGTCTCTCTTTGGATCGCTGGACATTTTTGTTTATGTGTTCCGATAGTCTCTGAACTTCTGGTATGTATGAATTTCTACGTGTCTGATCACCGTCATTGTTTTGTTCACATCTACTAAATAATTCAGTTTGAGTAAAATTTAGTTCCTAATACTGTCTAATTTTTTATTCACACGCACACATACACACACATATATATATGTAAAGAACGATATCTTTGCATTATGACCAAAATTATTTGATGGTTTTATTTTGATTATTTTGTTATTAGACCCTATCCCAAAGTGATCACAATAAGTGACTTTTTCTGTGTATATAACATCATTATGCAGTCACAGTACTCAACGCTGTTCTTGAAACTGACTTATAAACATAAAGGCTAGACTGATGCTGAATAGTCAAGACTACAAGTTCCTACAGAACTCCCTTTTTAATTTATCTTGTTAATTATATTGGCATTTCTTGGGTTAATTGATGGAAAGGTCTGTCATGCTAAATGAATTTTATTCATGTTTTGCTGACTTTGAATAATGTAGTGGAAAAATTCCTTGGCAGATTAGGCATAAAATGTTTGAAGAATGTGTCTGAAATCTTTTGCTTAAAAGATTTAGAATTGTAAAAGTATCTAAAATCAGAACTGGCTTTTTGCATTTAATATTGTTCATGGATTTTGCTGATAATTACTCAATATATATACCATTATAGGTGAGTACTGAAAAGGGTTTATTTACTAATGCAGTATTTACAACTAATGTTCCCTCTAAGCTGTGCTACCATGTTCAAGTAAATAATAATGCCACACAGTGAAATGTTGACACTATGCACAAATTTTGAAATTTTCAAATAAAGAACAGAAAAAGTTTGATTATAAAATGCGGCCAAACTTGAGTTGCACAAACTCCTTGGTCCACGCAGACCATGAAAAAATTGGAAGATTTTTCGCAACAAGAAATAATTCTTTGTAGGTAGAAGATGGAGAAGTACACTTGAATAGAGTTTATAAATAACCAGATTTTTACTGTTCTTGTGTAATATTATTATTGTCTACAGAAATTTTACAATTGAGTTAGCATTTGAGCATTAAAATTAAAAGTGAAATGATCTTATATTAAAAATGTGATTATAAACACCTAGATGAGGATACAAGTCAGAGTAAGTTAGTATATAATAATACTTCCTATCTGTTCCAAAAGCAATCAAAATGAAAAAAAAATACTTTTACTGCATTAGAAATATTTTGCACTAGATACAGGACGCACCATGTTAGGTTTTTCTTGATAACCATTTATTCATTCTAGAGTTGTCTGAATCGTTAAACTAAGGTGATTCATAAATCCCAGGCTAGCACCAAGCCTGACATTCATCATAAAGAACACGTAGTGGTTTTGAGGGTCAGATTTATGAAAAAAAAATACAAGCATGTCTTATATACTGAAGAATACGTTAACTAATGTCTTTATCCTGCTGTTTCTATTCAATGTTACCTATCCATTTTTTTTCCCTTTTTCCAGGTAATAACTGGTGGTCATTATGATGTCGACTTGGACGTTGTGGCCCCAAATGGACAGATGCTTTACAAAGATACCAAGAAGCAATATGACACATTTCAGTGGACCACAGACCAGGCAGGAGTCTTCAAATTCTGTTTTAGTAATGAATTCTCCACCTTCTCACACAAAGTAGTTTACTTTGACTTCCAGGTTGGTGACGAACCTCCACTTACCAAGAATATGGAGAGTCATGCAACTGCTCTCACTTTGGTAAGTAAAAAAGCACTTAACTCCTTTTGTTTTGTTAATTATTGTACTTGCAGGTTACTATGCAAGCTTTATATAAAAGTGGCTTTTTTGCTAGATCTGCATGAATTTCTCATTCGTCTAACACAGGGGTTCTCAAACTTTTTATTCCAGCATACCCCTTCATTCTGTCAGGTAGTGTTGGTGTACATCTTGTGAAGGATATAGTGTTAAATATATATGGATACTGTAGAACATACAATAAACATTTAGTATTTGTAACTAATTTCATATGAATTGATTTAACATTTAAATGAGATGAATGAGCTTGGCTCTTTCCAGCAAGTAACTCAATTCTAGGCACAGTTTCAGAGAGACACACCCATATATCATTCTCAATCATGTAATTTGTTTTTGTTTTACACATCACTGAAAAACCTTGTTCACAACTTGAATGAGTTGTGTTTAGTTGGTAGTGATTACTTCAAAATTCCAGTTTTTATGAACCTTACATTTTTCTTAGAGTATTTGTATCCTGGTTTGAGAACTCCTGGGCTAACTCATGGGTCTCCTCATTTAGGAAACTAGAGCTGGAACATAAGACTCTCCAAGATTTGATAGACCTCTTCATCATAAGCATGGCAGTGCCAATATCTTCTGAGCCTGTCTGAATCGTTGCACTATCTTTTTTTTTTTTTTTTTTTGCCAGCCACTATTTCACGTATGATCTCTGGGGATCCACGTAGTGAGTCGTGATATCCAGTGGTTGTCTGACATTCTTGCAACATAGCCTGCCCATTGCCATTTAAGTTTGGATTTTATGATATCTCTAATATACTGGCTATTTTGTGATCTCTCCACATGATGTTAAGCATGAATTTCTCTTTAGCACGTTGCATGGTTTTTAGTTGGAGAGCTAATGTCTGGGTTAGGTTCCACATTTCAGTCCCATAGGTGACTGTCATTAATTAATCGATATCAAGTTTGTATAGTTTAGTCCTCTCTAGTTATTCAAAAACCCCTACGTGTTGCAAAAGTAGCTTCTGGCGGTAAGTATTTGCTCAATTATATCTTTTAAAAAAGATTTTTAAAATGCTTAAAGAATAATTCTCATCAATATTATTGAAATGCTTACTTCTACTAAACTTTCTCCCTTGTGTCTAATCTGAAAATAATTTTGGATTGGGAATGTTCATTCTTTTATTCCCTTTACACCATTAACATTGGATTGAAAGTAATTACTTGATATTGGGGAATGTCACAAATCAGAATAGCATCTGGTTGTAATCAACTCCTCATTTTCTTGTTACTTCTAACTGACTGGAATGGATGTATTATGTGAACAATACATTAACATTTAAAGTGAATGAAACTTTTCACCTGCATGATTAGTAATTTGCTATTTCCATTTCCAAATGTATTAATTAGTTTCATGGAGTACCAATAAGCTGAATTAGGCCTACATTATAGATTCTCTTAAATAATTACTTTTATGACATGGTGAACTGGTTAAATAGTCCTTTATGTTAAATAATGGATATTTCATACCTGAACATAATATGCAAGATATCCAGAAAGAAGGTTAAGTAATTTGTAGTTGGAATTCACTGGTTGAGATTGAGGTTAGCATATGACAAATTTTAAATGTTTCTTATTAGATATCAGTCCAAGCCAACTCTCAAATTCATGAATTGCTTGTAATTGACTTTGGAACTCTTCAATGAATAGCATAAAAGATAGAACTGTTTGAATTGAATTCTGAAATACTCACTGAATCATCAAAGGGTGATGATTTTAATCAAAAGTTGTAGCCGTTGAAATTAACCTTCTATTTTCTTTGTATGAATTTAAGAGCTGATTTCTTGTCAGTCAGCTCCATCAAACAATGAAATTGAATTTTCTTTTTTAATAATGCTGAAATTTAGTTTTTGTATTACTGAAATTGAAACAAAATATCAAACAGTTTGATTAGGACACTTTACCTGTTGCATCTACATAACTTTATTCCAATGAATATTAAAATAAACTAGTTCACATATACTGTTAAAAAATGATGGTAGTATTCAAATAATCTTACAGTTGCACTGTATTTGGAATAAATATCAGAAACATTATGTTGCTCTGCATTTTCTTTGTTCAACTAGAATGAACCCAGATTTTTCACACATATACAAAAAAATTACTACTCCTTAACGAGCATTTGATAGTTATTTCCTCTGACAAATGTAAAACAAAAAATATAGACATACACATGGCATATTTTATGAGTGTGCCCAATCTTAGTAATTCAATAATTATACTAATATAATCTACATATGACATTTTAAAAAAAACAAAAAGACAAACCAAGTAATTTGATAATTATACTAAGTCTAATATAATCTACATTTAACATTTAAAAAGAAACAAATCAAAAACAAACCCTGAGCTTGACTTCCCTAAATTGAAGACCCTTTTTTAAATGGAAAAAATTGTTAATTTGTTGAATGGAATGATGTTCTTTTTAAGAAAGATTTAGGTTTCAAATCAGGAAAAGTTTTGGGTTTTTTTTTTTAATTTTTTTAAATTTCTTACTTGTATTGACAGTATAACTAAAGAGTCTAAAATAGAATGTAGATGTTGTAGAGAAACTTTGGTCGATTGTAAAACTGTCTTTCACTTGGATGAAGAAAAATTCTGACAGATTTCTTCTCTTTTTTGTCATTTGCAACTCTGCGACTTTTCACTATCTAAAGAATTATAAATCTATCAAATTAGTTATGACTTGCGACACTTTGACTTGACAAAGCTTTACTTAAGATTAAATTTAGGGATATTCATGAAGTCTTCTGAAATCTTTATTCTAGGTGTACATAATTTTCAGATATTATTTTACTAATTATTGTATGTGAAAGTTGGACTATTTTCCTTGTCTATCTTGTTATTTCTATCACAACGTTCTGGTCATGTACCTTCTGGCCTTCTTCTTTAAGTGTTGTATGTTTGCTGTCTTCTGATTCGCCTCCATCAAGGGTAAATCAACATGGAAGAAACTGTAAGACTTTAAATCTTGGAACACATGCTTGCATTCTATGTAAGATCCGTTTTTTTTTTTTTTTTCCCCTGCACCCATGTTTATGTCACTCTGCACCTCTACAAGGTGGTGTTAGTTTTATTATATATTGGGGGGGGGGGGCATTTATTTGATAGAAACAAAATTCTAAAAATTTCAGTTATTCACATTTAATTCAAGACAAGAATATACTTTTCCATTATAATTGAAATTTTGTTTTGATATGTTGATGACTGGTCTTGCAAAACAGGCTTTTGGTCTACTCCCAGTGATAAGATGAATGTCCTATAGACAGAGATGGTCTCTGGTATTACTAGTTGTTGGTTTATAGATGAACATTCAATACAAAATATAGTGAAGGGGTAACCTAATTGGAGTGACATTGACTCTTAGATTCATGGACTGCTTGCAATTGATAGTGGAACTCTTCTATGAATGAAATTAAAAATAATTGAAATTTTCTGTGAATTGAATAGAGATGAATATTAAAAATTCACATAATGGTTTAAGGGGGATAACTTCAATTAGAAGTTATTTCCCTTGATAATGACATTCAATTTTTTTCAATTTTCTTTTCAATGAATCCAAGTGTTGATCAACATAGCTAATCTGAAAGCTTGTTTATGACAAATGATTTTGTATCTGCCGTTTTATCTTATTCGCTCTTTCAACTTGGATTTGTCTCTCTGGAATTTGGTGTTGTGTTCTGAATATTTTCATTTTTTGAAAATCTTGTTAAAAAAAAGTAAACTGGCATCCCTTGTTATAACATAGGTGTTGGGGTCCAAAAAGTCAATTGCGTTATAACCAAGCTGTGATAACTTTGATGCAGCTATGGACGGTATCCAAGGGCAGGCAATAGGTGAGAGACAACAAACATCCTATGAAAACTAAGTTAGATTTGAACACATAAACCAAGACATTCTTTGATGTCATTCATTTTTTTTTTTTTGTCTATTTAATAATTCCTCCAAAATAACAATATATTACAAGGTATACCAAATCACGGTATTTAAAAACTAAATAACATATTCATTGACTAATGAAATGTTTTTGTTTAATTCATTTCATTTTCATACTTCAGTTTTTCAGGTTAAGGTAGATATATCAGTGGGTGGCAGTCGTATCACTTCTGTTATCATATGGGCTTAAAAAAATAGTGTTCTGCCTGCGATATCAGGCATATGGGTTCAATGGAAAATTCTGTTTTATTCGCAGAGTGACATTGGTAGAAATGTTTGTCCATGATCCACTCAACTTATATTGCGAACCATATATGAACTGTGCTCTATCAGGGAACGCCTGAACAAAACAAATGTGAATTTTGAAATTTTGTCTATTTTTGGTCTTATATTTTATAAAGAAGATTTCTACCATTTTAACATAGATTCTCACTATTGATCACATTTGTTTGTGTATTGCCAAACTCCTACTGTTATTTCCATATGTAACCACAATGACTGATGACAATTACCAAACCAAAAACCAGTGACACAAAAATTGAAAGAATTCACTCCCTCTTCTCAAGTCAAACTCGGGTCGACTGGTTTTGCTAAAGTTTGCAAATCTCATTGATGGGAATTACTAATAAAGGAGTTAAATTAGGATATAGTTTTGGAATTATATTGTATGGAGAAATGAATTCTGTTTTGTTTACTTTACTGATTTTAATGAAGCAAGGGGCTTTGACCTTAGCACAACCAAGCTTGTTTCATTTTTTTGTCTTTGAAAAATTTCTAAAAAGAGGATGGAAAATGATACTCCAAGAAATAGTGTGATTAAAGTAAGGTGCTCAAATAAAATGTTTATTTGAAGCCTGTGCACTGAAATAAAATGAGTGCTAAATTTTTTTTGAAGATAAATTCCAAGTTTTCTGAATTTGAATTTTATTTTTAAATCCTATTCACATGTGGTCAGCAAAAGATTTTGAGGTGTTAAAGTTCTTTCTAAATTTAGTGAGTTATGCAGTTTCAATTTAGTTGGATCATTATCTTGTTTGAAGAGAGCAGGAATGGCAAGCCTTTACTGCAGGACTGCTACTGACTCTCAGAAGCAGGAATTAGACTATGATTACAATTACTCCTGGACCTGTTGTAGGAACCCATAGGAATTGATGTACAAAACCTTTTTAACATATTCCTAGGTTGTTTACTATGTTTCTTAAAGGAATACGAGGGTTGATTGATAAATAAAATCTCAAATCCTATAAAGCAAGTTTTTGACCAGATAAAATTATGAAGCATTTCAAAAGGAAGTAGATTAATTTCTTACAAGTTTATTTTTGTCCAACATAGTCACCATGTAGTTCCACACATTTTTCTTAACATTCTTTCTACTTCTTCATTTCATGCATGGAGAAATTTTCTGGTTTACTTTTGATCCAGTTGTGCACAGCAACTTCATTATTTTTTGGTACCCAGGCATGAAATTGCTTATTTTCAGTGATCTTATAAAAACCACTGCATTCGATGGGGTTTAGTTGGTGAGGAGAGAGGTTCCTCAATCCTAGTTCTTTTGCTTAGTGAAAAGGCATTGAGTACCAATTTTAGAATCTTTGGTCTAACACTGCGATGGTTTGAACCTCAGTATGGTAAACTGGAGGCAAGTATCCTACCACTGGACCACAGAGATCAGTCATGAGAGGGTTGCAAACTCAAATTCATCAGTTACTCATCTAGGTTATGGCCAGGCTCGATGTTGCTGATCTTACAAGCACTGGTGTATCCAACTTGATTTGGCCCCCAAGCTTGAAACTAAACTAGCAGTTAAGTAATAAAATTTAAAAAATTGTATTGGTGCAGAATGCATCAACAATTCATTTTTGTGCTGATAATTTTTTTTTTTTCGTGTTTACAGGGATTTCATTGTTGTACTCATTTTTCATAGCCAAAAAGTAAAATTAGAGCCTGCTTAACCTGGAATGTTTCTGAAGAAAACAATATCTTAAGTTTGTATTGTTGTAGTAGTATCTTGTATATGTGGTTCTCTTGTTGCATAGTTCTGTTATCACTTAAGAATTAATTCAACCATAAATTTACTTTCCAACATTCAGTTTGACCTCACTCTGGGATGGGATGAATTAACCCATTAAATGTGAAAAACTGAAATTCCAGTCATTGTAGTACCAATAGTAATAATAATTACTCTTCACCACTTGCTGCAGTTAATGGGTTAATACCAAAGTGATAATATAAGCAGTAAAGGTTTTTAGAATGATTTTAGTTGAACTGCAATATGTACAATTTGGACACATCATGTTTTGGCATCTAAAATTAGTAACAAATTTATTCATGTGAGAATTTTTTATTTCATTTTTAATTTCATTTTTAATTCAGTGTCTCTGTGCAGGGTTGTTGGGGCACTATATAGGACTTCATCACGTGTGTGTCATTATATTATTATGTACTTATGAAGTCTCCCACAGTTATGTTAATGCAGAAAATATATTGTTGACTTTAGTGGGAGGATCTTGTAGATCTCTGACATTGAGGAAATATCTTCCTTACCCTTGAACTTATAAGGAAAGATTTTAAACAAAAATACAAGTCCTGGAGAAGTATGCAGGTTTAAAATGATTAAAATTTACCCAATGCTTTACATATCAATTAGTTCTTTTATGTGATTGGAAGAATAATCATTAGAGTGAATATAAAGTAGTAAATGAAATTCTTTTGCAAATTTATGATACCTATAACAATAGAGGGATTAGCATACAGCAACAAACAGAATGCTCTTTCTGGGTGAGATCTGACTGTGAAAGATGATCTAGCTGGGTAGGACTGGGTCACATAGTGAAGATTTACTTCTATAAACTCAGTTGGTTACACAATTGAAATGGCTTCAATCTTTCCAAAATCTTCATCAAGAGAATCATGCGTGTGTGTGTTTTTAATACCCTGAACTCTCCACTGATGATCATGATTAAAAAAGAATTACACAGAATATAAGCTAATTGTAATGCCTTATTTATGATTTATTGAAGGAAAAGAAATTATTGAAAATAATGCGACTGAAGAACATTGTGTTGTGTTTAAATTTTTCTATTTAGTTAATGTGAAAGAGTTAGTTTTATAAGAAATCATTTCAATAGTTGAACATGTATTGTAAATGACTATTATCTACTTGAAACTATCCAAAACCCTATATCTGAATGATGCCTGATAATCCACACTTAGGAATTTTTCAATTAATAACTTGATGTACATCTTTCTACTTTATTCAACAACTTAATTCATTGCTTATAATGTGCTACTTCTCCCCTAAACTCCTGTTACTGAGAAAAAAATCTTAGGAAAAAAATATTTTTATGGCAAATTGATTTTTAAGAGAAATCTTCTCATCTTAAATTTAACAGATACCAATACGTAACATGTAATCTTTTAAAAAGTTGGTTGGGTAGAACTGCTGCCTCATTTATTTATAGCAGGATTTCAATCAACAAGGAATAGATTTCTCCTTTGTCAAACTGTTATAGCTATTGACTTTCCCCTTATTTTCCTTTTTTCTTTAACCTTTTAAATTCACCATATATTTTTCTCTCCATGGATCTTTGCTTCTAATCATTTTGATTAGGCTATTTTAGTTTCTTCCTTGCTGGCTTTTTATTTGACTTCTCCTGTGCATGTGACATTCCAATTTCTTTTTGGCCTACTGAATGCTTTTTTTTTTTTTTTGTTTGTTTTTTTTTTATGGTGTTTTTTTTTTTTTTTTTTGTCAAGACGAGCAGTTTTGTTGTTATTCTATTTTTTATTTTTTTTGTTTGTTCTTTTTTTCCCTGAAGAGTTTGATTGGAAAATTGAACTGGTGACCTTTTTAGCTTTTCAAAATTGTTGGAAACTGGTATCAGATGTTTGATAAAATCATATCTAGAGCTGTTTTGAAATCTGCTGCATACAAAGGCATAAATGATGAGGATTTTTCACTTTGGGTAACGTATTTCCTGGCATTGAGCACACTCTGATCTCAAGGACACATTCCAATTTTGACTTGCCAAATTTTTAGAGTGAATAATATATATATGATAGGTCACTTTATTCATAAGCCTATAATGAATTTTAAAGGGAAAATTTCTCAATTGTCTCTTATAATTTCAAATATTTTAGTATGCATAAAGCCAATTTAGACCATTTTAAAGTCTCTGCACTTGAAATGGTACGGTGTTGTTTTTCTAAACAGCAACTGCTGAGGCCATAGTCAGTATAAGGGCACTGTTTATAGTTCTATGTATATAAAAGTTGTACCTTGGGCCCAAACTGTTAAGCACAAATTTCAGCCCAATCCAACAAACTGCAAGGCATGGTAGGCGATCAGTTTTTCCAAGCAGGAACAGCTGAAGCTGTAGCCAGCATAAGGGTGATTTTAAAAGTTCAATGTATACAAAAGTTGCAGAGTACCAAATTTCAGCTCTATCTAGGAGGCAACGTTATTGGGAGAAACTGCTAATGGTGCAGACCCCCTTGCCAAATGGGTTCTGTGAGTAGTTCTCTGTTTCATACCATTATAAAATAAATAAACCATCTTCAATGCCAGGAAATACAATAATGATTATAAATTACTCATTATTAACTCTTTGTTTCTTTAATTAATGTATAAACTTATTCAAAAGGGTTTTTTCATGTTTTAACTTTGAAAAATGAGGGTTTAGATTTCAGCTCACTGAATGCTACAATTTATGAAAAAGTAACCAAGCTTTGTAATACTGTAGTATTTTTGATGCGAAAAATCAAATTTAGTTAGCTTTTGAATTTCCTGATAATGATGTCGGGGGTATGGAAATTTGGATTAGGCTTTTAGAGAAATTTTTTTTTTTTTTTTTTTTTTTTTTTTTTCAGCAGTTTTGTTCTTCAGTTTTTTCATTCTCACTGTAATTTCCATCTCCCTTCCCCTCCCCCACAGGAATGTATCTAATAAATTATCTTCGTTCAAGTGTTCTATGGTTCTTTTGCTGATCTTACTGCATTAATATCTGATTTTTACTGGTCGCAAAAAAATGAAATAGTTTTGTAAACAGAATGTTAACATCTTATGCTGTACTCAAAAGTGGAGTTTTCAAGTTTTAATTATTAGACCCCACAAACTGGGTCAATTACATCACTACAGGCATGACATTTTCACCAATGCATAGAAACTATATACACATGAGGGAGAAAAATCTGTGCAATGCCTTCAGTGTATGAAACTTACCATAATGTTTTTAGTAATTAGTTCTTAGCTCAGGTTACCATGTATTATTATCACAGTATCCATAGATCTACGGAAAAAAGGTAAAACCCCTTTGATGTTTTTGTCATCAATATCATTGTTACATTATGATGCGCCACCTTCTGTCGACAAGGCAAACCTACATCATCATAGCAAGTTCAAAATAGTCAAATATATGGTGTCTGGTTAATCCAATTCGTTCTGTTTCCCCTGTAAAATATTGAGGTGTTGCACAAATGGATTTCTTTGCCACAAATCAAATATCAACTCAAATATGAGTATGTATGATACATTTTCAGTCCCTTAACCTGGTTAACTTTATTAACAGAGTTACCTCCCTTAGTAGTATAATAATAAGGGTGTATGAGCACAAGTGTTGTCTACTGATGAATTGTACAATAATTGCATTATTGTCACCTGCATGTATTATTTCACCTCATTTTGTTTTATTTTTAGTTACAGTTTTTCATGTTTTTGTTTTATATTCAAATTACTGCTTTCATTTTGTGTTGTGATTTTCAAGTTGGGCAACTCCTAGGTCCCCCCCCAAAAAAACAAGAGAAACCCAGCAAAACTAACAGTATGTATGGTAAGGGGAGATGTTCCCTGAACCCAATACAATATTAATTCTTTTACTTGCTCACCAGAGCTTGAAACAAGTCTTGAAAAAAAATTGAATTAAATCTCCTTTACAGTTGCTTTCTTTGTAAACTGACATATCTAAATTTAAAAACTGACTCGGTTGATCAATTATAATTTTATGTAAAATGCTTTTCTGGTTCAAATATTTTGACTTTTATTTAGTATTAAATGTGATTATTTTCGTTTTACGTTGGTCAAGTCAGGAAATAGGGACAAGCTACTCCCACTTGGTGAATTACAAAATATGTATCAAAAAATTGTTTCAGTTAATAATATCCAGTTCTATTACCATGCATTTTCATTATGCTACCCTGTATTGGCTATCCTGAATCATCAATTAAAACAAATTCATAAAAAAAAATACATTTTTTTCAATTCCCACTGTGGGATTTACTTCCCCTTACTTCTTGACTCAACTGACATGAAATGAAAGATAGCTGTGTTAAATATTCTGCCAATAAAGATTTGTTTGCTTCTGATTTTAACATTTATTTCTATTCATGGTGTCAATTTGCATTATTATCATAGATCAACATAATTCTTATTGGTAACATTTATTTTTAATTGATACTTCGAAAACTTTCCTAAGTGTTTACTTTTTTACTGAGGGTGTATATAATTAACCCATCTCTAGATTCTTCTCCCCCTCCCATTCTTCATTTGTCATTTTCTTCCCCTGCTATATTTCTTCTCTTTCACAGTCTTGTTGAAATATACATTTTGCACCTCTGGAAGAAGTTTTGATATACTCCTGCTGTAACAGCTAATTAACTATTTAGCTAGTTTAAGCCTAAAGGTTCACCCCCAACCTTACCCCCTCCCCCCCAAATCATATCCCTTCAATACCTTTAGTCCAGTGGAATCAGTTTATAATAAATCTATCCAGTTACCTAATCAAAATGACATATATTTCTACTTTTCTAAATTCTTGAGTAATATCAGCCTACCTCCTCTTTTCACTTTCCCCAGATAATCTTCCCCTCCGATTTTTACCATTGATACCACCCACCTAGGAAGGGGGTAATAATCAATTTTACATATTCCTGGGTTTATTTTCTTTCATGACACTAAAAAATTCTAAACTCAATTAATATTGATAGATTTTTAAAATTTAAAATTATATCCTCTGAAATTGTTGACTGATTTGCTGCCCAACTTGATTTTGAAAGCCTTTTTCTCCCTGAACCCCCAATATATATATAAGTATATTTTTTATTTTTGCATGTTTGGTATTGGTATTGGTATCTGGCTTTATCATGCTGCTTTCTAGTTGAAAGGGTTCACAATCGCAGATTCCCTTACCACTTTTTTCTACAAGGGAAGCAATATTGAAATAATATGCATGTAACCTTAAACATATGAGAGATCCTTACGTAATGCACATTCAATTTCAAATGCATACTTGACTGTATGTTTAGGCCCTATGGTATAGTAATGCACTATATATTCATGCCATAAGAGATGTTTTGATTAGTAATGCACAAAATGGTGGTGTTTTGAATTCTGCACAGTATTTTAATGAAGATTTCAGTCACGTTTGCTTTTAAGGTTTTAGAGAGGTGGCACAACTCCATCAGTGATTTTGAGTAATTTTTGTACCGATTTATTTCACTTAATGGGTTAGGTATGTTGATTTTAAGACATTAGTTTATTCTTATTCCTGAATTTGTCCACTGTTATTCTTATCATAGATATGTGAATGATCATGTGCTCACGCAAGTTGTCAATATATATCTTGTGTATGTAGATAATATATAGTGAAAAAAAAAGAAGGGGCATGTTTATCTTGATGCTTATGTATTAGTTAAGCAATTCATTCAAAAGAACTTTGGATTAAGTCTATTTGTACTGTTCTGATTTCATACAGTAATGACTAGCTATTTTTTTTTTTTTTCGGGTAAACATTTTCATCAAGTAGTGTATGCTATCCATTGTATGTTAATACTTTCTATATTGTTGGATCATAACATACAGGATGTTGGTTTGGGACAGTATACTGGCCTATGTTCAGCCTCACTAAATCTCTTCAAACATTGGCTGAATTTTGAATATAAAACTGTCAATGGATGTGGTGGCAACTGCCTCTTCAGTAAATTCATCCCACTTGATGTGTTATCAGAAGTTCTATACTTCCGAATAACATTTTGAATCTATCTTTACTGGTAATGTATAATCCTTATCATTATGGATCACATAAGTTTAGAATGCATGGAAATGAAAACCTTAGAAACAGCTTGCAATGAAATAATTAGTAAAAATTCTTATTTAGGCTATCTTTATTCAGAGGTCTTGGTGACAGTTTAATATTGACCTAATTAGAAGCCATCAACCAAAACTGTACACACACATTATCATAGGTTTCTTCAGTTACTAAGTTAGTCTTGCTGGCTATCTATTGCGCATAACACGGGCTGCACCAATGGACCTAGAGGGCTGAAAAATTAAATCTTCACTCCTTATATCCAGAAAAAAATTTTTTGGTTTGTTTGAGGGGGGGCTCCAATTTACTAAATGCTAAATCGGTCCCTCAGATCGTGTCCGGCAATGCCCACATTTGTTTCTTCAAAATTAAGACTTTTTTTTTAGTGATCGCTGTCCAACAGAAGACGAGAGAAGTAACTTATTCATTGATTCCTCCCTTTTTCCAATTTTTCAATTGATCAACCCCAACATGGTATGCTGCCAAAAGACATTGGTCTCATTGTGATTCTATGCAGTGACCGACCACACCTGTTTTAGTTAAATTGCAGTGGATTCAACTGAAATAGTATAAAAAGCATTGCTTGCATGTTTTGACCAGATAAGCAGATTAAACCTTAAAATATTGTCTGTCTATATGATAGTACATCTTGAACAGTGAAATAATTTAGTTCAGCAAACAAATTAACTCTTCCCATATTTGAAAAATTGAAATTATGTCTTGGTTACTTGATGTGACAGAATGCTTGTCTTTTTCAGCAGTTTTTAGTTGAGCAGGAAATAGTAAGGAAAAAATGCATTTAGCTGGATTCCTATCATTTATCACCCTGTTTAACTCCTCAAGTTCTAGCCAATGTGATGCTGGACAGCATTTACCTTTTGGGCCATTTTTAGGGGTTGGGAGAGCCATCAAACACGGTAATCAACTTTTGCCTTCGTGTTTTCTTTCCCTTAGTTTCATTTAGATAGAAGCTTGCAAGGCAAACTACACCCCTAGATATGTTAGAAATTGAATAAGAAATGACTAGTCTGATCTTTCACGTTTTGATAGCAAGAAGAAAAAATACGTTTGTTGCTAAGGTCAAAAATCTTCAGAATTGATTAGATTTGATTGCATACCTCTTTGTTAGAAATTTATTTGAATTTTTCTTTTTTTTTTTTTCATTTTGAAGTGGACAGAAAATAGATTTAAATTTTGTGAGCGTAGAACAGTTGAGATTTTTTTGCTTTTTATTGTTTCAAATTTATATAGGTATCTGATCCCTGTCCGATGAAAAAAAAAAAAAAATGTTACAATTAATTTCTGTTAAATTTGGTGTCTTACTTCTCTCTTACATTAAAGATTAGGCTAAATAATTACGTTTGAGGCAAGAAAGGTTGGAGTATTTTTCTAGATTCATGAGTTATATTTTGTTGGCAGTTCAACCCTTCCACCTTAATGGAGTTTATCAATGTATCGTTTTTTTTAGAAAATTATTGGTTTGCTCACTCCTCCCAATCATCTGATTGCGTCTTTATTTAGCTTGATATTTGTGGTTATCAAATTTTGGTATCTGATCATAAAATCCGTGCTGTTTGGGAGATTATTGATTAAGTCTTAGCTTTCTTATTCTCGTTAAAAGTTTTTTTTTTCCTGAATCGAACCACGAGAGCCCCACAAAATGGCCTACCAACTAGCCAAGTGTGTTACAGATTCTTCTCTTTTTGAGAATCTGTGTGTCTCTGAGTACTCTTGGTCACATTTTTTGGGTAACAACCTTGACAATCTTCATGAGCACTCCTCTAGACACCTTCTATTTTTGTTTGTTTTTTTTTTTTAATTTTTTTTGCTTTTTTGTTTTGTTTTTTTTTTTTTTTTGTGTTTTTTTTTGGGTTTTTTTTTTCCTTTCTTTTTGTTTGTTTTTTCTTCTTTTTTTTTTCTTCCCAAAAAGTGTTTTTTTAGGGATCTCCGGTCCATCTACTCCAACAGTGTCCAAATATTTTACTGGTATTTTTTAGAAAAATTTTTTTCATATTGATAATTCCCCTTTTTTTTTTTTCCTCAGAAAATTAGTTCTGGTATACACCTGGGCTATGGTGATTAAGTTACGCAAGGTTGATATGATGATCATTTTGATATTCTTTATGAAGTGGGGAACTTTGGGCAATGTGTAAATTTTGCTCAATATTTCACATTCCTTGAGCCATATATGCAGTGGGACATGACATAGAGGCGTCCCACATTATAATGTTGGTCTTGTAATGCAAGAAAGCCTACTGCATTATAACTGAGCTGCATTAACTGTAAAAGCTCAAATTAATTTTTTTTTTCCAAAGTTTTGTTTATTGACTACTGAAAAGTTTTCGTCTAATTCATTTCATTTTCACAGTTGGTGGTGGGATGGCAGTTGTGTCACCTCTGTCATCAAATGGGCTTACTGTGTATTAAAATAGTCCTCAACCTGAAATATCGGGCTTGAACGTTCAAAGGAGAATTCCATTTTTATTTGCAATTTTCTAAACAAGTTGGCAACAATACAGGTAAAAATATTGAGGTCCACTACCCACCTGCCTTATATTGTGAACCACATCAATCCAGTGATAACCTTCTGACTAGTTGGTAGACTCATGGAATGAGGAAAGGATAATTTCTATGTATATTTGTGACTGCAAAAGAATCCTATCTCTGCTAAAAAGGCTAATACTTTGCTATACCTACACATTGATAATAATGATTCTAAAACCCATCATATCAATTTTGCAAGGTATATAGTTGTGACCCCACCCCATACAGTTTTTCCTCCTTTATTTGAAATGTTGTGCATTAAGTAAAAACTCGACTGTTCTCTTATATCAGGCTCAATAGTTTACATACTTGTACACACCTACTTACACATAGGTTCCTGATCATATGCAGATTTATAAATACAGTCCTCCATCAAATGTATGCATGTATATATATATATGTGTGTGCGTGTATGTGTATAAATAAATAAGATCATCACATTCTTGTGGACCTTTCATGTTGCATGTTCTCATTCAACCTTCATGCCGAACCTCAGTTAACACTTCTGTTCAATTCCGTAGCATGTGAAGCCAGATACAATACAATTTTTTTGTCCTTTTTGCATTACCAAGACCCCTTATCACTATGACTTATTGTTTCTTTTGGCAACCTGCAATCTGCTTTTCATCTGTTCTCTTGTAGATGGAGAGCTCGGCTGTGGTTAACCACGAACGTTTAAATCAGGTTGTGGATTATCAAACCCATTTTCGCCTTAGGGAAAGCCAGGCTAGATCGTTTGCTGAAGACCTCAATGAACGTGTGATGTACTGGTCAGTTGGTCAGTCAGTGGTCATCCTCCTCATCGGCATCGGTCAGGTGTTGGTTATGAAAAGTTTCTTCACTGATAAGCGACAGGGACACACAATGACGTAAAGAGGCCCCAGCCACCCACCCAGCCTGAGACCTTCACCTGGTAAATGCCATTAAAATAAAACACCAACCAACTTCAAGTGAATAAGTCTTCTAAAACTACTTGGTCAATGTTGCTGGGTTCAGATTTGAAAATTGAAGAAAAATTTGGAGGAAAAAAAGAAGAAAAAATGATTACTAATCACTTGAAACAGACTTGGTGAACTCTCTAACAATGACTCACACACATTGATGCATTATACACACTTTTATATACTTTTGTGGGCAGTAATTCTTGAAATGTACAAGTGTAATATTTATATTTGCACATGTACTAAAATGTTCAGAAAAGGAAAATTGAAGGCACACAACATCATTGGTTTTCAATTAACCTGAAAACCCAACTTTTTTCTTGATTGCCCTCTTATCTCTTTCATTCTCCAAACATGCTTTCTTTTATCAGTAACATAAATTATAGAAGGATTTTGTTTTCAAGCTTGATTATTACTCTCCCAAATATTATTTGCATTTATGAGAACTGATTTATAAATCTTCAATATCTTCCAAACCAATTTATTTCCAAACAGGCAAGAAGTTAATGCGTGTGTGTGTGTGTTTGCTTGTTCCTCCTCCTCTCAAATTTTTTGAATATTGTTATGAATGAAACATGCTTGACATGACTTTGCTTGTAATTTTTCCCTGAAAAATTTAGTAACACGTTAGTGTTTTGTTTTTTTTTTCTCAATACTTCTGTTTAATTATTTTTTCAAATCACACAATATTTGAATTTCAGATTCAAAATCTCCCCCTACTTCTTGTTTTTACACAACATATCTAATTTGGACATTTTTTTTCTTTTTTCAATCATTTCAATTCAAAGTATTTATTTTTCTTACTGTAAATTTGCTTCCACAGAAAAAAAAATTATCTTACGTACACACTGGTTTTTCTGCTATCTAAAAGTGGTCATGGTGGTATGTTAAACTGAGTCGTCGTTGGTTGGGATGGTAAGGAATTATGTAGTTCAGGAAGAGGGTGCTATTTTCGCTTTTTGCCTATTGTATACAATCATAAAAGTGGCTTAGAGTAAACCTTCAAAAAAACAGGGATGCCTGTGCATGTATGTGTGTGTATGTATATATATATATATATACACACACACACACACACCCTCTCTCTCCAGGTTATTCAATTGTCCTATGAAAGGATAATTATACCTTTATATTTCTATGTTACTTCATTCATGGAAATAACACATGGCATCAACAAATCTTTCATGCACTAACTTTCCCATATTTGTAAGATTTTGTTTCTATGTGTTTTATTAGATATAAAGGTTTATTCTTAGGTACTTTCCGGGTTTTTTTGAAGTTTTTTGTTTCATGTCTCGTAAAAAATTATTTCTTTATGAAAAAAAAACAATATAAAGGTAAGAGAAGACTGATTTTAGTTTTATTACTGACTACATTTGAGGATAATAATGGTATTACAAACTGTTCTAAAAAGACTAAATTTATGCAAGTATAGTATAAGTTTAATCCAAGGGATGTTTATATTATTGATTCTCTGTTTTCAAATGTGCATTATGTGTGTGCATTCATTTGCATACATAAAATTACATATGTAAGAAATAACAATCGCTTATAGGATATAAAACATGCAGAAGCTTCAGTTGAAATTACTTTATGCATAGTTTTGGAATGAGGAGTTTTTATTAAGTGTGTGATGTGTCAGATTATTATTTTGAGTGAATTTTAACTCTTAAATTCATAAACTGCTTGTATTGACAAGTGGGACACTTATGTGATTTGAATGGATAAACATTCACCTTAAGGGATAATATCAATTAGAATTTATTTCCTTCGATGATGACATTCAGTTTTTTGTTTTTTGGGGGGTTTTTTTGCAAATTCAATAGTTCAGTCATATATAATAGTCTGCATGTTTCAGTTGAAAAAAGCTGGAATATACTGGAAACTGATCTCATCTAAAATAATCACCTTTAAGTTACTTTTAGAAAGCATGAAAGTGAACCTGTAGTATTCATAATGATGTGTATAAATTGTGAACATATTCAAAACTTGATTAGGATAGGATTTTGCAAGAGTTACTGACGAAAAAGAGAAAAATACTTTAAAAAAAAAGGTCTTGGTTGTTTGGTTTTTTTTGTCTCTTCTGCCATCACTTTTCTTTTTCATCTAAATGTAATCAGCAAGACAATTGCTTAAAGAACTCTAAATGTTTGCTTCATTTTGTATTTTTATAAGATTTTCATTTCATTTTCTAAACTTTCAATTTATATCTTTGAAGTAAAAAGTTGGAAAATATATTGTATAGTTGTTAAATACTTGAAAATTTCCTAAAAAAAAAATACTGTTCAAATATTATTTTGAGTAGAAGTGGGAAAGACATATATATATATATATATATATATATATATATATATATATATATAACTGTTTTTCTTTCCTTTTTTTTTTTTTTGCTGCTGCAAGCAATAATTCATTAACCCATTAACTGCGAATTACTGAAATTTCCGTCATTGCAACAGTAATTATCAATACTCTTTCCTACCTTCCGTAGTTAATGGGTTAAGGAAGTAAATAGAAACAATGGCAAAACTTTTTGTTTTTTTTTTTGTTGTTTTTTTTAAATAAATTTTCAAATAAAAAATTTAAATGTTTTCCTTCTTGCTTAGTGATGTTACAAAGCCTTGAAATTGTTGTTTTATTTGATTGTTCATAGAAAAGCATGAGGATGTTTGTTTGTTTGTAACCACGGGTACACCACTGATTCTCTAGTACCTTCGGTTTCGGAACCGCACTAGCTTATTCATTTGACCAAACCAGCAGATTTCACATAATGATAATTCAATAATACACTTCTGACCCACTAATTCTGTGCATCTTATGTTTTTAAAGCAGAACCTTCCAATCTGTGTTGCATCAATTTAGTGTGCTGCCAATAATCTGTAGGTGTGCCGCAAAATTAAGTATAATTCTGTATATCTTTCAAGAGATACTTTTCCTGAGTCACTTGAACTGCAGGGATGACATATATTTGGCTTGGCTAAGAAGAAAAGATCTTGAGCAATGTGTCGCAGAAAAATATTTTTTAAAAGTGTATCACCAATGCATCAAGTTCTGAAAGATCTGCTTTGAAGCGTTAAGGCTGATAGGAATGTGAATTAAATTATCTACAATACATTGATATAGCTTATACAGTTTATCAATGTAAATGAAATATACCAGTATATTAGTTAAACAAATCTAGTACTGTTCTTGCAAATAATTTTCAAGTATTACCAATCAGAATGTGACTAGATATAAGATTTTTCTAGCATGATACAATCAGAAAAGATTTTTTAGAGGGAGACTGTCAGAATAACTGGTTGTTTCACAATTGACTTGTATTATAGACACAAAGTGTTTTAAGGGGTTACATCCTTGTCAGTTAAAAGATTCGTAGATGCTGAATGATAGTTTTAAAACACATTATTCTTGGTCGTCTCCTCAAACGTATTTTCGAGGCTAAGTTTGAGTATATGCTTTGGCCTTTGTGAGAGCAGTGAGAAATTCAAACGTTTTTTTTTTTTTGTAATTTTATCCAGATTAAAAAAGGTGCAGGACTATCAGTTGCCGCAAAATCAGTGATGTACCTGTATTTACATTCCGTAGGTGTACAATTGTTTCCATTCCAAGGGTCAGGTTGGGGTGTGAAGAAGAAATTTGCCTCAAACGCCAAATCAGAAACTTATTCTAACAAGCTTTTGATAAAAAGATCTTGATCTATGAGTATACAGCTGGGTTGTCAGATTTGGCCTGGAAGGTAGATAATCCAAGCCTCATATCTGAGACTTACCCAACATAGGCATTTGAATTTCAAAATTGAGCAAGTCTGGAGGGAGAGGTTCAATACCAATCTCTGGGGGCAAGTAATAAAAGTCTAGATGTTAGAATAACCCAACTTCAGAATGCAGACTGCCTCAAGTGGTTGGTATTGAATCACTGTCTCCAGATTCACTTGATTTCCGAAATTCAAATGCCTGTGTTTGGTAAGTCTCTGGGTGAATGTTGGATCATTTCCCCTTTTGGCCCAATCTGGCAGCCTTGGTATACAGCCTTCTTTCTTTTTTTTTTCTTTTTTTTTTTATATTCATAAAGATAATTTCTCTCACTTTTTTTGTAAAAGATCCAAATGTCATCTAATTGCAGATCCTTCTATGCAAGAACTCTCATCTTCTCTTTGTGTAACATTTACATCAACCTATTCAATGAATGTCTTCATTAGTACAATGTTAAGTTTAATAACAAAATACACACACCATAGTGGTATTTCTTAGTAATTTTTCTTTGTGAAAACTTCCTCATCTTGTCCTACATACCTGCAGTAATTCCACAAATATAAAAATAAAAGGCCCTAAGGCATATTGGGCAATGGTTTTTGACTTCATTTGAACTGTTCATGGCAGCAACTTGCTTTCTTCGCTGTACATTAATTGAGATTTTTTTCATTATAGATTTTTTATTCAATGATTCTATAGTAATTCTAGGTTTTCTGAACTGAGCTTGGGACTGGCCGTGGCTGTAGTTTATTTTTTTCCTCTTTGAGTAAGTTTCTGTTGGATGGACTGCCTTACAGAACTGGAGGGTACCAACTGCTATGCTGTTCACCCTTAGCTGGGGAAAGGGGTGGATTCATACCTTTCCTAAGCACAATAATGCGCAGTGAACATTAACCATCTCTTACTCAGTTTGCCGATTCTGTTTTCCACCAGTAACATTTATGCCACTCCTCACCTCAATTGATATTTGCTGCTGTTGTTACCAAATGATAAATGAATCATTTTTGCTAAGGTTGGTGGTCTGACTGTACATCATTCAGTACCCCCCCCTCCCTGGTAATGAAAGAGTGGATGTCAGGATAACCCCAACTTCCAGAGGAGGACCTGGTGTATGGCATTATTAGATGGTGATGGGTGTAACTATTTTCACTTAATTCTCAAGGAATTTACACCCTTTCTTTGTAAGTATAGAAATTACATGCAATGAAAGTTCCTTTTTTCAACAGTCATCAGAAGATTTGGCTGAAAGAGCTTCACCTCTTCAAAGCATGCAGTGAAAACTTACTTTTGTCAGCTGTATTTGATTTCAGGTTTTATAGAATGTAGATTTGGTTGTTACATCCATTGAATTTGTTACTGATTTTATAATGATTTTGAAGAATAAGTAAATTTCATCACTCACGCCATATATACTGAATGCAAGTCCTCTGAGAGGAGGGTGCAGGTAGAGCCATGTATAAAAATTAGTTTGTATGTGCAAGGGTCGGAAAATAGCTGTGTGCCTCTTTATATAATTCCTCTCAGAGACCCTGATTGAATGTCTTCATCAAATTTTATAATGATTGTTTTTTAAACCCATTAATACAGGAAACCATTCAAATGTCCAACAAGCTATTGGAAAATAAGTCTTTCATTCTCAGCATGTATGCATGACTTTTTCTCTTTTTTTTTTCTTTTCTCTTTTTTTTTCTTTTCTCTTTTTTTTCTTTTCTCTTTTTTTTCTTTTCTCTTTTTTTTCTTTTCTCTTTTTTTTCTTTTCTCTTTTTTTTCTTTTCTCTTTTTTTTCTTTTCTCTTTTTTTTCTTTTCTCTTTTTTTTCTTTTCTCTTTTTTTTCTTTTCTCTTTTTTTTCTTTTCTCTTTTTTTTCTTTTCTCTTTTTTTTCTTTTCTCTTTTTTTTCTTTTCTCTTTTTTTTCTTTTCTCTTTTTTTTCTTTTCTCTTTTTTTTCTTTTCTCTTTTTTTTTCTTTTCTCTTTTTTTTTCTTTTCTCTTCTCTTTTTTTCTTTTCTCTCTTCTCTTTTTTCTTTTTTCTCTTTCTTTTTCTCTTTTTTCTCTTTTTTTTCTCTTCAAAAATGTTGAGTGAAATCCACTTTTGGTTGCTTCTTTTCTACAAAGGTAAAAAATAAAATTACAAAGAAATTGATATTTTTATGATTTAACTTTATATAAAGATTTCTATTGACTGCTTTGGCCAAGTCTCTTTGTGTGTATATGCACACTCCCTATTGTATAATGTGAGAGAAAAATCAATGAATTTGGGTTAAGTTGTCAAGAGAAATAGATTGTGTTTTTGTTTTTTTTTCAAAGTTCTTTGAGAAACTATCTATAGAAGTTTTGGAAGAAGTGAAAACGCATAAATCCAATTTTCTCTCGACCAATGTTCCCTCTGATTTTCTGTAGTCAGTAGGTGCAAAAAATCCCATGTTGCGCACAATTTTTTTCCTGCGGCAAAAGAATGTGCAAGCTTTTTAATTTGATGTGATCAATCGATATTTCTTTCAATAAACACTCAATAAGCTCTCTACAGAATCCAAAATCTTCTGTGTACACATTAATTTCCTTTGTGTACTGGTTGCAAAACATATATGCACAGTTTAGAGGGAAACATGCTCTCAACAACTTGACCGGAATTCTCCAAATTTCTTCTTTTTTTTTTTTCCTTCCTCCTCTCACATAATACACAAGTAAATATGGTAATTAAAATGTCTTCCCCCCCCTGATAAGTCAGTGACTAGTTTTAATTTCCCCACTCTTACTGCAGTCCTTTGTAGCTGCTACTGTATATTTGTTTCGATGTTAATAAATTGTTGACTTGTGAAAATCCTTTTATTTTGTTAGTATTTTTTTTTTTTTTTTTTTTTTGTTCGAAATTTTTTTCCCAAACAGTATTTTGTTAATTTGTCTAAAGTATGTTTTGGTTTTTTGGCCACAGGTTTGTAAATACAACTAAAGTATTCTTGTATGCTAAACCTTGATTCTGGTACTTAATATTAGCACTTGCAATTCCTAATGGTGCTCTGACAGAATTCTTCCTTTATTTTTTTTCATCTCAGAAAGGTCATTAGAAGGACACATATATATATATATATATATATATATATGTGCGCATATGTATATATATGTGTGTGTGTGTGTGTGTATATATATATATATATATATATATATATATGCTGATAAGGTAGCAGCTTCAATGTGGTGATTTTTTTTACTATTGAGCTAAACATTCGTCAATAATGCAAAGGCCCAATAACTGTTTTCAACCCAAATTCTCATTTTGTTTATTCTCAGTCTTGATAAGAGCATTGCTATGTTGACGCAGCTACCCTATTGGTGGCAGGTTCAATTATTGTAGCAGCCCCATTTTCTTTAATTGTTTATTCTAGTTACTTTGTCAAAATTGAGTTATATATTAACCATGTAACGATGGTAAATCATTTCAGATGAATTTCTATAGAGTATAACATGATTCATATATATATATATAGATGGATATTCAATGACAGATCATTTCAAATAAGTTTTTTTTTTATGTATTATAATGCAATTCATAATTCATTCTGTTGGACCAAATATACCCATCTTTTAATATCAATGAATGACTGTTGGGTACTTAGTATTGTATTATGCATGCAAGTTATATTTTTATAACCTATTGCTTTGCTGAGAATTATCATAAGTGCCCAAAACAGGCTTGGCTGCTACTGATACTATTAGCGTGACATTCTGTAAGAAGGAAGAAAAAGTTGTATAGTTCAATAAAAGTGTAGAAAGGGAGAGAAGACTCCAAGTGTGATAAACACTAGTGTACCTGTTGTTCATTTAGACTAATTTCTTTGTCTTTGTTTGTTGGCCAATGTTTTGACCCTGTACTCTATGGCCATCCTTAGGTTGTCTTTTATGTTCTGAAATGTTGAATATTTTTTGTAGTTTTATAGAAGTAATTTGCAAATGACCATGCAGACATGATTTTTAACAGGAAAAAGGAGAATATCCTTACTCTTAATCATCTGATTATAGTTTCAAATACATCAGTGTACTAACAACATTGACCAGAGGTTAGCAAACTATGGCCCGCAGCCTCATTTAATCTGGCCTGCCAAATTCATTCGTTTTCCTCTTCTCTCTTTGGCTTACAAACAATAAAATTCAGTATCAAAAACAGAGCATAAGTCTCAGTTTTGTAGTTGTCTCAAAACAAATCAATGTTTTAACCCAAAGAATTTATGCCTTTCTATTAATATACTCAAAATTTGAACTGCAATTTGACAATATTGAATCTCCAAAAAAAGAATCCATAGTTCTAATTGATAGAGAAGTACACAGAAATTAATTCAAGTATATGTTTCTCTAATGAAAAACATTACTGAAATTATTTTTAAGCCAAGCTGTTTCCATAGCCTTGTATGATTGTATTGTCTTTTATTTATATGAAAATATTTGTAAACCGGCCCGTCTCCCAGAAAACTTGCTGACCCTAGACTTAGAGACTAGAAATGCTGTGAAACTTGAAACCAACATCGATGATAGATTTGGCGTTATTCCTGTATGCAGCAATTGGATTAAAATGTTATTTATTACCTGATTGAAAAGTACATGCTTTGACACCTTCAGCCTCTCTGCTAAATCGTTCTAAGTGATATTTGACTAAAAGCCCGACAGGGATTTTGGATCTCGTGCTTCAATCTATTGAAACCGTGAAAAGTTGATTTCTTTTCAACTGGTGGCTGATAGATGTGGGATTTTGTGGAACCCCCGTCTAAGTCGGAATTGATTTTACTTTTCCCCCTAAACAAGAACAATCCACTAATTATAAGGAAGTGAATTCTTCACTTTTTGTAATTAACATTTCTCTACTATTATTTGATATTATGGCCATGTTATTGGACAGCAGCTCTTTCACCAACTGAGCTAAACTGACAAGTCTTGACCTGCAAATTTATTTATTTTATATACAATAAAGTTTCAGTTAAGCATCTTCAATCTGAATTGAAGTAGGAGTGGAGTTTTGACCCTGCAGTAACCAGGCTTGTTCAATTAGAAAATCCAGATGAAGAAATTTCCACTCAATGATATGCTTGTGAAATCTGTTATCCACTTGGTACGGATATTAGCTCGGGGTTAAAGTCGCAAATTTGAAAGAAGCAAATCACCCGTTGAATCTCAAGTATCAAGTTGAGCAAGTTTATTGCCACAAACTGAATTTACATGAGAAAATGATTTCAGTCTTCAAACCTAGATTGCAGGGGAAGGTTTGTATCTTTTTTTAGAACTGGGCAGGATGGCTATGAAGTCTGTGGGCAAAAGTTCTTTGCAAGCAGCTTCAGGGGTATCTTTATTCATGCAGAAAGGTTTGAAAGAGGGTTTTTTTTTTTCTTTTCTAGAACTACTTGACTACCATGTACTACTACGTAGTTTCAAGTCTTCATATGATGTTGCTAATCAGCCAAAACATTTACTTTGGTCTTTCAAAACAGACATTCTCAACCTTTCTGGCTACAACCCCCATAAGAGCCCTTGTCAGATTCCTGGATAAACAATGATACAACACAGAGACAGAAATTCATTTATTATCAATTCTATGGTCCATTTCAAATATGCCAGGGACCACAAGGGCACAATATAGCCATTGTTTTGAATGACTGTTTTAGAGCCTAGGCACTGCAATTAGCCATACCATTACTCAAATTGACTTGAGAAAAAAAAACGAAATATAAACTTTTGCCTTTGAACTTTATCATCCACTCTGGTTTTTTGTTTTTGCTGTACTCAATATTCTTTTTCCCTTTGATGATTGTTCTGATAAAAAATCTTAGGGCTATGAAAATTATTCTTTATGTAGTAGATAAAAACAGTTGAAATATAAAAGATAACTTTGAATTACTAATGGGGTAGCTAACAAATCACAGTTATTGCTTGCCATTTAAGGGGTTTCCATCAGCGGTTTCAGTAATTCGTGGGTTCAGTCTTGAATAGATTAATGGGGATATTTTGGAGAATTTTGTGACGTACCTTGGAAAACTGCATGCTGTACAGTATAAACAAAACATAGAAAGTTTAGGAAATTCTGATTGCATATGCATTTAAAATATAATTACCAGAGCCTTTGATGAAAGGTGATGTGTTGATAAAAACATCTGGAACTTTGTAACTTATTAATTTTATCATAATAATCTTCGTGTAATTATTAAGAAATATTGTAGAAAATTATCTACTAAAAATCATTTATGAACCTGGAGATAATCATTTGCTGAAAACCTTTTTATATTCATGAACTGGTTAGGATTAATCAAACGTTTTTTTCTTTTTATTTTGAGAAGTCTTTTTTTCCAATTCACCGAACTGTAGTTTTATGGAAATTATGGTTTTTGTTAATTAACCGTGGAATATTTTCATTGTATGCTCTACTGTGCTCTTTATTTATTTCTACCTTCCCATTTTGTAGTGAAGTGGGGGGGGGGGTATCTAAGTTTATGGTACAAGATTGGTTTTTTTTTTTTGTTTTTGTTTTTAGGGACAAAAAGGAGGTGGGGCAGCAAAATCATTTGTGCATTCGTGCCCCCATGTCACCTCTAACCCCCGAAAATGGCAAGGGATAACTGCATATTTTTTCTTTTCTTTCTTTTTAAATTAAAAAAAAAAAATTGTTATATTTGATTTAAGTGATTTCCTTTATTTTTAGGTCTTACAAGTGTTTATTTGTGTGCAAATAAATCGAAACTTATACTGTGATTTATATTGAGAGAAAATTCTATCCATACCATTAATCTATCTTGATCAAATTGAACATTGTCAACCATTATTATTAATTTTTGACAAATATTTTCTTGATTTGTAGCTCCTTTTTTATTGCAAGTTCACTCTGACCAATCTGGTCCACACTGTTAACACAATGCTGTGGAATGACCACAACTGTAGAAAATGCTGATCAAAAATTAATGTTGAATGTTTTATGTGAACTGTTTGCAATTTGTAATCACTTTGTTCGAAAAGTGTAGGAATGGTATTCTTTTTAAAGTTTAATGGATAACTAAAAGTTGGGAAGGAATTTTGATAAATTTTCAAAGTATCTATGATAATATTAGTTCATCAGTGTGTATGTATATATATATATATATATATATTCTAACAACTACATAGATAGTGTTCATGTCCTGTTGTTTGACTAAGTTACTCATTCTGTCGGAATACACCCTCAAAGGGGCCGCTGACCCCCATAGCTAACTCTGGCATCAGTCAGGAGAAGGAAACTGCTGCCAAACCTATAACCTCAGAATCTTGCTGCTAAATGGACCATAACATGCAAACGCTCTGTCTAAAAGATGTGTGGATCTTCACTTCAACTTGAAACTTCATTGTGCAGGCCTTCAGGCTATTCACATGGGCCTGGCCAAGACATGGAAAAAACCTTGAAGATATCCATTCACAGCAGCAAGCCATCGTATTTAGAAAGAGCCAAGTTTGTTAATAGCACTTATTCAAGACGGGATGCTTTTGCACAACCTTGTACTTTTAAAATCCAAGGTATTTTCCTTGAAGAGGAATATTTCACTTGGTTATAGAGAATTTGTCACAAACTCAAAACAAGATTATTTTTTTTTGAACACTAGTTGGACATGCCAATCTTGCAAGCCATGGTGGGTGAGTTTGTTTCTCATATACTGGCACAAGACGTCTCGTCACATTCTGTCCCAGATGTACCCATGTCTGGCACAAGATGTCTAGTTGCTTACAGTACTAGATGTACCCTTGTCTGGCACAAGATGTCCAGTCACGTTCCGTACCAGTTGTAGCCTTATCTGGCAGAAAACGTCTGGTCACTTACAGTACCAGATGTACCCATGTCTGACACAAGACGTCTCGTCGCTTACAGTACCAGATGTAGCTTTGTCAGGCACAAGATGTCTAGTCACTTACCATACCAGATGTAGCCTTGTCTGGTAGAAGACATCTGATCGCTTACAGTAACAGGTGTATTTTTGTCAGGCACAAGACGTCTCGTCGCTTACAGTACAAGATGTACCATTGTCTGGCACAAGATGTCTAGTTGCGTACTGTACCAGATGTACCCATGTATGGCACTAGACATAGTTACTTACAGTCCCAGATGTACCATTGTCTGGCACAAGACATCGTCACGTACTGTACCAGATGTACAGATGTTGCTTACAGTACCAGACATACCATTGTATGGCACAAAATGTCTAGTCACATACCGTAACAGATGTACCCTTGTCTTGCACACCATGTCTGGTTGCTTACAGTACCAAATGTACCCTTGTCTGGCACAAGATGTCTAGTCACACACGTACTGTACCAGATGTACAGACATCGTTTACTGTACCAGATGTACCCATGTCTGGCACAAGACATCTAGTCGTTCACAGTCCCAGATGTACCATTATCTGGCACCAGATGTCGTCACGTACTGTACCAGATGTACTGACATTGCTTACAGTACCAGATGTACCCTTGTCTGGCACAAGATGTCTAGTTGCTTACAATACCAGACGTACCATTGTGTTGTACAAGATGTCTAGTCACGTACCGTAACAGATGTACCCTTGTCTGGCACCGTACCAGATATCCCTATTGTAAACAGCCTTGTGCTAAACTCTGTGAAAATGTGAATGAACACGAAAATACAGGTGTACCCCCATTATAATGCGGATATTAGGATCTGAGAATGCCAACCACATTACAACTTATTTTCTAGCTTTTGGTATTCCACCATCCACCTGCATTATTATGAAGGTAGCATGCATTTGGAAAATCTACCAGATTATTTCTTGTTTGTTTATCAAAATTTGATCAACAATGTTGTGTTTTCTTCTTTTTTTTTTTTCATATTTTGATTTGAAAAAAAAACAAAAAAAAAATGCTGTCTGGACAAGATACGAGTCAATAACATTCAAAGAAGTTTTTTTCGGGCTATTGAACTCATTCATTTTGTTATTTCTCCAACTAAGAAGGAAGTCAAAAACAACTACAATCTATGTTATGAGTGTTGTGCTAATTTTAGAGAAAAATATTTACTTTTTTTTCTCATGGTGCAACAAATCCCTCTCTTTGCAAAGGAATAGTACAGCTGAAGAAGGCTGTAGAATAGATCGGCAGAAATTTTGTAGAAATGACCAAAGGAATTGAGTGCAATTTTTCGAAAAAAAAAAAACCTTTGAAATACCCGGACAAGGCTTTTGTTAAAGATGGAGTTATTAGAAATTGTCAAAATAGCCAGACAGAACCAGTTAAAAACTGGAGAAACACGTGTACAGGCCACACCAATGGAGCTAGAGGGCTGAAAATTTTAACATTTACTCCTTATGTCAAGAAAAAAAATGTTTTGTGTAAACCTCTCTCCCCCTCCCCTATTTTTGGTTGGAGTTCAATTGACAATCTAAGTATTTTGAAAATTGATCCCCTAGTTTGTGTCCGGCAGCGTTCACATGTTTTTTGGAAAGTTCAAACTTTCTAGTGAACACTGCCCAACAAAAGGTGTGAAAAGTAATCTATATATTGATCACCCCCAATACAGCATGCTGCCAAAAGACACTGGTCATGTGACTGTATCTATTGAGTGACTAACCAGACCTGTTTTGTTTTTATTTGGTCTAAATCCCTATTATTTTGCTTATTTTCCAGATGGAGTCTGCTGCTGTTAGTGTCCATAATTCACTGAACGAAGTCGCTGATTATCAAACCCACTTGATGCTACGAGAGGCTAGTGGACGTGCATTTGCTGAATTCTTGAATGAACGCGTTTTCTACTGGTCAATATGCGAGACTGTTGCTGTGCTGGTCATTGGAATTGGTCAGATCATTGTTTTGCGCAGTTTCTTCACAGACAAACGGCCAGCTAGCACGATACAGTCATGATGTCTGTGAACGCACCTTTACATCTGTGTCTGTGTGTGTGTATATGCGTCAATGTAAATAAACTTGAGAAAGTAAAATAAAAGTAAAAAGAAGAAAAATATAGCTTCGGGATGTTTGGAGGTTTTTTTTTTTCTTTTCAAAATGAATTTTAACCACATTATATCACCCAAGTACACGTCTATCATGTGTTGTCAAAGAGGGTATATTTGCTTCCTCATGAAGGAAAATTCAATGAGGGATTCACCCTGACCCTGTCCCTTTGAGTGCAATCAGGAGGTGCAGCTTGGGGAGGAGGGGTAATCCTCTGGAACTAGACAAGTGTATGTCTAAAGGGGGACTCAGATACTCCACTTTGATCCCAGCCAAGAAAGGAGTGATGTGTATTTGAATCTAACAAAGTGGAAGAAGTATATGTATTGCACCACATCTCTCTGCTGTCTGTTCGCACGATATCTTCCAAAAAGTTTATTTTGTGGAAGGGTGGGCTATTGGTGAAAGTTTGCGCTCTCTGTAATACTTTCAAGATTTTTTTGGTGTTTTTTGTTTACAATTAAGGGGAAAGGTCTTGTACTTGTGGCTGCCTTAAAAATCAGCATTCAAAATCCTGACTTTTTACTTGAGCTTGAACATCAACAATTCAAAAGAAGCTTTTTTCCAGTCTTCTTTTATTATTCCCCAAATAATTATCCTGTTGCAGTTGGGTACTTCAACTACTAATACTATAAACCTTGATAGCTGAATTGATATAAACAATACATCAAAACTGCTGATAGAAGCATTGTACTAATTTGGATCTTGGGGTTCATTTCTCTTAATGATCTGGACCTTTAGGAATTCTGTGGATGTTGATGACCAAGATATCTTGTTCTAGCATATAGATTTCTGCAGTTGTAATATTAACCTAAAATGTGGTAGGAACAGTTATAGATTTTATTATTGAACTCATCTTTGTTATTATGATCACAATGTTTCAGCTGTAGGTTATATTCAATAACCTTTCAGGAATTTCAAACCAAACCCTTTAGAAGAATGAGAATATATAACTTTCACTGCCTGATCACCAGGTAACGAGATACACTTAACAACCATGTACATCTATGAGAGAAAGAAGCAAAAAAACCTGAGAACATATGAAATGATATAAGATATCCCCTCCCATGGACAGTGGAATGAGAACTATTTACCTCTGTTACTAAATATGACACTCATGAAAAAGTACATCAGCCAAAACGTCTAACAACCATGATGAAAACACTAGTCCGATCGGATCGACATAATAATTCCTCATTTCAGATGGGGGGTGGGGAGTAAAAAAAAAATAAAGTGTGATAGGTGGATCAAGAAGTCTATAGCCTAACTTTTTAGCTGAGTATTATTCTTAAACTTTCATTGTATAATATGATCTATGGGGTTAGAATATATTGAAAAATATTTGTTGTATCAATTGCTTTTTTTTCTTTTTATCATCCTTAATGAGTCTGGAGGCAGAGGTTCAAACAAGCCCCATGAGACATGCCTGCCTCAAGAGGCTACGGTATTGAACTCACTCAATTTCCAAATTTGACATTATTACAATGCTTGGATTGGTAAAGTCCGAGATAAAGCTTGGATTATCTTGCCCAAATCTGGTAACTCTTGTTTGTGTACCCCCCATAGAAATGTGACTAGAATGCCTTCTCAGTCACATGACATGGCCATTGCATGAGGATTCAAAATGGAGGTAATTAGATGGCAAAACAAAATGCTGGAAAACGGAAATAAGGCTTTTTAGTGGTTGTCCAGCATACTGGCTAACTTGTGAAAATTCTGAATTTTGGGCCCAAGTCATAAGTCCAGCATTTGCAAGTGGTCCCATAATTCCCCTCAAACTCTAATTTTCAAAAGTAAAAGAGTAAGAACACCTTTGTCTCTCCCCAAATATCACTGAAAAGGCAGGTGTTACGCTCTGCAACACAATTACTTATCTTATGTATTGAAATGAATGGTAAGTAGATTTTGCATGGTGCACACTAATGGTATACCAGGGGAAACAACTCTGGTTTCTGTTATACTTTAGCTAAGGGAGATAACTCGGTATTTGTTGGGGGGGGGCAAAGCAGCGCGAATTAAATCTAAATCTTATTTGTTTTTTTTTTGGTGTGTGCTAAAGATGAGCTACCTTTTTTAGATGTAAAGTTAGTTAATCCTGGCGACTTTTTGGGTTACCTAGACAAATTGCAATTTTCCCCTTAGTGAAGTATTCATATCTCATGGGCGATAGTTAGTAAGACCCACTTCTGGCTTTGCCAGACCCATTGTAGCTTCATTCTGCTAATGCCACTTAGTGCTCCCAATGGTTGCCTATCTGTATCTGACCTGACCCGATGTTGCTTAACTTAGGTGATCTTAAGAGAACCAGAATATCCAATAGGATTTGGTCCGTAATCCTCTGAGATTGAAGAACCTTTCCAGAGGCTGAGTCCATATGCTTAGTGGAGAGGCATTGAGTACCATTTAAAAGGCTTTGGTATTACTTAGCTGTGGATTGAACCACAACTTTACCGAACAGGAGGCGAGCGCTCTACCACTGGGCTATGGTGATCAGTATTTCTCTTTTTACAAAACAATTATTTGAGCATTTATGAAATATCTTCAGAGATGACCATCTTGCACACTTCTGCAATTACGAATCTATTCCACATAGATACACAATAACTTAACTAAACCTCTAAGAGAGATCTTATCGTTTGAAAATTCCACCAGTTATAAGCATTCACTTTGGCTACAAGTGTGATTCACCCAATGAACTCTTGCAGCTATGATTTAGACTAAATAAGTAAAAATAATGGTCTCCATTGTAAACAAATCTTTCTATGAAAAATGCATTTCCCTGAGAATCATATATGCGGGGCTTTTGCTCAGCGGGAATTTCATCTTAGTGAAGTGGGGGTGGAGGATTTATATAAATGTACAGGAGTTCAGTGCAGGTTAGAATGTAGTATGGTTAGGGTATCAGTGTACAAATGAATGAAAGTAAGTATAAGCTGGAAAAAAAAAAAATTATAAGACCTTGAACAGTATGAAAAATTTTGGAACAAATTAACAGCATTAATCAGGGAATACGTGTGTGAGTGAAGTTAGTTAAAATGAAAAATGGAAGAAATGACTAACCTTTACTTTCCTCCAATAGTCCCATGAATTTTACTTATTGTATCATTAAAGTTTAGTTTATTTACTGAACTTTGTTTATTGTGGCATGAGGCTACAAGCTGTTTAAAGTACTTGAATATTTGGTAATCCTAAGCGGTGAACAATCAACTGACCAGGTTTGGCACTGCTAAACTTTCGTCGATGGGGACCGGTAGTTTCAGTGTGACTTGACTGTAATGCATCCCACTCTTTTTTCCAGTATTGAACAGTTTACAAAGAGTGCAAAAAAGTACACTTTGAATTGCTTTACTTCTCAATTGAATTCTTGAGGGAGAAAATTTCCTGTTGTATATTGTCTTTTAAGGGACAGAAATGCAATAAGGATAGCTTCCTGGTAGGAAATAAAAAGTATAGAGTTAGTTTGTGTTAAAAATACAAGAATCTTTTATTGAATAAAAATCTTACAAACCAGGAAATAACTAAGTATTATAGTGGCTGGAAATAAATTAATTCATAGTTCTGGTGAAAAAGAAAAGAAAAGCCAAAATGGAAATTTACTGCCATGGAAGACAATACAAAAACAAGAAAAAAAAAAAAAAAAAAAAACTGTTCAAAGCCTTCAACGTTGATTACTCAATTTTGATAGCATTTGGCAACGTGTGTCTCTGTAATAAAACTAAAGAATAATGTAAAGCTGTTAAGAGATTGAAAAAAAAAAAAGATTCGCAGAAAATACACACTGACTGGTTTTCTCGAGCCTTGCTACATTTTCGATCATATCAAAGAAGTGTGCATCTCCTTGTGTTCCTCATAAGTTATAGGTCATAATTCTACGCTTACAATAAGATGTTAAAAAATGTTTAGCTCCTTTAAATTATAAACGCATTTTCTCTGTAACATTTTGTTTTTTTAAGGATTGATTTTTAAAAAGAATTATACAACAAAGTGTGACGTAAAAAAGAAACTTCACCCACTCTATCCTTCCTTCCTTATAAACGCTATGCACCTATTCAAATTTGGTCAGAACGAAAAAGATTTTTGCATTCATAGAACTGTCGACTTTCATCACAGTTAAAAATGATATTTAAAAATACTTCCTGCCCCAGTTTGATATCAGGGTTTTCCTTTTTTTTTTTACCTAAGTTGATATTAAGAATTTGCAACTAATAGAATCTTGGCAATGTTACCATGTCTGCAAAATGAGAGAATTCAGAGGGTATTATTCAGTCTTTAAAAGATAAAGCGTCCCGTCTCTTAAGAGACAACTCCTAACGGAGTATGGAGGCCGGTGACAAAGTCCTGGTTTCCATTGCATGCATCAGCTTAGTGATCATTGCAAGTCTCAAGTCTGGTTGAGACCAGGACTTCATTCCCACAAGTTTTTATGATCACCCCTTGGCAGAATGAAAGTCCATCAAAGGGATACTCCCCCCCCCCCCAATCACACAGCTCAGAGTATACTTGAATAGCAGCTGAGTGCACAGGGAAATTAGTCCTGGTGAAGAGTCTTCCACTCTTTGCTCATACCGGGAATCGAACCGACGATCTTCTGCGTGAGGCAGACAGGCTAACCATTACACTATCCGAGTGGACAAGTCTTTGAAGACTATAGATCAATTTTATTTGTGCTTATGTACATCCCTGATGAAGAGACCTTCTGATCGAAACATTCTAAAAATTCTAACTTGAAGGAATATATATAGTCAGAATTGATTAACTTCTTTTCTTTTTTTTCTGAAAACCTGTCATCTAAAGACCACTGTTGTAACCACTCACGTCTGTGCCTTCAACCCATGTGAAAAGTTCTGGCGATCAAAACAATGAGTATACAGTTCGAAATAGCAAAAATCAAGCACGAGCAGGAAAATCCCTTTTTCCTAAATTTGAATACATAAAAGATCACTAGTATCAACTTTCGAATTCATGAAATCTATAAAGGGAAATAACTCCTGATAAAAATTATCCCCCTTTGACCCTTTGTTTTTTTTTCTTCTTCTGCAAATTGAATAATTCACGGAAGAATTCAACTGTCGTTAGGAGTGGTCCACGAATTCAAGAGTTAATTAGAGAAACAAGAAAAATAATTGATGACTTTTGACACTTTCCGATCCAAAATCTAAAGAAAAATATCTACGTCACTTCCTGGTATTGCATATTTTGAAGATCATTTTTGTTTGTAAATGGTCACAAGGTTTGAACTATCTATCTTGATTCCAATGCTCTAACCCACAGAGCTACCAACCTAGGTATATGTATTTTGTTGCTTACAACCGGTAAAGAGGCTATTAAACATTTCAAAGCCTGGGAGAGGAAATGAGTTTAAAATCATTGGCTTCCCACCCCCAGAGTACTAGCTTGTGTCCTTTGGCTGGCTATGGCATCCCCAGGGTACCAACTTTTTCCATACGAGCTGCCTTAGGCTATCCACCTTGGACTTGTTGCTAATATTTGAACCACATGTTGAAAGCAGGGTTCACAATATAATGCAGGTGGATGGCGAAAAAGGGAGAGATTTAGCCCAAAAAGGAACTAAATTGGCAACCCTGGTTATAGCAGCTCAGTTATAATGCGGTAAGCTTTCTTGAGTCCCAAGAACCGCGTTATAACGAGGGAGGATTGTACTTGCAAGTTTAAATCAGTGGATAGAGCAGAGGACTGTTGGCTAAAAAGCCAGAAGTTCCATCTTAAGTACAAGACTGCTGAGATTTGATGCCAAAACCTCATCTGAGAGATAGAAAAGCCACTTTTAACTGGGATGAAAATAGCTCTTCTCAGCAAAATACTGGTAAAATGTGCAATATCCATGTGGTTTAAAAAAATCCTAAAGACTAGAGGGAAAAAGAGATTTTTTTTGTCTCAGATGAGTTCAGTTTTCTAAAGTAGATAAACAACATAAAAATTAACTTACGAGAAGGGAAATTCGAATTAGAGTAAATCATTGTTACATTATGTTCACAAGTAGCAAACAAGCTAAGAGAAGAAAAAAAAAAGGCCTCCAGAGGAGATGGGTGTCATAAAATGCTTCAGATATATCTTGTAAAAGGAGTGGTATGTCTTTGTAAGTATTAGGTCATTCGGAAAATAATGGTCAAATTGAAAGAAGATGCATAACTATGATTTTTGTCTCGAGTCCTGGGGCCTTAATAGAATAATAATAGTAGTAGTAATAGTATCCTGGGATAAGGCCTTTGCGATGACCTCTTGTACCAGGTTCTTAAATATGTTGATCGCTTTGTATCTTGTTCTGTGATCAGATGATATTGCACAGAGATCTACATCAGGGTTATAAATAATTCCTCTTAGCTCTCACAGACTGTCCTGGTAGTTTTAAAAATGAAAATAATAATGAAAGGAGCAAACTATTATATTTGAAAAAGACATGCATAAACATTCTACAATCTATACATGTAGACTTCAGAAATTCAGAATATACGTTACACTGCAACATAACTAAAATGTAGTATAAAATTCAAGCATCATTTTCCGAGCAACCTTAATAAATTGTGAGATTATGGGACAGAAATGAAAGCAAGATGTACGAATATACCAATCAGTGCATATAAATTAGGTCTTCAGGATTTTATAAGCATATGAATAAGCTGGCCACAGTTACCCTGTCATAGATACTCAAATCTAAACAAGCAGGTCGAAACGGTTAAAGCGCCAAGTACAAAGCCAATTACACCTGTCCCTTTTGCAATTATAATCTTATTCTTATCACAGAACAGGAAAGCAATCTGCATTGAAACAAGGAATTAATCAAAACATAGAATAAAAATATTGAGTTGCTTTTCAATGATTGAGAAATTTTCCCATGAAAAATTTTAAATACTTTATTGGATTAAAAATGTTTTTGGATTTTGTTTTTTTTTTTTTTTTTGCTATTTTATGATGAAAACATTTTATAGCTGAGAACGGACAAGAAGAAGTCTGTCTGGCTGTAGTCATATATATCTACTTATATAATGAACAGTGACTTTTCCTGTTTCTCTATCCATAACCTTGTCTCTTCCACTTAAAAGGTTACAATTTTGAAGATAAAAACATCTAACCACCATTTGAAACAAAGGACTCCACTGAAATGAGTTCAGTAAATTCTTTCAAAAAAAAAAAAAAAAAATTTCTTTTAAATAAGGAGAAGAGAGGGAAACAGTTACCAATGCATGACACCACTGTAGATCCAAATATATGCTTATAGTCTTGAAGTTTTTTCTAACAAAAAAAGAAAAGAAAAAAAATCTGATTTAAGAAATATTGAAACAATTACTTTTTATAACAAGGATTGCTTTAAAAGTATTAGTATAGCAAGAGAGTCTTTTCTGTGTTTTTGAATTGATATACATTGGAAACCAAAGACCATAAAATGTGCACACAGAATTTGTTTCTTTGCTGAATTACTAATTTAACTGACTTTCAAGGGCATTTTGATAGAACATTCATATTTGTTCTCTACCAAACATATTTCAGCAACATCTCAACAATATTTTTTTCAAATCTGGATTCTTACAGTCAAATATTTTTGATTACTTTCTGACCTTTCATCCTCTGAAGAGTGTCAGATGGAAAAAAATCTTTTAAGAGTTGTTTTGTTTTTTATATATATATATATATATATATGTATGTATCTACTAATTACAGGGATTTTGAAATTACTTTTTATTTAGTAATTTCATTTTTTGTATGTAACATTGTTCTCTGCTCATACCCTCATCGAAAGTGTCGCAGGGTTAGGTACACACAAGCAATTGTTAATAAGTCCCACTTCCGGCTTGCCAGGCCTGTCAAAGCTTTGTTCTGCTTGGGGCACCTGGTATTCCCAAGTGGTCACCAATCTAGATACTAACCAGGCTCAATGTTGCTTAACTTTGGTGATCTTAAGAGAAGCAGTGTATCCAGCCTGATTTTGTCATAACCCCTTAGCCTCAGGGAGAGGTTCCTCAATTCGAGTGCTTATAAGAGAGGCATTGAGTAACTTTTTTTTTAGACTCTTTCGTAGTACATTGAATCACAACCTACTACAACCAGCCCATGGGGTTTGGTAATATTCATTTTAATTCAGCATTTTCAAAGCACTGTGAGTAATGAACACATGATCTCTGGATAACAAAATCAATGCCTAGATCAATGTGCTATGGGGTAGTCATCAAAATCCTGTCATGAAGTAGTGGTTAGCCAGTTGTAGACGATTACAACTGTAGAGAGATTGTCCCACACTCATGACCTTGAGCCAGACTAAGCTAAGCTTAGTAAATACCTAGTTGGGCACTTTGCCATGATGTAATGATTATCAAACCAACCTAGCAGATCGCTGTAGTGAGTTCAATTCTCACTGGGTGCCCCACAGGTGGTGTTATGCCAGACCAAGCTAGACTTAGTAAATACTGATCATAAAAGAGATAATTTTATTTAAAGTAGTTTATATAAGTCAATGGTGTATGTACAGATATACCTTGATTAGTGCAGTTAATCTATTCTCTAATTATTTGTTCTCTTCAAATTCACACTTCAAAGTCTTATTATGATTCAAGATGTTTGTTTTTCAGCTTATATTTATTTGCATTAATTTGCACAGCAAGACCTTAAATGTACTACATCAAAATCTCACTATCCAGTGTATTCCTGCTTAAGTTTTCCTATTAGAAAAAAATAGTTTTTGATTGAATTTTCCCAAGACTAACCAAAACCCTCTTTATGTATTAACATAGACATATGTAACAATTCTTTGGGAAAGTATTTATGCATTTATCTGAAGCTCTGAGGTGAAATATCAACTTTATACTCAATAAGATTTTCAGTGTATTATGAAGCTGTGTCACTTGGGCTCTCTGGCCAAGTTTGGCAACTAGTCTAGGAGAAGAACAACCCTGAATTCAAAACCAGGAATGGAATCCACTACTATCCCCAGCTATGGGTGTAAAAAAAAAAAAAGAAAAAAAAGTGGGATGGGGGTTGCAAGCTGAAGAATTGAGCAGATCCAGGATTTCTCATTAAAATGCTTCATTTTGAAATAAGTACTGACGTTAAATGAATGTCTGATCATGATTCTGGCTAATTTTATGAATTTTAAATTGATTGTTAGAGAGAGAACAACAAGCACGAAGACTGCAAATGAACAAAAATTTAGATACTTTCCTGGTAATTTGAATTTAACTTTTTCATTAACTATTCTGCCACAACCTACTTTACTGCAGAATAGTGAAGATATCTCTCAACCGAAAACATACCTGGATCCGCCCTAAAATTTAATCAGTCCTTCCATAGTCCATGGTCTACCCTTATACAACATTTCACTGAAATTGACTGAGAACTTCTGGAGATATTGTGTGGACAGATGGTAGACAGACACGATGGATGTAGTTTGGTAGGGAATGAGTTTATTTCAAGTATTTTTAGAAAAGTTAAAAGGGGATTTTTAGTTTCTGTCTGAATTTTTTTAAATGGAGAAAAATCATTCTGTAAGATTTTTTTGCAGACTTTTGTCCTCATCTTTCTTTTTTGAACACAACATTTCAGCAGTTGTTCCCTACGACCACCTTGAATGGGTGTATTTTTTCATGATAGGGACAGAAAAACGCCCTTCTCGTTGGTTGCGTAAAAAAAAAAGAAGAAAAAAAAGATTTTTTAAAATCAAACATACCTGATATTAGACAATGGAATGTGAATGTCTATATGCAACTGATGAAACAAGCGTTTTTCCGTCCCGATGAAAACAATGGGGTACAATCGCTGAAACATTGTGTTGAAAAAAATGAACCAAAATGAGGGTAAAAGTCTGCAAAGAACTTTTTGTAACAAATCATTAGTTGTTAACATTGACAGGAGTTACAAAATAGAGATTGACTTTTTCTTCTTTTCAAATAAGATGAAACTAATATCTAAAAAAAAAAAAAAAAAAATGAATAAATAAATAGATAAATAAAAATGATACACAGACTGATTCAGAACTGCAGAAAAATTAAGATCAAGCAAAATTACAGAAGAGACATTTTAATCTTGTCCAGCTTTTTCATTCATTCAGCGATTAAAAAGCATTCTCAAATTGACAAAACATTTAAAGCATATCTAGATTATTTTTTCCAATTAGATGAAGCATTGTCAACGATTATCAATTTTTGACTAGTTTTGTTTTCCATCCAGTTGCTTACTGACGGTCTGAGTAGTTGCAATGAAGAGCAACTAAAATAAAGAAAAGAAAATACTAGTCCAAAATTAATAATGATTTAAAGCGTATGTTGGAAAATCCTCCTCTCTTTCCTAAATACACACACACACAAAATACAAACTAATTGTCCAAGACTTTTGGCATTTCCTGCACAAAAATATGTCCTTAGTAAGAGAATCTGGTTGATAACCGATACATACTAAGTCAAATCATGCACTGGGCCATGGACAAAATAGGAATGATATTTTCAAGTTGGTAATTAAAACAAATTGATTTATTCATTTCTTCGATGCACAACCTTTTGTCTTATTCTTTGAGAATGTCATAAAGCATAATAAAAAGTGAATTAAAAACTTCAGTGAAGTGACTTTACTATGACATAACATTCAGCTCAAAAGGGTTTTAAAATAGACACTGTTCATTCAGAAATTGGATTTATATTTTAAGCATCTGATTTATTCTGACAGTGCCTGATCTTTTTTTATTTAGCTTTAATCATATAATTCAGATTGTCTACAACTTTGAGAAAAGTCATTACCACATCAACTTTGGACAATCTAATCTCTTCTTCCTATCTTTGATGTTGACACATTTCAGCCACTACATTCCTCAGATATTACATTTTACATCCGAAGAGGATAGTTGAATGATTTGTCCAAGGCATTGTCAACATCGAAGATGGGAAGGGATTAGATTGTCCCAACAAAGTTGGTACATATAATTTATTTTGCACATAAAATAATTCACTGGATGGAATTGCTTGCAGTAGGGAGAGACAAAATCACAGAAGGCACTTGGATGTTTTGAGGCATCAACCAGGCAGCCTTTAAAATTACATTAATCGAACAAGATATAAAAGGATGAAGGTAACGCTAAAAGATATACCTGTAGATAATCAATCTTAGTATTATCATATAAAAGCGCAGTTACTTTTTTGTTTGTTGGTTTGTGTCATGCTGAAGCAAACAGGTATATAAAATCAACGAAACCCTGCCACAATTCAAATGTACGACCTCAAGGCAGGCAGGCAATTAGCATATCCATTATGCCAACCTTATGCTGCAAGGATAGTCGGTAAAATTAAATTACACGTTAACAACCAACCAACCAAGCAGCAGTCACACCTTGAATGGATGCTGCTGATTGCAGCTTTACTTGCTCACCTGCCATACTGCCAACGCATATGTTCGTGTCCATCATGGAGTACTGCACAAGCCAGATGGAAGGAAATGGGGGTCAGAAAAGTGTGTTGCACCAATCCATAATTTATCAATACATAACAAATAATCTGTCATTTTGGGCAGGTGTAATGCTAGTATCCTTATCAATAGGCAGTGAATGTCACTTCCATTTAGAATATCTTGGGGATGATGTGAGTAAGTATCAAAATAAATAGAATTGACCAAAAAAAAAAAAAAAAAAAAAAAAACCTATCTTGTTTGTTATTCAAATATTAATTACTTCGGAGCATGTTTTTTTTTTTTTAGGTTCCTTTCATCCTAATCGGCTGTTATCATTAAGGATATACTAAAATAGTTTAGAAAATAAAAACTAATCAAAAACAAAAAAAAACAAACTGATCTCTACACAGCAAAACTTTCAAGTTACCTCATATAACTTATGGTTTTACTAACATTAACCTTTAGCACTCAGATGACATTGTTTGCCTTACAAAACGATTGTCCTACCACTGAAGGCAACTCCAATTGCCGAGCATGGTGTGTTTGACTGTGTTGCCCAGTCAATTTCAACAATACATGAACACACACAAGTCATGGGCTTTCAGAGTTGCTAAAAGCACTAAATCTTGGTGCCCTTGAAAAATAATGCAGAGTGCTGAAGATTAAATAAAATGAAACACGGCCTTTATGAGATGAATCGAAATTTATGCCACAAGCTAATTGCGGCACTTTGATTATCAGTAATTGGATACAGTTAGAGGAAATCTTCTTTAACAATATTCAGGAATCACTGCAAACTGGAACGGGTTTTAAAATAGATGTTTCGCAGTGTCTGTTAGAATTAAAAGCTTATATTCACTATATAAACTGCATAGTCTTTATAAATATGTGCAAACATATGCTATGCATTTGATGTTATTTCAGGATTTGTGCAATTTTGAACAGAAGATAATAATAAGCTTCCTCCTATTTGCTTCAAGTAAAAGGGACAAAAATGTGAAGCCCTGAACTGTGTTATGGATGGTTCAGATTAGACATTGAAATAAAAATCTGAAGGACATCGAGAGCAGGAATGTGAAAGGTTAGTTAATAGACTCATGTCCATAATGTTAGCAATATTTACAGCCAGTTGAAATAGCAAGGTAGAGGAAGAGTCCCTATAGTAGGCACTTATGTGTCTGTGATGCAATATTTACATTGTGAAAACTAAAATTAAAAAATTAAATTAAATTTAAAAATATAAAAGAGAGATCCAAGCTGCAGCTATTTGAGAAAGTTTGTGACCATCAAAAGACCACCAACCCACTATTAACACCTTCAGCGCCAATGTATTTCTGCTGAGGTGTTTACCCCAAGAATAGAACAATGGGGATTCCCCAGAGGCTTAATAGCATCACTGGAAAGCAGGTAGGAGTCAGAGCAGCATGCAGAGGATAAAATGAAGACAAGGCGCATATTTCACCAAGGGGAACGTTATGAAATTAACGTTGCTTGGCACTTGACAGGCAAAGTAGCAAAAACATTAATAAACGTCCTTTGTGGTGTGGTTGTGTGCGTGGATTGATGGTAGTGAAAGCCTCATCTTCCATTTGTCTGGCTGGCTGACAGGATTGGACAAAATGTAGATGACCAGTACATGAAGAGTGGTAAAATCTTAGAATGCTAGAATCCAGAGTCTGTTTTGCGTATAGTCATCTTTTTTTCTTTTTTTTTCTTTCAAGCCTTCTTTCCTAGCAAAGGCAAGTCTCTGAGTCGACATTTTGTGCATTTTCCTTAGAGTTGGACAATTTAATCGAGCTGCCTAACTCATTTTCTTCCAAGTCTGTCCCATTGCAGTTCAAAACCCGAACACCAGAGTTGGGTGTTTCACACAGTTTGACCAGTTCCTGGGCCATTTGGAAGAAGGCCTCGTCAATTCCTGAAGCAAAAAAGAAAAATGAACAAAGTCTAAATAAAACTAAATCAAAACTTGGAGAGCCTATAATAAAAACATGGCTGTTTTGGATCTGTTATTATCTCCCGTATAGATTCCCTTCTTATCTTGTAGGAAAGGAGCTTTTACAGATTGTATAGAGCAATAAATTTGGTCTTGTAGGGGGGAAAAAAAATGAACAATATTTACACAAGTATAATTTGTTTTAAATTATCATCAGTAAATCAGGATATCATTTGAATTTTATTGTTTTGCATCAAATGGAAAGTGTGATATTGGTGACATAAAACTTGGTAAAAAACAATGTTGCATTTTGTTTGATGATTGTATCGTAATTATTTCCATGAAAAAGACAAAAAATATCAAACCCCAATCCTCGTTAAATTTAGGAATGCAAACTCTTCACAGTTTGTCAATCACGTCATGTTAAACCAAACATAAAATTAGCATTTCTTTACTGGGATTTGAAATTACAACCACGTGAATGGGAGGCAGCTCTCTAACCAACTGAGCAAAACTGACAAGTCTTATATACTTAAAAATTATTTATTATACATACAATACAAAAAATCTGTAATCATCTTCACCTGGAGTAGGATTGGAGTTTGACCCCGCAACAGCCAGGCTTATTTTATTCATTTTTGTTCATAAAAGTCTGTGCAGAGGTATTTAAAGTATATTTTCTCATTTATCTTTGGTAGAAAAACTTGGATTTAAAAAATTTTTGATATAGATGATGCCTTCTTCATTTTAACAGTGTTATCAATTCTGTCACTGACTGATGAGATTTAATATAGTATTGAATGTTTAACCTGTTTGTTGCTAAGTATAGTTTTCAACATAACTCTTTCACTGGGTTTTACTAATAAAAAATATTGATGAAAATAGAAATTCTTCATTGCATGCATCTTTAAAACAGTTTCATTTTCCTACAAATCAACTTATATGTACAACAGAATATATAATCAATGTGATATATACATAAATGCATGTAAAAAAGAAAAGAATAACCCACATAATACATTTTATGTCTCATTATGTTGGTAAACTGATACACATCTCAGCCTATTTTATTACTCTATAATGAAATCTGATTAAGTTACTTAAAGGAAGTTACTCTTAGAAACAATTTTGAATTACTTCCCTTGCAGTATTCATGTTGCTAAGAAATTCAAGCCCAACTCTTCATTGGTCCAGACATTTTTATGTTGTTCAAGTCACATGAGCACTCGAATAATCCGCTTGGAAATATAATGGTTAGAAAGTCTGCCACACACAGATGGTTCTGGGTTTGATTTGAGGCATGAATGAAGACAAATTTCCCAGTGCAATAAACAACTAATTGGGTAAACTATAAGACCTAGTAGGACACATGCAAAGGGAACCAGGACTTTGTCACTAGCCAATAGGAATTGTCTCTCCTAAGACAGACAGTTTACACTGAAATTACAATATTGATTTATTTCTGCACAGCGTTTAATGTTGATTTCTTTCAAAGTTCAAAAGCACAGTATATGCTGGTATATAAGATGGACATTTGGGTCTTTTTAAAAAAAATGAAAATATTACATTGCATCTAATGTACAGTACAATGATTATCTAGTATTATGACTAAGGGGCTGTCTACCAAAACTCTATATGCACAATTATAGGGCTTGTATGATTAGCACTGAGCAGTAGTTCCCCAAATACTCTTGTAAATCATTTGTCTTATAGTCTGTTTAGGTTGATTTGCAAGTTGACATTATAACTTAGAACTTAATTTGAACTTGATGATAAAAGTAAAACATAAGAGAATAATGAGATGATGAGATTCATGGATTTATTCCATGACAAAAGAACAAAAATTCATTTTGTTTTGTTTGTGATTGACAAGATCTGATATCTTTAGAGAAAGAAAGTGACAGACTGACAGAAAATGAACTACATATATTCCTTCTCGATTTAAATCAAGTATTAGTCAGATTTGAACATATGGGTGTTATGTCGGACAACTATTTCACGCTTGTAGCCTCACCTGTGTTGAACAATGCAGATGTTTCAAAGAAATAAGCCCCGATGGACTTGGCATATTCTTGAGCTTCAGTTGCAGACACTTTGCGTTTATGCTCCAAATCTTTTTTGTTTCCCAGTAGGCACATCACTGCAGTGAGAAAATTGGAAGAGTAAATAAAAACCTTTAAGTCATTATAACTGTTTTTTTTTCCTTGCAATTTTCATTGAAACAGTCTAGAATAAGTCTTGTAACTCTTGTTAAAGGTTCAAGCCTTCCATTAATATCTAAAAGGCAGCAGGCTCTACAAAGGAATATTTTTATGGGGATATATATAAATCACATTGTGATTGTTCACATCTACAATAGAACCTTGCATTCCATTGTATTTATCAAGTAGTATTTCACAAGTTGCAGTCAGAACAGAATAAAATATATGCACATTATATTACACAATTGGAAGGTCAAAAATATTTTTTATTACCTAGCAAACTCAATATCTCACTCCATTTTGCTAGAAATTGCTTCAATTACCTAGAAATAAGTATGCTATGATCTCTGACGATCTTGAATAACCTTCAAGGTCAATCTCACATAGCCTATGTCACAACTGGATGTCTTGCGAGTTTTCATGCCAAAGATGCGGTCAATGGGCCTTGTTCTAGCGTAATAGTACCATGGTCACACAAATAGAACCCAGCAATATTAGTATAAATATACATATTCATAAGACATTTAACAAATACTATTGAACAGAAAAAACATGTCAACTAATGCCTATAATATGTGATGCCAATAAATACAAGGAAATGGCAAAGAATGGCTTAAAATGAGATGTTAACATTATAAAAACTATTTTGACTGAATGTAGAAAGAAGGAAGGAAAACAAAACTACTCACCAATAGGAGTCTCAACATTTTTCTTCAATTCTGTTGAATACAAAAATATGTATTGATAGTTACTACCCGTGGAAAAAATTCATTAATAGGTTTGAATTTTTATGAGATGATATTTTCAGAAAAGATCATTCATTCACATATATATATATATATATATAAGCTGTAATGAATTTGGTAAAAATATCTATCAATATTTTTGTAGAGTTTTAACATTTTCCTCAAATTGGCTTACTTTCAGACTATTGATAACTTAAAACCTGTTAACACTGTAAATAAATGTTTATGCCTGATCAATTTCAACTGAGGCTTTATTAAAAAGTGAATGAAGAAGTCAATTGTTTTAAAGGGTAGGTAGACAATTTTATCAGCAAAATTTCTACCTTTAAGTGGATGAGTCTACTGTTATGGACAGAGGCACAAACAGAAAAAGTTGCACTGTTTATCATATAGATAGATTTATTTTTCTTGTAGACTTATTTTTTTTTACAATTCTTCCACAGTAAAATTACCAAAATTGCAATCAAGAATACAATTATATGAATCATGACACGAGGAGTGAGATAAGACATACCTTTGACCCAATCTTTGATGTCATAGTAACTGTCTTTGCATGTAATATCATAGACCAGCATAGCAGCATTGGCTTTTCTGTAATACATTGGAGCCTGTTGATGGTAGAATATATTACAAAGAGATGTTACTTCAATTTGTATTAGATCTGTTGATACATTCTTTACAAATGAAAAAAACATTTACATATATTCACATACAGTAAACCCTCGCTGTGACTAATAAGGGGAGAGTGGGTCATCGAAGCTAAAAGTTCATTAGACCCAATGGTTACCCCTCATTTGGTAAACAAGAAATAAGTCCAGCAGTTTGCTACATTTAACGAGCATCATTTAGTTTATTCAAAAGTAGTTCAGTTGACCCTCATTTTATTTTCAACCTTACCTTACCTTACATTGTTCGATAAATCCAAAGGGAGTCTCGTCAGCAAGGAAAATTTGAAAATGGTGGCACTACCCATCTTCAACAAAGATGGGTCAGTTCATCTGTGAAAGGATCCAAATTTCCAGTGTCAGCCTCTCTTTGGTTATGGCTCAGTTGACGACAACCCGTCGTCTCCTAAAACGCCAGTCAATCATCACTGCACTTGAAATTCTCATGGCCTGAACGAGTAGCCTCTCTGTAGCATGTTAGCACTCCCTCAGTTACTTCTACCACTGAGAGACTGCTTCATCCAGGCCTTTGAAGGATAGCCTACTTGACCTGAATAATTTGGCACCAGACTCAAGCTTCTCGACACTCTCGCTGATCTTGTCTTCTGGCTCCAGAATGTCATGGATTACTTTTCCAGTAGTTTGACCCGGCCCTTACCACTTTCATATTGCTCATTAACTTTCAGCTTCGACTCCAGAGATGATATATCCCTGTTGTGCTTCACTGAACAAGTAGACATAGGTGTACTGGATTTAAAAGCCATAACAGAAATGCACATCTATTCAACATCAACATATCTCATCAGTCTTGGTACACATGTGATTGGTTCTCGTATTTATCAGACTTTTTTTTGGTAAATACAAAGAAAATTCATTATTGTCTACATATTCGCTGTATTTATTTGATCAAATTCAATTTGTTAGATAAGAAAGTTTGTTGCAGTCCATGTCTTCACTGCATTAATATGGTCCACGCTTTTGCTGTATTTATCAAATTTCAGTAAACGAGGAGAAAATTTGTTATAGTCCACATGTTTGTAAGGGTTTACTCTATTCATATTATCCATTAAGGATTCCATCTGACAAAAACTATAAATTATCTGACTTTTATGGATGAAATACTATGTTCATCTATGCACAGTCATTTTCATGAATTGATTAATTAAGTATTCGTGCACACACAATGTAAACTGTTGAAAAAAAATATATCTTTGAGGTAAATAGAAGGAAAGATGTCAGAGACAGGAGACAAAAGAGAGAGAGATGTTAGATGAATATTTACCATGGATCGGAAACGTTCTTGCCCAGCTGTATCCCACACTTGCAGCTTAATCCTATACTTGTCCAATGTCCTATTGAGAGAGGAATCGATTTATCAAGTATTAAAATCAAACTTTTTTTTTTCTCATGAAATAGACTTGCAAGATTACCTAATGTTACCAGGGAAAAGACAATGACTTTGATAAATTCGCTATATCAGCTTTTAACATACATTAAAAAAAGACATAACAATCCAGTTGCTGTTATATAGCTTGGTGCAAGGCTTTAATGTAATATCTTGAATATGTTAGTAAAATAGTTATCACTAGCAACCTCCAAGCTCAAAAGATTTCCAAGGTACTGACACAGTCAATATCATTTGGACAAAAGTTATATTTGAAGAAAGCTGTACATTATTGCACATATATACATTTATACAGGGTCATACAATATACATTCTTCTCACAATATATGAATAAACATCATAAATCATAGTAAAAAAATTTATAATTATAACTATTACTTGAAAAAAAAAAAAAAAAAAAAAAAAAGTAATGGATAAAAACGGAGCTAGAAACAAGGTCTTTTTTCTGGAAAGTATCCAGTCATTTTGAATATCTTGAAAACCAGTTGCACAGCCTTAAAACAACTTGGCAAACAATCATAGGGATCCTAACCATACATGCATGAATAGACTCTCCAGGAGGGTTACTCAGTCAAGCACTGAGATGCCATTAAATGAGCTTGTGCACTAGGTGACTGTCACATTCACAATGACTAAGCCTGCTCATTCTTCACATCTCAAACATTTTTTCCCCAAAAAAAACATTGCATCGACCATCTCTGTCAGACTCTTCTCTCTCTTCAGTTCAGATTTGTCCCTCTATGAATTCTGGTTTCCCCCCACCAAAGAGATTTCAGACAATAAACGAGATTAAGAAAAACATGCAATACGGCAGGAGGCAATTTAGAGAGGGCTTTGCTGACTTTTTCAAAAAATGGTAGAGATGCTTGGGTAAGTGTTAGACGTCCCAAGCGGAGTACTTTGAGGAGTATTCATGTACCATTGCCCTAGGTAGGCTTTTTTTTGTTAATTTTCAAATAGCTAGATACTTTCAAGACAGACCTTGTATTATATAATGTGTGTTTGTGTGAAGATAACTTTAAAAGCATGCTTGTATATAAATAATCAATTATTGATTCACCAACCAAGAAGTGTGGCTAACATAATGATGATGATGATGATAATAATAATCAAAAATTGATTCCCACAAGCATTTTTTTTCTTCTGACTTTCAACCTTTTTATCTTGAAAGGATATATGTATATGCGTATGCATGTTTAAAAGGTGTTAAACAATATAATAAGAAGAAGATATGAAAATATTTTGTCAACTAAGAACTTACAATTTATATGTGAAGAAGGAAGCTCCAATCGTGGGACTGACATGTTTGCTGAACATGCCACCGACATATCTGATCACAACACTCGTTTTGCCCACGGCTAAAAGAGAATGGGGAGAAAAACATTTGGTGAAAAGCCACAAAAACAAACAAAAAAATCTTTAAAAACAAAATAGTAAATGAAGAAATCTATCAAGTGGATGAAAGCAAGACTAATCAAAGTAGTGTTTACTAGTCATAAAACCTTTAGGAATCTCCTGGTCTTTTAGTGATATGAATTTGCCTTTTTCTTCAAGAAACAACTTATTCATTAGTGAGAAGTAGGCCACATAGGTAGAACAAGAAATCACTAAATTCAAAATGTTCTTCTAAAGAGAAATGTTAGAATGAATGATTCAGTTGCAGTGATACCTCACTTCATAACTACAGTAGTCCCCCTTGATAATGCAAGTGTTGGGGCCCAAAGACAAATGTGTTTTAACTGAACTATAGGATATCAAGTCAATAATGAGTGCAATACAAGTTCACTGGTGGACAAAGATGTTTTCATCACACAAAGAAATTTTGTGTAAAACACCATGTAATTATATGTTAATTACTGCAAATTGGAGGAATTAGATATTTTAGTCATATCAAGTTAGTTTTTTGATGAAATTCTGTTTTCATGGACAAGTAGTTGAGTGAGTAATATATGCAAAAATGGAGTCCATCTCAATCACCTTTTATTGTAAACTGCAAAGTAGCAAATGGTGCTATATCAAAGGATTACTGTACTTTGAAAAGTTCTGATCTCCAGTTGGTTAATAAAGTCACATTCTTTTCACACTTACCAAAAACTCAAATGCCAAGTTTTCTTTGCCATCAAATTAACCTGACCAGCTAATCTACGTGAAATGTAATCTACATGTTTGTCAGTTGGTTGATGATATGGTTCAACTTTTAAATTCATAAAAAAAAAAAAAAAAAAAAAAAAAAAAAAAAGGAGAGAGTCAATTTCAAGAGAAATAACTTCTGGGAAAAAAAAATTTTTTTTAATTCCCTTTTGAACACAAGGTGAATTAAAAAAATTTCTTTTATTCAATTCACAGAGGAGTTCCATTCAATTTCAACCGGTGTATGAATTTAAGAGTTAATCTCTCTGATAACAAAAATGCATATCACTTAAAGACTGGGAGATTTCTCAAGGTTTTTATGAGTAGTAGCCACTACTTTGGCAAGCCTCACTTTCATCCACTTGGCAGATTTCTTCAATGTAGCCCTATGTTCAAATATTGGCAAATCATAAAAAAGATCTTAGTATTCATTAGTCAGTGCTACTTATCATCCCAGCCAGGAATTCAAATGAGGTAATTCCATCAGTTGACCCATTTCCTACTTTTTCTTTTTGTCTTTGGAATACAAATAACATTGATTCGAACTAGCCTCGTTCTAATTTTCTTTAGGATTTTTTAGGCACAAAACAAACAGATTTCAAAAGAAAAAAAAATTCTGTTTACTTTTTTAAAAACTAAGTTATGGAAATTTCATAGAAATATCTTACTTAGGAATTAAAAAAAAAAAAAAAAAGAAGAAAACTTGGAAATTGTCTCAAAAATAGCACTTTTAAGAAACTTTTTGGTATTTGATTGATTATACAGTTTTTTAGGTTTCCAGATAGCTAAACCCAGATGAGAATGCGTGCATGTGGAGAGTATGTGGGAGGATGAGGGTCACTTGATTGAACTGCCAGGAATGTGATAAAATGAACATGAGGCCTTTGAATTTTTGACTGGGATGGCTGGGATGAAAAGTAGCACCCTTTATACATTATCTTCTCTCTTTCTCATGAATATAAAGTAATCAAGTTTCTTCTGAAAACTAAATTCCAAAACGATGTTATTAATTGTGGGACAGTCCTACCAAAATGCACGAAGTGAGCTAGTCTACTCAAAAAAATCCCGAGCAAAAGAATAATTTAGAGCTTTATTCTTTTACTGCCAACTTTAATTTTTTTTCTGCATTAAATTAATAATTGTTTTTCATTGTCCCCAAAAGTTCTTATGTAATTCTTAGATTGGGTAATTTCCGGATCCAAGAAATCTCTTTGGATTAATCCACTTATTTTGCTGTTCTTTTTCTAATGAAAATATTCGAGTGAATAATCTCTGGTCTTCCACAGTATTTTTTTGTCGAACATCAATTTTTTGCAAAGTTATAATAGAAATGGACAATGCTGGAAACAGTCAAGCCTGTGATGAATAGTTAACATTCAAAGTAGACCTTTGAGTGAGAAAATTTGATTTGATGTGGACACTAATAGAATGATTGCCAATAAAACATATCCTTTATTCACAGATCATAAATTCTTGGTCATTTTTACATACTAGAAATCTACAAAGGTCTGTAACCCTGAAATACCTCTAAAGATATATATGTTGATTATATCAAAGGCAAACAATTGTACAAGATGGATAAATCCACTGCGAAAGGAGGATTTTGATATCTCAAGGTCAGCTCTCCACCGAATGTCAACTAAAAGTTCAACAAATGTAAGCAGTTTATACTCCTCAAACTCGACTTCCAAGAGGCCTGCAACAAGTTACAGCCGGTGATCAGCTTGAATTTCCGTCTTCAGAAACTCAATTACATCAATAGGTAGCAGGATAAGTAGTTGTAATTTATGGGCCAATAAATCTGTATACCTTGATCAGTGACCTGATACTTGTAAATGATATGTTCTGATGAGGCAGCTGCCTTCCTCTGTCACAGACAACACAGACAAATGGCTGAGCCAAGTGAGGAGGAATGTTATGTGCACTTGGTATGTAAGCAATTGTGTCAGAACAGTTGTCCTAATCTTTGCCAATCAGTCATTCGGCCACAGCCCAAAGCTACTTCCTAGAGAACCAAAAAGTGTCACACACTGGCAGACATGTTTACCAATGACTCACAAGTCAGAGTGATTATGTTCAGTCACTTGGATTTTATGCTAATCCAACTTCATTTTGCAGTTAATGTTGCATTGGAACTGAAAAAGAATTTCATGCCAAAAATATTTAAAACTTGAGAAATGTTAAATTTTTCAGAAAAAGATATGCATATAAGTTATCTATCCCTATAATCAATTTTGAACTGATGCAATAGATTTGAAGAAATATTAAAATCGTCAGTTAAAAGTTTATCAACACTTCAGGCATCAATGTTCTTTTCACTGACGTGTATATGCCAAGAATAGAACGATGAGGATTCCCCAGAGACTAAATAGCATTACTGGAAAGCAGGTATTAGTCACAGTAATGTGTGGAGGACAAAATGAAGATAAATGCATTTTCAAAATGGGGGGTTACATAATTAATGTCATTCAGTGCTCAACAGGTTAAATAAAAAAATGTTATTGTCCTTTAGCACTGGATATGTTATTTAATGTAATCAATGCATGATAATTCTTGAATTATTAAAAGATTAAATTTCTACATGGCACAAAGAGAAATATAGTCACAGTGAGTCAGTATTTTAATGAAATTCTGCTGTTCAAGTCAACTTCCTACGTAATCTTTAAATTGAGAATTATTATTTATATGTGAGTCACATATCAATCATTTGAATTGAATAGAAACTATAGCAAACAGATGATAAATTCCACTTATCTAAAGCAACCTTTCACACATCATGCACAAAAGCAAGTCAAGAGACACTTCAGACTATTCAATAAAATTCAATGCATAATTAACACAGAAGTATAGAAATCACTTATTCAAAAGTTGCTCAGATATTACATACACATATATTAAAGAGATGTATATTCTGTTGAGAAAATATTAGATTACTATGGTTATATCAACTGTGAAAGTTAACAGTTATATGAATGTCAAAAAGTTTTTCATTCAGACCAAATTTGATAGCATTCATAAGAAAGGAAGGATAGAGAGAGTAGGCGAAGACAAGAATTTTTTTTTTTCTTTTTTATGTCAAACCATGTCAGATAATTCCTTTTTTTTTCTTTCTAAGTACTAGAATTGAAAAATAGAAAGTACAAGAAAGAAAATAATAGAAGATAGAAAGAAGGAAAGAAAGCAGACTAGTGTTTATCATTAATATATACACTTCATATATATAACTTTTCCATTCCCCAATGGATTATATAAGATTTTGGATGATTTTATTTTGTTTTATTTTTATGCAATAATTATGTTTTTGTTTTGGATGTTTTAATGGAAAACAAATGGTTTTATCAAAGAAACAAATGTTGCCAAATGCTTTCAAAAATGGTACATAAATGGCACAGGTTTTGAACAGAGTCTCTTCTTTTTCTAGTATAATTAAAAATTAACTGTCAATGTTTATATATAAACATTTGATTCTATTTCTGTCAAAGGGGGAAAGGGAGTAATACATAATTTTTAAATCAGAAAAATAAAACCCAAAACAATAGCCTAATTATTACTCTTAACTTATGAGCAGAGGATTGTGAATACAGACAACATCAGTTACCAGAATATATTATGTCATGGCCAATCAATGGGCAACATCTTGTTGACACAATAGAGAAATGAGATTATTTTACTATTTGGAAATCTAGAAATAGGTCAACAGGTTGTTAGTTTTGGTATTGATGACAATTTTCAACAGTATATTTGTTTGTCTGGATTGAATATAATGAGTTCTTTGAACAGTGACAAGTACTACGTAATTCTTTAGCCAGACCACCAACCATCAACTATATTGACTAAGCAAGAAACAAAATTGAATGGCATTGTATATCAGTATCAAGGAAAAACTTAGCTTCTTACATACCTGGAATATAAGCAATGGTATTTTATAGCCAGACAGAAAAGAAAGTTGGTAGTTTGATCTTTCTCAAATTTATTACAAGCTGTTTATATATTATACCAACCACAATAATGGCCAAGTAGGTAGTCCAGAAAAAAAGAGTATTTATGACCGCATATTGTGCCAACTTTGAGGGGATTTTTTTTGCATTTTTTTCAAAGAACTGAATGGTCAACCTGGCATTCATGAAGTACCTCCTTGGTCCTTTTGCTTCCTGCTCTTGTAGTTTGCTGCTATGTCCCTGCATACGATTGACAAGTGGTGGTTGTAATATGATCTTGTTTGGGCATAACATGCAGTGTGTGGATTTGTCCAGCTTGTGTTGACCTGAGACGATGCAGAATATCTCGAGGAGATCAACACGGGTTCATCTGCACTTCAGTTTCCAGGTTCAACTTCTGGAGTAGATCTGTATAACTTGAATGCCGGATTTGGGGATTATTTGTTTGCTCTGCATTGCACATGATCCACTGCATCTATGCTGTACTTATATCTGGAAGACCATACGCTTGAAGAAAATTACAAATGTGGATGGACCAATGGCTTGGAGTAAAATGAAACTGTATGGATTGAAGAGTTTAAATGCAGGTCTGATATATCCAAGGGTGGGGTTTGCTTGGTTTATTACTTTGATCTGACAGTGATATGTAAATGTGAGATTGTGAGCAATGTGAACTCCAAGATCCTTTTTCCAACTTTAGTTAACTTCAGCGTGCGAAGAGTTTCAATTTCATTTGTCACTCTGTATTGGAATTGAGCATTGGATTTCTTTAAGATCTAGACATTTTGATTGATGGAAATACATACATATCTGGAGTGCCCACTTCTTTGACTATTCAAATTTAATGAACTCATGAGTTGGTAATATGATGATACATTTCATTCAGTTGATATTTACTGTTTTGGAAAGGTGAATATCCTACAACAATTAATTTGTTTAGTGCCTTGGAAGATTAGACACATTCCCCCATGGAAAATAGTATGAAAATATCAAAACAATTTGGATGACGGAGGAAGTATTCTTTTTTTTTTTTCTTGCTCCACAAATATTAGCCAACTACTAGAAACTACTCGGATATAGAATCCAGAATAGTTGCATGGTTTGTCCATCCCTAAAACTAGATTTGGTTATAGGACTATAAGGGGAGGAAAAAGTTCAGAATCCTGCTGTCTTTTTATATTTGACAATCAAGCTGGGCAAAACTTTATATAGGTTGTACTAAACAAATAACTATTTGAATATATGCACCAGGTAAAACGATTTGGGGGGGGGGGCACCTAAGTTATTGATCAACTCTCCAGAATGTTTATAAATCCTCAGCAACTATTGAATAAACAAATCTTTTGTATGCATTATCATTTCTCGAATGTTTTTATATTTCCCCTCATACTATTCTAGAGTCAGCCAGTGCTATGAATGTCAATAATGAAATTTTTTCCCTATCCCAGATCAAACCTGTTTAGTCAGGTACTTGTATATAAATGTTTACTTGGGGTACTGTGACAATTTTTTTTCTTTTTTGCTACATCATTGTGCAAATATGTTTGCGCACATTTTGAAATTGAAATGATGTTGATATTGGCAATTGTTCATCTTCAAGATAAAAGTAAAAGAGGAGATTCAGAAGCTGCTAGGAAAGGCCTCCTAAGAGATGGACAGATCAAGTTAAGCATATATATGTTAATTGTTGAATCTACTGAACTAGAAAACTTACCATTTACAGTATTATTCCTGTTTTCAATATTGACTGCAAAGTAATATAACTAAAGAGAGCATTTTGGTTATTACTTCCATCAACAAAGTTGGACAGGGATTATGTGCTCATCCATGTTTGTGGGTCTGTTGGTTTATCTATCCATACACCTCCAAAAGTTCTCAATGACTTTCAATGACATGTAGTGGAAGTAGAGGGAAGGGGAGCCATAGGCCAAGGGCTAATTGATTGAATTTGAGGGCAAACCCCAGAATTGTTTGGATTTTGTTATCATTCCAAGATATAACAGTTTTTAAGCTTTTTGGATGTAATAACTCGGTAATGATTTCATCACACTGACATCATCATAATGGAAGTAAAGTGTGATTGTGCAATAATAGAGACATCACTGTTTAGTCAGGAATCTGTACCTGGAATGTTCAGTTTTTAGTGATAATAGCATTGGTGGAGATAAGTGCATTCCAAGAGCTCCCTAGTTGGTTTTTTCCTCCCATCCACTCACAATGATTAGCAGTGTGCATTTGTTGTCTGTCACACTTATATTATCAGAATGTCAGGTGATGTAACTTAGTAGAGAGAGAATTCTAGGAGTCACAAAATTTGATAAATTTTATTTTTGGTTTAGTTTGATATTCAGGAAATATTGAATGTAAACAAGAAAATGCTGCACAGCATAATTTTTTTGATATTTTACAAGTACAAAGCAATTGCATAATTACTTAATTATAGCCATCATTTTTTGGTGGCAACGGTAAACTAGTAATTAATAATCTTACCCAAGTGGAGACGGAATTATAATACCTGACCTAATAGGCTGTCGGCTGGAGGTATACAGATAACCATTGAACTACATATTAATACAAGATCATACATAACTTTTTAGGGACAGGATGATGATTAGCATGTGGTTAAGCTTTGGCAGTTACAAATGGCACACCCAATTTTTTCCCATCAGACACAGGAGACTTTGTATTTGACACAAGTAATTTAAAACAGTACATGATTCATACCTCAAGATGTTATATTCATCCCTTTACTGTGAAATGCATTAGAAAATAGAGCAGAAAAAAGATTTATTCATTTTACAGCTTTTTTCAGTCAAGCTATCAGTCAAATAGGTATTTATTCTTACAGTGGATTACAATCAAGGAGATAAACTCACTTTTACATAGTCTCATAATGAAGGAGATAGAGAACAAGAAGACTCTTTCCAACTATAATGAAACTTGTAATTTTGCATCACAGAATAACATGTGAGGATCTGTCGCACCCTGGGGATTAATGATATGCTACAAGGCAACCAGCTCCTAAAGGGAGTGTACAATATAGTTTGTCGTAAAATAGGAGAGGTAACTGATCTGCCTTATAAATAGTGACAGACATAACTTATCTAAAACAATAGTCTTTGTATGTACTTTTGCTGAGAAATATGAGGTCATGATAAAGCTGCTATTTTGAGGGGAAAAAAAAAGAAAAAAAAAAAAAAGGAAGCTTGCACTGCATGTATAGAAGAAGAAAAAAGAATAGTAATTTTGGTTGGCGCAAATAGCTCCAGATATAGGATAAGATACAAAGAATGTGCCATATCCCTTCAGGACGTAAGCGATCAGAACTCTCCTCAGCTTTAAACTGTACATAATTGTTCTTGAAGGTGATGGTGGAGTGGTTTTCCATTGCTTTCTCCACATTTTTGATGTCTTTACTTCATAGGAGTTCAAACTAAAAGTTAGATTAGGATTTCTAAGTGAAAAAAAAATGTTGATTATCAGGCATATATCCTATTTAGGAAAAGTACTTTTTGGGGGGAGGGGGTATCTAGATGAAAAAAAGTTATTAATAAAAAATCCAAATAATCCCAAGTAATCATAAATAAATCATAAAAACAAAAAAATCTAATATATTTGATTAGACATTAGACTGATTGAGTAGAAAAAAAAAATTTCTGTCAATCCTGGATCTGTCTCCACTTGTAGAATATATATTTTTTTAATTCACAAACTATTATTAAGCAATTTTTACATCATGCAGACACTGATAATAAAACTATACAAGAAATTTCAAACGTTATTTTCAAAAAATGATAAGAATCCTTTTTTCTTTTTTTATATCTATATCATGGCATACCTTTCAATTATCATTTTGTAAAAAAGATAACACATGCCGAAGAGTTGGAAGTGAAGAGAGAAGTATGATCTGTGAAAATTTCATATAAAAATGAGGCTTGGGAAGTCTTTTGTTATTATGCTGCAAAGACAATCAATGTTTTGTTTTTCTAACTATCAAGATTCAGATAGGAACCAGTCAATCAATACAATAAACTTTGATCTTTTTAAAACTAGGACAACAAACTGACAGCTCACCCGCTATGCAGATACCAAATAGATTAAACACTGATTCACCCAGACTAGTGTCCTCATCTTAATTGTTATAGTTATAACATTTTGGCTATTGTACATCAGGTGTTCGTCATAGTTTCTGGGAATTTTGAACTAAATCCTCCATTTAATCCACATTCTCATTGTACAGTCCATGCTAAAAGATATCTCACTTCGGTTATTTCTTCCAAGTCAATTTGTCCTTGTGATGTTGCTTTTCATCTACTAAACCGACTTTTTTTTCTATCCTACCTCGGGATCGGAACTCATAATCACCAGGTTACTAGATAAGCTTAACCAATATTAGGCCAATCAAGTGGTAGAAACCTGTAGCCTTAAATCTAATGTAACTTGTCTGCCTCTTCCTCTAAACTAGACTTTTTGCATAATCCTTAATGTAATCAAGGGGTGGAATTTTAGAGTCCTAGGCTTGATATGCCTTCTGACATTGGAAAGTCATTGATTCTAAGATGACATTCTACTAAGCTAGCTCAAATGATATACAATGATAAGCAATAATATATTTCACAATGCTGAAAAAAATCTTTTTTTTTTTTAATTGGAACTAATAACATAACAATAAGAACATATCTTCAAGTTCTTGCAGCACAATGATTATATATTTGAGGTATCAAGGAAATCATAAATTTCATAACAAGTGAAACAGGTTACCTATCAGGCTTTTCATCAACGTTCAAACTGTCAATTTTGTTGGATCTACTGTTTGTTTATTTCAAAACAAGATGACCAATAGGGTTACCCTCAGAAATTAGTGCCATCTGATGTGAGCAGAATAAACCAAGATTTTTTCGCAATTGCAAAACATTAAAAAAAAAAAAAAGAAAGAAAGCAAGAAGAGAATCTATACAATAGTTAGTATTTATTAGTTACCTCCCTTGACAAATTGGTCATCATAATATTGATAGGATTTACTGTGAATGCTGAACCAAACCTATTAAGTTGCAAATCACCTAGATTTGTTTTCCATTCTATAAGTTGGCACATTTAAGGAGTACCTTAATTCAAAACATCTGGCAACAATGCACCATATCAGCTACTCAGAGGTCACAAGAATCATTATTATCAGAATAAGTGTGAACGCTAACTCCATACTTATTTCAAAGTTGCAAATCACAGAAAGAAATTTCACATTATTCAAGTTGATGCATTTTAACTGGAATTTAATTGAACACCACTTGCTACAATGCTTCCTTTCGGTCACTTGGAGGTCACAAACAAATAAAACCAGACTTCCAATATCATATATAGAGAATAGAAGAGAAACTTATTTTCAAGCCTCAAAAAGGCCATGAAAAATCCCTTTTGTTTATGCCAAAGAAAAGCTTGGTGATTTTTTCTGATTCCAATGTACAGCAAATTTCAACTTTCAACAATTTTCTAAAATATCTCAGTAAGGTTTACAAGTGAAATTTAATAGAAAACAAAATTGTGAGACAGTCTTCAATGTTGAAACAAAAGAAAAAAAGGCAAAGAAATCAATAGAATGTTATCAGCCAAATGTTTACCCAAATGGTTCTATGAGAAATAAACCATATTTAGGTTTTCAAAGCAGACTGAATATAAGAGACAATCCAATAAACTGCCCTGCTATTTATACATAGCCTGAAGAAGGAGGGTGAAAAGTATATTTATCCCTTTCCCAAGGTCATTAGTGCAAAGTGAACAGAAACAGCCTCAGCTGAAACTGTCCACTGATCCCATTTCCCTGCCAATACAAATATCCAATAAACTTTCATTACTACACTTACTAAACCTACGCAGCTTCTCATCAAGAGCAGAGGCATAGTGGGAGGGTGCAGTCGCCCCTGTTCACAGACGTGAAAGGGGGCGAAATTTCCTCAGACCTACAATGCCTATTAATTAATAATTATGCCCTCCCCTAAAATATACTAAAACTGATCACAGACACTGTCTTTCCCCAAGTGCTGAGATCCATTGCTACACTACTTATTAAGAGTAATACAAAACTGTTGATTAGATGTGTTCTTGCAATTTTTCTAAACTAGTTTCTACCACCTATATGTATGGCTTAATATCGTTTCTTTTTTTCAAATAAAGTCTTCAAAAGATTAGACACTTGTTGCTCCCTAGTTCAAATCTTATTGGCATTTTTTTTAATTGAACTCTCCAAAAATTAGAGATCTATGTTACGAGAAATAAGATCTTCAAGTGCATCAAAATATGCATGACTTTATAGTTTCGATAAAAGTTGTTTATTCAAAGAAATGAGAATGAAAAGGAGAAAAATCAAGTTGTGAAACTGTAAAAACAGTTGTTTTCTTTCAAAAATCAGGAGGTGACAAAATCTCTCTAGTTTCCTGTCTTGCAAATCTAAGCAGTAGTTGAAGTCTAGACTTAGATTACGTAGGCAAGTTACTGAAAATACTTTTGGGTGGGTGTGGCTTATTTAATTGTTGACAAGAGAATGCTAATAACAATACCAGAAGGAAAATTTTCTACGCATTTTCGCATTAGATTAATTGGAGAAAGGAGTAACTAGAAATTAAAAACAAGGAAGTAAATAAATATATGAAGCGTAATTAGAAATTTCAATCCTTGTTCTTCTGAAAAGCTTAAATTCCATTCGATCATGACAATGTCTTTATGAAAAATCAATTAATCAATACATAAACAATATAAAAAAATTTCAATCTTAGGTTTATGATCAATGTCTTTAAAAGAGGTCTTCTGTTTCAACAACTTTTTCTAAAATTTCCAAATAAAAATTAGAGCAGAAATGTTATTCATTACGGAAGAACAACAATTTTATTCAATAACTAGTTTCTTAATCCTCATCGGGAAAATTAGGGGATTTACAGGTTTCCCCCTGCTACATGAAAGTAGAGTGGTCCAATAAAATCTTTTTGTACACTGCACTGGCACAAAGCAAAGAAGCAAATACTCTAAATTTACATGGGGAAATTGTTTTAGCATCCTCAGACCCCCCCCCCAAATGGTGCAGTTGAGTCATTTCAGGTGCAGTAGATCAGGGTATAAAAGAGAGAGAAAGAATGATTGGCTGCTGAATGCTACATTCATCTTTTGGAAAAGAAAAAAAATGGCATAAAGCAAACTTTTCAAAAGTGCGGATTACCTGTATTTAGATGATTTTTTTTTAGAAAAGTGACTAAAACATTTGTTTCAGTAAAGGAATCCATTGTTTTAAATGGTTGGAAGCAAAAGTCTTTATCAGCAAACTTGTTACCTTTCAGTAGAAGAGTCAATGGTTACAGACAGAGAACCAAGAAAATCACTGTTTATTATATAAGTAGATTCCATCAAATGGTTTTATTCATAAGACAAAGATATCTTTTGTTTATCTCCATGGTAGTTCCCAAGTCTTTTTTTCATAATGAAAAGTTATTCAAGATGAAATTGATTTGGGCATTTTTTCTTTCTCCTTAAATTTTATGGGATCCCAAAGACTTCATGTAGGATAAAAATCCGCAACCATTCTCATCTTTATGCCATAAAACTAAGTGTAGTATAGATAGCCACTACTTTCTCCTTTGAAAAATATTAAATTTGAATTGAGTCAGCCAAAGTTGTAAAGGGAATTCTTGCAGAAACAATCTTCCTAACACTTATCATTAGACAATAAATAATTGTCTATGTCAAAAGATGTCGGCTTTCACTCTCCCCCTCTTTATCAAAGATATGAACACATTAACAGTCATTGTTTTATTGAGGTGCTTATTGCACACATTGTAAAAAAAAAAATTAATTTAAAATCAAATTAAACTATTCAATCTCCTATCTTATCATTTTTTTTTTTGCAGTTAGATAGAAAAAAAAAAAAAAATGAATAGCTAGTCGCCGAACATGAAAAACTAATCAAACATTTCAACTCAAATAAAAGATTATCACTTTTTTGATATTTGATAGTTTATGATAGTGTAGTTGTAAATATATTTACATTTTTGTGTGTGTAGAGAAGGTGGTCCCGATTGAATATTGTTATGCTTCACACCCTCAAAAACGGCACACAAATGAATAAAGGAGAATTAATGAAAGGAAAACATGAGTACAAAAAATGAATTAAAATTGCGATTTTACGCTACTTATCTATAGAATTACACTCGTTTTGACGACGTACTTGGTCCAGCCCGTTTAGTGCAGGTACTTCATCTAGTTTAAAAAATTTTGCAATTGCATAAACAATATCTACGTCAACTTAAAATTCATAAAACTATTAAACGTACACAACAATAAGTATTTACAATTTTACACAATATACACTCCTGAAAATTTCAACAGAAAGATTAAAAAAAATATCTTAGTTAAAATGCTCTTTCCACAATTTCAAAATTATTTAAAAAATTATCTGAATTAGTGCCATTTTTAACGTGACAAGCCAACTTATTCAAAAATATATAACACTTGAAAATATCTAATTGTTATGTACATTTTAGTTTTTGAAACCTATAGATTTCCAGTACTTAGAAATATCAAAAACATCATGTTAGTCTGCATTTTCTTGATTATGTTCAACCAAAACTAATCTGGATTTTTCACGCATTATAATTTTTTTTAAATAAGGATGACTTCTCTGGAATTAGCATTTGTTAGCCATCACCCTTGTCGAATGTTACAGACAAAAATATAGGCATACACGTGGCGCGTTGTATTTCGTAGATAATAATTTCATTTTGTTGTATGGAGTTTGGCCATAGAGTGCCAGTACTAATACTAATAACAATTGAAGTATCTTCAGTTGATAAACACGTCTACTATGTCCTATTTCCACGCAGTTGATAGATAAAACAACCCATGTTTTCTTGAATAACAATATAATAAAAAGTCGGGGTCTTCAATTTGCGAATGTAAACAACGTTTGATAATGGATTCGAGCATTCTGCATGAAAAAATATTCAGTACATGTGAAAAGCTAAATGAAAAAAAAAACTAATAATTATCTCAACGTAGTCACCGAGAAATTGTGGTGTTGGTGAGGGAGTGGTTTCCGAAATGATTATTTAGTGAAAGAAAACTTTCTTCGACATTGTCATGTCAGTACAATCAGTATTCCCCTTCCCCGTTTTTAATAATAATGCAAGAATATCCTTTACAATCAGTTATTTACTAAGTTTAGTTCAGTTTTGGCACAAGACCAAAATAATGGTGAGAGCGACAGTACCCCCCCCCCCGAAAAAACGAAAACATTTCAATAACTGGTGACAGTACATATTTGTTTTGTTTTTTTAAAATGGTCTCATTGATTTTCTAAACATTAAACATGTACTTTTAAAAAAGCTTTTCAATTTTTTGACTTATCCAAGAATTTTTTGATAAGTGATAACCTCACGCAACTAATTCACGTTTCTATGTAGGTATTTAGGACTCTTATATTCTTAGAAGCATTTTTCTACTTTTAGCCATAATAAGCCAAGTTTTTTTTCACCTAACCTCAGTATAATTATTTATTCACGTAATCAAAAATCATCAAAATAATCGAGAATTTAGAATGATATAACTCATTTAGAAAAGTATGCGTCCACTTCATCATTATAGTTACATTATAAACAGAAAACCTCCAAAAACCTTTGAAAATTAACTTTCCCTTGACTCTCCTTATGGATTGAATGCACAAAAATACTCGTAAAAACATTTTTTTCTTTCCATTTTAAAGAAGTCATATCCCAATCCTTTAGCCTTCCACTTATCAAATGTAAATCCTAAAGAAATTTACTTGTGACCATTTTATCGTGAACAGGTCTTGTTCAAAAGTTCCACTAGTTATTTCAAACGATGTTATACCTCAAACTAAATTTTTTCAAGTCTAACATGTGTGTTTGTAGCATACTTAAAGTCTTGAAAAGGTCGTCTGGAAAAAAAATGCTATATTCTTATTATTTGATAAATACTAAAACCTTGCATTCAAATAATTGCTAAAAGACTTCGTTCGATAGATTTTATTTACGGAGAAAATAAAAACATAGAACCAAACCTTAAAAAAAAACAAGAGAAAACAGTCGTCTATTTTTAGCATATACCTCTTGTTTTTCTACTACCTTTTCCCCTCAAAATAGATTTTAATAAAATGGAACTAAATAATAATTGTGTTCAATTGATTTTGAGCCTTTCAAACATCATTTGGATGCGAACAATGAAGTATTATTAATGTCCAAGTCTAAGTGTGAAAAGTTTAACCAAGTGAAGGGTGACCGATATTCATTATCAATTTATTTTTTTAGAGGCTTGGTGGGAAGAAACGATATATTTTCCTCTTAGCTAAGAGAAAATTTTTTCGATTAAATCATACGTATAAGAAATATCCTCGATTTCCGAATACATTTTAATAGATCCTGTCATCTAAAGACTAAAAGAGAGAAAAAGAAAGATGGACAAAGACGGAGAAAGTTGTAGCCTACACTTTGACCACTTTACTACTACGAGGTGTTCAATAACTTCCAACTTTTGTGGATTTGTAGATTATCCTAGTTTCCTGAGGAGGATAAATACTCTTACCTTGAGATCCTAGTAGTACAATTTTCGCCTCTATCGTCCGATTAGAGTCCACTTCGCATTCCATCGTGTTGTTATTCATCGTTTCGGGATAAAAAAAATGAAGCCACCACTGTTTGGCGTCGCGTCCCTTACGACACCATCTTTGTTTTGATCACGTGAGCAGGCGGACTATGAAGGGAATAACGGAATGGATTATTCTGTTCATTCTCATCATCATCATCATCATCATCATCATCAGTCTTATATCGTCCGTCGTTGGACATACACCTTCCCCAGGATTCGCCACACACCTCTATCGTGGGCATCGCGGAGCCAGTACTTTCTGAATTTGTCTAGTTCGTCTCTCCATCTTGTATTCTGCCGGCCTCGGTTGCACATGTAATCTCTGGAGATCCATGTTGTAAGTCGTGATGTTCACTGGTTGTCAAATTTTCTTGCAACATGGCCGGCCCATTGCCATTTGAGTTTTTTTTTAGTGAATTTTATGATATCTCTGTTTTCTCCCTGATATACTGTGCTGTCCTTTGATCTCTCCATGTGAAGTCGAGCATGATTCTCCCATGTGCATATTGCGTGCTTCTCAGCCTGCGTATCTGTCTCTTGGTTAGGTTCCATGTTTTAGCTCTATAGGTGACTATCGGGAGGATGCATTGATTGTATACTCTTCTTTTTAGGATTAATAGGATTTTCTTGCTCTTGAAGGTTGAGATTGCTCTGCCAAAATTATTCTTCGCTTGATTTCTTCTTTTGTGGGTTTCATGGAGATTCGTTGTTCTAAATAGATGTAGTGATCTACTTTCTCCATTTTGCATCTTCAATTTTGATAGTTGTGATCTTATTTCCGACTGGGTTGTTGCAAATGACCTTCATTTTACTGAAATTAATGAGTAGGCTGACAGAGTGATGGCCTTCATAACCATGAGAATTTCCACTGAGTCGAAAGCCTTCTTGAAGTCTATAAATGCTACATCAAGTGGCATTTTGTATTCTGCTACTTTTTCTTTCAGCTGATTTATTGAATGAAGATGGCCCATGGTTGAGTTGCTTCTTCCGAAGCAAGCTTGTTCCCATGGTTGGTTTTTATCTGGTATTTTAGTGATCTGGTTGGTGATGATTTTTGAGAAACGTTTGTAGATGCAGTTGAGTAGGTTTATAGATCTGTAGTTGTTGAGGTCTTTCGGGTCTCCTTTTTTCAGTAAAAACATTATGAGTACTGTCTTCTGGGACCTTACTTTGTTTTAGACATAAGTTGAATAGAATAGCTAGTTTTTTTATTGACGATCTTGCCAACTTTTTTTAGTAGATCGATGATGATGTAATTTGATCCAGAAATTTTTTTTTTTACATCCCATTGTGTAACTTCTGGGAAGTCCTCGGATGGATTGTTCACGTCTTGCTTATCCAGTTTTTATGTTTAGTAGTCCATGTCTTGGAAAGTAGAGTTTTTGGAAGAATTTTTCGGCGCATTCAACAATCCTGTCTCTGTTGTTACATCTCCGTTTTCTTTGAGTTTGCTAGTTATTTGTTTCTGTCCTGTTCATTCTATTATTTGTTTATTCCAATAAAAAAATCTGTTTCACTTATTTTTTAACTATTAAACTATAATACTCCTATATTGGGATTTCCACGTACAAATTACATTAGAAATACATATTCAACATTAAGATATGCATTTATTCAAGTCATAAGAATGTGTACGGAATTTGATAAAAAAATTACAAGATTATCAGTATTCACTGAAAATTCATTTTTTAATACTTGAAAACAAAAAGAAACCTTTCGATAAAAGATCTTAGATTTGAATAAGAAAGCTTGTGTAATGAACACAAAATATTTTTTTTTATTCCTCCTTGAAATGGAGACTATCCCAATAGCTGAGTAATGGCTACCACACCTGTGTAAATGATATAACTCTAAAGTACATTTCACATAATTATAAAAATTTGAAAATTTTGAGTATGTCAATGAAAGATAGATAGACAGTCAGCCAGACACGTTGCAAGTGGAAGACGAGAGGGGGCAGTCACACCCCTCTCGGGCATAGATATAAAGGGAAGCAAAATTTCGTCTAGCCTTTAATACCTCAATTATTAATCATACCACGCCACTGGCCAGACCCACTTAGAAACTGAAGAGACTTATGTTGACAGATTTGGTTCACGGTTCTAAATATTACTAGAACGGTGTGGTCTTCATGAAAGCGCTGAAAATAATCCAATGATGTTTTCATTTTACTCTGCTCATATCAAACAGTATTGAAAGTGATTCAATCCATACAGGGTGTGCTCCTCATATGAGGTCTTGTGTTCAAGTTGATATCCAATAAATATATCTTCTTTTTTTTTCTTTTAAAAAGAAAAAAACATGGATGAAGGTTTCCCAATAATGATCTAAGATAATCAATTTGAATTTCTAACCACTCGACAAAAATTTTTTAAAAGAGCTTCTGTATCGGCTGACTGACGATCTTCATGAAATTATCTGAAAACATGAAGAGAAATAGTTCATCAGAATCAAAACAAACTGAAAATTTGTCCAACAGGTCGGATTTTCTGCAAGATTTCTACTTTATATATATAAACAATAAGATGAAGATTCAGTTTAGCTAACTATAGTGAGGGTCTAGTTTAGCATTATACTTACATAGAACCTCTCGCTAAAAAATCAATGAATTTTGGGATTTTTCAAAAACTGATTTGCTAAAAACATTCCAGGGTCTCATTAGTAACCATGGAAAATTTGGTGGCCATAGTTCAAGCTTTCCTTAAGTTATGTAATGATAGACAGTTGCACAAACAGACATTTGGTGAATTATAGTCAGTTGCATTGAAAGAAACATTCTCGAAGGAACATAATGCTTAATTTAGTTTTGCTCTTTGGTATATCGATTCCTGTATAATGTTCTCAAATTTTGATTTTATTGTATAATTGAATCACCATAATCCCACAAATGGCTGACCAACCAGCTAATTTAGCTACTGAGGTACGTATAATGACATACTTGAGATATATAAACCAAGACAATTTGCATAATCTTGATATAATGTATTTTCTTTATATTCTTGCACAAAAAATCAAGTTATCAGATACAATATTCTCTTGTGCTGGATAAGAACTCAACTTTTTTAACCTGAGTAAAATCTTAATGGTAAGCAAGACTGTTTTAAGAATATTTGAGGCGCCTGGTAAAGTAATGAACTGGATTTGGCAGCAACAGGTTGTAGTGATGACCCTGATTAAATACATGGATTCAATAAAGTGTCAATAACCGAGTTGAGTATGAATGTAAACAGAGGTTCAGAGAAGGTTCTCAATGTCTGATATTTAATACCATAAACCTTAATTTTTATTTTCAAATTTGAATTTGAGGGCCCCCAGAATTATGTGTGTCCATGCAATTTGATAGTCTTGGGGGTAAATTTTAATTGAACTTATGAAATGCCTGATAAACTCAAGTGATGTAGACTTTTTGTTTCAAACTATTTATTCTATATTTCAAGGTTGGAAAGTTAAAATAAAGATCTTCAAAAGACTCATTTTGTTGGATAGCTAATTTCACTTAATTTAAAATCCTGTCTAACCAGCTAATCCACATACATTAGTATTTATATTTCTAGGCTAAATAAAGAAGAATCCTGTGATGTAACGATGACTAATAAAACTATGCAACACATTGTAGAAAGTTAACCTAGTAATTATTGACTTGGATTTTCAGATAATTTTTTTTTTTTCGTTTTCAAGATTTTTTGCCACAATGTACAATGAATGTCCTGAAATATTACAACCCAAATAAGTTGGTTTGATCAAAATTGATTTCAAAAAGGTCATGGTATAAAGGCACCATGCATTTTATACTTGAGTTTTACAAATCTACTTATATAATATGCCATGTGCATGTCCATATGTTTTGTCTGTAACACTCGTCTATGGAGAATTATTAAAGGCTAATTATAGAGCAAATATAATAATATGGTAGCAAATACATAAGAAATTGGGATTCATTTTAGTTGAACATGAACAAGAAAATGCAGAGAAACATAATGTTTTTGATATTTTTTTAAAAGTGCAATGCAATTGCAAAATTATTCAGATTCTGCCATAATTTTTTGACGTCATAGTTAAGATGATATTCTCAAACTAAAATTTCTTATCAATGTTTGTTGAAAAAAGATGGCATTTCATTTTTAATGATACAGATGTCATTACATTTATTTGTTCATTCTAGCAACATTACTTTAGCATAGTGTTTGTACTCTTTAATTTGATTTAGTTTAATTTGATAAATTTTTGTAATTAAAACAAATCCATTTTATTGATGTAATTTTATTGTGGTCGGTTCCAATGAAGCAAATAAAGTTATTCAGAAGTGTTTTTCTCACATAGATTTGCCACTAATTTCATTTCTTTTTTTAAAAAAACTTGATATAGTTTAAAGTTTCAATTTCTGTGAAGCTGCGACTTAGAAAACTTTCAAATTTAAAAAATGATCACAGGTTATTTTTCAATGTTACAAAATATTTTTTTTCTCAGATGATATTTTTTAATTCATATTGAAAAAAACAGAAGCTTAGTGTTATATAAATATAGCCGCCAATTATTTCATTCATCATCAAAAAATGAAAGAAATAGAAATGAATTAGTATGAACCTGTTTAATCATCTTCCGTTTTATATTGATTGATTTTTTTTGTTTTCCCACTTTCTTCAATCGATTAGTATTGAAAATAGAAGCTAAGTCAATTGATGTATTTTAGAGTTAGCATGACAAACTCTAATTTCAATAGACAACGCAAGATAGATCTTTAATACCCTCACTTGAGAGAAAATATTTTTTCGAGTAGTTATTAATATTAATTGTTATATCATGAATGACTGATGTAGTAATTTTATATGACCATATTTGATAAGCTTAGCTTAACTCTTAAACTCGTACAAGAAAATTTGGTACTCAGACAAGAGTGGGGTCCAACAATCAAGTCAAAAAGTTATTTCCGAATTTCTTGAATGATTTTTTTAAATCTCCAAGGCCAGACATGCACAAAAACAATCCCTAATGAAAAGGTTATATTTTCTATTCCCCTCTGCTTTTATTTACTTTTTCTTCCCTTCACCTGTCTTGAAACTTTCAAAATCTACTTAAGGTAATATTTTCATGCACAGAGGATGTAAATAGAAATTTTATGTTTGTATTTAAATAAATACATTTTTAAATTCCCTAATGCATAAAAACATTACCTTATGCGGAATCCTTGTTTACTTTTTCTTCCCTTCATCCATTTTAAAGCTTTCAAAATCTACTCATACTAATTTTTTAATTCACAGAAGACGTACATAAATAGGAATTTCATATTTGTTTCAAAATAAAATATCTTCCATGCATAAAAACATAATCTCAAGTAAATTTTAAAAGCTTTAAACAGGTCAAGGGGAGGAAAAGTAAGTAAATGCTCTGCATAAGTTAATGTTTTTTTTTGCTTTAGTGGTATTGATCTTTTTAAAAGTGGATTTCTTGGTTTGTATTGATATGTGCCCCGTCCTTATAGAGTGGCATTTTTATGTGGTTTTGTATTCATTGTTACCTTGGAATTGTGGTATAAAACAATCTAAACATTATTTATTCTTTCTTCCTATGTAATCTTTCCTTTCTCTTAGTATCATCTCTATTCATATTTACTTTGCAGTTTGTTACTTAGATAACCAAATGTTTGACCTTAAAGAAGAGTTTTTATCCCTCTTGCCTTTTGTTCTATCAGGAGACTTTTGATTGATTGTAGTTTTATGGCACACTAATTCCTGTTTGATGGTTATGCTGTGCAGAATAAGACCCAAAGTACAGTAAACCCTCGTTATCATGAACTAATTAGGGGAAGGGGTGGTTGTTAAAGCTAGAAGTTTGTTATAGTCGATGGTTGCCCCCTTGTTTGGTAAATATGAAGTAAGTTTGGCAGTTAACTACATTTAACAAACATCGGATGGGATATTCAGCTTGAATATAAAATAAACAAGGTGATTTTTTTTCTATTTGTTTCTCTCTCTATAACAATGAACTCTTCCAATTAAAGGTAATTTTGCTGATGAAAATATCTCCTACCAACCATTTAAAACAATGCGCTTGTCCACTTAGTTTTGGTTACCTATCCTTATGTTAGGATCTCTATTAATATGTAATCAAAAGCAAGCATATATGGGGAGATAATTAAGCAGACATCAATTATCAGTAGCAGTTTTTGTTACATATCCTTACTGTAAATCCATTGGTAATAGGATTTAGAAGATAAATAGAAAACAGATCATTATTATTACCATGCTGAGGGCAAATGCAGACTCCACAGTGAAATATGGGATGCTTCACAAATTTGCATGTCATCCTTCTGTAGGGGCCAGGCTAATCTTCTCGGTATCATTCCAATTTTGATGTATGAACCATCAGCGCGAGTAGATTTGAAAAGCTCTGTTGATGGCAATTTATATGCAATTATGTATAAACGACATCTTGCCCAGGATAGCTCATTTGCATATATCTAATATAAAATGCAGAATAATCAAATACAGATTTATACAGTAATATAGTAATACCAAGAGTAAACATGATTTATCATCCAGTCTATACTTATCATTAACACTATTATCAATCAAATAACCACTGGATATCATGACTCACTACGTGGATCCCCAGAGATCAGGTGCAAGGCTGTGGCTGACAGAAAGTGAGATGGCATGACAAGCTGGATAAATTTAGAAAGTATTGGTTCTGTGATGCCCATGATAGAGAGGTCTGGCAAATCTTGGGGAAGGTCTATGTCCAACGACGGATGCTTACAGACTGATGATGATGAAGTTTCATCTACAAACCATTATTACTCTAGTGAAATGATCAAATATTGCTATTGACAAAGAAAATACAATTCATTTACCTACAACACAAAGCAAACATACAAAAGAAGATAAATAATGATTCAATTTAGGATTACATTGTAAAGATTCTGCTGGGTCCATTGAGTATCCATGCCAAATTTGGTTGAGTTGTATAAGGGGAGAACACAATGAAAAATAGAGCTGGTTGTTTTTTTTTTTCATATATAATAGAATGAGCAGAAAGTAAAGGTTTTATTTAGCATTATAGTTACATTGTAAATAGAACCCCCCTCTAAAACCCCTCAAGAAAAATTCTCTCTCATAAATTTTTTTATTTTTCATTTTTAAACCACCCCCTAAGTCCATTGGATATGTCATGCCAAATTTGGTTGAGTTGCAACATTGTTCAAAGGGAGAACACTGGTACTGAGTGACTAACAGAGCCACTTGTTATAATATAACAGAGAAGATTTGTTTAATTTATCAATGTGTGAACAATCCTGTCATATTTGACTGGTACTGTACAAGAGTTTATAAATCAGTTGATATGGATATTAGATGATATTTATCTGACCTTGCAACTTTTGAAATTTTATGGTGTTGTAGTTGCTTATAGTAAGTAGATAAGTCTTAATTGTTATTGAGCCACAAATAAAATCAATGTATAACAATGACAAATAAATATCACGGATTCATTGGCCTGGTACTTTAATTACTAGCCGAAGTACCCGTCTACATTGGGTTAAATATTAAAAAAAAAAAGAAAAGGTTTTGTGACATCACCTTCACTCCAAAAGAAGGGAAAGCCTCTCTTCACTTTTGACCTTGTTTCCCTTCAATTTTTGACCCCTTAGAAGAGAAAAAAAATTTCCCTTCATTTTGACCCTCCCAAAGAATTATACACAAATATGAAATATAAAAATATGTATATGTATATTTGTACATATGTATATTGTTTGGAAAGTGAGGGTCCAGTTTAGCATTATAGCTACATTGTAAATGGAAACTCTTCTCTAAAACCTTTGAAAAGATATTTTTCACAAAACCTTCCCTTGATATGCATGTCAAATTTGGTTGGGGTGTGCCCATGTTTAGTTGGTTTCTATATAGTGACAGAAAAACAGAAAGACAGTCAGATGGTATGACACCACTCACTTTTATGTATAGATAATGAAATTGCTCAAAACATAGAAACTCAATTATTAATAAAAGTTGAATCTTTGAAAGCTTTGTACCGCACAAAGTGCTTTGTGATACACTACACAATAGGATTTAATTGCTAAAGTTTCACTCCATAAAATAATAATTTAGACAAGCAAATGTAATAAAATCAACAGCATTAGATGCTAATCAAATAACCGTATTTAGTAGCATATAAGACAGGAAATATTAAAAATATTTTTTTTAAATTCTCTGAATTCCTCTCATATATCATCCTATTCTTCAACTCCTCAAGTTCTGGCAAATGTGACGCTGGACAACGAATGTTACATTTACATTTTGAACCCATTTTTTTTTTATGGTGTTGGGTGGATCTTATATACCATCAAAAGAAGTAATTTCTGACCAGAGGTTTCTGGCAGTCTTCGTAGACGGTCAAGTGATAGGGAGCCTCTTCAAGTCTTAAGCACTTTCCATTATATTCTTATTGATTTCAACAGTGCTGAGGTTCACATTTTCAAGTTTTAATCTCATGCAAGGGTCCTTAGGATTACACTCAGTTTGCCAATGATTATGGGTATGATCTTTACCTTTCATATTTAATGAGTTTAGCATCTCTCAGGTAAAGTCTTTATTCTCCCCCAACCCATTTTTTTGGAATATGACATTAACCATGAAACCTAGTTTGTTCTCTTTGTTTGCGACAATTTAATTAGGTTTCCTAACCTAAATTGAGTGATATGCCAGAATCTCAAAATCCCAAAGAATCCTGTGAAAAACAGTTTCTGATTTGTTGTATTTTGTTTTGGTGGTTAAACACGAGTTATTGGCGTAGTTCCCAGTGAACCATTGTCCTCACACACTTATGTTTATTTTTGTACTATTTTGAGGTCGAACTAATTACTGATTATACCTACTACCAATTATTCCTGTCGTTCAGCGGGGGGGGGGGGTAACTTCAGATTTGACAACACAGTGGAATATGTTCTTTAGTATATTTCTTCATACAGAACACAACAAATTGAAAAAATTTTGTTTACACAGAGAGTTTTTTTTTCTTTACATCCGATCCATACAGTTTAATCATTGATATAGATGGATAGCTTGAGTGAAACTGAAAAAAAAAAAATGGTCAAGATTCATTTTACCTGTAAAAATCATAATAAAATTTTTTTCTGAGGAAATTTTTGGTGCATTTAATCAATAAGATCACCTTCGGAAAAGTGATAGTTTTTGAAAAAAAGATTTTTTGTGGGGGGGGGGATTCTATTTACATTGTAACTATAATGCTGAACTGGACCCTTACTTTTTGTCCATTATACAATATATAAAATATAGTCAATCTGATCACCCATCAAATACATTACTAATAAGTCCTATTATATGCCATACATCTATTATTATCACCTTTACACCACATACCTGTTCACAAGTCTCTTTTTCACTGTCCATTGTCTCAGGCTAGTCCTTTTCAGCCTTTCTAACCTCTTACAGGATTCATATCTCTGCATATGACAGTAAAATCATTCTCATGTTTTTATTGCAGTGTATTCTTCAACTAGTCATAGAATTGATCTGAATCTTTAAGGTGTTTTTTAGACTCATTGGAAATTGGAAAGTCTGCATTGATGCTTCGTCCACTTTTTGCAAATTAGGAGGTTATTTGAATTAATTCTGAATCATAAAATTAGAGAAGAAAGTGGTCTGTGCTCATTGATATAAGCATCTTAATTCTAACAATCTTAGTTTCTTGGAGGCTTATAGAAATACCCACAAGTTGATACCATAAGTTTTATTTTATTGTTGAATCCATGAAGAAAAGATTTATAGTATAGTATCAGAAGGTTCTCAAAGATAAAATTAAGAGCGTGCTCACTACTACTCAAAAGGGAGCGTAGATGTATTGTTCAGCTAAGTAAGGGAAGGAAAGGCATGTAAGTTAGAGAGAGAAAAATCTCAGAGAAATTAACAACAAAGTTTTTTCATGTAAAAATGCTACACCATTTATTGATGTACATGTATCATGAACTTATGAGAGGAATGATTTTGTGTATCTTGTAGTGAACATGAAGTCTTTTCAAGGTGTAAAATAAAAGTCTGTAATCAAGGTACTTTGCTCGTAATCGAGCCATTGTGTTGTTATATAAACCAGTTGTTTATCAAAAAGATTTTACAGTTACTTGTCCTGCTATCTCTTTGCTTCCCCTGAATAAACAGGGATTTTTGTTTTTTTAGAACTTTGGGCCTTTTTCTGGGGATTTTTGCCATTTATGGTAAAAGGGGATAATTTCCAGGAAAAATCTTTTGCTTTTGGCAAATTCTCAGGTGTATTCTGTTTCCAAATTTAGTTATTGTCTTTTTAGGTAAATAGACAAATGAAAGAAAGAGAAAGCGAGAGAATATATTTGACTGAGATATTTAATTTAGTTATATTCTTATCTTGATAAAATCTTTATATATAGCTTGCTAGCTAGATAGATAGATATTTCTTATTAAATTGAGATCACTACAAATTTATTATGTGTTCATATCTGTGGCAAGTTGATGTCTTGTCACTGATGCCAGACCTTAGACATTAAATATTGCTTGCCCAAAGAAATTTGGAGTCAAAATGGTGTGTGATCTATAAAATTGAACTTAGATGCTATAACCTCTCAAGTGGCATTACTTGTTTCACCAATATTATGCCATGTATGATTTGAAAAAAAAAAAAGTGTCAAGTCACTTGATGTATTATGTTCCAACAAATAAGAAGGAAAGACATTTTTTTTTCATGAGAAAGACTGAAAAAAATTGATTCTCCAACACATATTCTCTCAAGTTTGGTTTATTTTCAAGACAAGAATAAGAAAAATGGATTAAATATAATTTAAAGATGGTCATAAGAAGAATTAATTTCGTAGGTAAATAAAAATGATGAGGTTGGGGATGATCAATCAAAAAAATGGAAAAAAGGAGTGATCAACAAATAATTACTTTTCTCACCTTTTGTTGGGCCGTGATCACTTACGTTCGAATTTTCAAAAAACTAGCATGAATACAGGCAGAATTAAAGTGGCCAATTTAACATAAACATACATTGTTTTTCTAGGGGAGGGGCAATTTACAAAAAAAACAAAAACAAAAATGGCCAATTTTCAGTGGCATTTTAAAAACTGAATAAATCTTTCTTGACAGTTTCTAACCATTCCTGTACTTTTTGATCACTAAAATGAGTTTCAAGAGGGAAAAGGCTTTCGAAGGAAATAGGAAACTCCAAGATAATCATCCTGATTCCACCACACACTATCAAGGGAGGTAATTTTCAGGTATCAAGGGAGGTAACTCCGTGGTAATCCTCAAATTTTCTGTTTTTAAATTATACTAAATAGCTCAGGGATGCGCTCTGGAGGTGTCTCTCGAGGAATGCTCCCTGAAGTTGGAGTTATTTCCCTTTTCTCCCTTCGATACGTGAAGTGTAATTGGGACGCTGATTTGGAATTTCACCAGAAATTTAATATTGGGAAAAAAAGATAATTTGCTATTTTGAAAGAAAAAAAAGCCAGCAGAATATTTCAAGACCATAATTTCATAAAATAAATTTTTTTCCCTAAATAAAAGTAATTTTCAAAGTTAGTCATCATTTTGACAAAATAAAATAATTAGGAGAATTACACATTAGTGAAGTATTTTTTGTCTGATTATTTATTTAATTTTTTCAAAGTGTGTACCTTTAATAAGGAATCCATTGAAATCGCAGTTCTGGAACAACTATATGAATAGGTTATTTTGGATAGTTAGATATATGGCTGAAATTTGGTATTTCATGTCCAGGAAACATATGCTCTCAAACAAAGGCTTCAAAATGGGTATATATATATATATATATATATATATATATATATATATATATATATATATATATATATATACTCTCAATTTATTGATTGATAAGATAATGACACAACAACATTCATCATCATCATCAGTCTTTTAATGTCCATTGTTGGACATAGACCTTCCCCAGGATTCGCCACAATTCCCTATCATGGCCATTGTGGAGCCAGTATTTCCTGAATTTGTCAAGTTCATCTCTCCATCTTGTGTTCTGTCGGTCTCGGTTTTGCATGAGATCTCTGGGGATCCATGTTGTGAGTTGTGATGTCCATCGGTTGTCTTTCATTCTGGCAGCATGGCCTGCCCATTGACATTCAAGTTTTTTAATAGTTTCTATGATGTCACGGACACCCGTTTTCATCCTTATATACTATGCTGTCTTGTAATCTCTCCATGTAAGGTTGAGCATGATTCTCTCATGCGCACGTTGCATACTTCTCAGTTTGCAGGCCTGTCTCTTGGTTAGGTTCCATGTTTCAGCTCCATAAGTGACTATTGGGAGAATGCATTGGTTGTATACTCTTCTTTTTTAGGATTATTGGGATCATCTGGTTCTTGAAAGTTGAGCTTGCTCTGCCGAAGGTTTGCCTTCCCAAAGTGATTCTTCGCTTGATTTTCTCCTCTTTTGAGGGTCTCATGGAGATTAGTTGTCCTAGGTAGATGTAGTGGTCTACCTTGTTGAGTTTTGTATTTCTATCTTGACAGTTATGTTCTTATTCTCAACATGATTATTGCAAAAGATCAAAAGATCTAAACTTTAAATAATGTTATTCTTGATCTAAAAATATCATTCTTTATATTTATATAGAAGTATTCATTCAAGTTATATGAAAATAAACATTATATCTATAGAATAATTATATGCATTGATCAATTATAAACAAAATAATGAAAATAAAACCTTTGTTCAAGATACTGTTTTTCAAATCATTGTTATTGATCCTCCAGCACACTAATTAACTCCCTTTCCTTGAATCAAGCCAATTTTAGCCAGTTCAAAATAGCATTAAAAAAATATGTCTTTCCAAAGATTGCCCCTTTCATATTCATTTATTTGTATTTTGATTTGACGGCTTTCAACTCACCTGAGTTACCTCATCAATCCACTTTTGATGACACATTTGATCATTCACAGAAACCTACACCATAACAGCTGGAGTGTAAACAAAGCTTTGTGCCTCACTGGTACTAACAATGCCACACTGGTGGCAAATTCACAAACTAATGACGCATATTCACAAAGTGTTGAACCATGGGAGTTGCCGGACCAGAGAGGTTCATTCTGGACTACCTGTCCGATAATAGTTGTTACCTTTGAATGAATTAACAATTCCAACATCACTGGGCTATTTCCTTGTAATCTGTGTAAAAGAAAATGCCTTTCAGAGGTGGGACTTTGAAACCAGCCAAGAAGACATTCTGGACCTCTGCTTGGCAACGAGAATCACTGATGATAACAAAGTCATTTCCAAACAAGGCTCTTTCACTTGCAAATTAGCATTTAGTGACTAATACCAATGTATTGAAATGAAGAAAAAAACAACAAAGACAATATGTTTATTCATTTTATTTATTTCCAACTTTATATTGTGAACATAAATTCAGCCTGGCCAAGATTTGACAAGACAGTCGGCAAAAAAAAAAACCAAAAAAAAAAAAAAAAACAACATGGTAGTGAAAACTTCCACTATACATGGCTGGTATGTCACTATGGTGATGTGCCTAAAGAGGGTTTTGGACACACAGCAAGCCAACTGCTGGACTAATCACACACCCATACACACGCACACACACACGCACACGCATGCTTGCAACTCTGATCAGATCTTGTGAAAGACTCAAATATCTTTTCAGTTTTAAAATATTTTTCTTTTTAATTACAATATTTCTTTTCTTTCTGTTACTCTAGCTTCTCCAAGATTTCCAAGTGATTGTAGCCAGCTGAGAATGTGGAGATGGACAGTAGCTTGCGACAATGACAACAACAAAACCTTAATGTCTGCTCAGCGTAGATTATGCATCTCATTGCTGAAGGAAGCAGACATAGAAACGTAATGTAACAAATGTTTAATTATCTTGTTGGGGAAGGGAAACCTTTTGGGGATTGGAAAATTCATTGAAGTGTTAATTTTGTTTAAAAAAAAAAAAAAAAGAAAAAAGCCTATTGTTATGAGCTCAAGCCACAATGCAATAGCAATTGTTGCACACAAAGGTGAGCATTTTGTATATAAGACACAGATAGGCATTCTGCAAACTGCTATTTACAGGCAGGAGAAGAAGGTCTTAGGTACAACAACTTTTTAGCGTTATAATTAATTTTGACAACTATTTTCATCTCTTTTTCAGTTATTTCTTTTACAGCAACTCAACTCGGGCTGTTGATCTACGGCACTGAGTAAGCAGCATGGATCGGAAAAGAAGAATAAGTTCTAAGTGAGATTTGATGCCTTTTCTGCTCTTAACCACCTGAGCAACTAGAACTCTATGGCTTAGCTTGGATCAAATCTGATCCTGAAACCTACTCTCCATTCCGATCTCTCCGGCACCATGTTTGTTTTTGTTTCTATACTGGTAGTATCCATAAAGCAGTTATCTTTTATTACTTTCATCTTTTCAGATGGATTATTATAAACCATTATTATCAATTTTGACAACTATTTTTCTTCATTTTAATTTTTAGTTGTTTTTTCAAAGTTGTGATAAAAACAACCAAAAATTAAGATGAAAGAAAATGGCAGTCAAAATTATTGAAGGATAATAAATTTTTAGCAGTTTTAGTTTTTGGCTTTATTCTGCAAACTCGGTGTTGGTTTAGGATTGAAATGGGAGGGAAGTGTTTTAAGTGAAGGGAAGAATAAAACTTCTTTTGTTGAATAACGCGAGGCAGAAAAGCAACAATCTGGACATGAATGAGAAGTTTCTGAGGGATTCATCTCTCATATCTTACGAATTCAAAGCAAAATGTAAAACTTGAACTTTCTTTGCTTTTTTTTTTGTTGTTTTTTGTTTTGTTTTTTATGGACCACCAAAGTAGAAAAGGAAGAAAGTTAGAGTCAAAAGACAAACTAAAGCGTTATTAATTCATTATATAATTGTTTTCATATCACACAGAAATTTGCTCTGGGCTCTGAGTAGGGAAGAAAGGATTTAATGTAAAAGGAAACACAACTAAATCAGCTAAAATAAGAATTGTTTTCTGTTATCAATTTAATCAGGAAGGAATATCTGGATAAAAAACGTTTTTGCTTTTTTTTTTCTAACAACTCCCAAGTGAGTGGAATTGCATAGAGAAGGGGAAAAACAAAAATTGCATACAATAAATAATCAATATTGGTATTTATACTGGGTTGTTATTGCAATTATTTTTAGAAATAAATCCTGGCATAATTTACACTGAGACGGGAGATATAATGAAGATGGTTTGGGGAAGGGGTATTTTAAAAAATAATTGTTATGGATTAAACTGACAAAAGTGTCAATTTGACAGTATTGCAGTGAATATTCACTGATGTCTGGATTTCATTTGATAGTTGTCATCAGACCCCAGGAATACATTATCAGAGAGTAAATAATATTGTAATGTCACATGTAAACATTATAAAGTTGCCAGCATCGAGACTCAAAGTATTGTTCAAGTTTCAAATCAGACAAAAAAACAACTAAAAATTCTTGCACCAAACATAGCAGGTCATTTTTTGAGCAAATGATTTTTGAGAGACAAGATATATGAAAAAATAATTTGCGTCATATGTTTTTAGAAGTTAGAACTTTTTTTGTAGAGGGAAATTCAAGCTGTCACTTCTTTTAAAAAAATTCATAGTTGCATCGAAGCAGCTAAACTTATATGCAAAGTCTACAATTTTATCTTAAAAATAGTTTAAATTCAGCTTAAAAGTTAAAAAATTAGAATTTAAGAGAAATTAGACAAATCAGGATCCAGAAGCAACTAAGAATTTTTTTCAACTTTTCTCTTAAATATTTTTTATCTGTTCAAATTGAAATCCTGAAGAAAAAAATGTTTTAAAATCCTACTAGAAAAAATAACAATCTTTTCCTTCATATCTAAAAATGAAAACAATTATTTATATCCTCACTATTCGAGATTAGGAACAGATTGGATGCCACTTATTTATTTATTTATACATACCACAATGGAGAAGGATTAAATAATAAATAAAAACAAACAATGCAAAATTTTTCTTCAGAGATGCATTGAAAATGATTCAATTATCCTAAAATTCAGAACATTGAATTTAGTTGGCCAGAATAACTCGAGACAATGGGACTTACTGACTCTTATGAAGTTCCACTTTGGTCACCTACCGACTGAAAAGCCAAACTAGAAATAGCAAGGGTCATAATCCTCTTAGGAGAATCGAAAGATACGAAAGATTTTCTTTTTTCCCTTCTTAAGGTTGGCCCCAGGAGAGGTGGTGGGGAGGTTTTATCTCCATTTGAATAAGAGGAATTCTATGAAAGTGTCAAGAGAAGCAAAGACATGAGGCTGACCAGATAACAAACAAATGTAGAGCAGATATTAATCATTATTGTTGTTGTTGTAGGATTTTGAAAGCCCTTCCAGATGAGATGCATCTATTTGTATTGTGTGGTGCAGGAATATCTTCACCAGCAAAATAGTCCCGCTACAACTGGTTAGAAGATGGTCTGTCATTTGCAGTTGTTTTGTGATTCTGCAGTAAAAAGTCAGCCATTTTCTTTTTTTTTTCTCCTCAGAAGTTCCTCAATTTGAAACTTGAAACATACAAGAATGTGAGAGAAAAGGAAAATATTTTTGTGTGAATTCCAGTCACACAAAATAAAGCCTCAAGCTTTCCCCGCCCCACATATTTACATTCCCTCTCATCATAGTAAGTAATATCATACACCAGAAAGAATGCACATTTTAATGTGAGGAACTTTTGAAAAGAAAAGAAAAATATCTTTATTAGTTCAAAAGGAGAGTGTTACTTCAAGTCTTCAATTAATACTAAGAAAATAGGACATCAATTCCAAGGGAAATAACTTCTGGATAAAAATTATCTCTCTTTGACCATTTGGTGAATTTTTAGATTAAAAAAAAATTGAAAAAATTCATTAGAGTTCCACAGTCAATTACAAGTGGTTAGCAAGATCTTTATCCGAGCGTGATGTCAAGTTTAGAAAGTGACACACTCAGCTTATAAAAGCTGTTTAGTTCTAAAGAGAAAATGTCAAAGTATTTCTAAGAGTAAACTAGCAATAATTCAACAGTTACAACTGCCTTTCAGCTTGAGGCTTCCATACCGTATCTATCTACTCATAGACAACAAGTCACTACAGTCTTCGATTAAAAAAATCACACACATCTCTGAGCTAAGTTACTATTTTCAACTGATGATGATGATAACAATATTCCAATAGAAAAATTAATTCATCATTAGGAAAAAAAAACAAAACCCTCTCAGTTATTCATTTATTGTCCCCACCCCCTACTACTGAAATGAATGATTTATGCCAACATTTGTTGGTGAATGAAAGCTTCAAGTTCAACAACAATAACAATATTCTTTGGAGGGAGAGAACAATTATGGGTGATGTATAAGGAATATGGTATAAATCTAAAAAAAGTTTTTTTCACTTACTTTCTTCTTTTAGCTATTATGAAAGCATATCTTTTCAAGGAGCTGTATTTTTTTTTTAAACCACAGACATTAATGCATTTATATATGTATATAGATAGATTTTAAAAAGATTTTTCACACATATGCATACTGTACATAATGTGTATAGTTTGATTTTTTTTCTGGAAAAAAATAGAATAATACTTTGAAGGATTTGAAATTCTGTTATGGTACACATATTATCCCATCCCAGCCACCATTTTCCCAAGAGAAATATTAGCCAATCAATAAAGCATATCCTAGAATCCCTTTCTTCAAGAACATTTAAGCCACAATAAACTTTCGATAAGCTAAGCATATTCCTATGGTAACCCTTCTTGGAGGAGACCAATATCTGCATCACATTAAGTAATGCAGCCCATAGGGTGCTACAACCTAGCCCTGAACCATTTGACCCTCCCCCCAATCCTTTGACTAACCTGACTGCAATAGTGAAGCAGCAAAATATGAATAAGCTAAGCATACATTTAATTATTCTTAACAGTAATTTTTTTTTATTGTGTTTTTTGCAATACAAATCTATAAAAATTAGGTGATACACCATTTTTTTCTGTTCTGATTATTTATAACTGTCTGTATATGTACAGTGATTTTCCCAAGAAATATTGACTATGGTTTTTATATATAAAAACCTAGAGCCTTTTTTTTTTTTAAATTCAGCCAAGAGATATTATTATTGATTTTTAGATTACTTGAGTAATTGTTTCACTATCACTGGTAATAGACAACTTTAGTTTCTTCTTCAATTTCAAGTAATGAACAGAATTTGGTAGTTTATTTGTAAGGGAAAAGAGATTACCATTAAATGGTATTCATAATTTACAGTCAAAAAAACATTGTAACTGTTCTTTTTGAAAAGAAGTATCTCCAGACCAACACCTCCAATATTAAACTTTGGTTGTTTTATTTGGAGAAAATGACACAGATATACACAAATATATACAGTGTATATATACACCATATTTTTCCCTTGAACAACAGCCCCAATTTTGTGACAGAGAGGAAATATACAGAGATAATCGGATCAAGGATCCAAACTACCATTTTTACAGATGATAATAATATGTTGGGAAACTGAATTGATGGATTAAACAAAAAGGAGATATGTTAGCATTTTTTCTTTCTTAATTGAATCTTCAACAGACTAAATAAAGCCATGTCACAAAGATGTCAAGAAAAGTTTCAATACTTTAAAGACAAAAGGAGTTGAATTCCTTTGGTCTTCTTTTGGGGAAAAATGAAACTAATTTGCTTTGGTTAATAGAGATTAATCAAATACATTTTTATTGTTGTCAAGAGAACAACAGAATAAAACTACTTGTGAGTATTTATAAACAATCCCTTTAAAAACAGAGAGATCTTTGAGACAAATACTAGCAATTACTGGTAATTTATGTGGAAAGATTAAAAATAAATTACTATGTGGTGACAGTTCTGTCAAAGAAAGAAGTAATTTTGGGTGTAGAAAAGATCTAAATGTAACCACTATCATTAGAATTGAAACCAAATGACAAAAACCTGATAAAAAGTTAAAAAGCTTGTTTTTAATGGAATATAGATTAAATGGATATAATCACTGCTGGGTATTTTGGTCACTGTATAATTGATACTGTTTGGTGTATTTTGTTTTTCATTATTAATGATGGCCAGTCTGATTAAAACGTGCATTCCTTTTTTCATCTGAGAGAGATTTAACTTTTTCATTTTGACACCAAACAGTCGGCATTTCAGCGAAATTGTTCGGGATAAGAGAAACAAAATCGTAATTGGCTGGATTCATTCTTTTTTTTTTTTTTGTCGCTGTTTGTTCAGATATTTAGAAAATATTTTTAGATAAAAAGAGGAATGCACTGCCACAGAGAATATCAACAGAATATCATAGCTGTTTTTCAGTATCACTGGCAATAGATTCTCAGAGGAAAAAGACAGTGTTGTAATCGATAACCTGTGTATGATAATAAAATCTACAGTACAAAAACAAAACGGAACCTGAAGATGACTGTCATAACCAAATTATAAATTATCAAATAAAAGACTGGCCTAACTGGTTCGTTAGAGAATATTGGGTGATTTCAGTTATCTTTAAAATGGCAGTAAAAATTTCTCTATTTCCATCTATGTAAGGTGTTGGGAGAAATTTTCATCAAGTAGATTTTCCTTGTCTGGGGTTTACTTTACAAGAATCAGACTTTGGAGTAAGTAAATCAATGACATCAGTCGGCCAATTAGATAAATAGGGATTCTTTGAGGGAAAGGACAGTGTATTGTTATCATTATTTCTGTTTCTTATATTCATTATTATTATTATAATTTGTAGCATTGTGGTTGTTTGTTGTGGCCAAAGTCATTGTAGTGATGATGGTAGCCTGGTTTATATTGGTTATTCTGCTAAGAGACATCACCGACCTTGGCGATCAATTCATCACAGATGGCTGTCAGTTCTTGATTCTCTATGGTCTGGGGAAAAAAAACAAAAAAAAACAAAGTTGTTAGTTATTGTTTGAAATTTGGAGAAGAGTCATTAGCATTCAGAGAGTTTTACTGACTCTCAAACTCATTCTTTTGGTTATTCTTGTTGCTCAAACAACGTTTCAGACAATCCACTTTACCACCATCCTCAGGTGTACAATCTGTATATAAAGAGGTAGGGGCTCTTTTTTCCGGGATTTTAAAGTAACTGTAGCAAATGGAAATTCTTATTTTATAAAAGCAATGCTTGTAACACAGGATGAACTCATTTTTTTGTTAGGCCTGGACTTCTATGACTTGTCCCTGTTGAGCAGCGAGAGCCTCATCGAGTTGATTTCCACACTAGTTTAATCAGTACAATTAGCTGACATGTTGAAGCCTGCCTTTTGCTACCATCACTTGACACTATTGAGGAAAAAGTAGCTCCCCCCCCCACCTGCACTCTTTATGTATGGATAGTACATCTGTGGGAAGACCGTAAAATAGATCAGCCATAACGTAGTGTGAACAACAAAAATAACAAGAAGAATGAATTTGATGTTAAAAAAATCATTAGAAAATTGTTAGTTCTGGTTTGTGAGTGCTCAGATTTTCACAATAGCATCAACAATATGAACTGCAATTTTTACCTTCAAAATACTTAGAAAGACTTGTGAAAAAAATAAAAATGATAATTACATAATCAATTTAATTAATGAGGACTTGTAATTTAGACATCGATTTTATTGACAATGGATTTGATGAAGATCTATTAAATTATTTGATTTCTCTATAATTGACTGGAATCTTGTATGCAGTAACATAAAAATTATATTGGAATTTTAGCAGAATCATTGAATCTTATTAGAAGAGAATGTTCAGATGTGTTTGTGGCTTCAGAAACAAACAGGAATGTTTAGGCAGAGAATGTTTATCATAAGTACAGGAGAATAGAATTTTTCTCCATTCCAACTGAAGCATCACAATTTCAGTAAATTTTCAATCATTCAAAAATCAATCATATGTATACATAGAAATATAAGTAAAAGAATATCTTATGTACAATTTATAGACAGTATTTCATGACCTGTCAATTCCCTTACTGTTATCATGTATACAATTATTGGCTTGGCTGATTGCTGCAACAGACACCACAAGTGTGACAGCCATAGTAGAAAGGAGAGAGGGAAGAAAAGAAAGTTAGATAGTTCGGTAAAAGATTAGGGACGGAGTAAAGAAGAAAGAAGTTAGGTGAAAAAAAAAAGCTGCTTACTTTTTGGTCTATTGTCCTCTCCAGAGCCTGCACCTGGATATCACTTTTCTTCAGAGCGGCCTCCAGTTTAGCAATTTCTGCAGAAGTACTTCGCCGTACTTTATCAATTTCTGTGTTTGCTCTGTAAAGAAGAAATTCAAATAAGATTGTTTAAAAAATCTAATAACCATTTTAGAATTTCAGAATCAATCTTAAAGATTAATATGTACATCGAAAAATAAGTCCATTCTGGAATATGTTGGAAATTGTTGAACAAAATGACTGAAGAGTTACGTCCCTTGTTCTACTTCCACGCAAATATTGTTACAGATGAGTCATTTGGTTGATCAATATTGGCCTTTGAAGCATCAACATTGACACAAACACAGTTTGAAACAGTCAATGAATATCAATGGATAACAAGGCTAGAATGTTAACCTCTGTTCTATTGCGAGTGTTTCTCAGCTGATTTAGAAATAATCTGTTGATTGAAGAAATTATTTCTGCTGCCGACGAAAGTTCTCAATGAATTTCAATAACATTCTGTGGAAGGGCATGCCATGAGCCAAGGAACAATTGAGTAAATTTTGAGATATGTCCAGGAATTTATACGATTTTGTTAACATTGCAGGATAGGACAATTTTTTGGCTTTTCAGATGTAAAAACGGATTAATGACATTATGATAAATGAATATGATTAACTGCATTATAGTTGTTTCCAAATGACGGATGAAATGTCTGATGAATAATTATTACAAGTTTTTGTCTTGGATCTATAACCTGATAAAGGTGTTCACAGAGGTATGCGCCCTCTAAGTTCTTCCTGTAAACAAATTTGATAGAATAAAAAGGTTCTTACTGCTCTAGTTTTTCTTCAGCTTGTTGCCGAATGGCGAGAAGTTTTTGTTCAGCTCGTTTTATTTTCAATTGGTAATCTTGGACACATTTTTTGAGGATATCTTCATTCTGGAAAAAATATAGGCCCGAGAAATTATTTTACAAAATATTTACAAACCCCAATGATATTGGAATACAATTACTGAATTTCCTGACATCAAAAACACTATTTTTCTCCCCTCATAATAAGTCTCTAAAATTTACCTACAGGTTGAAGGTTCCTTTTTTTTTATGGGCCTATCTTGATCTCAGAGGAAAGTAATGCTAGACAATAACCGGAATTCCTGTAAGTAACCTCTGAATGACATAAATGAATTTATACTTAGTACAAAATTGTTGATTAATACAAAATTGGGGTGTGTCTTCAATGCCAGGAAATATGGTACTTGTGGGTAGGGAACGAGACATTCTTTGGGATAACATCCACATTAAATGACTGACCATACACTGAATTTTGCATCAGCAAGGATACAAATAAATCTATGTTTGGTAAAATTATGTTAATGTTATGCATAATAACAAAAAATTGAGAAGTCTAAATGGTGATTATTCTTCATGTAACAAAATATATACTGAAGCACCATAGAATTAGAGACAGCAATACACTGGGTGGTTTTGACCTCCCCTACTTGTTGATATGAACTCAGGCGGATGATGTATGCATTGTAGCTGTCGCAGTCATAGGATACAGACAGGATTTAGCACTGTCTGACTGTGGAATGATTGTTGGGGCCAGAAAGATGGAGCACTATCTCCTAGGTTACTGCTGCTCAAGGTTTGTCTCGGGCAACACTAGCAAGGGTAAATCAGGAGAGAAGGGGGGTGCACTACACCAGACTACATCCCAATTCAATAATGGTAATGCTCAACCAATCAGTCAGTGACATTGCATTCCATGGGTTTTCGCACTTGTCGACCAAAGAGAGCACCACTGCACGTTATTTCACCTCAACTAGATCAAAGAACATTGCCATTGGACCGTGTAAGACTGGTGCCATATCGCCTGGTCAGATGAATCATGTCTCCAGCTCATTTAAGCAGATGGTTGAGTTTCTGTGTGGAGGAGACTGCAATGATCCAGCCTGTCAGTAGGATGTTGTGCATGAGTGAAAATGAAGTTTGTCTTGACAGGCATGACATACATAGATCTTGTCACACCTCTTTATGCTTACCATGTTCCCCAGTGGAAATGGTTTATTCCAGAAAGATAATGCACTCCAAACCCCACCCTGATCATTCCCTGCTGGAACATGCCTGGGTAGATATACCCATGCAATGATTCCAGCACCTTGTAGACTCCAAGCCCAGTCGTGTAGCTGCTATTATTCAGGTGAAGGAAGGAGCTTCACGTTATTAGGTAGCAATCTCTAATTTTAAGCTCTTCAGTTAACAGTCAATAAAATTTGCTGATTTCAACCATTTTTACAGTAATTTCTATTGACAAGGGTTTTCTTTTTTCAAAAAAAGGAGGCAGAAATTATCCATTCACTATAACACATGATATATGTATATATAAATCAATAACTAAATTGATGTATTTGAGAGAGGAGTTGGCTGAGATAAAATTTGATTTGATTGATTATAAGGGGTGGGGAAGTGATCTGACCTTTTTAAAACCTTCCACAACATTTTTCGTCTTTTCATAGCGCCGGTGTAAATCTGAGAATGCTGTTTCAACTGATTGTAGATCTTCAATGGCCTGCAAAATGAAAAGTATCAAAAATTGTTAATTTCTTTCTCTTAGTATTCATTGATATTTCAGTCTCGGTTAAGAAAAATTATACAATACTATCAATTTAGTCTTATAAGTAAATATTAGGTACTTCGTATTATCTATAAATCAAGCAAAGCAACACTTTGAGTGAAATGATAAAATATGGGTATCAAATTGAGTTTTGAGAAAGAGAGGAGAGAATTAACCAATCATAACTTGATTAGAGTTTGTCATTTCATTGAGATTGTAATTTATTTATATACTAATTTCTCGTGCCATCAAAAAATGTTGAATCATCCCTTAACTGCATTGTACTTAAAAAATATCAAAAACATTGTTGTTCTGCATCTTCTTGTTTGTTTTCAACCAGAATTAATCTGAATTTTTTATGCATATATTTGAAAATAAATAAATAAGGACTGCTCTATAATTAGCATTCAGCAGTTATCTCCACTGATGAATGTTATAGGCAAAAAATATAAACATACACATGGCTTATTATATATGTAGATAATTGACGAACAGAAAACGATAACAGCCGTCTCTTCTTATCTGCAGTTTTGTTTTGCACAGATTTCAGTTAGCTGTAGTCAACCCAAGCAATAAACTATTTATAAGTTTTACCTAATAATGGTGTCGAAGTGCATGAGATGTGATCCTAGCAAATCAGAAATGCGAAAGAGAAGCCATAAAGTGCTTCCTTTACGGAAAAAAGTGAAAGTTCTCACAAAAATGAAATACTGAGGTTGTTAAGATCAACAGTAAGGACAATCCATCACATAACTTAATTACTGTATATTGTTATAATCATTCAATCTAATTATTAGTTATTGTAGTTAATTCCTAATTGTGCCTAATTAATAAATTAGGCTATATCATAGATAAGTACACATAGGAGAAAACAGTATATATTGGATTTGGTACCATTTGCAGTTTCAGCATTTTCTGGGAGTCTCGGAACATATCCTCTGCGTATTCAAAATCATATCTCTTTAATGATGTAAAAAGTTTTATAATTGAGAGAAACACAACTATAACTCCTTTCTTGACTCTCATTTCTAAATCAATCTTTGTTTCAGCAAGCGAATATCTTTTTTAAAGCAGATTTTATAAACTCTTTCATTTTTTATAAAGTCGGAATGCTTCGAAATTTGTGAACAATTATAACATTAATGTTTTTTCTATTCTACACTTATTATTTTCAAACTGTGTCATAGCACTTCTGTGAGTTGCCAGACATCTCTAGGCGTGTCATGAAATTTAGTATAATTTAGTATATCTTTGGAAAGATACTTTCCATGAGTCAGTTGAACTGCTGCAATGACAAGAGATATTAGACCAGGCTGACCAATGTCAGTGTTACTGATGCAAAATGTTTGGAAAGCTCTGGTTTAAGTGAATAGAATAATCAAATGAGGCTTTCATTCTGAATATAGCTTTCCTTACATTGAATGTGTTACTAATATAATGACATGAAGATAGACAAATTGTGTCAGTGTATAGGATTGTTTTGCAGAAGCTAATAAGACATTATGAAAAGAGTTTGTTTTTTTTAGTCGTAATGGTAATCTCTGATGCATTATCTTCAAATTAGGAATACAAGGTTTTCAACAAGCCTAGAAACAATAAATTGGAGAAATTGAAAACTTACTTGATCACGTTCACGAATGACATTCTCTAGTGATTCCTGGGAGGCACTTGTTGTCTTTTCTTTTTCAGCTGAATTAGAAAAGAGTCAATCATGGCTTATGTTTATAGAAATGTACATAATTATATTATATTTCTGGAAAGGGAAGGAAATTAAAGAGCCCAAAATACAAAATAACTATGCAGTTTCTAAAAAGAATTAACACAAGCAAAGAAGAAAACTTCCCCTTTGGGAAATATAATTTTATCATTTCTATCAATATCTATCTGCTTGAATAATGTAATGGTTAGCACATTTGACTAACATGTAGAAGGTCCTGGGTTCGATCTCCAGTATAGTAAAGAGTGTGGAAAAACTTTTCATTAAGTAAGACCACTCATTTCCACATAATTTGAATAAAATCTAAAAACTCAAACTATTTACAAATTGAACGTTTAATCAAAAACTCAAGTTACCAAAAATAAAAATGGAACAATGAAATGAAAACTGAAGTTTCTGAAAATAAAAAAGGTATGATGAAATGTTCAAAGCCTCACCTTGTAACTGAGCAATAGTTTTTTCGAACTCAGCAACAATAAGTCTGCAAAAAAAAAAGCGTGAAATGATATTAGTTATATATTTTTTATATTATCAGTTTCAAAAATTCTGAAAAATTCCAAGGCTTCATTTCTAAAATAACCACCAAATGCTGCCATAAAGCCTTTTTTTTCTTTTGTTAAATGATTTTGGCTGACACACACATACAAATAAACTCCTGCTAATCATCAATAACTTGGAGAAGAGTCGTCAACATTCCAACTTTTGTTTGGACCATCAAATCTCTTCTTCCTATCTTCAATTTGACAACACAACATTATGGCAGATCGATTCTTCAGTCCTTGTCGGATGTATAATTCAAGAAAATAGGCAGACCCTTTCTTCTTCAGGTGTAGAAAATTTATGGTCATTACTATGCCAACTGAATCAATCTGTTTCACCAACGCCAAGTATAGAGATGTGGCCATACCATCAATCAAACACTTACTATAACTTACTGTTTATTATCTACCTTGTGAATAAAAATAAACTGATGTTATCATACAACAAGTACATGTGAATGAATAGGAGAATTAAATATCATATTGTTGGGATTTTGGGAACTAACAATCAATGCAGCTGATGTTTGAATTAAATTTCAAATCTCAAGAGAGTTATAAAGTTGTTGCTTACTTTATTTGACAAAAAGTCACACACTGGATGGTTTTCATTTGTTTTTTTACCCAATTTTATTTTTAAAAACCAAAGTTCATCTTTTATTATCTTAGATGATCAGTATAACATCAACAATCCAACTATCATTTTTACTATTCTTCTGCCGTCGAAAACTTTCAAAAAGCACTTCCACTCATTCATAAGGAATTGCATAGGTGTATTATTTACTTTTTATGTAGCCCTAAAGGCAACTTTCAACTTTATGACAAGTTGGTAGGAAGTAACTGTAGCTGATTGAAAATTCTGGTAATAATAATGCTGCTATAGCTGGACATTCAAAAAAAGGATGTTCTCAGCCACCAGCATACTAATTAACACAAGCAAACGGTATAACGAGTGTGGCTACAATATGGTTGAAAATAGCTAAAATGATTTAAATGCAGGATAAGAAAAACATGCTACAATGTAAAAAAATAGCCATTAGAAAAAATGGCATCTTTTGAACATTTCATTAAATTTACAGTCACCTTCCCTACTACCATCATTACAACTTCATGCTTTTTTTCTGTAGAGCAAATAATGGGAGCTGGAATTTCAAACTTTTGAAGAATTTAAAAAATTTCTTCAAGAAGAATATGCATGTGTATTGCAGGCCCCAATCAGCATTTGTCAAAGAAACGATAACTATATTAGTGTCTGGTAGCATTCACGATTGTTTTTTGAAAATTTGTATGCTGCCAAAAGACAGATACTATTGAGTGACTAACCATATATATATATATATATATATATATATATATATATATATATATATATATATATATATATATATATATATGATATTTCATAATCTGTAAGTATGATATTTTAGTGTAGGGTTTCCTTAAGATACACAAGTTATTTCAAGTGTTCCTTCACTTGAAAAAGGTTAAGGCTGCTTAAGGTCATATGTGGATGATGTGAGAATTGGAAACAACAAAAAAGATGATATCAGTGCAAAATAGCTAAATGTCAACAAAACATCTTGCCTTAGAAATTTTAATAAAAAGCATAAACGCACAGTTTGACATTAAGCTTTTCAGTACTTCAGTGTTGACATTCGACATGGAGTGGGGGGGCTTACACAAATATCAAATATCTATTATAGTACAGATGTAAATAAACAAACATTTTACCCCCTGAATGGTCAAGTTCATAAAGTTATGAGAGAATCAAAGAAAACAGTAGAAGTAAAATTAAACTTATCTGACAGAGAAGACACAACTTTCCGACATGTTGACATCTATAGAGGTCACATCAGCATAAAAGATATTCAAGTTTAATATTTCTCAAGATGAAGAAAGAGATGAAAACTAAGGAAGGAGGTATGTAATTAATAGCTATCCTTGATTACTTGGGTAATTATGCTCTTCCAAAAGCAAAGACAATGAAATTCATGCTGTAATAGTTCAAAATCAAGGAACCTAGATCAAACATCTTGGTCCTTTTATGATTAATAAGTTATCAATAAGACAGATGAATGAATTCTCACTCACATTCCATTAGGCAAAACATTAAATCCATTAATATATAACACAATGTGTATCTATATTTTGTGTATGTGTGTGTGTGTGTGTGTACCATTTTGGAATGAACACTCAGATACTATACTCCGATCCTCGGCAGGAGTGCTGATCTATGTAAATTGTCCGATCATTTTTGACGGATACATGCTGACATGACCTATAGAGATGTCAATGTATCAGAAAATTATGTCCTCTCTGTCAGATAAGTTCCATTTTACTTCTATTATTTTTTTTTGGTTCTCTTACAACTTTACTAACTTAACTATTCAGGGCGGGGGGCTTTATTTACAATTTGAATAAAAGATAATTTCTATTTGTATACCAGAATGTCATTGCCACAAATTCCAAATAACAAGCGCTCAAAGTGTAAAACACTTTGCATAAGTAAAGAAACGATTGGAGAGTAAGGCTCATTTATTGACAGATTCCTGCTCTCGCGTTTTGTCTTTATTTCTGTGTGTAACAACAATGACAGATGATGATGACCTGACTGAAAACCAGTGATATCAGCTCAGATTGGTTTGTTTTGCTAAAGTTTGCAAATTCCATTTACAGGAACTACCAATAAAGGGATGGAAATGGCACACATAGTTTTGGAATAAAATTGAGAGAAATGAATTCTGTTTTGTTAAACTTCTGGATTTTAATGAAGCAAGGGAGTTTGACCCTAGCAAACAAGCTTGTTTTTTTTCTGGTTTTGAAATTATTATCATAGTCTATAACTAGTGATAAAAAAATAGCCACTCCAACTCTTAAATTCATGGACTGCTTTTATTGATAGTGGAACTATTCAATGAATAGAATCAAAATTAACAGAACTCTTCTGTGAATTGAAAAAAAAAAAAATTAAGAAAGTCATCTAATGGTTAAAGGGGGTAATTTCAATCTAGCTATTTCCCTTTTATGAATTTAAGAGATAAAAGCACTACAAGAATCTATTAACTCCTGTACATGATTCAGAACATTTCAGTGTGATAAAAAAAGGTCCTATTCACACAATATCCAGGGCCTTGAATATTTGAAGTGGTGTGATAAACATCATAATAGAACAACTGTAGCCATCAAAGATGAGAAAGGTTCTATCCCTTTTTATATGTGCATGTGTTTGTTGGTTTGTGTGTCCAAGTGCTCCTGGTCATACCATTTTGTCTATAGATTTAAATCTTGACATCAGAACTCCACCACACCCTTCTAAAAAATGTGCGTTTTTTACCCAAAATTTTTGGAAATAAAGCCTTCTTGGAGCCTTATTTTGACAGGTTTATAAAAAACATCTAGATAAAGTTTTTAAAAAAAATTCTATTTTAGATGTTTTCAAGTAGAAAATGCCAGTGATGTCATAGATAGAATTTATTCTGATCATATCTATTCTTCAATGGAATTTTTTTTACATGACTTCAAATTTTGACATAACAGTTGTTCAATAATTGACTTGGATGACAAGTTCTTTTTAAAATCATTTACATCTTATAGCCCTACATATTCTGGTAATCTATTCCATAGCCCCACCATTCTATACTGATGAAGAACTCCCTGATATTTAATTTACTTCTACCACATATCTGTGGCTTTTCAGTCCCTTATACTCCCTTCTAATAAAAAATACATTAGAATCTACTAATTCTAAACTGCACATAATCTTCAACATTTCTCTGAAGTTTCCTGATTCTTTCTATCCTCTGATAATGTTGACCCTAACTCCTTTCACCTGAAAATGAAATGACCCACTGGAGGGGTACTCACCTCATATCCTCATTGGACTGTTTTAGATTCCTAGCTTGGTCATCGAGCAGCATGATTCTTTTCTCTTGGTCAGTGATACGGCGTTCCTTTTCGGCCAATTTCTTGCTCCAATCCTTCTCCTTCTGGAGCAGCCTCGTCTGAAATTCCAGCTCTTGTTCCTGTTTCATTTTGTTCCACTCTGACTGCGAATATTTTAATACCTAGTCACAAAGAAAAATGATTTTTTTAAAAGTCTTAAAGATACAGTTTGAGACAATATCTCTGCAAAACATGCCCGATGGTATTAATAAAATGTTGCTCTTCTCACATTGTTATAATCAATTATAAAGAATAGTTCAATTATTTTAATTGAGTAGGTGAAAAACCCAAGCAGAATTTGATACAAATATCATAAATCCACTTCAAACCTTTCATAAGTATACATGCCATTTAAATTACCATATTTCCTGGCATCAAAGACGCTCCTGTCTCAAGGACGCACCCCAATTTCAACAAACAAATTTTTTTTGGGGGGGGGGATGAAAACAGGATAGGCCTATGAAAAAAGTAACCTTCAGCCTGTAGGATGCAGAGTAAATTTTCAAGACTTATTTCAGGAAAAGAATAGCATTTTCAACGCCGGGAAATACAGTATTTCAAAAACAAACAGCAGATCAACCACTCCACTTTTTATTTGCATTCTTTACTTCAATAGAGTTTGAGATAAAAAAGGGTTTTCTGATTATTCAAGTCTAAACCGAGCTCTCATTTCTTTTATCAATCAAATTATACCAAAGAACATTATCATACAACAATTATTTTTACATATAAATTTATTCTGTGTAAAACTGAAAGAGAATCTAATGAGAATTATTGCTTTATTAAATAAAACCTTATAAATTTTCAAGTGGTTTATTGGTTCAATTTATCTCAAATGATTTTTTTCATTAAGTACATAATGAAATATTGATACCTTTACATAGAATCTCACATTTTAAAAAATCTCCCTTCTTTTTGTATTAATATCTAATCAGTTTCAAGATGATATATACATAATTTTTACAATTTTTGTATTTTCAAAATGAATGAGAAAGTTTAGGAAGAAATATTGGAAAATTTTATTGGCCTTAAAATGATATAACTCATATTTGCACAACTTAAATCCATCAGAGACTATTCCTGAAAGGTCTCAAGGTTTTATGAAATTGAATAAAGATGATTTTAGAGGGATTAGATAATATGAAAAAATAAATTCAACATCAAGATGAAAGCATTCACAAATGAATTTTTTTTTGCAAGGTTATCCATATTGCCTACTTATAAATTGAAAATAAAACATTTGTTTAATCAATGATTATCATCTTTATAGATTTAATAATAAAATGGATTAAATAATTATTTGTTAAAATATAAAGAAGAAGAATAATACTGAGAAATTTTAATTTATCTTTAAGCAGATTAAAAATTATCATTTTTATGGATCACTGAAGGAGAGGGATTAAATTATCACTTGCTAAAATATAAATGAGTAAAATAATACATTTAGAGAAATTTTAATTCAACTTTAAACAGATTAAAATTCTATTGTTAAAGATCTTGCCATTTTAGTGATGAACAGCATTCAAAGAGCAATGTTTTGGAATTACGTTTAAAGGCAATGAGTGTTTTAATTCTTATCTTAAGAATGATTTCTGACATAGCACAGATGGCCAGCTTATTTATGAAATGTCTCTTATAGATGAAAATGTTTGATTAGTAAATATGTTATAGAAAAACATAATGAGTTAGGGGAAGCAAATGGCTAAAGCCAAAATATTAACAATAGAAAAAACCAAAAAAACATGAAGATATTGGCTGAATGGGTTGACTGGATTAGAGTTGCCAGATTAGGTTACAAGGGGGAGATAATTTCGAGCAGTGTTGGGTAAATCTGAGAGATAAAGCTCAGATTATCTCTCCTTGTAGCCTAACCTGGTAACGCTGGACTGGATCTGTTTGCAATCAGACCAGTTTAAATTGAACAAAGGACATGAAAAAAGGAAGGAAGGCAAATGGCTGATTATTAAAAAAAGCACTTTGAAAACAAATCAACAAAAAGGACTGGCTTCAATGGAAAAAGAAAATAACTAAATGCTTAAAACTGAATAAGTTTCAAATACGAAGCCATACATGAGAAATAAAAGGCAAATGTTTTTGCTGTAAAAGCAAGATGAGATGATATAGATGGACAGCTTGGGGGGGGGCATAAAATGAATGGTTTCAATCTTTTACAGGGGCCTTAAGTGCTGAATAGCAACTTTGGGATGATTCTCATTAGAGGCTAGAGCAAAAACATAAATTATCTAAATATCAAAATGTCTACAAAGTGGAAAAGAGAAAGCCATACAGGACTGTATGAATAGTTTATAATTGAACGTATGTGCAGTTTATAATTGAATGTATGTGCAGTTTATAATTGAATGCATGTGCAGTTTATAATTGAATGTTTATGTAGTTTAAAATTGAATGTATGTGCAGTTTATAATTGAGTGTATGTGCGGTTTATAATTGAATGTATGTGCAGTTTATAATTAAATGCATGTGCAGTTTATAATTGAATGCATGTGCAGTTTATAATTGAATGCATGTGCAGTTTATAATTGAATGTATGTGCAGTTTATAATTGAATGCATGTGCAGTTTATAATTGGATGCATGTGCAGTTTATAATTGAATGTTTATGTAGTTTATAATTGAATGTATGTGCAGTTTATAATTGAATGCATGTGCAGTTTATAATTGAATGTATGTGCAGTTTATAATTGAGTGTATGTGCGGTTTATAATTGAATGTATGTGCAGTTTATAATTGAATGCATGTGCAGTTTATAATTGAGTGTATGTGCGGTTTATAATTGAATGTATGTGCAGTTTATAATTGAATGTATGTGCAGTTTATAATTGAATGCATGTGCAGTTTATAATTGAATGCATGTGCAGTTTATAATTGAATGCATGTGCAGTTTATAATTGAATGTTTATGTAGTTTATAATTGAATGTATGTGCAGTTTATAATTGAATGCATGTGCAGTTTATAATTGAATGTATGTGCAGTTTATAATTGAGTGTATGTGCGGTTTATAATTGAATGTATGTGCAGTTTATAATTGAATGCATGTGCAGTTTATAATTGAGTGTATGTGCGGTTTATAATTGAATGTATGTGCAGTTTATAATTGAATGCATGTGCAGTTTATAATTGAGTGCATGTGCAGTTTATAATTGAGTGCATGTGCAGTTTATAATTGAGTGCATGTGCGGTTTATAATTGAATGCATGTGCAGTTTATAATTGAATGTATGTGCAGTTTATAATTGAATGTATGTGCAGTTTATAATTGAATGTATGTGCAGTTTATAATTGAATGTTTATGTAGTTTATAATTGAATGTATGTGCGGTTTATAATTGAATGTATGTGCAGTTTATAATTGAATGTATGTGCAGTTTATAATTGAATGCATGTGCAGTTTATAATTGAATGCATGTGCAGTTTATAATTGAATGCATGTGCAGTTTATAATTGAATGTTTATGTAGTTTATAATTGAATGTATGTGCAGTTTATAATTGAATGCATGTGCAGTTTATAATTGAATGTATGTGCAGTTTATAATTGAGTGTATGTGCGGTTTATAATTGAATGTATGTGCAGTTTATAATTGAATGCATGTGCAGTTTATAATTGAATGTTTATGTAGTTTATAATTGAATGTATGTGCAGTTTATAATTGAATGTTTATGTAGTTTATAATTGAATGCATGTGCAGTTTATAATTGAATGTATGTGCAGTTTATAATTGAATGCATGTGCAGTTTATAATTGAATGTATGTGCAGTTTATAATTGAATGCATGTGCAGTTTATAATTGAATGCATGTGCAGTTTATAATTGAATGTTTATGTAGTTTATAATTGAATGTATGTGCAGTTTATAATTGAATGCATGTGCAGTTTATAATTGAATGCATGTGCAGTTTATAATTGAATGCATGTGCAGTTTATAATTGAATGTTTATGTAGTTTATAATTGAATGTATGTGCAGTTTATAATTGAATGCATGTGCAGTTTATAATTGAATGTATGTGCAGTTTATAATTGAGTGTATGTGCGGTTTATAATTGAATGTATGTGCAGTTTATAATTGAATGCATGTGCAGTTTATAATTGAGTGTATGTGCGGTTTATAATTGAATGTATGTGCAGTTTATAATTGAATGCATGTGCAGTTTATAATTGAATGTATGTGCAGTTTATAATTGAGTGTATGTGCGGTTTATAATTGAATGTATGTGAAGTTTATAATTGAATGTATGTGCAGTTTATGATTGAATGTAGGCGAAGTTCATAACTGAATGTATGTGCAGTTTATAATTGAATGTATGTGCAGTTTATAATTGAATGTATGTGCAGTTTATAATTAAGTGCATGAAAAGTTTAAATGATAGAAAATTAGAATTTTTTTTTTACAATTGAAAGATGTATAAACTAACCAATATTTGAATAATTTTACGATTTGGAATATGTGACATAATAGATGTATTGCAATAAAGTTGAAAACAAAAAAAAAAACAAAAAAAAACAGAGTTGCAAAGTAACCAAAATCAAGTTTCATACAATCGATGACACTTTAGGATGCTCATTTTAGTGGAACCATATTTAGATGAGGTAATAATTTGAAATAAAGGAGACAGAAACATTTAATGCAATTATATTTACAATTATTGTATCATTTATCCAATATTCTGATATATATATTAATAAGACTTTTCCTTAAAATATTTTTTGGTTTTGGATTGATCCAGAGTGAAAAGTTGTCACTGATGGCATTTGAATTCACATGAAATTATAAAATCTGACACCTGCACAAATAAATTGAAGCAAACCAAACAAATTTGTTTTAAGAGAAAAATGTGCAGTATCATTAATAGAAGGAATAATAACATTTCAAAATACTTGAAATTAGAACTTCATTTGTATCCAAGGATAAATTTTCTTGAATAATTATATAATCACATAAAAATGTAAACTAATTAATGGTACCACATTTTTGAAATTTTATACTTCAATTAGAAGCAGTGCTCCATGTCAAGGTTTACATTACTGCAATTCTGTAGTTTCAAGGTCAATATGCAAATTTTTTTACAGAAATAGGGTTGCCGTATGTCCATATTTTCCTGGACATGTCCTCCATTAGGTCTCGAAATCTTCATCCAGAAGGCATTTTTTTAAATTCTGAAAAAAGTCTGGGATTTAAGCATCCATCATTCTCTCTATAGAAAAAAAGAACATGAAACTAGAATGATGAGAGAGAGGCTGAGAGAGAGATAGAGAGAGAGGAAGATGTCTACATGGTGTTGTCAACTTGGCAGTTTTAGGGTTACCATGTAGTGCCATGTACTGTTTTTTTTTGTTTTGTTTTTCAGATGTGCAACAATTTTTCATATTACTATAATAGCCATAAATAAGATTTTAAAAGTATGTGATTTTTTTCAGGTGGCTTTTTCTCATGCTGTAGCATTAATTTTTCTTGTCCTGCATTCAAAGTATTTTAGCAATTTTTAATCAGAATGTAGCCAATATATTATCTATGTCTTTTATGAATGAAGGTGACTGGAAACCTCCTCTTTTTTAATCTTCAGATAAGGCAACCCTATACCAATGTATTGAACAATGATAAAACAAAAAAACTGATGTGAGGCTACTATTTCTAAGTATTTGTGATAAATGATTTTTATAAACAAAATCCTTCAACAGAATATTTTCAATAAGAATCACTGTGTCGAGTATAATGGTGCAAGACAAACATTACGTATATTACTAATCTAGAAACTAAAGTTACCAAGCATTGCTTTATAAAAGTCTTGAAGAAAAGGCATCCAAATGAGATAGTTGTAAAGAGGAAAAAACGTGAAATGAAATGGATGTTTGAAATGATATACACACGTATTTCAGTCAAGACAAACAATCTGTGAGGGCTTGAGAAAGAAAATTGTTCACTGACAATTCAAGGGGAGACCACTGGGATTCAAAATTGAGGTAAACAATAGAAGGAAGTGGAAACCACAACATTTGGTTTGAAGAGTCACAAAAAAATGGGTAAACAAGTAGGTATAATATGTGTACGTGTGTGTGCGTAAAAAAAGAAGGTGGAAATGACTTTGAAATGTAGAAACAATGAAGATAATGGCATGTATTGATGTATGCTAAATGAGATGACACCAACACCCAGAGTTAGAAAGATGGAGTGTGTCCACCACAAATGAAGCTTCTCCTGGCCTAGCAGAATGAATGAATGATTGAATGAATGAATGATTTCCAATAGCCATGCAGCATGAAAAGCTCAGAGTGCAATTAAAAAATTGGAGACTTGAAGAGCATGCATTCAAAAAGATACTTGATTCAAGACAACAACACCAAGAGAAATAATCAACAGTATTCAATGTGGTTTTTTTTCAATTTTACAATATTAGATTGAGAATTGTTATTAAACTGTTACAATTATTATTTTTGAACAATACATCTTATTGAGGGACCATTTATCTAGAATTTTGGATAATAATCTTTAGGTTATGCAGAACAAATATTTGAAAAAAAAAAAAACTGTACTGGCAAATTTTAATAAGAGATTAGAATACAAAATCTTATTTTTACACCAATAGTGCATCTCTCACAAGTTTCGGTAGAAAACTTTGCATGTCAACTAAAGAATTGTTGTAAATAGCAAATACTGATTGCATATTCACCCTTATGCAAGAGAAGAGGGTTTAGAGTTATCATATCCTTTCATTATAATCAATGGAATGAACTGCTATAAATATATACAGCCTGATAGATATCTGCAATCGGATTAGATCAGTTTTAGGTCTTATCAGAGCTCAGTTCTGAAGTAAAGGAAATACATTATTACAGCTTTTCCCTTTGTTCCTTTTTAACCAAAATCAACAATTATACAATTCAATCAATTATGACTTCAATTATCAAATTCAGAGTAAAAATACAACCTACTGCGGAATACAACAAGTGAAGCTGAAGACAGGTTTAAGAACACACAGTACACAACAGCATAGGTGTGTTCAAGTCCCATATGTTCAGTATTGCAAATGTACTTTTGGTAAGTCAGAAAAATTGTTTCTGAATATGATCATTAAAGATGGTATCCAATTTGATGTCACAAGTTGTGTGTGTAGGTTTTCTTCAATTCAAAAACAATGCCCCCCCTCTCTCTCTATATGTATATATATGGGTGTGTGTGTGTGTGTGTGTGTGTGTGATTTGGTCATAGACTGCATTTGAATTAGAAAGAAGAATTTTGAAAATTCAACTGAATATGTGGAGTGAATATTTTATAACATCGAAATTCATTCCATTGTCCTCATATCTAAAATGCAATATGTATTTGTCAACATATATTCTATGAGTGTGCAACAGTTTTCAATGAGTGCACAGGCACTACACTCTGATACTATGCAGAGGGTCAAGAAGCAACACTTTGATCCTAGGAAGAGCAAACAGATACTCCGATCTGAGGCAGAAGTGTTTATCTATGCCCAAATAAACTCCATTATGCTAGTTATTTTGATAATTTCTTAGCAGGAAAAAAAAAAAAAGTTGATATAATAATAAAAATGAAAATAGGATGAAAGCAAGCAAAACCTTTTATTAGACGAGATTCAAGTTTTATAATTTCAGATATCTTCCTCCTTTCTTGTGATGGTAAAGAAAGTTGAGAAAAATTAGAAGTAGTCCCAAGGCGAAGATTACTTATTGTTGTGCTTTCAGCCACAAATAATAGAAATTTGTGTGTGTTAAATAGAATCAACACTGCATATCAAAACAAATATAACGCAGTTAAGTTGGCCATTGTTGAAAAGAGTAACAAGACGATAACAAAAGGAGACAATTTTCATCCTTGATGCTCAGAGTATATCAAAGTGACATGAATATGATACAAGGCTAAAATTAAATCTGCCTTGGAACCATTTGTGGTTGTTTCTTTTGCCTTGTTCCTGTTTCATGTCTAGAAATAGACCAGAAAAAACAATCTTAAAAGTCTTCAGATTAAAGAGATTCTAGTTTTTATTTAAATCATAAGCAAGTTTTACATGATGATTAAAGGGAAATTTGAATTGAATGAGCTTCCCTTTGAAAAATAGCCTAAAAAGTGTCTCAACATAATTCATAATCAAATGAATGTGTTATAATAGAATTCTGTTACTTTGACACTTTGATAGAATTAAGATAAAATTACATGGATCTTCAGAGAAAACAAAGATTTCATAAACCTAAGATTGAGGCAATGCAGTTAATGTTTTTAGTTGAAGTAAAAAGTTTCGACCTTATTTCCTGTTTCTCAAGTTATATATTTGATTCAAAATGAAAATGTGTTTCTGAACAGAAATGAGAAGAATAAAGATTATTTCAATCTTCTCATAAGGGATTTCTTGTAGAGAATCATAAGCGTAAATGATGTTCTATTATAACAACAACTGAATATTGCAGCTATACAGTCTATAAATTAGACGGATAAATTTGGACAAAGAATCAGTTAATTTCCTAATCTGTGAAGAGAAAGATTTCTAAAAAATTTTCTTGTGTAAGAAATACAGGTATTCCTTGATTAGTGCAGTTGTTCTTTAATTTTCTGTACTGTTCAAAACTTCACTGTTCAAGTCTTATCATAATTTGATATGTCTTTTTCCCCAGCTTATACTTAATTATATTGATTCATATAGTAATACCATAACCATACTACATCAAAACCTGCACTCAGCACTATTCAAGATATTTCCTGTATTGACGCAAAAGGACAAGTCCATAGAAATGGGGTTAACAAAAGGGGTATTAGGTAAAATTGGTATGAATACTGAAGATTATATTCTGTTTTTCTTCTGTACCTGTATTTCATTTGCAAGGTGTTGTTCTCAAGTCAAGCATATAATGAAAATTAAAAAAAAGTCATACACACAAAATCCAAATAAATACAAGTAAAATGGCTGAACTAGTGGCTAAACCACAGTTTGAAATGTGGTTTGCATTAGCGTTAGTGGGGCACTGTGTATTGGTGTTACCTGAGACGGATCAGAGCCGGAGGTCTGTTGGGCGGGGTCCTACATTGGAAGCCGAGTGAAAAGAACAACAACACAACATCAAATTACATAGATGAACAGAAAAGATACAACATTAAGTTGTCAAAGGCTCAGCAGCATTCCCCCTTGGTAGCTGACCAAGAGGGCTGCTGCTGAGGCTGCCCCTTTGAGACTCAAGAAGAAATAAGGTAGAAACATTGTTTAAACATTGGTTACTGCTGGAAGAAGGAACATTGGGATTTTGTTCTTTTCAAAAGCAGTTTTCTTATTGCTAAAATGTGACTGCAAAATAAGAAAACAAATGGTAAAATCCAAAGAGAATTTCAAATCAAATTCTTTATACTTGTTTCCAGTGAACAAAGTCTCCATCTTGAATGGCATCCATAACTTATAAGGAACATCCACATTAGTTTAAATAAAGTTGATGCTTATATTACTCAGGTATACCTGGTTTTAGAAGTATGGTATAGAGGAAACTTTTCTTCTTGTGTTGAAACTTAAAACTAGAGTTTTCTTCCTTGGCAGTGAATTGTATCACAGTGGTAGTATGAAGTCTATCCAGAGAATAACCAGCCATTTTTGAATATCTTGAGAACCAGTTGGCCAGTCTTGATGTAACTTGGCAACCAATTAGAGAGGGCCTTACTGCACATGCGTGAGCATATACTCTCCTGTGGGGTAACTCAATCAAAAGTGAGATGCCATTGTAGACTGTATTCCAATTTGATTCTTGTAGTCTGAAGCAAAGTGGATGTTATTCCATTGCAAACATTATTGATTTCTTTTCTGGCAGTCGGCAACCACCTTTGTTACTGACTCTTCAAGAAAAATAATTGATGATAAAAAGAAAAAAAAAAGGACAAAAAAAAAGAGAGAAAAGGGAGTATCTCTTTCCTTTTCTTTCACCCCTAACCAATTAAGGTGGTAAATTGATTTCAAGGTTCCTCTGCCGTAGAGAATATTTCCAAATTACTTCCCCTCCTTAAAAACCCACTCCTTAGGCAGGTAAATGAAAAAAAAATTTTAAAAAAGTTGAACTAATAAAATTTTTAGAAAATTCAAATAGGAATCATTTGCTGTTAACAAGTTGTCTTTGAAACAAAATGTTGCAAACTTTTCACAAAGTCAAATTGAATGAACTAAAATGCTTTTAGTAACTGAAGTGTTGCAAATAGCAACACAAAACTATTCTAAAAATACATGCATTTAAAATTTGAACAGGAAGCGTTAATAAAACAGTGTCAATTGCCTTTAAAAAGAAGGCAGTGCAAACAGCAACAATAACATAGTAAAATTGGGGTGTTAAATTTAATGTCACAATGTAAAGTGTTGAATGTGTCTATGTATATAACATGTATGTGTATGTGTATGAGTTTGTAGACAAAAGTGCAAATAGCAGCAATAGCATATAATAAAATTGGTGTATCAAATCTAATGCCAGTGTTTACAAAATTGAGTGTATAATATCAGGTACTGGCAATCAAAAGCAGCTTGTTGATCATTTTTATCAATTATTAGATTGTTACACATGAAATGTCATTTTTTGTACGTCATAGAAAAAGAATAATGCTCAAAGAGAAAGATTTACAAATAGAATTGCATCTTTTTGAAGAATTGAAATGAATAAATGAAGATATAACTATTTATTATTGGATGTTGTTTTTGGGCTCTTAACACCAATGGTGTCTATCCAAGAAGTTAAACTCATTTTGAAGTACAATTTTAGATTAGGATGTCAAGCTGCTGATAACATCAGCAAAGCATTTACAGTGAACACTACTACATTTTGAAGTGTTCAGCATAATTCAATAGGTTTAGATCTGGGAATATGGACACCAGTTATAACCTGTTCCTAATGATGAAGAATTATCAACAGCAGTGGCTAACGACTCATGAACAATGGGTCAAGCACTTTATAGAGACTTTAGGATTTTGACAGCAACCATATCCAGTCTTCTCAAGAAGGCAGTAGGAAAGGTTGAAAAGATGGAAAAATGAGTCCCACATAAACTGAATAATAATTCCAATCGCCCCAGTTGACTGCATTGAATCTTGGAAAATTGGGATATGAAGTCTTGCATCATCTTCCATATTCACCTGACATTTCTCCCATAGATTATCATGTTTTCAAGCATTTTGAACTACTTATCTGTGATAAAAAGTTCAGTAATAGGAAAGCCATAAAATTTTGCTTTTACTGAATTTTTGACCACTAAAGCTTGTTGAGATTAGGTTATTGCTTTCAGATTTTGATTATCTATTTTCTGTTTTTGTTGTTTATAACATTCTTCATCATCACTATTCAAAAAATGACATTTTATATGAAACAACCTGATACATGCATTTTCCTGAAAGAATCAGGATTTGTCATGAAATGAGATAATCTCAGATGTTGAAGAGATATGTTTTTAAAATGCTTGGATTCATTTGTAACACAAAATTATGAAAAATATGAAGAATGAAGAGCCATGTTCCCTGTAGATAAAATGTAAATATTCATAAAATCTTTTTACAGGATGTTTTGATAATGAACAAAATACATTCAACAAAATTAACAATTCTCAGTGCAGATTAATAAGTGCTTTGACATCTTGTATTTTAGAAAACCAACAAAAACACAAAACGGTTTTGAACGAATAGTAAATGAATAGATGAAAATTATTGGTCCATGATCCAGTTAACTTTTGTCCTATATATAAATGTATATATTTATAATTAGATAGCAGACAAATAATATTCAAATGCATGGCTGTTTAAACAAATATGGCAATGACATTATATCATACAATGGAAAACAAAAGACATCTTTAAAAAAAAAATTAGTTGGTCTGCTCACTTAGATGATCATTTTTTTTTTATTACTGAGTCCAGATATTTGTCTGTATAGTGTAATAGAATTGTATTTCCCTTAATATTCCTATTTTTTTTATAAATGTATCGCTACTTATCCATATTTACATATATACCCATGTTGTATTATAAAAAATAATCAGTATGGAAGGAGTTTGCAGACAGAGTATATTGTATTTCATCAAATTACTTGAAAAAGACCATCTGTCTTGATACGTTATAGAAAGGTTATGCTCTTTTTGGTAAAGCTTTTAAAATAATGTCTGTTTAGATAGAAACTGTGTCATATTTTTTTTAAGCCGGTGGAAGGCCAGGTACTTCTGCTTGTAAATAAGAAAATTCAATTATCTCAAATTAATTGTTTCTCTACTGCAATGTTTATGAAAATTGATCTGAAATTTTAGGCTTTTCAGTTGAGGAGTTTAGATTTTCTAAGTTAATTCCAATCTACTACAAGTAAGCACACTCCTCTCCTTCGGTGTTGTTAGATGAAGATTTGAGATGAAAGCCAGGTGACTATTATCATTGAAGATTACCCAATGCCTTGATCCTCTGTACAACCAGGCAAATATGCTACAAGACCTGTTCCTTTTTGAGCCAAGATGCTAAACAGATGGTTGATAAAATGTGAAAGATAATCTGACATCAGTCTTTTGGATTTTCAGTAGGACAATTTATTCAGTAAATGGAGTTCAACTTGAACACAAACAAACAAGACATTAAAGCAGTGATTTTGAACTTCAGGCACACAACCCACAAAAGGGCAATTTGAATATATTTATGAACTTTGAATTTGAGTGTGAAAAGCTAAAAGCGTTATATGACTTACAACTGAGTTGTGTTGAAAATCAACTGAATAATTCCTAATTACACAATACTATTAATTCTTAATATTAAACTGATCAACTCATTAACTTTGTGAGGTATAAAAGCTATCATGTAAATGCATGGCTGTGATTAAATTGTACACAAAAAAATTTGAAAAAAATTTTAGTAAGTGCCCTGAAGTAGATATATCATTTTTTTTTTTTTTTCACAAAGAATTTGGCAAATGATATATAATTAAATTATTATAATAGATAATAAATAATTAAATTATTTTTCCTTATAATAGGGGAGGGGCATCAAATTCTTTGAGCTATTGAGGTGGGCCAGGGAGCAAAAAAGGTCAAGAACTTTTGCACATTAGCAATACTGGGTTTTAGAAGTTCCTCTTTTGTAGCTCTCAATGCAAAGTATATCATATAAGAGATCTTTGAATGCTCTTATAGTGGGCATTTTACATTCTTCTGATTTAAATTTAAATCAGCAAAAGCAAAAACCTGCCCTCCTTTTGGTGACAGATTTGTGGAGAAAAGGCATGAACCAGACACCACCTTCCCTCTTGATCTCCACTCAAGAAGTTACTCTTTTCATAGAGAACTAACCAGTTACATATTAGGCCGCGAATATTGCTTTTCATTTTTTCTATCACAAAGTTGATTTTTTTCTTTCTCTACAATTCTTCAACATTTTTCATCTTTTACCAACTTAATACATTGGAGCAAGATGAAGTGAGAGGCCACTTAGGGTGCTTGTCTAAGTTTATTTCACATTTTACATATCAAGACAACAAGTAAGCAGTAATGTGATATATGAAACCTAAGTAGGGACGGCTGAAGTCATAACCAGCCTAAGGGCACTTATCACTTACTTTGATATACCAGAGTAAGTCATGGTAGCCAGTTATAAATAGTGGGCTTGGCTGTAAGGGTCAGGAGAAATATACCTAGGTAATGGAAGAAAGCAAATTAGCAAATTGACAGGAAGTAGTAACCTATAACTGCCTGGAAGCCTTCATCAGATTTTTCTATAGTCAGTAGTAATGAATCACATGAGACTGACTTCTTTCAGGCAACAAATGGGTATGTCTGGAGAGTGACTGGTAGCGTATCAGGGCTGGAGTAGCCACTCATCGTTTGCCAGGCATTGTTCCTTCTCTCAGTGCCAGAGGCTTGATTGTTAAATGCCTTCAGTCGTGTACAATACAGTACTTTAGCTTAGATATCAGAGAGAAGAAAAATAGAGCCGATAAAGCAAATAATCAAAAATTAATAAATCAAAAACAATAGAGAAAACACTTGAGTAAATAAACTGCCAAAATTGGATTAATAGAGAGAGAAGACAGGCAGTAAGATAAAATTTCAATATCTGTACTTGTAACACAAGTAAAAATATTATCTATTTATTTCTATTAAATGAGGTATTATTAACCATTATCAATTTTTTTGAATAATATTTCTTTCATCTGATAAAAATAAATCAAGTTAATATTACAACTATGTATACCATTGTGAGTGTATAAACAATAATAAATATGACGTTTTGCAATCAATGGAAAATAAAGGACAAGTTCAAGGGTTAGATTCAATCTTCTGCCAACTGGTAGCTCAATCAGTAGCACATAGAAAAGACATTCCAAGGTAAAGGGATCTGAGTTTGAGTCTTGCCTAGAGCTTTTTTTAAAAATTAAAAAAAATTTCTGCTGTATGCTGTTTACTCACTATCATAGAGTGACAGCCAGAGTAGTTGCAATGAAAAGCAACTAAAATCAGAATGAAAGAAATACCAATAAAAAAGGGATTGATAACTGTTAATTATGGTTTGAATTTTTTGAAAAAAGAAAGTCTATAACTTGCTCACTCACATTTATTGAAAAAATGAGATTGAAAACTAAAAGAGCATCTAAGAAGGAAAAAGATCACGAAAAACAGGTCTGATTAGTCACTCAATAGAAACTGTCATGTAACCAACATCTTTTGGCAGCATGTCATTTTGGAGGTGATCAATAAAAAAAAAATTTGGAAAAAGAGCTTATCAATGAAGTTACTTCTTTCACCTTTTGTCAGGTAGTGACCACTAAAAAAAGTCAAAATTTGAAAGACCCCCCCCCCCAAAAAAACCCAGAAAGAATCTAAGGGGTCAAATTACTAATTGAAATGCCAACTAAAAACCTATTGGAGGGGGTAGGGGTGAATTTATTCCCCCCACCCCATCCCTGACATGAAAAATGATTATTTACATTTTCAGCCCTCTATCTCCATAGCTGAGGCCTGTGTGCACTATACACACAAACATACATACCCAGCCAGACTCGCATGAAAACTGAAGAAACTTATGATGACAGTTTCTAATATATTTTTTGGCTCAAAGCCAAAGTGTTAGTATTTCTTTATGCATGAATCCAGGTTCTAAAATAGCAGACAGAATATATGTACCATAAAGAATGACAATATAAAACAGCAGCTTGATTAAACAAAGCAATTGGCTGAATAATAAAGACTAACAAAATGGTTATACAACTTGAGTACATAATTTCAATAGATTAAAGCAAAAACAATTATCTAGACAAAACATTTTTGTGTACTCTGCCAAGTGTGACTGATTTATGCCCTTGGATAGGCTTTTATCTCAAAGAGGCAAGAATGTATAAACAAATGGGAGATGATCAACAATATTTTTCTCCTGAAAAAGTATAGCATGTATCCTGGGTCAGACTAGAACAATATGAGTCTCTAAAACTACAAAAAGCTATAAAGACTCTTTACACCCACCACTTGCAACATCACTGTTAGAGAGGCCCTTTTAGACAGTGAGGCGACAAAGCTGTAGCTCATACCTAAATAAGACTTAGCACATACTGGAGTCTTTATAGCCTGAATTCTGACTATTCCAAACATCATGATCTCTAAATTACAATTTTCAAATCCACTTGAATAAAAATGCAAAGTGTATCAATATAAATATTATCTGAAAATTTATCATATATATATGAGTGTGTTTGTAACACTTTTCTTAGAGCAAGCAGATACTACACTCTGATCCAAGGCAGATGTACCAAGAGGTGACACACTTTGATCCAAGATAGAGTGCACAGATACTAGACTCCTATACTATGCAGAAGTACCAGTGAGTGACACTTTGATCCTAAGCAGAGTGCAAAGATATTCTGATCCTAGGCAAAAGTGCTAATTCATATGTAAATAATCTAATCATTTTTTATGGGTACAATGCAAGTATTACATAAGATATACAAAGTGAAATCATTTTTGTATAATCATAAAATTAGAAACATAATCATCAATTATTAGGCTGAAGGTATAGTCAGAAAAGTTTCCATTCAGAATGTCTATGAATACTTCATTCTACATTGCCTGAAAGTTGACCCACACTTTTCTTTTTCTTAAATAGAGAATGAAGTGGGGCAATACAAATTGGTTAAGTATAAAAATGGCCAAGAAAGAGCATAGCGAAACAATTTAAAAGTTTTTCTTTTCTTATTGTCTGCTAAATAATCAGTAGCGAATGGCAGAAAAAATGATATCTGGGATGGAAGTGAAAACTGTATGCTTATTTATACTTTGACTAGCAACAGAGAAATAAGGGTGTGGCTACAACCAATAAAGTATTATTGGTTGGCAAGGCGTTGAGACTATATCTTCCTATACTGCAAACCTTGAAGGTATACCAGTCTAAACCCATGACTTTTTTAGCAATGGACCCAAGGGTGGTGTCTCAACTTCAGAAGTCTAAATTTAATGCTGAAGAGATATCAAGTTCAGAAAATTTCTTGAAGCTCCTTCTATTCTCAAGCATTAATAAAAGTGAACAACGTAAGACATGAAAAATACAACAGTCAAATAAACTGTGCATAATTGTCTGATGAATAATGATAATAATAATAATCTATACTTCAATTATAAATTGAGTTATGTTATATAGAAACTTATTTGAAATAATCTCCCGTCATAACATGGTTTATATATCACTCGATTTAGACAACATAAATAGAATAAACAATTGAAGAAAATGGGGCTACTGCAGGAATCGAACCTGCCAACGAGATATATATATATATATATATATATATATATATATATATAAAAGACTGTGTATCTCTCTCTATATATATACATACATATATTGTATGTAACACTTTCAAATGTGTACATAGATACTACATTCTGATATGAGGTGCTGGAGAGTGATACTCTGATCCTAGACAAAGCATACAGGTATGACACTCTGATCCTAGGCAGAGTTCCAGGGAAAAGATATTTTGATTGTGGTTTGAGCACCGGGAAGAGACACTTTGATCCTAGGCAGATATATGGATCCAAATGTAAATAATCCTGTCATTTTTTATGGCTACTATGAAATAAATTGTTAAAAATCCAGCAGAGAATCTCCATCGATTAATCAACTGATGGTCTTTTTTATACTGTAGAGAAAAGTCTATATGTGACTTTTTAAACTATAGTTAGAAAAAATCTAATTCAGCAATTCTGGGATAATTCCTTTCATCATCAAAATTTCAATTGATTCTTAATGTTTAGTTTTTCTACATCTGTAATTCTTAATTGAAAATCAAGTACAACTCATGAAAAGTGGTTGTTTTTGTTTATGTCAACTCATTAAATTATACAAGAATAGTCAACAGAAGAAAATAGATACAATATTCTGTTTATTTGTGATTTTATGAAACACTATTTTTGAACTGTTTTTATGATTATTTACAATGAAATATTAAGAGGCAAATATGAAAGCATTTTTCTCCTGATAAAAATTGTTCATAGATTGTATCCTAATTTCAAAAATTATGAATTTTCATAGAAAAATATCTAAATTCTTTACATCTTACATCATTCGTGGTTTTTATACTGTCAAATAGTTAACTTCAATATTACCATCAAGTCAGTGAAAGTAGAAAATTTTTGAGAGAAAAAAAAAAAATCAATGCCTCTGGTATTAATAAGAACAAGTCCAAAAATGATGAAGTATGATATCTTTAATTCTAGAAAAATTAAATAATAAGGACAGAAATATCAATTAAAAGAGTGAATATTCGCCTCAGATTCAAAGAAATTATTTCTTAGATTCCAATACTGATTAAAATATATATGCAAATTAATAAAAGAAAAACATAATTTATGTAAACTGACTGGCAGAGGTTAAGTGGGAAGAGACAATGAAAAAAAAGACACATAATGAGCACCTCAGCTCCCTTCGGAATATGGACCAGTTTAGGAAATGACATTTAACAAAACAAGATTAATGAGATTTTTAAAAAATATTTTTTCCAAATTTTCAATCAATCTGAAAAAATAAATATTTCTGTCAATTTTTTTCATCATTCTGTAAACTTCCAATCAATTTTTTAAATTTTCTATCAATATTTTTCACTATTTTGTAAATTTTCTATTAATCTTTTGGAATTTTCTGTAAATTTTTCTTTCTAATAATTAATACATTAACAAATGACAATCTGAGATTCAAGTTGACTGGTATTTAAGCCTTGGATTCCTGAAATGAAAGGACAGAAAAAGGAAGGGGTGGAATGGAAAGTCATGAGGATTAATACAAATAATAAATTTACCATTCAGACAACAACAACAATAACAAAAACGGTCAATCTGAGCATAAATAATGTCATTCAAAATTTTTTCATGTAAAATCCTATTGATGATTTCAGTTGGACTGGTCAGAGCACAAGTAATGGTCAAACAATAATGAGGAATTATCAGAACAAGGAACTTACCGGTACTAGTTGTACAATACTCTCTGTACCATTTGCCGCATGGGGTGAGTTATGGTGCGCAGGGGATGTATCCACGGCAACACCACTGTCACTCTAAAAAAAGACAAAAAGAAAGCAATACATTAGTACAGAAGTTTCATTCCTGTTTTACATTTCCTCCCTATTTATTTTCATCCCCTTTTGTCTTACAAGGGGTCTCTCACTCCCCTTTCTCCTATTGGAATCTCTATCAGATACCCAAGATAAGATAAACATACCCTTTAACTGTGAAGGAGTAAACAAAAAGCTTGGAATAAGCCAAAAGTGGAGTAGCTTGAAGACTGCAAGTTTTAGAGTTAACCAGGAAGATAAGTGCCAATAACACCATGTGCTTTTGGTGGGCACCCGAAAAAACATGCTGGATTTCTGTAAGGAAAGCCTCTGAGTGTGAGAGGCTGAAATGTTATCCCCATTTTTTTTAAAGGGTTCTTATGTGTCTAGCAGCTACCTGAGAAGATTTGATTTCCTCCCACCATTGAGAAAGAGAGAGAGAGAATGTTGACAGTATGAAGGGCGGCTGGACTGCCTAGTTACAAAACCTATAAATAGTGAATGAACAGCAAAAAAAAAAAATTGTTTTTCTTTTTTGATATGAAGAGTTTGAGCAACTAAAAATTGAATTTGTTTTCATTCAGAAAAATTCTACACCGACAAAAAAAATTAGGGCCAGCTCTAGGGTTTTCTGCACCCTAGGTGACATTTGAAATTTGACCCCCCACCCCACCACCCAGTTGTATTCTTCTGACGATTTTTTTTTAGTTTGGAGAGTGCCCCTTGGAGCTTTGTGCCTTGGGCTACTAACTGTCTAGGTTTGCTTAATAGACAGGCTGAAAAAGAAAAAAAAAAAAAAAAAAAACCTGAAGAGGAAAGCATGCTTTCGAATTTTCAAAATTCAATCATTGTCCAAATTGTTTTATAAAATGATTAGTAGTAATTCATATTTCTCACATAATTAACTAAGTTTCAAACTCTTAAAAGATGTTCAGTGTGCTTATAAATGCAGGTTCACATTTATACATTTTGCTCTGTATGAAAACATCTAAAAAGTATTTTATGAATAAAAATGTTCATTTGCTATATAATGTTTTAGAGGAAATAACTAGAGATAAAAAGTGAGTTTATCTTTTTTTCTAAAACTATGCATTGTTATTTATAAATGAGTGTCTGGATATATGAAAACACAAAGTTGTAGGTGGGTGTTTATGTTCAACATTGTTAAAACAATGCGTAGTTTATTCAAGAGACATGACATGCTTCATTCATTAGCAAGAATTTAAAAAAAAAAAAAAAAAACATGCATCACATTATATTAGTGAGTAGAGAGAAGGAAAGGCCCTAATGATTTAATAAACACATTCTTTAAACAGTAAAAAATATAATAATTATTTACAATGACTCAACCAATTCTAAATGAATCTTTGAAAATCTCCAATAAATCGATCCCATCTGTAACTGACTGAAAATAGGCGGAAAAATAGATATGCATTGAATCTATGATGAAAATGTTGAGTAAGAAAGCAGAATATATAATGGTAGAAATTGAAATGAGAAAATTTATATCTGTCTGAATTTCTGATGTAAGGAATTATTATTATACACTGACTTATGAAGAAGAATTAACTGATATGAGATATCCTACATGAATAGTAGAATGAGAACAATCTACTCCCATGGATTGAATGAAGAACTGAGTTTCGAAATTTCCTAACGGTTACCAACTACGATAGACACCTGAAGAAGGCCAAAGAATACAACAGCCAAAACACTATGACTATAAAAACAAAGATGAGGACACTAGTTGCAGTAAATCATTATATAATAAAGTAAATTCATTTTTTCTTCCGGACAAATCAAATCCACTCCTTTGCAAATTGGGAGAACAAATTTTCAAAAAATATTTCAACTACAAAATCAAAATAGTTCATGCTATGAATCGAGGATAAGAAGAATATCCCTGTCTTTTAGCCACCATCTTGAAAGGTGAAATATAAACTATGAGGACAGCAGAAAAAAGATTTAATGTTGAAAGTTTTGTCAGTATAATATTGAAGGTATAGAATATCAAAACAAAAACAAAAAAAAAAGAAGCAGAATAAAAACCCCACGATCTTTCAATCTAAAAAAAAGAAATTGGACATGAAGAAATAACCTAAAGCTAAATCAAACTTCAATCAGTCATTGAATATTTAAATTTAAAAAAATGAATTATCAAGAATCTGAAATAGACATTTTACAGGAGAAAATCTTCAGAGTAGCCCTGCTTTGAGAATATTGGCCATTCCTATTTGAAGAAGAAATGATTAAAAAGATACAGTTAAAATGAATGACTGAGGGAAAAAAAAAATTAAATCATAATTAAAAACAAAAGAAAACCAGAAGCAACGAGCCAGACTTCAAAGATTCAAGCTGATCAGACTCAGAATAAATTCTTAATTGAATTTGTTACTTTTAAAATCTCTTATAGATTAAAAGAAACATATGTGATTGTTCATGTGCAAGGCAGCATCAGAGGAGACCCAGTGCAAATAAACAAAAATTAATTATGATAGCTAAATCATTGTAGAAAATAGAAATAGTCAAGTGAATCCAATTATACAGTACTAAGTTAGGACTGATTAAATTACATCAATTTGCCAAACTTCCTATATGGTTGCAATTATAAGAAGATGAAAGCAATTTCAGCAGAGGATAAGGTTAAAGAAAGTAACCCACAAAGGGCATTACCTCTCAGTGAATGGATTCCACGAGGTTAGAGGTTAGCCGCTCCCCTGAGGAATGGAGACTGAGCAGAATATTTAAGAACTTCAGACAAGAAATATTTCCTATTTATCTTACCTACCATGTGTGCACTGAGGTCAGCTGAAAATCTCATTTAGTAGAACAAGGTAAGCACTGACAAGGAACTTCAGTTTTGAGGTCATCAGAGAAGATAGAGAAATGCAGGAGGGAACAAGGCCTTTCAGAGAAGATGCTACGCATCAGATAATGTATAAACCATACGGGACTAAACACATTATCAAATTGTTGTGTTGATAAGCAAATGTCCATTTGCTCAGAGTTCCCCTTCTTTATTTACAAAGAATATCATCATTATCAGCCATTTCAGGTCTACTGCTGGATAAAAGCCTTTCTCAACTCCTCCCATAGTGACCATAACTTTGCCTATTTCTGCCATGTCTCATTAGCGAACTCTTCTATCTCATCTCTCAATCTTCTGTCTGCTCTTCTACTGCTATCCCTTGGGTACCATTCAACCCACATTTTCCACCATCTGTTATACTCCTTTCTTGCTATGTATCCTGCACTTCTCCATTTTCGTTGATTAATCACTTCTATGATATCTCTTAGCTTGGTCTGCTCTCGGATTAATGCTGACCTTAAAAAGATTAATAAAGGGGGTGACCTCTAATAAATACTTCGCCTTCAGTTGATCTTCAAACCCTTTCTCCAATGTTCATATGAAAAATCTTAAAAATATAAAGCCACCCCCCAAAAAGGTTGAATATATATATATATATATATATATATATATATATATATATATATATATATATATATGAGAGAGAGAGAGAGAGAGAGAGAGAGAGTAGCAATTAGTTGTTTATAAGGACTTCAGCTCTCAGATACCTGATTTTTTAATGCTTATAAAATCTAAATGAACAATTGGATTGGCCATAACTCACAACAACCTAAGTAGAATCTCTCTATAAACATACAAAATTTCATTGTAATATATAGAGGAATGATGAAGTTATCCAATTGAGAAAAAAAAGACAACAATGATAACAGGCAACCATAGCGAATGATAGTCCCAAGTGTTTTTTTCACCTGGGTCGATAAGCAAAAAAAAAGTATACTAGAACCATAAGAAGTTCAAGTGTCACAATGTAGAAAGATTGAGCTTGCCAAACAAATGGCTGAGAAATGAGCCTTAGAAAAGTAACCACTTGCTTCCTAAATTTTTGAAAATGCCCTTTCCTTAATCTAACGAAACAGACAGAAAAATAATGGGCTGCAGCTTTTGTTTTAGCCTGAAGTGGAGAAGTTGATTAGTTAAATTGATTAGCTTGTTATCAGGATGAATTGCATGCAGGCATTAAATAGGGATGGGAAGGTTTAGGGAACATCATATATATTCACAGTCTGTGTCTGTTGCACACATAGGTGTAAAAACAATCAGACAAGACAGTACACAACGAAAATAAATGAAATAAAAATGCAGAGAAAAATCCCTGACACAGGATGGTAAAACTGAGTAGAATTTTGATACTCTATGAAGACAAATAATAAGAATGAAAAAAAAAAGAAAAGTATGATGCTATGAGACGTAAATAAGACAAATCTTTAAAAAAAAAAAAATACACGGAAAACAATTATTTGGAAACATAGTTTTATCTTATTGTATCTTTATCTACTAATATAATGCCAGTAATTGTTTGCTTGGTTGGTTGTATGCATACTATGGTTGGTCAAATGTTTTGATCCTGGGGGCTAAAAATTAGTCCATGCGGGTAACTTGATTCAAGAATAAGCATAGGATAGATGGTACTGATCTTTGAGGTCACCTTAGTTGAATTTAGGGTCAAAGCTGAAAAAAAGCTTTGCGACACTGCATAAACTGGAAGACATCCTAATTGTAGCCGTTCATGTATTGTACGTGAATATCTATTTATTCAAAAAAATGTCAGGGGAAGAACCGGTAACTAAGCAGCATGGCAAATGGAATTGGCGAGCCGAGTTCAAACTGTAAATGATATAATCTGCGTTCACTTTGATCTAATGTCCATGGGAAAGACATGAATAAGAATAAATGATAGAATTGACATTAAAAAAGTTCTTGATTAAAAAGAATTCATATACTATATCAAATTTCATAATTTATTTAAAGAAAAAAAAAAAGAAAGATTTTTCCCAAAAAATCTTTCAAAAATTGTCAGAATTGAATTTTATTTTAGGTCCAATATTCATGTTTTTGCAAATGTTTATAACTGCAAAATAGAACTATTTTTTTAATTGTTTGGAAGCAACAGATCTGGCAGAAACAACATTTGCAGACAAACTGGAGATTATCCTTTTAAAGCAATTCATACTAAGTATAGTGAATTCATGTGATTTGTGATTGGTTTCAGATATTAAAAAAAAAAACTGTTAGTATTCGCATTAAAACAAAGCAATCTGAACAGCTGTCTATAATACAGTCAACTGTAGAAAAAAAACTAAAAATGCAAAATGTTATATTTTACTTTCCTCTATAAAAGAAAAAAGAAAATATTTAGTTAAGTATCACAATGGAAAAAAAATCATAAAAGTCATTTATTGAAAGCAAAAATTGTTCACATTATAAAACAATTTTTAGACATAATCAGAGGTTTTAAACAAAGTAAGTTTGGTTGTATTTACTAACCAACTATTTTTTTCAAAATCAAAAATAGCCTGATGAGGGAATTCTAGCCTAAATGTTTTTTTCTTTATTATCATTTGCATTAACTATAAATTGCTTATTTGAAATCATTTGGATTAGCACCATCGACTTCAAAAACCATAATCAGTCAATCTGACAAAATTGAAATTGCCATGCAAAATTCAAGTGAGCATAACGCTTCTAAATTAACACACACACACACAGAGAAAAATCATGGAAAATATGGAGAAAATGTTGGGCTTTCGGGTGGATGATATGTCACAGCGTCACTCACCACTCTCCCAAGTTATTTTCTACTAAGAGGTATTAAATTTATTGAATCAATTGAAACAAGAAGCCGAGGAAGTCACTAGCGAATAAAGAAGTGGAACATATTAATTTCATTAATCAAGGTTTTGGTATATATGATTGACTGGTAAAAGAAGAAGCATTTTGCTCTACCAACAAGGTTGGAGAAGTATATATATACATATATATATATAACCCTATGTATTCTTGTCTGTTTGTCTGTCTGTCTACATGATATCTCTAGTGGTTCTTGACGAATTTCAATGGAAGAAGTGATTGAATTTAGGGGCAGATCCACAGACAATTACTTTCCCCACATTCTAGTGACAATGATATTGGCAGAGGTATGAACTCTTTGAGTGCTTTCTAGTTCAAAATAATTCTCAGTACCTTTGGCAAATTTCTAATGATGAGGATCATTTGAAATATAACCTCACATCTCTATGTAATTAGCTCTTTCTTCTAACAATTGAGTCATATTTACAAGTGTGTGTGGTTGTACAATAGTTTAGCATTGTATATTTTTTTCATAAGAATTTCTGTATGAAGCCATGATAAATTAAAGTTCAGGGAAAGAAAATCCTGAGGTAAAATGCAACAGTTAGAGAGCTACGATGAGAACTATATGAATATGAACCAAGATTTTTTTTGAACATCACTGTGAGTCGAATGATGATAATTAATGTTAGCGAGTGTGAAAGGGTAAATTTTCTTCTGGATGATCACATGTAATTCTCCATAAAACCAAAAGCAGCTTTCAAATAATAATATTGGCCTGAAAGCACAGTCGAGTTTCAACAGCTACAAAGGATGAGAAAGAAATCAATTCAAAAATCCAAGAACAAATAGCGAGGCTTTCGGCATTTCTCAAAGTGCAATCAATATTTCTGAGGACTTTTTCTTTTTTTTTTCAAAAAGTGTATTCCTTCTTTCGCCTTCCCAAATATGTTTCCTTATATTGCAAAGCCCACAAACCTTGCTACCAACTCCACTAATTTTACTGCTGTTGCTTGATTTCCCTGATACCCAAGGAATGGGAAGCAGTTATTGATTTCAGAAAGTGTCTGGTGTCTTGAGATTATGCAGACAGAAGCTCGAAAAGACAAATGCTTGCAAATACATAAGTAAGAGTTTATGGTTTTCTATGACTCATTACAAAGATCTATATCCATACATACAAGCACATTTATAGAGTGACACCTTCATTAATATGCTAAATGAACAATCTACTCACACTATATAACAAATCTAAACACAAACAGTCAAAAGTGTAAGGAGGATTTATAAGCAGAATAATAAATGAATGGAATTACTGTATATGCATGACTATAAAATTAATGGTTTACAAGGGTATTTGGAGGACTAGCACTCACAGCAACTTATTCACGCCACACAACTCTCTATAACGAGTTTTGGTTGACAGCCCCGCCCCAATCTTAACATTAGTGCATAAGACAGTGTAATATTTATATAGTCCTCTATAAAAATAAATACACATCAGTCTTATATACCAGCATATACAGTAATTTAAAAGAAAAGAAAATTTTCAAGTAACTAAAAGTATTGACATACACACATGGGTGTATACATGTATGATGTAAATATGAAAACAATAAATAAGTCTTGCTGGATCCAAGACTAACTTGAAAGCCCAAGTTACGAAAAGAAAAGATAAAACATTAATTTCTAACAACCAACAGACTCTGTCCACAGATATATCATATGTTAAACTATTTAAAATGTTTTTCATTGCATTGTCCTAAACCACAAAATTTGATGTACATTTTCTCAGTAAATAAATAGATGTACTGATAGTGTTAATTAGGTTCTCTTGAATAGCATGAAAAGAGAAAATGGAGTTCCTTTAAAGAAGCAATGCCATGGTATGCAAGTATTGTAAGTTGGTAATTTTTCTTGCAAAGAAATTTCACTCATCAAAATTCAATAGAAAGTAAATCTTTGAAGGGCTGAAGAGAGCCAAGCTTTTTCCCCATTTTTCATACTGCTTTGAAAAATAACAAAATTTAACATAAAAAGAAATATTTGGTCAAGGTGATGTGCACGTTTAGAGAAAAAGTCATCATTTTGGCAATATTTTGTGTTTCCAATCTAATAATCACCAAACATGACATTTAATTGTCACCTCAATCTATTTATTGATAATTTTTTCTAAGTTACAGATGTAAAACAAAAAAAAAATTACTAAAGACCTGTTTCATTGAGAAGGGAGGATGAAATAAAATATAAAAGATGATCAAATGCAAAATATAGTTTGTATTCTAAGTTCTTCTAACTAATTTCATCCATTGTCATTTCAAGAATAATTTGAATGTCTTGTATTTCGAAATTTTTCCCAGATTTATTTTTCCACCAAATGCCATGCCTTGTTTAGGGCTGATTGTTAGTAGCAGACGAAGAAAAATCCATTCTGCATAATATGGCTGCCGTCATCACAAATATTCCATTACGAGCATAGTACCTGTCAAAAATGACAGTGATATTTATGTTATGTTATGTTTGGATGGATAAATTTCAGATTGGTGCAACGTAATCTTCTGGACCCCATTTCTCCCCATTTGGCTTTGTGCAGTACTATGTACTGGATGTAAACAAAAGCAAAGACAAGTGAGTGAGTGAGTGAGTGAGTGAAGCTGTTATCAGCAGCAGCCATTCACTTACCCTTGCTTGCTTAATAACTTGTAACCTAATTTCACTCAATATTAAAGCAGGTTAAGTTGGCCTAACAGATACACCACTTCAGGTCGGATGTTTGAATTATGGCAGGGTTTTGTTTATTTTATGCATTTGTTTGCTTTAGCATGACAGAAGCCAACAAACATGTCAAAGAATGATGATGACTTTATATATATATATGTATATATATATATATATATATATATAATCTGACAGAGATATTGACTTCTCTTTTATTTTTAAGGAGCTCCAATACTGATTGAAAATAGCAGGAGGGCAAAGAGAAAAGTTGAGAATACCACTCTGATAAATGCAGTGGAGACGTTTTTTATCGGTCAAGGCAAGATTTGGTCAGAAAGATCAAATTTTGTGATCCCAGGCAAGGCTACTGGGAGCCCAGGCTATCCCTGGGTTTGCCCTGGGTTCGCCCTGGCCTGGCACTGTAGGAAAAGGTAGGAAAACAATGAAAAACAGTACAGTATAAATCACGATAAACTAGAATAGACCAGAGCTGAACACTTTTTAAAAAGCTTTTCAACATTTTGAAGAATGTACAGTGTTGCTTCCTATGTATTTCTGAAAAAAATCTGTTTGGAAAATGAAAAAGCCTGATCCATATTCAGCTTTAAAAGCTATACAACCAAAAGACAAGAAAGTATCAATGATGAATGAACAGCAACAATTTTCATCAGGAAACAAGAATCAAAATGTTACATTTTGTAATCTTGTAGAGAGACAAAATGATCAAGATTTCAAATTTCCCTAAAATTCTATAGCAAATCTTGTATAAGTAAATGATAAAAGTCTTACCATAATTTTGGTAAGTATAAAAGCCAAGGTTCCCAGATATTTTAGAGAATATTCCAAAAAAACAATCTCAGATACTTTCTATTCATCCACTAAATATTTCAGTAGTAAATATTCCCATACTTAGGCAACCAGCACAGTGGGTAGGGTTCACAAGAAGGACATTATGTTATCCTATAATCCCTAATGAGGGCTTCCTGGATTTAGGCATTATAGTAATTGAAGGTGGTAGGTCATACAAGTGCACTACTCTTGATGACAATCTTAGAAATCTTGGAGTTGATGAGAAAAAGGTCTAGAGACTATTTATGGGAAAATGGCCCCAGTTTGAAGAATTGTCTCAAGTGTAGGCTCCTAGATGGATAATGATAAAAATGGACCAGGCCAAGTCAGTTATAGCCTAAGGCTGAGAGAATGCTGCAGCACATTGCATGATAACACAAATTTAGAGATTCATTTTTGTAGAAGCTGATAAAACAATGTTAGGTAAAACATGAATATTCTTGTCTAAAAAATTGTTATGAATAGACAACCATTTGAATGAGGCTACAGAATATGATCTTAGTGAAATGATGAACAATGATCTTAATAACAAGGCTACTCTTAATGCTTATATATACTTACAAGTAAGCAATCCTGTTAATTACAGACAAAAATTTACTAATATTTTATAAAGATTTTTCCTATTTTTGCCAGAGGGAGAGTTTAACGATTGTTATTGAATAGTGTTTAATGTCATGGTTTTCTATAAGCCATACTACTTCTTCCTTTTAAGTATTATGATGGGGGAGGATGTTGATAGGAGAAGGAAATGTATAGGTGTGAAATACAAAGCATCAAGTATTAAAAAAAAAGAAGAATCATGTCAATGTATGAATATATAAGCACAGAGCATTCATAAAAGGAATTCCATTCAGATCAATGATCAGTCTATCGTTTCATATGAGTTTTTCTTTCTTTTCATATTTTTAAAGTTAACTTGAACTGTCAACATAAGTTTCTTTAGTTTTCAAGCTGGTCTGGCTATGTATGTATGTATAGTGCATTCAGGCAGAATCACTGGAGCTAAAGAGCTGAAAATTCAAATATCCCCCAAATCATGTTCAGGAAAAAAAACCTGTTTTCCCCCACAGACACCAAAATAGGCTTTTAGAGTGGGGTTTCAATTTGCAATGTAAGTTCATGGTGAATTGGTCCACAATTTGTGTCAGACTGCAATGACACGTGTTTTTTGAAAATTCAGACTTATTCACGATCTAACAAAAGGGGAGAGAAGTAATTTATTCATTGTTCACCTCCTACATGGCATGCTACCAAAAGACGTTGGTCCCATGATGGTTTCTATTGAGTGACCAATCAGACTGCTGTTTTTTTTTTAGTCGCATGAAAACTGTTAGCAAAAGTTAGAAAAGAGAAACATGGAAGAAAAGAAGGAGAATGAGAAATAGGAAGACAATGCCATCAATGATATGACTTGATAGAATCCATTAAGCCAACATACAAACTATCCTTAAAATAAACTGGAGGATTAGTTTGGTCTGCTTGTACCATATTACATCCAGGTATATATACAATCTTTATCCCTCTCTAGAATTTTTATTAAATCCTTGAAATTTTTAGGTGAAGAACTGTCATTATTACACAATGAAATATTTGAATCAGTGTTCTAATCTTGGTTGTCACAGTTACAGAGGCTAAAATATTGTGAAACCCACTCCTAAAATCTTTGAAAATTAATTCATTTTAAAACTTTCAGGAAGGTTTCATAGGTCTAATGGATTAAAAGCACATAAAACTAAAAGAGACACTTTTTTTTCAAAGGAGAAAAGCGATGTAAGCTGATTTTTGATTGAATAATTTTATGAAATAAATTTTTTTGAAGGACGACTGAAACAAAACTAGAAAGCACTCAAAACATGCATTTCTCTTCACACGCCATTGTCATGGCAAGTGATATGCCAGGATCCACCCCCAATTTTAATCACTTCACAATCATAGCCTTAATGCTCACCTTTCTAAAGAACTTGAAAGAAATTCATATAGTACTTTCAGAGATATTGTGTGGACAGACAGACTCGTGGCAATATTATGTGGTGTGGACATATAACTAAGGTGTAGGGGAAGTAGTTGTGCATGGATCCGCCCCAAAATTTAATCACTTCTTCCATCCTTCATTTTCTATTCTTTGATAAAATTGCATTGAAATTTATTGAGAACTTTTGGAGATATCATACGGACAAACACAAACTTTTAATGATATTATGAGATGGGGAAATATAATGATGATATAGAAGAGGTAATTTTGCATGAATCCATCCCAAAATTCAACCACTCCCTCCTTATTCCATAGTCCATCCTTCTACAAAATCTCATTGAAGTCCATCAAGTATTTTTGGAGATATCATGTTGACTGATGGAGAGATAGATACGACTGAATATATATACCTCACCCACTTTGTTGGTAGAAATGAATGAATATTCTATATATATATATATATATATATATATATATATATATATATATATATATATATATATATACATATTTGCTTCTATAAACATTGAAAAGAAGATCATTAAATTTCCGAGGAAATAATTCAAACTGTTTGATTACTGAATAGATACGATTCAAAAACATTAATATCTAAAGAGATCGTGTTGCACTAAATATTTCTGTGCTGACAAACAAAGCAGACATTGGAACGTTTCATATTTTCTAACCAACCTGCATTAAGACTTGAATGCATGCCTGATTTTATACAAATTTTTATACAAATATTGGCAGAAATCATAAACCTATTTTGAACAAAAAGAAAGCAATTCGCTCCACAGTGTACATAACTACATGAATAAGTCTGTAGCTTAATAATGAAAAAAAAGCATTCATTTTTTTGAAAAAAAAATAGTTATTTTTTCAACATTATCTTGTACCCTGTCAATGCACTCAATTCAGTGACGAATATCAATGACAGATACCGAACATTATTATACAGTGAAAATTTCAGATGAAAAATTGAGCTAATAACTGCGTGTCAGGATATGGACTTATTGATCTACCCCCATATTTTACAGTTATACAATTCTACTCTGTTATTTCAGTAATATCAAAGTAAATATTTACAAGACTTAGTTTGACACAAGGCCACAATAGTATGGTATCAAATGAAGACTGAACCTACAAGCATTGGTCTCTAAGAGAAGCTTGCTAACCTTTGCTCCATAGTTAGTAGTTCATGTATGTATTTAACTACTGGAAGAAATAATTCAGAGGGATTCCTTGCCAATCACTAAATAACTTCCCAGCCAATCCCAAACGAAAGAGAGCAGCTGAATAAGCAAAATATAGCTAAGAATGTGTGACAAACTAATAAAGGATAATGTAAATATTGGAGGAAAGGCGATCTTGGAAATAGGATCTCGATTCATAACAAACTTGTGATGAAACTGGAGGTTTAATGATTATCTATAATCAATGAAATATGAAGATTAGCTTTCATTCCAAAATCATTTGAATGAGTATCCTCACCCTTGTTTTCCATCACAGCATTTCCGCTTACCTCAAGTGCATGTTGAATCCTCAAGTATTTTGTGGAAATATGTAAAATATTTCACCCACCCAGACTTCAGATATCATATATCAAAACGATTTAGGTATAGCTTGTGCAGGTTTTCATGCAGAACATTGCATCACCCTGGTCTGTCAACCATTCCCCCAGATTTGACAACCAGTGACTTCTGGCCGTTGAAAGGGAAGAGATTTCATACTAAGATAAAATTAAAGTAGCTAATGGCTACCCCAAAAGAGGACTTAGCAGACTGTTTTGAAAAATGGAAGGGATGCTTAGATAAGCATGTGAGGTCCAAAGGTAAATACTTTGAAGTGGACCATGACACCATTTTCCTTGGTAGTCTAATTTTTTTCATTAATATTAAACGGCTGGATACTTTCTGGACAGGCCGTGTAGATGATGTAGAGTGAAATAACCAGTTTTATAATACAGAACACAGTAAAACAAACAACACGGCAATGTGAATTCAGCTGAGTGGATTGTAACCATGATAGCCTGGGAAGGTATTGAGATCACCAAGAAAGTAATTCATAATAGAAAATGAGTCATACTAATGAAGAACTGGGATTTGGACAAACAAAAGTCTTTTTTTTATAACATCAATGTAAAACAAAGGAATATAATATTAAGCTGAATAAATGAAAATAACTACTGTTATTGTCAACTTGGCAAAATACAATAAAATCCAGTAAATTAGTAAGTAATTTTGCTCAGAATAGTAAAATAAACAAACCAATCTGCTCTTGGTGTATATCTTTTGTATAGCTATATATACATACAAACTGATATGCTAGAGATGACTAAGACACTAATATATTCGTGAACAATTCTCACATAAAAAGAATAAATGAAATAATTACAAATGTATTCTTAGATAATTCTTCTGGAATTAAGCTATGAAAAAAAAGAATGCCAAAATTCAATTTATTAATTCTATGAAAAGGGTGGAAGAGAAAATAAATATTCTGAAGTTTAAATGAAATAAGAAATCAAGATCTTGTAGATTTACCCAGTTTCTTTGTATAATGATCTGATGAATTCAGAATACATGAAAATCTCTTGTTACACATTGAGAATAGAAAGCTGGCATATTACAAGGTTCTTGAGAATAAAAATTATGAAAATGATAAGTGATTATAAAATAATTTTTAAAAAAACCAATTACACAAAGATATAAGAATCTGAGTAATGCAGTGAAAAAATACATCAAGTTGTTACATATGAAAGGTCATTTTTTGAAGAATAAGATGAAGGATAATATGAACAACAGAAAATGGTAAATATTTTATGTAAATATGACTTATTTTTAGCAATAATCCTTTGATGATAATATGGCATCTTTATAAAATTCTTTGAGTTTAACGGTGACAATCAAATAGAAGCACAAATTATGGCTTCTCAATTATTGAACCTTTTATCACAGATATATGAAGTTTGAAGTGCTTGGAAAAATGATCATTCATAGGAGAAACGTCAAATGAATATGAAGTATGCTGCAAAACTTTATATACGATTCTCTAGTCTTAGACATAGTCAACAGAAAGATGTGGGGTCTGGAACTATCATGAAGTATTTCAATCATTTCATATGGAACTCATTTTTCCAACTTTCATATTGCCTTGAATTGATGTGATATGGCTGCTGTTGAAATCTTCAAGTCTCTAGAAAGTGTTCAAACTGTTGTTCATGGGTTGTTGGCCACTACTATCAATAAGAACTGCTTTGGGCCTCCCCCAAGGTTTATTATTGTTATCCATATTCCTAGATCTAGTCCTATTGAACCAACCCCGAACAGATTGCACAAGATACTTCTTGATATTTGGCCAAGGTCAAAGAGAATGAACTTGGAATAAAGCTTTCGTTGAATTCTTATAAAAATTACTATTGCTTCGAGGTATAATTTTAAAAAAAAAATTAACTTCCGAATAGGGACAAACAAATAAGATTTTTTTGAGAGATAAGTAGGATCTATATTGAATGGTAGGGGAATAAATGAGTAAACCAGAAGAAAGGACCTTGAAGTGAGTTTTAGAGAATCATCAGCTATCAAGTTTCCTATAATTCATATATGAAGCATTTAAAAAGCCCCCCCCTCCCGTATCTCTGGGTTTCTTCCGTTGGTCCTAACCTGTATGAATTTATGAATGAGAGCACAGTCTGATACTGTCAAAATGAAAAGACATGGACCTATGTTCATATTAATGCACAAAGAAGGACTTATATGATGGGTTATGAAATTTTGAAAAATTCTTTTTGCATGCATGAAAAGTTTCTTCAGAGAAGAGAAAAATGGAATAAAATGAAAATTTCACGACACTGACTTTGGTGACAATAGAACCTTAGAGAAACAAACTCTGTTGATGTGATGGACACAAAGTTATGGGGGGTCTTTTTCATTAGTCCCTACCCAACATTCATAGTTTCAAAGTACAGAAACCTAAAAAAAGAAAAAGTTGCATTTTCTTTTCAGAGAAAAAATCCAAAATCATTAGACTGCACTATGAAAATGAAAGCTCTAAACTTAACATCTAACCAGAGGAGGGGATGGGGTGGAACTCAAGAAATAAACTTAACACATCAATTCCTACAGACAATGAAAATCTTCGTCTAGTGTAGGCACACGAAAGGCCTCAAAATGATATGTCCTATATATTGTTATTATTTGTCAAAATTTTGACAGCATCAGCTTCTCCTTGAGACAAAGCTGCAAAAATCTGACAACTTGACTTACACTGAACCTAAGTAAAAAGATACAAGATTGACTGTTCAGAAGAAAGGTTGAAATGTTTTTATTCTTCCTTTCTTCTTAGGCTTCAGTACTTCAAAATTATGAGTGTTAGCTTTTGAGGGGACAAACAAAAAAACTTCTGCATTATCAGATTTGAAGGAAAAAAAGCAAAAGAAAGAAAGAAAGAAAAAAAAAATGATTTTGATGCAAAATGTAAAAACAAGTTTGTGATCATTGTCACTGTTGACTCGTTAAAAGGAAATACAACCAAAATGTTCTTGACTATCAAAATGATCAATGTTGAGTGAGAAAATGAATAAGTAAAGGGGTCATGTAGGATGGGGGAGGGGAGCAGGGGGAGCAACATGCAGCAGCACACCATGCCACCAAAACAGTGAGATTGAGTTAGAGTGAGACAAGCAGAGTTTAGGAAAAAGTATTTAGGAGCAGCCATTCCAGAGAGAAAAAATAATTCCAAGTTGGTATTTATGTGTTATTATTGATTGTTGGAGGATTACTCTAGATACATACATCCGGGTCATAATCGACCACGTGCAAGCTAGCCCCGTCGAAGCAGCAACCGTAGGGAAGGGGACTGTCCGAAGCAAGGCCACTGTCAGGATGTGACCAGGACAGTCCTTCCAGGGAGTCCTGGGACAGACCAAGTGATGAGTCCTCAATCTCTGTGAAGTTGTGCACTTGCTCCACCCAAGAGTCACCCATGGCGGGTGCAAAGTCCTGTGCATCATGATATTCTAACTCATCTGTTTCTTTTTCATCTTTATCAAACTGACAGAAAAAAAATTGAAAGAAAGAGAAGGAAAAAAAATAATGATGAAATAAATAAAAATTTAGTTAAGAGTTGGAAAAAAAAACAGATGACCAACTGACTTGGTAAAGTTGGGGATAAACTAAAAAATGTTAAGAAATAAACGAAAAAAAATTTCTTAATTCCAATTTGAGAAAGTTGAAGAACGTTCTCAATTTCATTATCAGTAACTTGTCTATATCTGGTTTTGTGAACCTGAAAAGAATGTGGCACACACACTCACACACATTATATAGAAAAATGGCAATAAATCTTGTTATATTAAGAAATAATAATAATTTTTTAATGAAAATTACATCCATTGCATAAATAAGGGAAAAAAATGCTCTAAATTCGAAGAATCTTATGACAAAATTAATGCACACACGAGTCAGGTTAGCAACTTCGACAATTCTTGAAGCCAATATATTTTGCGTCAAGGATATTAGTCTGTCCAATGAGTTTCAGGGCAATGAAAGGAGTATACATTCAGTTAAGCATTATGCCATATATATATATATATATATATATTATATATATAAACAAGTAAAAAAAAAAACTTCAAATGCTGATTGGAGAGGTATTAACTGTTTCCAAATGAAAAAAATCTCAACGAAACATTTTTTAAAAAAGCAGAAGATAAAATTTCTCAAAACAGATGTAATGAATAAAATCATATTTCTAGGGTTTCAAGAAAGACTTTCCCACATTAAACATATTCAAAATGTATATAGCCAAACTAACTGAAAAAATCCAAAGAATTAGTTTTGTGGTTCCTTATACATTTTAGTTTTCTGCAAGCATTATCAGTAGATCTTCATGCTGAAATCAAATATTAGAATTGAACTAGATTTTTAAAAAAAACCCTTTTTCTCTTTACTTTTAATATCACAGAGGGCAGCTTTAAATACATTCAAGTTTGCAAATCCAAATTGTAAAAAAAAATAAACCCCTCATACATAAAAAATTAATTTATAATACTCTGGACAAAAAATCTTAATTGTTTGATACTAAGAATGTTGGCAGGAAGATGAAATGACAGGACAAGAGATGAATGAAAGAGACAATAGAAATATTTCAAACTCCACAAATCAAATATATATAACCCTAGTTATTTTTACAGCAGTTTTTATCTTTTATATGAGAATTGCAGCCTTATCAAGACTAACCAAAAATAACTTTTTTATCATTGCTCACTATACACTGACTTTCACACGTGCATGCTATAATTCCTGTAAATTCAATAGCACACCAAATATAAAAATGTTAAGTAGAGTCTCAAAACTGTTTTCTTAAGTGGAAATAGTTGTATCATATTTTTCACAGATGCAATGAAAAGAAAGGAAGAAATATATCAAAATGTATCAAAACTAATCTTCCATAATGAAATGAAATTAATCTATATATTGCAGTTTGCATGTGTGCTTGTTATTTTCCCCTTATTATGAATTGTAGTAACATTATTATCCTAATTTAACCCTTAGAATACTTATTTTATGCAATTGGTACATTGTTAGTTGATTGTTGAACAAGAATAACTAAATTCTTTTGTAATTGGGGGAAAAAAAAACAAAAAAAAAACAACAAATAAAATGATAACATTTATTGCAAGTTTTTATAATTTTCGTAGCAACCAAAATGATTTAAAGGGTATTTTGACACACTGTAATTTGTATATACTCCTATTTTACAAGTACAGTAGATTCTGTAAGAACAGAATCAAACCTTTGTGAGATTTAGTCCTTTTTATCCAAATCCATTTAAAAGGAACCACTAATAGGGACCAAATTTTATAGTTCAGATTCAGAAGTCTTCAGTTTCAGTAGAATCCACTCTGAATACTATTAGTTGGACATTTTGAAAACCCTCATTTGAATTCATTGAAATGTATTATCAATGCATCTCAAAAGGTTCAACTGACTCCAATCACAGCCATTCATTCTAGCCTGAATAGATTTTGGCAAACAATCAAGCAAGGTCAATGAACTTGGGCCTATCAAGCCTGGGTGCATTAAATCAAAAGATTTAACATTCAAAGATATAATTAAAAGAGCTTTTATTTCAAACAATTACAATTTATCAAATATTTAACCAAAAAGTTAGAGTAGTTTTCCAATATTCAAAAATATCTGACTGCTATTCTGGAATTTAAGTCTTCTTGTTCTTGTAGTTTTTCATTCTAGACCGATTCATGATCGAATACAAAACCAATAATATTTAATTCAATTACAATAATCAACTGATGGGTTTTGATAATTTTTAAACTTAAATGAAATTGAATCAGAAATTATTTAACCATATACATTTGATTTTTGATTGATATACATCCAGACCTGTTTGAAAAAAGAAAACAAACACTGCCAGAAAGAAGCCAAAAGCATGATTAAATTCTCTAGAGGGAACAGCTAATTGGTCTCTTCACCTTTTGCAGAGATACTTTTTTACTCCTTGAGTAACATCAACTATCGATTTTGAGCCATTTGTATTCGTTTGTTTCTGTTGAAACCCAAGATCATTGTTACTTCATCTAGTGGTGACTCAATCCTTGAATAAGGTTTACTATTTTGTAACAACTACTGATTATGAAATTTTGAACAAGTGATATTGAAACTAAAACTAAAATTATTTCAACTATACTAAGAGCTTAAATGATTTTATTTGTCTCTCCTAAGGGCGGATATGACACAAGGTCGGTTTAATGTGGGTCCCATACATATGTGTTGGTAAAAACAAAATTTGTACACTCATCACTGCTTATGCTGCAGAGGCATCAGAGCAACCCACAATCCTCCCTGTTAGCGCAATGGGGATTTGTTGCCCTGAAGTTATAATCTCCAGGGACTGGCTTGCTTTATTTGTACCTTGTCTTATCTTCTCTTTATATGAAGCATGACTGATCTGAGCCATGAAGCCAAGAACTTAAATGATTCACATTTGTACATGCATAGAACACAAACAAGATACATAATGATAGAGGCATCTGCCATTATAATATGGTTGTCGGTATCTAAGGAAGCCAATTGCATTATAGTCAAGCCATGACAACCAGTTGCCAGTTTAGATATTTTGGAGCTAGATCAATATTTTTGGGTCCACCATCCATCTATCCACATTATAATGAACTGCGTTATAACAAGGAGGCCTGTTTTTATATACTTGGAGCCCTTACATTACCATGTAAATCACATCTTGAATTTTTTTATGCATATATTAATTTTTGCCAAGTTGGCGAGGCTAGCTTCCATTAGAGCCAAACAGAAAAATTCAAGTGTTAAAAAAAACCCATGCCAAAAAGATAGAATGCTTTAGAAAGAAACGATCCTCATCAAATAATCTTCCTCGACATTCGTCATCGATGGGAATTCATTTCATTTGCTGCAATAGGAAATTATCAATTTGACCAGGTTTGCTGCCATTTGTTTTGTTATTGACATGCAAATAGAATCAATAACAGCTGAATATGAAAGAGGAAACTGGATACCAAAACTACCAAGGGAGAGAAACATAATATTAAAGTGGGAAGAAGAGTAAATGATGGAAAGGGAGAAGACTTTATGCAATGATATGATATGAAATCAATTTTTTTATGAATAAGAAAGCAACTCGCCATTCACAGTCAATAACTGAACAGCCGTAGTGTCAAAATTTGAAGTGCTAGAAGAAAAATTCCATTGATGAATAAATACGGTCAGAATATATTCTATTCATCACAACACTGGCATTTTCCACTGGAAAACAGCTCAAATAGATTGAAAAAAAAAAAAAAAAAAAATCTAGAAATGTCAAATTCTGGAGAATCTAGGAGTTATTTCCACTGGAAAAGAAAAAAAAAAAAGAAAAAAAAAAAGTTTAAAAAAGACATCTAAAAACAGCTAGAATCCAGAGAATCTAGATACCATTAATTGACCCTTCGAAATAAGCTCCCCCCCCTCCCCACCAGATCAAAAAATCATTTTTTCCAAAAATTAGACAAAAGGGATTTTTAGAAGGGGTTTAGTCGAGCATTGATGCCAATTTTCAAGTCTGTATACAAAACGGTATGGCCAGGAGCGCTGGAACAGACAAACACATGTGCACATGAAAGAAAGGGATAAAACCATTCATCACCTTTCGTGGCTATGATTGTTCAATGTAGATTTGGTTCGGCAAGAATCAATATGAAGTCACATTCTCAAAGCCCAGCTCAATCATTCCTTGTCGTATCCATTTTCCAGTGCAAAATTTCCCGCTTTATTCCTACCAAATATTTTACTTAGAATCCTCTTCCATGAAATCATCTCCATTCAAAGTTCTGAATCCTCTCTTTCCCTCTTGCCAATTATTTTAATGGAGCCAATATTCTTACCTACACTTCTTTTCACAATCCAATGCATTCAAATAGTCTGATACTTCCAGTAGTTTTTGAAATTTGTCGGCATTTTAAAAAATCCATATTCTTCCTACATCATTTTCTTGTATCTATTTATGTTACATTTAGGTCTCCAGAATGACTACAATGCATGTTGAAATTTTCTAAATACAATATATTTTCATTTGATATTTTTTTTATTCAACAGAATAACTAAACAATATTAAGTATCAGTCATATCAATAAAATCTAAAAACAAAAAATGTATCATGTAGTAAAATAGATATCTCATTTAAATATAGTTATAGTGATCTTTTGTAATTTCTATGGGGCCCTGAGCAAAAAAAAAACAAAACAGAACCTTAAGGCTAAAAAGCAATAGCTACCTTCTGTAAAATCACAGCTGTATAGGCCTTCTAGCAGGCTCATACAAGCAAAAATAAAATCCTAAAGAAATACAAATTTTCAGCACTGTTGCCAAGAAGTTACAGAATAAAATGGGTGTGCTGAGATACCTATCATTCATTTTTGACTCACTGTTGGTTGAGTGTAGTCCCTATCTGTGTGGAGGAGGTTAAATTGATGAAATTAGACAGTTTCTCAAGTATTCTGTTTCACTCGCATAGCGAACATTTTGTATCTATGGTATGATGCACTGTGAGTATGAAGTTTTCTATTTTGTTCTAGGACGTTCAACATTGTTTTTGTTCAATTATACATACAAAATTAGAATTGAGTAAATTTAAGCAAGCTATAAAAACTCATATACATGAAATACTAAAGCTTAGAAATTAACAGCATGCCATTTTGAAAACTCAGATACAAATCATTTACTTTGAAAGGTAAGATCCTTGCCTGCAAATCACAGATATCAGTAAATTATCCATTGACTTTGATAAATTTTCAATTCCTTCTGCTGTAATAGTTTTTACACTTGTCCCCATAGCTTGCTATAAGTCCTCTTTGGTAGCAAACTGACACCCAACTTCATACACTTTCCTCTTGAAGATGCTCCAGGGATTTTCAACTGGGTTGAAATTAGGAAAATGCTGAAAATTGTCATTCCAAAATTCAATAAAATCTAGGGAAATAATTTTTACTGTATCTTGTACACACCTAGATCCAAGCAACTTGTCTCCTACAATTCAGGCCTGAAACATAACTCCTCTGCCATCCTATTGACACCCTAAACATTCAGATTGCTGCTCTTCCTTTACAACCCAACGTGTATTCTAACCATCTGGTTGATCAAGGGTAGCTCAGAATTTGTCAGTGTGAAGAACCACATTAGAGTCAGTTTTCAAATACTTTCTTGCCCATTCCAGTTTTGCAGCTCAGGGCTTTTTTTTCTGACACTATGCACAATTTGAGACATTCCCTTGGACTTCTATGCGATGCAATAAAGTCTTCAACATTTTTCCTCACAGTTCAACAGTCCCCAGTAAGCATTTTTGCTATTTTAAGGGCTGTATAGCCTCATCCAAACTGTGTGATGATAGGAATCTTCTCAGTCTATGAGAAATCACTTTTACAACTCATATCTCTATAATTTTGCCATGCTTACCCCATGATTTGGCACCTTGAAAATGCAAGGCTATAACAAAAATGGCTTCCATTTGATCGTGCATAGAATGTCCTCACTTTAGTTACGTCGGCGTAGGTCAGTGTTGCCAATGTTTGTGTCAAATTATTTTTCTCCATCCTCTGGGAAACTTATTAATTTTATCAATTTACAATCATATAACCCTTTTGCATAATAATTTGGTACACACTATACTGCAGGCTTCATCAACTTATCTTTTATCAGGTCCACATTTTGCCTGGTTTCAGACAAGAGTCTTTTCCTCAGAATTCAAAAGGGTGGATATTTCCCCTTTCTCCACCAAGAACAGAAATTAGAGCCATTTTCTATAATCAGGGATTCCATATGAACGTTATCAACAAAACTACAAACATATGGAAAGGACCACCTACTATCCACACGTTAAGCCAACAGGCCCTTCTACATAGTCAGAAATTTGAGTAAAGTCATACATCCATGATTTTTTTTGTGAGTAATAACTGGTATCTAAAATATTAGGAGAATTTTTTTTTTTTTTTTAAAGAGTAAACGAAAGGTTTTTTTTTTTTTTTCTCAATGAAGTTAACCACAAAAACTTGCATCATAAAACATACACATTCATAAATAATTCCCTCTGGAATGACAAATATCTATCCATTTTTTCTCCATTTACTATTTGGTGGTAGATGTTGAAAGATCTATACAAATATCTAGTATACAAGGCATTGGTTACAAAGCAAACCAAAATGAATATGAGTAAGAAAAAAAGAAAAGAGTTTTGCTTGATTGAAAAAAGATTACAATGTTGTAACACAATCAGTAAAAGGATACAAGAAACATAAAATCCATTCACAAGCAAAGGATCATATGATTCAGGTCATTGAAAACAATAATGAATGCTGTGAAAGTGATACATGGAGAAATGATCAATTATTTTATGCTGAAGAAATGGAGCCACAAAAAAAATTAAATTTCAGGTAAAGGAAACGAGTGTATGATCTTATTTCAGGATTGTGGTAACTGATATAACCACACATTTTCAAACAATGAAACTTTTTTCACTTCTATATTTTGAATAAAACTAGTGAAACTTGTATCATTATGTAAGAAAGCATTAATTTTACTGTCACCTATCAATCAGTTGTGACAGCTGCTATTTTATTCCATTTTATTACTGCATCGATGATAATGAATAGGAATGTAAATACTGTATATTTTGGTGGATAAGACAAAACTTGAAGCATCCATCTAAAAAAAAAAAAACAACAAAAAAAAAAACAAACAAACTGCAAAATGGAGTTATATGTTTTATAGGCCAGACACAGAAACAGTGATTAAACAGTGAGCTAAAACTATGAGATTCAGACTGAAATCGAGTTCTCGTCACATCTAAAGATAGCCTTATATGCTGAAATGTTGGGTATGTACTTGTCAGTATCTCTTGATTCTGAAGTACTGACCAGCAAATAATGATCTTGCTATGAAGAATGAGCTAGAAAGATCTGTATATACGCAAGAGATGTTTCAGAGACCACTAATATATTTGTTGAGTAATTCATAAAGGAGTATACTCATTTGCATAAACTATTCAATTTATACAGAATCTACAGCACCAAATTTATCACAAGAGGTACATGTAAAATTACATGATTACAGGTTGTTACCTGATTTGATAATTTCACAAATATAAAACACAATATGTGTATCTATGCATATATTTTTATGTGGGTAACACTTTTCAATTGATACTACACTCTAATCCTACGCAAAAGGCTTGGGAGTGACTCTTTGATCCTAGATACACAGATATTCTGACCCTAGGCAGAAGTGCAGATGCATACATGAATAATCAATTCATAGTCATTTTTTATGGGTGCTCTGCCAGTTGTTTTTTTTAAATTTGTTTTTTCTCGGTTGTTAAAATTTTTATTTCTTCTCACAAGTTAAAATTTTATACGACTAATATCTAGAAGCTAATTTTCAGTAATTTGATAATAACTTCAAACTGATTACATTGGAAAGGGAATATTTCTCAGGCATTGATTTCTTCCCACTGCCATCATTCATAGCATGCATGTTTGTATTTACGCAAGGCAGCTCCAGTGACATTCAAAAATTGCATGTACACCTACAAGAGTTGTTACTTATGCTACTACTTACAAACAGTGGAGGATGACACACTGACGCACAGGGGAAATTATTTCCTTGTGTTTCTCCTCTTTCACAGAAAAGACACACCCCATTTTTTTTCTTACTTTCTGATAAGAAGCAGCAAGAATAACATTACAAATTCAGCTCAATATTCATCTATTCTTTACATGTAGGTGAATGTTATTAATAAAATCAGTATCTATATTTTAGCAAGAAAATATAACCAACTGTAATATTTGGCATGATGCTGTTAAATTTTTCAAATCGTTAGACCAAACCTTAATTATATTGGAACCTGAGCTAGGACAGTCCTACTTTTGATTACTCTGTCCCTCGTTTGGTACCACTTCAAGCCAGATTTTAATCTGTCCTTTTTAGGGTCTGACTGAGAAAAATTGTATGAATTACCCCAGAACAGTGGGAACTGAAAGCTACAACCACTATTAATACGTAGTTGCTATTGTCAACACTGCTGATGAGCCACAGAGTATGAGTCATGTTGTCAACACATTGGAGAGGGTCAGTCTGCCTTAGTCCTCCTTCTCAGTATGGAATGTTCTCCTTGTCGAAAATTTGGAAGTGGCCACCCTGAGATGTGCGCAAGATGAAACCTGCGAATGTATATTCAGTAAGAATATCTCATATACCATATTTTGCAGCAGACATGACGCACCCTGTTACGCTTTTGGTAATATACTATGCATATTTATCCAAAAGTTGCTCAGATTCTCAAACTAAAATTCATAGATGACTAGCTTGACCCAACAGCTGAACTTCACAGTGAAGGGGCAGGGTAATTTTGAGGGTCAAATTCCGAAGAAAAAAAAAAGAAGCCATGTCTTACATGTCACAGAATGTAGTAATCAGAATTAATCCAGAAAATACAACAAACTGGCAGTCTAATTCTATCTTCTATATTCATTCCCAATTCCAATCAATATGAAGATTTCGCCTGATAAAATCCTGTTGTTTCTAGGAGCCACTATTGATTGAATCTTGTTTTAAAACTGCCTTACTAAGGAAGAGCATAAAATAAAAAAAGACTTCATGAAATAACTGAATTAATATCAGAAATGAAGGATATTCTCCCTTTTGCTCCTGAACGTTTCCCAATTTAAAGAGGCTAATTTCCTTTCCTCTTATCTGTCTACTTGAATGTCAAATTTTGCAGAATTACAAATAAGAGCAGAGGATAAGAGCAGAAAAGGTTAAATGAGTTTCCCCAAGAGTACAATAAGGCCAAATCCCGTGTAACATATTGGATTTTCTGAAAAATTAAATATATCCAAACAAGGAGTGAGCATTGAAGAGAGCCTATTCCTTGCAACAGAAATGTTTTATCAATCAGCTAAACTGGCCATATGGCCCCTGTTGAGTTGTAGCCCTGTTTGACTGGGGCCTTGGAAGTGAAGGAGAGTTCTTTAAAGAGGTTGTGGCCCAAAAGAGGTAGAGAGTGTCTAAACCAAACAATACTGAACGATTAGAAAAAGGAAGAAATAAACTATTCCCATCAGAAACCAATGAATCATCTTCAAAAGAAGATGTAAGGAAGGTTAGCAGAATAGTAAAGCAACTGAATATGGAAGCAGGGACTATCTGTCTACTCAACACATTTTACGAACACTCTTATGAAAACTTGAACGAGAGTTGAGTAATTTGCCAGATGCAAATGAAAAGCCCTAAGAGTTTATAATGTAAAACACAAATTACTAAGTACAACAAATAACAATTTTCAGAATCTGGCAAGATTCAGTAAGTTCTAATCGTCAAATAAGTGTTAAGACACAAAGTTTTTCTACATCAAACCTCTTTCTTAATTCGAATCAACTAAAAGGCAGACAAGGGAGAAAATACCGGAAAACTATTCAGAACAAATAGCCCTCAAGGGACTGATCAACATATGTTGATAAGCAGTTAGTGTGCTGTATATAAACACATTTTGAGATCTAATCTAAAGGTTGAAAGTCTTGGGTCATTACGATTAGGCATCCGTATCAACAACACTTTCAACACATCCAGAACTACAAATTTTACTCTAATCTCTTTAAAAGGGGGTTTATCTTGTAAGTAAAGCAGTCTTGCTGGAACTTGTGACTACAGAGAAAGGGAACTAGACTTAGAATGCAACTAATCACTTTTTATGTCAAATGAAATATCAAAAGATTTTCTCTAATATGTCAATAAAAAATGAGATATATATTATAACATATGTCCATTTTACATTATGCATCATTCTATTTTCTTGAGAGATATTTTTCGAGTAGAATTCTGAACCCGAAAAATCAAGTTTTCAAGAACTTCTTTTAATCAATTGTAGATCTCAAACACCACGGCATGAACCATAACAAATCCATAGAAACATTGAATAAAAATACTTAGAAATCTATTTCATGTTTTTTCTCAAGTCTACTCAGAGTTTGCAACAGAGATAGGAAAAGAGGAGAGATTGGACAAAAGTTACTTATAACTAACTGTATAGCACATTTTAAGAAACCTATCTATAGTGAATTTGATCCAGAGCCAAAGCTACAAAATGAAATCTTATGCTAAACTTGATTTAGTCCATAAAAATCAATGCATACACAAGGCAGTAGTGTTGTCTGACTTTAAGAATTGTTTATAACTGGTGTTTATAGTAACCAAGATATATTAGAAAATTAAAGAAGTAATAGCACTAAATGAGATTAATGTTAATTTATATAGATAAAAAATCTATAATATGAAAGAGGCAATTGATGACAAACACTCATGGAGATAAACAACCTGTGAAGATTACTGATTGTGGAATTTACTTTTGGCCAACTCAATATTTTTAGAGCAACAATAGCAAAGCAAGTTAGTATGAAAGTTTAATTAAAAAGAAAGGGAGTGATACATACTGAGAGTTATGGTCATATGACAGAGCAGTGAATGCAAGATTGTTATGATCAGTTATTGTTGGTGGAACTAATGCTAGATGAACTAAATGAAGACAGCAAGAAAATTGGCCTACATGAACTTCAGCAAAACAAAGGTCATGTGCAACAACCACGTCGGAAATAAGAACACAACCATCAAAATTGAAGATGCAAAACTGGAGAAACTAGACCACTACATCTACCTAGGACAACAAATCTCTATGAAACCCACAAAAGAAGAAATCAAATGAAGAATCATTCTAGGATTGCAAGCCTTCGGCTGAGCAAGCTCAACCTTCAGAAACAAGAAGATCCCATAAATCCTAAAAAGAAGAGTATTCAACCAATGCATCCTCCTGATAGTCACCTAAGGAGCTGAAATATGAAACAGATCCACAGAAGCATGCAATGTGCACAAGAGAGAACCATGCTCAACCTCACATGGAAAGATAAGGAGACAGCACAGTATATCAGGGAGAAAACAGGTCCAAGATATATTAGAACCTACAAGAGAACTTAAATGGCAATGGGTTGGTCATGTTGCAAGAATGGCAGACAACTGCTGGACATCACAACTCACAACATTGATCCCCAGAGACCACATGCAAAACCGAGGCAGGCAGAATACAAGATGGAGAGACGAACTAAACAAATTCAGAAAGTACTCGCTCTACAACACCCACAGTAGAGAGGAGTGGGGAATCCTGGGAGGGTCTATATCCAACTACAGAAGATAATGATGACGATGATCATTGTTGGTGGTATTGGTGATGAAGGTGAGAGTATTGAAACCAGAAAAACAAGTCCCAGGGTTTACTCTGCCAAAAAATTAATGTCTAACAAAATAAAACTTTAACTTGCCACTGCAACCATAGGATAGAAAAAGCTAAAATATATTAACCCCGACAATTTACCCTGTTTCCCACAGACTGAAAGGTCACTCTTTTCATAGGTTCATCCAATTTTTATTCATTTTTTCCCCCCAAATTTTGCCAGTTGAAACTGGGGTGTATCCTTGTGGCCAGAGCATCCTCAGCACTAGGAAATATGGTAATCTTGGTTACCAAGATCGAGGATTCAGCATAATAATATTCTAATGTTTTTAAGATTAATTCTTATAAAATCAAGTTTACGCATCAAATCTGAATTATTTTTGTATAATCATTTTAATAATGTATATTTGTACATCTGTAAATCATGCAAGTAATGATGAAGTGATCATTAGTGGAATCAAGCCCACTGCTTCTCTGGTCTGGTCTCTTCCATCCAGTGATCAGTATCTAAACTCTTGTATTTTAACTGGCTGACACTTTCAGGATAAACTCTATCATAGACAAATATACAAAGGAATGTCATCTGCTTAGTTAACTCAACAATAGTGGGTTGGTCTTTGATCTTTTTTGCATGTTGAAAAACCTGAATTGCAGCATAAAATATCCAAATAGATACATACAGAAGTTCACATTATGTTTACTGGATGAACACAAACATCATTATTGTGTGCGACAATAAGCAGTTTAGTTTAAATGATTAGACAGATGGCTGATGAGGTAATTTCCTATTTCAAGTGCAGGGAATAGTAAATCCTTTCGTAAAATTTGTACCTTAAGAAAGTAAACTTATTTCAAATCAAGTGTTCTTTCCATTAGAAAATCTGTTCGATACTTGTTAAATCTGCAGTATCCTCAAATCAAGGGTTCCCAACCTTTTTTTTCTACTGTACCCTTAGGCATCCTGATAGGTTCCCATGTACCATTATTAATTGAGAAAATTATATTCGTTTCAATAAGAGCTCCATCTAATTATTAGAGAAAGGTTTGGGGAATATCCCTCAAATTCCTCTTCCAGCTTCATGAGATACTCAGTGGTCAATTCTTTGGATATATCAGTCTTAAAAAGATTTATATAACTTTTTGATATGACAGAAACAGAGAAGAGAGCTTGCATAGTTGGTTGTGTTATTGCTATTGTTTTATTCAATTTTACTTATAAAAATCCTAATTGACTGATTATAATAGTGATGAATATTTTGAAAAGATTTACATAAAAAATTTCTAGATAAAAGAAATGACATTTTACTGTAGAAAAAATTTGAATACATACTTCGATAATATGAAAGAAAAAAGTGAAAATTGTTTGCGAGAAGCTATTTGCACTTAAGTCTGCAGAATGAAATTTTTCATTCCTTATAAAAAAACACGTCAGGTAAGATGGCTATCTAAACGCAAATTTCTCGGAGAGAGGTTTCCTGATGAGAATACACGGTGTCTACTACAAATGTCTTGATGAAACTCTGAGATATATAGAAACCGAATATCTACTTCATTTTAGGACAGGAAAAGTATGTGCATCTGTGAAGTGATTAATCAATTTACAGAAAAAATAAATTCATAAGATAATTTTTGAAGAGTAAAGAGTTTTCATATCAACAGTTTACAAATAATTTGAATGTTAAGCTAGACATTGATATGCATAAAATTGCACATGTTGCCCATCTTGCTCAACAGACTAACGAGTACAGTATATACCAGTATATAAGAGGGACATATGATTTAAGAAAAAAAATGCATATATTACATTCCGTCTGATGTGCTGGTATTATGTGTAGGGAGTTGTTTACCAAGGCTTGATATGGGCAGTTTGGGGGCTGGGATGAGTTGCAGTGAGTAGTAGTACTCCAAATACCCTCGTAAACCATTCATCTCATAGTTTGGTATATACCTTATATGTGTACACTGCTTCTGCATAGATTGGGCTTAATCATAAAATACGAATAATAGATATTTTCAATATTCATAATGTTCTCAGAACGATTACATATTCCATTTTCCACCAGTCTATATATCTAAATTATAGGATAGAAATAATAAAGAGGACTATTATTATGAAAATAGATATGAGCAAAATGATAATGATATACAAAGTGATGCTAAGATTACACATCACACTAAACAGAACAAAACATAACACTGGAAGTAGGTAAGTAAAATTACTAATGATATATTCAGTTCAGAATCATTCAATTTTTCAACTAGTTAGAACAACTTATTTACTCACAATTTACATCCATAAGCTTGTACTAAAAATATTACGAAAATACCCACTTGAAAGGAAGGTAGGCATCTATAAAGAAATGACAAAATATGGAACTGAAATCACAATCTGTAGCTACATGGAAACAATCAAGTATATATGAATAACATTCGCTACACTATTCGAGCAAAGAAAAAAACATACCCTGAAAAGCCAACAAAATGGCATATTTTCTCGAAAGACTTACAGGTAATTCCAAACCTTAGTAGAAATGAAACAAGAAAAATACTTGAAAATGAAAAAAATAATGTAAATAGAAATAAATCAAAACCAAGTAAACAGAATCTCTGCTTTTCTCTCTGAACACCTGTCACATCAAATTGTGAACTTTCTCTTTTGTAGGAAGTGGTTCATGGTTGAGAATACAGTTCAAATGTTAATTGATTAGAATAAAGCCTGACAGAGAAGTCATGTGTGTCTGATTCCATAGAATGAGAATCAATGTAACCTTTTACAGATGTGAAATGATCTATCAATTTAAGCAAATATCCTTAAAATTAGAACTAAGCTATTCAGAGAATAATTTTGAAGTTATTCTAAGCTACTGCATCACTCTTAGCACAATCTATTGATTTCTGGATTGTTGAAATATTCTTGTTAATGTTTGGAGAGTTTTGATTCTTGGATAGTAATACTTATCTTTCGTCTATTTTTTTCCAAATCTTCCACTCGTACTAGGGGTGTTGTGAGAGTTGGAGACAGCAGTTAATTTCATCTGTTAATTTCTAATCTTATTTATCTTGAGCAATTTATGATGATCTATGGCAAGCACCATTTGAAGTTTCACCAGAACCACGGTGACCAAACACTTTGAGAACGTATTCTTAACTCTGTCCATTGTCCACCCCTCATGAAACTGGGTGAGGGGTTAGACTCTCCTGATTTGGAATCATAGTTGTCCATGTCCGAGACTGGTTGCCAATTGATGCAGGAGAGTCCAATTTACCCATATCTACGGAGAGATGAGATGGATTCATGCATTACACAAGGGCACTAGAGCAAAGTGAATGCGAACTGTTTCAGCCAGAACTTTGTGTGCCAATTCCATATTACATGCTCTTAGCTCCTAGACCATTCTTGGAAAGCGGAGAATTCATTAAAGAAAATTTGAAACAGGAAAAATGATGATAAAATTTCACTGCCATTTATCTTTCCAGATCACAAGTTCAATAATTCCATTTCTGAATTGTTAAATGTCTATGTGTCCATGTAGTATTTATCAATAATATCAAATGAGAGAAGGGGCGAAGGATCAACCCATGGTATCTGTCATAAAATACAAATTGAAGTTGGGATATGATAATGTGTTTAGCTATAATTCATCTCCATGAAGACATAGTTATATATTTGACATCATAGCTTGACCTCATCAGATACAAGTTAATGTTAAACTTGTTCCAAGAAAGCAAAGCAGTTAGTTTTAGTTGGAACACATGACGTGTGTAAGAAAAAGTGTTTAGGCAATGAATACATGTAAAAAGAGGGACCAGCAGAATACACATGCAGATTCCAGGAAATTGGTTGGGAGGGATTTGATATTTGGCCACATGGATTTGAAGATGAAAACGAGTAGATGTTGGACAACCAGGGAAGGAAGTGGCCACAGTTATATAAAGTCTGTGTATTCAAAAGTGGTCAGATGATTTGACTGATGAACAAACCACATCCCATGGTCAACCTCCAGGTCTTTTTCTGAAATCAAATTACAAATCAACCAAAATCTTAAGATTTTAGAGTTGTATTTCAGTGGTCCTACCACCAAGACAATGATCACAAGCCTATAAAGAAGTATGAAGATGAAGCAGTTCAATATATTGGTATTCTAAGAAATATGAAGTAGTAGTAGTTCATGAATTGCTGATGTGTTTCAGAAAATAATATAGTGGGCTCTGCTTGAGTGGAACATATTGATCCCTAAAAGCAGTCATTCCTTTAAAACATGTTTGCACGGAAGGGAAATCTGATAAAAAAAGTTGACTCTGTTCCTGCAAAATTGGTTCAACTAAAGGGCTAATCCATTGACATCCAATTAACTGGAATCTACCATTTATGTAAGTGTTTCACAAACTTATTATTTTATTACACTTATATTATATTATATATATTAAGAATTTTTTATCAAATCACTGTAACCCCACAAATGCCCCCCCCCCCCAACAGATCAACCAAATGGGCAACAGATTCTTCTTTCTTTGAATATCCGTGCGTGTGACTCCAGGCACTCACGGTCACATTTTGGGTGCTGTTACCTCGATAATTTGTGGGAGTTCACCACAAAGTAGCAATTAAAAACATCTTTTTTAAAAGTCTTTTTTTCGGGGGGTCTCTTTGGTCATTTTAGACCAACAATGCCTAACTCTTGTGCTGGTATTTTGTAGATAATTCAAGATAAAAGATCTATTTTCTTTGGACAACTTTTTAGATAATTAGTTCTGGTACCCGCAGGGGCTTATTCTTCCTGATGTGATGATTCACTTATGTGAGGTATGAATATTTTATCTTACCTTTTTATGACATTTTTCCCCAGTAAAATAAAAGTTTACTTACATTTAATATATGGAAAAACTGTTGATAATTGTTCTTCATACAATATCATAAGAAAGATTATTAAAATATAATTTATAATTAGTCTATGATAATTTGTTGATAAAACAATTAACTGGGAATGGTAATGTGATTTTCAGGAAAGTATATAATGCTTTTTAAATTCTCACCTTCGGGCACATACAAAAAGATGTAGGTTCTGTCTTGCAAAAACAATGGGTGTAAGATACAATTCCTAATAATTGAAAGAGTACAGTGCCATTTTGAGGGTAAAATCTGCAAAATGGGTGGAGAAAGAAAGGTGCCTATAACTGTCTTTTCTGTTGATTTCTTTTGTTATTTCAGGTGAGACACAAGGAAAGCAAATGCCACTAAGTCAGTTAGCTTATATAGTAAGAGTAATGTCAGAAAGTATTCCACTCAGAAGTACCTAATTGCTGTAAAAGAGCTTGCAATTATACAAGAGTAGATTAGGAGCAAAAAAAATATGCTTTTTATAAGCGATTAACAGAAACTCATTCTATCGAGCATGTATGTATACGTATATTGAACAGTAAAAAAGGGTTCATTTTAGCATCATATTGTAAACAGACCACCTACCATAATAAGAAACTTTTTTTTCTGAAAACTTTTTACTTTGAAACGTTCCCCCAGGTTCATTGAGTATGGATGTCAAATTAGGTTGAGCTGTGCCAATGCTTATGGGGGAGGGGATACAGTGACAAACAAATCCAGCTATTTAATATAAGGTGAAGATTGTATCTAAGGGAGATTTTAGAGTTGCTTTCAATAAAAAAACATCACATGAGGAGACCAAAAGACAGCCCAGTATATTACAGAAAAAACAGGAGTCTGAGACATCACAGAAACCATTGAGAAACTCAAATGGCAATGGGTTGGCTATTTTGCAGGAATGGCAAACCACTGATGGACATCACAACTCACAACATGGATCCCTAGAGATCAAATATGTAATGGAAACCGTCAGAATATTGAAGGAGGGGGCAACTGGACATGTTAGGAAAGTATTAGCTATGCAGCACCCATGATAAAGAGGCGTGGTGAATCCTAGGGAAGGTCTATGTCCAACGATGGATGATGACAGACTGATGATGATGATGATAATGAGAATAAAGAAAGTCTATTGTAGTTCTGAATAAAAAAAACTAAAAGAAAAAAAATAATGACTTTGGATTTTAATTTCTACTTTTATTGAAGCTGTATATGATACTTGATAAATGAATTTGTCAGACTGCTATCAATTTATGTCAATCAATCAAATGAAATAGAAAGAAAATTCATCCATACACACACTACTCCTTAACCCTTTTGAGACTCCTGGGACATATACATCCCTATGTTTCTATGCTATAACTGTTTTTGGGAATGCTCTATGGTGATAGTACAAAATATTTTAAGAATAGAGCGTTAAATCAAAAGACATAAAATATCTTGAGGTTTCTGTGATTGCTGTGATATCTATATCCGGTAGATCACTTTTAGAAGTGTAAAGAGACATTTTAATTCAGGCATTAAGCATATTAATAGGTTAGTCTTGATAGGGTTAATTACATAGGCTGGCAATAAGAATATATACATAATTCTCTCTCCCTCTCTCTCTAATATCAGATACCTTGTTACGGGGTATAGCATCAAAAAACAAAGTTTATCTCAGAAATTCAGTCTTCCCTTTTCCTGCCATCTATCCAGCTACCAATAACCTTACTTCCTCCTGAAGTTGAAGAAAAAAATAAATCTATTCTCCCCGGTTGCTGTTACTATTTTTTCCCTCTCATATAAAACTGTGCAATTAGCTGAGTATTTATTAGAAATCTTAATCTTGAACTCACATATAAACAGCTCCCCATCCCCACCACTTAGTTTCTGATGATAAAAGAGTCAAGATTTAACAATCTATACATATAAAGACCATAATCACATAGTTTGCTTGTTTGTCTGTCAGTTAACGTCATGGTTAAGAAATAAGTTTTACTCCCATTCTCTCTTTAAAGCTGATTAAAGAAAGAAGAACTAATGTGACAGAATATGACCAGCAGCAAAAGTGTGACTGACTGCTGCAGCTTTGTGTAAGTTTACTGTGTCTAAGTTTGGCAGGAAAATATGTTTTACCCTCTTCTTCTCTTTAAAACTGATTAAAGAGAGGAAGAGAGTGAGACTTATATGAGTTGATAATGATGTTTAAGAACAGAAATATTCAAAAATATTATTCTATCCATAAATAACATAGAAAATCCCATCATCTTTGATGGGTACTATGCTAGTCACTTAGATAATAACAAATAGCATTAGGATGACACTAAGCAAAGATGACACTATGCAAAAACACAGACATATCAACGCATATGATAGCACACACGCGCACACATGAGAGAGATGGACTTCAGTGAAAATCTGAAAATGTTATATTAAAAATTCTGAGAGAGTATTTTTTTTTTTTGTTGATGCGTTCTGGAAAAAAAAAAAAAAAAAAAAAAATAAGATGTTTGTTCGAATGGAGAAAGCCAGCAGGCAGTCATGCAGAAAGAGAGCTCCAAAACAGTCCCTACCTTTTCTTCTTTGTGGCTGACCGATACATTGTCAAGGTTATCAATTTCACGTTTTTTCATGGCGGCTGATCCGCCTCCAGCTTTGCCATCAAGGGGCCTGGCAGTTGGGTGCCTGTGGGCCTTGCTGGAAGGCGTCTTGCTTGGTGGTTCAGATGACGTCATCTGCATAAATTCATTCCCCCTGAAAATTAAAGTGAGAAGAGGAAACATTAGTCTAGACATTACTACTTATTTAAAACAGATTAATAACAAACATGTGATAAGAGTTGCAGACTGGAGAGTAGGCAACAGAACCAAAGAGTTAAAGGAAGAAACTTGCTATAATGTTAGCTCAGCCCCCAAAACCTTTTTACTGCCATTTAAATTTAATGGTCACTTGGATTCATAAAACAACAACCACTGCCATCTGTTTATCATGAATTTTTACTGACGTTTGGTAAGTTTGGCAAATGTGCTTTGATCTTTCACGTTATTTTACTTTTTTTTTTAAGCCCTTGAAATGTTCTTACTAAAGGAGTACAAGGTCCATAGGAGCAGTTTGAAGTTGAGTAATGAATATGATCAAATTTGCACCTACTCCATCATATTTAATATCTGAGAACAAGACGGCGGCTCTGAGAATAAGTGTAAGAAAATAGACATAAAATTGTGCGAGACAGTACGCTTGCACACAGTCCAACATATTGAAAATACATGAATAATAAATGGACGAGTTAAAGAGTAATGAAAGGACCACTATATATGTTATGTATATAACTGAAGAAAAATAAGAGGTGTGAGTGGCCTAATGGTTAGCGGCATGGAGAATGGAATCAGGGAACCAATTTCAAATCCCAGCAAGGATAGTTTGTGTTCACTTTGGCTTTGGGAAAGCCTTGCATTGGGCTAGCACCCTGGTCCTGTAAAAATCCACCATTGCTACAAACAATGATTGGGTCTCCATAGATCGTTCAAGAAATGAAGACAAAATCATCACCTCACATGTCATACAACATGGGAAGCATCTCTGCTTTTTATTTTCGAGGAAAAATAAAATGAACTTTTCATTATAATCTGACACAGAATTCCAGATAGAAAATTCATCATTCAAATTAGTATTTTCTTCTGTTCTGGCAACTGTTGCAATTGTCTCTGGGCATGTTCATATTGATTGAAACTTGATACATTTGCTCATGACAAGAATCAATGCCTGATACTCCTGGGTCAGTTCTGTCTACCAATAGGGACATCATTCAATGACCTGCAGAAAGATAAATCTAATTTCTCCTCTATTTTGACTTGATCAGCAAGGCAACAGAACCAACCACAATCCTTTCCATAGCTAGAAATATTAGTTGATAGGACTCATATCTGATATGATATCAATTTATTGTTTAATAAGACTTTATATAAAGATGATATAGATGAGTCAGCAACATAAGGACTTCAGAGCATAAACATGACAGATGTGAAATTTTCTATAGGAATGAATTTTTAGTACATTATTTTATTCATAAAGAGAGAAATTCCATTTTGTATGGATGAAAAATAAGTAAAATAAAAAAAAATTAAGGAGCAATGTTTATGATAAGATTAAAAGGTTTGCGTTCATTCTTTCAACAACATTAAAGTGGATAAAGATGGTAACTGGAACAAAAATATGGTTTGAGGTCTGAGTTTCACACCATTAAATTTTGTGGAGTGAACAATTTTAAAATGGTTTAACTACAAACCATTAATAAAAACACTCAAACATACATACATGAATATATTATTTCAAGTAGAAAAATCAAATGTTATACCATTATGGGTTAATCAATAAATGATTGATAAATACATGATTTTTAACATTAATTTCAATTTGTGATTTTCACACTAATTATATACTGTGTAATTTTCTTACACCTCATTTCTGACAACATGATTTTTATATTTTTATTTTCTTCAAACATGCTTTCCATCAGCGTAAATTTGAGTCTATTTAGAGCTTTGTTTCAGGAGGTTGCAGCATCTGAGGTTGTTAATTGGAGAATCTAATTTATAAATGACAAACAATTAAGTTGCATTGAGAAACTAAGTTGAATCTAATCAGGAAGAAGATATCTTTGAGAAATCACATTATAGATTTTTACTTCAGCGCCCATTTTTTTTCTCTCTCTCTCTCTTTCTCACACACACACAGAGTTCAATTGAATGTCAGCTATGAAAAGCCTGGTTGATGCTGACTGATTTTTTTTTGTTGAAAGGAAATGGAGCAAAAATCAAGTTCAGCATGAAAACAGCAGAGAGAAGCCAAAGAATGTCAATCTATTGTTGTGAAATAATGGACCTCAAAGGATTCAACAAATTAATGATGTTCTCAAGAAAATGGGGAGGTGCAAGCAGCCTAGCAGTTAATGGCATGAAGAAAAGAATCAATGAAGTGAATTCAAACTCAAGTTCTTTAACCCGTCAACTACAAATGATGGAAATATCTGATGGCTAACTCAATAAAATTTCCGGTTTTTTGTTATTGATGGCAACTCTATCCTATCTGCAAGTCAAGGCTTTCATCTTGCACAGAATTATTTTGCAATGGACGGGGGCTTTTATCTTGCAATGGATAACTGTTACTTTTCACCACCTTCTGCAGTTAGTGAGTTAATTTCAAGAGAATCCATTCTTCAATTCATCTGTGAAACTTGAACGTTTTTCTCTCCCATCACAATGAAATTATGGTTTTCTCATCAGTCATTATAATATTTTTTTAATGGCAGGAAATGGTGTCTGGTTGATGGTGAAAGAATATGAGAGGCGCAACTGAGAATGTTGTAACAAGATTTGCAAAAAAGAAATAGAGTAGAAGACTGCTTTTACTTATAACATATATTATATAACTTAGCCTATAATTTTTAGATACCGTATACGTCAAACTATAAGATGAATGATTCACAAGGGTATTTGGAGGATTGCAGCTCACCGCAACTCATCCAAATCCCATAACTGTCCATATCAAGCTTCAGTAGGGTCCCCTCGTCATAATACCAGCGCATTGGATGCAGTGTAATACCCATTTAGATAGAAAAAGAAATTGAATATCCATCTTATATACTGGCATATACAGTAAGTAATACAAAGACTGACTATATTGATTATACACATACACAAAGGTGCTACCCAAAGGTTTGGGGAATTAGACTATGGGGAAAAAAAGGGAGAGAGAAATCTCAACACTTTCCACTATTTCATTCAAAGAACTACTTCTAAGAGAAAACTAGGTATTAGGGTATTACTCAGAAAAGGTTGTAGCAGAAGCAATATTATGCTCAGTTTATACACTGATCAAATTCCCTGAACTTTTGTATCGCACCTCAGGTATGTATATAAACACACATAGTACAATATTTGAAATAAATGTTCAGTGCATTTTCTGAAATATTCATTCTTGAATCCGACTTTGACGTAATCAAAGTAACAGATAATCATAAGAAACCATAGATCTTTTTTGCCAGCCCCCACCACAGCTATTACAGTTCACCTCATTGTGTTCACCAAATGAATAAACAGTTAAAAGCTCCCAACACAAGCTAACCTCTGCCCTGACTGACTAATACAAACCCTAGGTTATCATCTCGTCGTTGCCAAAATGTCCTCAACTTTTTAAAAATTTACATTACATAGTAACAAAAATACAGAGAGATGTAATAGCCATAATTATTTAGTGTGGTGGGGACTGATAAAAAAGACCCCAAACCACTAAAAACGAAGTGTATGCCTGCTGTGTAATGGTGAGGTAATATTAATGTACTGTGGAAATAATTTATGTGTGAAAAAGGATAGGAAAAAAGTGTTTGGGAATAAATGAATGTAAACATCAGCAGTACGAAGAGGAGGAGAAACAGACAGAAGATGCTGGAAACTACAGCAACATCTCTCCAATAATTGTCTATCAAGAAAGTGTAAAGAGCATAACAAGGTCAAAAAAGATAGAATGGATTGATCTGAGACCCCAGCAAATTGAAATGAACTCAGCCACTGGATACTGTTACCATAGAAACACAGCTCGAGTAATCAAACCACAGTGGAAGCCGCTTATTGTGATCAATTTGGGATGTTGTCTTTTACCATAGAAACACAGCTCAGGTGATCGACCACAGAGGAAGCCACTTAGTGTGATCACTTTGGGACAGCGTTTTAGATAACAACAACTGACTGATAACATGAAGCAAAAAATTTAAAGATTCATTGTTATGTTATTAAATTCATTTTTCTAGACAACTTTACTATATATATAAAAAAAAAAATATTTATAATAAGATTCTTACAAACATTAAATAAAGTGTTTGGGACTGACTGACTTTTGATAACAATAACCGTTCGATAACAGTATCCATGATTATCATAATAAATGGCTTCTTCCGTATATCATTATGGAAAGAGAATGATTTATATATATTCATACTAAAAGAAAAATGCTATGGAGTAGTATTCTGTTTTATGACAAGGAGAGAAGAGCTCTAAAACATTGGGTCTGGATTTATCAATTTTAAATCACAATTGTACATATCACGTCTGGAGTTATCATTTCACAATATCTGAGGGATTATCAAGTCAGGCTTCATGAATTTCTCACATTTTGCCTCCAATAGGCTTCACTGCTAGACTCAAAATATTTAGGTTGATAAAGGAATTCACGGTTAATATAAGCAAAACCCTGTGACACATTTCTAGTCTCAGAATGATGAATAATAAATAAGTGTAGTGATTCATTATATTCTCATTAGATATATAAAATATGCAAGCAGTGACAAGAACAGATCAACAACCCTAATATCACTGGGGGATTTCTACACACTGTAAGTAGAAGTATAAGCCTTTCAAGGATTGGACTTAGAAACCATGGAAGTAGAGATTCTGAACCTTTTCTTGACAAAAAGAATTGCCGATGATGATGATGATAGAGCATACACATTTCCATGAGACACTGAACTAAACACCATTAAACAAGATCATCTAAAAATCATGATGAATAAGTAGTTAGATCTTCCAGCTTATATTAGTAAAAACATTTCAGTAAGATAATTCAAGTCTAAAGAGAGTGAAGGTTAAATCAAACAAACATTCCATTTACAAATCAAAATTTCACTGAATAATTAACAGAGAACATTAGTGATTGATATAGAATGTGTGTCTAATATCTGTCATATTTCCTTGCCCGTAACAATAAACTTGTCTAGGTAGTAATTTTGCAGACAAAAAATACTCCTACCCACCATTTGGAACATTGGACTCTACCACTTGAAAAAATTAAGTTACTATTTAATAAAACCTCAGATGAAATTGATTAGATGTAAAAATTTATTCACACTATTAACAGTTTTGGAGAGGTGAACTATCAAGTCTTAAAGTGAGTAAAAGAATGTGAAGATACTGCTCAAACTCTGTAGAAACATAGGTAGATATTTCTACCAAATGCATTCTCAAGTGCGTGTATTCCAAAATAAAAAATAAAAATTATCTAAAAGAAATTCAAATATATACATGAATTTTTCCATGGATCATAACAGGTGAATATATGGACCAAAATAAACAAAATAGTTGTAAATTAAATATTTCAATCCTCAGAAGTTGAAAAATAATCAACTGAGCCAAGCTTCCAAAAAAGAAATTCCAATTAGAAGGGAAAAATTGCAAGAATACAAAAAACCTTGAGCATTTACAAATCTTTTCTAGAAATAGAATCTCCTGGATATTTACTAATCAGCTGTAAGTAAACTTCCGCCAATCACTATTTATAAACATTGATGTAGGTCTACCGGCAGCAACTGGATCTCCTTCAAAATTTAACAAGGTGACGTAAACTTGGTCTCTTGCCAAACCTGTTATTTATGGGCAACCAATGCGCAAAATCAAACCACATAAGGAACAAAATCAAACAAGGTGAAATTTTATTTGTCTGCAGAAATTCAATTCTGCAGCAGTTTGAAAGCCATTTTGTTTTCAATTCAATCAGGATAAAAACATCGATATCCCGAGGTTTCTATGACTGCTAGGATGTTTATATCCAGATCTTGTTTAGAAGTCTACTGGGACATTTTAATTGAGACAGTAAGCACCTTAATAGGTTAGTCTTGAAAGGTTAAGTGTTAAAAACACCAAGAGGAGGTGATGAGAGGGAAAGGTCAGAGGGAGAGAGAGGGTTGTTTCAATGATAATAACTCAAGTATCATAAACTGTCAACACAGATTTTCCAGATTTCAAGTTGGTCTGGCTGGCTATGTATGTATATATGTATGTATCATGTATACAGGCCGCACCACTGGACTACAGAGCTGAAAATGTCAATATTTACTCTTTATTAGGTCTAAAACAATTTTTTTTTAATTCCCCCCCAAATATATTATTAGTGGGGGTTCAATCTACAATGTAAGCTTATGCTAAATTGGTTGCTTAGTTTGAGCTCAGTAGCATCCACATTTGTTTTTATCAAAAATTAGTATTTTTTAGCAACCACCCTCCAACAAAAGGTGAGAGAAGTAATTTATTCATTGATCACTCCCTGACACAGCATACTGCCAAATGAGGTTTGTCAAATGACGGTTTCTATTGAGTGATTAACCAGAACTGTTCCATTGGTTAGCATTAATAATAAATTCATACATTCCAAGAATCGAAAGGAAAATGTTGAGCTATAGCCAATGATGATAAGGAATAAAATAAAGACACCTTACTGGACCAAGTTATCTACATTAGTCTACGTTCTATTTAATAAGCTTCTCTGACTCATACATCTAAAAGGTGCAGGTGCAAAGTTAAAGTCTATTTTTCTTCCATAGATTTGGTATATGCATTTTTAACAAAAGAAAAATAAAGAAGGCCACAGAATGGATTGGCTGGAATACTGTGGTAGCAACAAAAAGGAGTTTGATAGTCTGGAAATCTCTTGGAAAGAAAAAATAGAGTTCCTGAACACTTTCAATTTCCTTGAGAGAGATTAGTGCAGATTTCCTTTCAATAAATGAAAGAAAATCAATATTTCCAGAGATTTGTGATCAACTGAATGATTTTAATACTGAGTTAAGTAATAAATACATTCAAAAAGCATTGAAGATATTTTCAAAACAATACGCAACAAATATAAATACTTGACTCCTTGAACAAACTAAAGAGCACTCAAAGAGTGCATATCAATTTAATTGTCCACCCTACCATAAAATGTTATTGAAATTCATTGGGGACTTCTGGAGATAATGTACAGACAGACACAAAATTTCAGCAATATTATGTGGTGTAAGCATATAACTAGGATGTAAAAGAGCTAATTGTGCATGAATTTGTCCAGAAATTTATTCAATTTTTCCGCAGCCAATTGTCCATCCCTCCACAATATTTTATTGCTATTCATTGAGAACTTCTGGAGATTTAGTGTGGCCAATCCTGAGCTTTTATATATATATATATACAGAAAAATCTCTCAAAAAGCAAAAAAATCCTGGATCCAACCCAAAATTCAATCACTTCTTCCTGCCTCCAATGTTAATCATTCCAGAAAATTTCATAATATATTTTCAATTTGTAAAAATACAAAAAGAAACAAATAGAAATCAGATTTTATCCATTGTAGATGTTTAATCACAGTGCTCAATGCACAACAAAGTAAATAGAGCTATTAATATATAAAAAATAAGAAATAAAAGGATATAATACTCGGTGAATGTAAACATTTTATGCGTAACGCAACCAGCAATTTCTTAGACATCAAAATACTATAATAAAGATATCCAATTTTGTCAAGATGAGGTGAGAGCAGCTCTTTATTATTACATATAAAAGGTTTAGAAAATCTCAGCATACAATTTCTCCTCCTTATTTTGGAGTTTTTCCAATTTTCTAGCATTCTGTTTGACAACACAAAAACATAAACTGATTAGTCAATATCATTCTAGTTGATCCAACACTCTGAATTCTTCATATTTTCAGTTTTTTTGTACATGCAACCATTATGCTTTCAAATTATTATTCCTTTCTTCTCAAGTATCTTCTCACACCAATAAGAATGGTTGATTTATTTGTTTTAACATATCATAGGTTTATTACTTTTTGATGTTTCACCACTTATAATGTGGGTAAAGAAGGCAAGGAGTCAGTTGCTGTCCACATAGTATCCTACAACAATAAGATTTCAATTCTCATCTTTCATCCTTTCTCTTCTCCTTTTGTACCCACCCTCATAAGGTAATGAACAAAGGTATAAGTCGAAGAGGATGCTTATGCTTCAAGGGGAGCAAAAGAGACTCAACCTTCATGATAACTGCCATTCATTCCACCCTCAAAAGTCTGAAGCCTAAAAATTAAAATATAGTAGTAGTAGACCACAGGAATAGAGAGAGATAGCAAAAGTAATCAATGATGATGATGACCATGGTGGTAATAAAAATAATAATAACAACAAGATACATTAGTTTCATTTGCCTTTACATGTTATAATTAATATTGCTACATTCACAAGGTAATGAATTGCTTTAATAGAATTTTATACTTTAATTGCAGAAATATATTTGCAAGAGTAATGATTATATCTTAGTTGTCAACACCTGGGGAATTTCTACAGATCCAGCTCGTTAATTTATAATTTGCTTAATCGCATTAGAAAAAACATCAGGAAATTAGACAGATAAAAAAAAAAGAAAAAAAGAGTCAAAAGAAATGAACTTCTACATCAAAATTTGTTTCTTAATGAAAACAAGTTAGTACGTAAGCACCAAGTTATTTTGAACAGTGATAACAATCTGTGTTGTAGTTACTCTAACAGGAAAGTGAGACATAATCATGATTTTTTTTTCATGAGACAGTGAACAACAGGGACTCACAAAGCAGGAACATCCATGCAAATCTCATGGTAAAATGTCAGATTTATTTATCTGAAATCCTCATTTATACAGTATTTTCTACTAATAAATTATTCTATATCTTTGTCTCAATTAATTAAATATCTGATCAAATTAGAACTACGCATTTTTTTTTCTGTAAAAAAAGTTGAAACTCTGCCAGATAGGCAATTCCGTCAATTCAGCAAAACATACATATATATATATATATATATATATATATATATATATATATATATATAAAACACTTTTCTATGAGCATACAGATACTACACACAGATCCTTGATGTAAGAGTCAGGGAGCAACACATTGACCCAAGACAGAGCACAAACATATTCTGATCCTAGGCAGAAGTGCTGATCCATGGGTAAATAATCCTGTCATTTTTGACAGGCACTAAGCTAGTAAATATGTAATGCATTTGTCATCTAAACTCAATTTCTGTTCAAAATGCTTGATGAAAAACAAGGAAGAGACTCATGAAATTTTAAAATAGCAAGCAAATCTTTATTTATTTTTTATAATATATTTTATAATAATATTTTGCAATAATCAAATCTCAAATAATGATGCAGGAGAAATTTTAGAAATACACTATTTTGATCAAAGAAAAAATGAACCAACAAAATGGGAGAAAAAATGTACATATTTCTACGACAAAACCATTCTTTTTCTCTACCCTCGACAACTTCATATTACATGAATATATTAAAAAGGAAATAAAAACAAAGTCAGCACAAGGGTGAATACTTAGAATTATTTTGCAGTTACTTCCGATCCACCTACTCAAATTTCAACATTCATTATCATGGTGTTGTCACTTATATGATATTCAATCTTCAAGAATATGTGCAAGAATGTTCATTTTTGAAACTCGAAGATAGTTTCTTTTGATTTCATTGTAAATAATTTACTTTCTGCATGCCACACTTTTCATGTCAGTGATTGAAATTGGTAAAGCTTTTATCACTTCCTCATTAAACAGCTTCCATTGTAAATGTTTAACACCATTGTTGTTGCTGTGGTTGATACACAAAGACAATTTCAATGGAGACAATCACTATCAGCAGATCAAATTCTTCCGGAATCAAATCGTGATCATAAAAAAAGAACTGATGTGTCGCACTGATACTCAAATATAGAAATAAACAGCGAGAAAGAGACAAACACATACACGGCAGACATATCAGGATGAAACATATACCAGACAGATTTAAAGCCATAGCATCATTGAATTATTATTATAATCAAACAGTATTTCTTTGATTTTATTACTTCAAAGAAAAAATATTACTTTCGTAAAAGGACTGGATATATATTCTTATGAGTATGCATGTAGGCTTGTTATAGATGAAAATTTAGGTGTGTGTGTGTGTATATATATATATATATATATATATATATATATATATATATATATATATATATATATATATATATATATATGTATATGTAAACGGAGTCTCTTATTGCGATCATTTTGGGACAGGGTCTTTTAGATAACAATAAGCAAATGATATAAAAATTGGAACAATATACTATTTCATTGTTGAAAAATTAACATTCATTGTTTTGTTATTAAATCTATTGTTATAGATGATAACTCTACATTATAGCAAAATTAATAAGAAATTTATTCTTAATTCATCTTAAATAAAGTGTTTGGCACCAATTGGTTTTGATTACATTGTGCGATTTTAATTAACAGTTTCCTCAATATATATATATATATATATATACATATATATATATATATATATATATATATATATATGTATATATATATGTATATATCTGTCTGAAGAATAGCAAAAATACATACGAGTTTATATGCATAAAAGAATGACAATATAGTCTTGAACAGTCTAATCATTTTCAACCATCTGAATGTATATACTGTTTTTTTCAATTTATACTTTCCTCATGAAAATCACATTAAAGGGCAGTTGATACCACAAAGTCAAATAGCATTAGGAGAGAGACATTACACTTGAGTACCATGACAAGCAATTAGGGCACTGACAACTGCAGTAACATCTCTATGTTCATACACTCCAACATCAGTGGGGATATATCTCTATATACATATCTGCATGCAATGACTGATGAAAAATTCGAGTGGATGATGATAGAGTTCGAAAATACTAAAGACATGACTGCACATGAGAGAAAATGAAGGAAAGCTCCATTCAGGGTGTTTTTCAGACAGTCGAACTCCTTCTTGTTTGTTGTTCACATGACATTTTGGCCAATCCATTCGAGGTCGTATGAACAGCAAAAATAGCAAGGAGGAGTTCGATTGTCCGAAAAACTCTCTGAGTATCAATGACTCTTCTCGAAATTACAGACAATATCTTTACACAGAGGAAAGTTCCATTTTAATAAGCGTACGGATCGATAGACAGATCCCAGGTAAAGAGCACCTGTGATTATAAGCAAGTTAATACAAAAGACAGGTAAAAGAAAGAATGAGGACAAATAAGAGTGGAAAAAAAACAACTTTTTTTTTTAAAGCCAGTGGTCAGAATGCCTACCTGCACTGTTGTGGCAGGAATACTGTAGTCATAGCAGCCCAAATGGAGATGATCACAACAACGGATGTAGCAGTCTTCCTTCCGTAGACATTATTGTTGTGTTAAATCAGATAGACAAATGACACTCATCAAAATATGCACAGTGTCACTCGTGATTTTTTTTTCCCCTTTCTTTTTTTTTTTTTTTTTTTTCTTTAACGTCAGGTACAAGAACGAGAACAGGAAGATCAGGCGCGGTAAAGCCCAGCAAATTTTCTATTTATATTATAGGCCCGTGTGCGTATGTCATCAATTGATACAGACGGATGACAGTGACAATTAAATAAATAGGATATATTGGCAATAATAACCACAACAAACAACAGCAGACTCTTTGCTGGTTGGTGGTGGCAGGCTCTTGTTAATAGCACTGCGTCCAGATGGAGAGCAAGAAATGGAGAACAAGGGTGAAAAGGACAGGATCCAAGGAGTCAGAGAAATAAAGGAGAGCAGATCATGGAGAGACAACTTTTAGTTGTATACACACTCAATTTTTGAAAAAAAAAAGCATCTGGTTGGAGCGAGGCTGTGTGTTACACAAGGCCAGGAAAAGCAGTAATTCACCAGCCATATAGAACCACGTCCTTACACATGCGCATGTATATGTGTAAGTGTATGAGCCAAATTAGAGAGAGAGAGAGAGAGATTAATGTGTAGCCATAGGAATTTTGTATCAGCTTCCTTGATTGGAGCAGCTTTTGCTAGTGATCGATAATGAGAAGGCCAAACACGGAGGATGAGGGGGGGAAGGAAGAGTGTGTATATTTAGCTTGCTACTATATTATCATTATAAAGCTTTTTGCTGCTGCTGCTGCTGCTGTTGCAGTATTACATTTTAACAATGACTGCAACTGCCAACTGTCTCTATTGCTACTGTATTGATGTAGTTCCATATAAACATGACAGGGCAGTAGTACTAGCAGGATGCAGCAGTATTCAAGCAAATAGATAAGCATAGGGAGACTGCAACACAGTCCACTGCCAGCTGAGTTTAGGGTGGTTACTGAGCAGAACAGCTACCATATGTTGTCGCTGCTGCTGTTAGGGCTGCAGACAACCAGCAGACTAAACTGACCAGTCTATGGCGGGGCATTAACACCCCAAATATGATTGCAAGAAAATATCTGACAATAAAGCTGATGGTTTATCCTAATTTAAATTTGTGCTAAAGAACATTTACTCACTTATAGGTTCTTGACCTATCTAATCAGTGTGTCATCTCCTCTAAAAATCATACTAGAGAGAACATCACTCATCATGAACACAGATAATGTTATCAAACGGTTATTGTAATCAAAATCAGTTGGTTCCGAACACTATATAATGTGATCACAAAAAGTGGCTTCCTCTGTATATCTGTCACTTACTGTTATCAGCCAGTTATTTCAGTTAAATTATAAGCTGCATTATTTATATCTATGCTACAGTAAACAATTCTCTTTGAGACCTTAATGAGGAATTCAGAAGTCCAGCAAATCTTTCTTTTAAAGCAGTAAATCATTTTTACCAAAATGTTATCAGGGAAAGAAATACTGCTTCTACTATTTATATGAGTGTCTATGTCTATGACTGTAAGACCATCATTTTTTTACCTTTTGAAAATTAGCCAATTAAGCAGAGAAATGGATTCCTGATCACAACCGCAAAATTAAGATGAAGGGATTAATTCAACAAAGTGATATCAGCCATTAAGGTTACATAACAGTCTCAACAAGTAGAAGTGTGATGCAGAGAATACAGTATACCCTAATATATAGGATGGTAATTTGATTTTTTTGAAAAACTATCCAAATAATACACAACGTCCATTGCACTAGTATTATGACTAGGGGCTCACTACTAAAGCTTGTATGGGCAACTTTGGGGTTTGGATGAGTTGCAGTGAGTGGTAGTACTCCAAATACCCTTGGAAACCATTTGACACATTCTGCTATATATGATATTTAGTGAACATGTCTTTTTTATACAAAAACTAGAACTGTCTTTTTGCTACCTCTTATGACCTTATCGGTAGGTCTTTTTTCGTTTATATGCTTATGATTGGGAAGTGATATGAACTAAGAAAAGTAATCTTTGGTAAATAAAAAGATCAAAAACATATTCTTATACTTTGGATAATATAATTATGGAATAAGTCAGGAATTCATTCATTCATTCTTCTAATCAACAATATATGACAGATGTACGGAGTAAATACAAATTAACAAATAAGAATCAGTTGAATTTTTACTAAGAGAAAAAATAAAAGTCTACGTACATTCAGAGGAAAATGGATAGATAAACAAAAAAATTAGTATAATAATATAAAAGTTTCAAAAATAGAAATGATCATTCAGTAATTTGTTAATACCAACAACCTTGATTCTTCGGATAGTAGCCAAATGGATAAAAATACAGTTACTTTTTTGTATCATCGAGACTTTTTAATGAGACTAATCCTAGATTAACAAACAGATTTGGGATGTGTGTCTGTAGCAGTATGTGCATACAGTACAGTACTTGAAGACCAGCTCAATATATATCACTCAAATGTCTGAGGAAGAAACGACGAAGATAAAAATATCTCTAAGATAATGAAATACCAAATATACTGGTATATAAGACGGACATTTGATAAATTTGAAAAACAAAAAAAAACAAAAAAAAACATACAAATATTACACTGCATACAATGTACTGGTATTATGAATAGGGGACCATCTACCGAAGCTGGGTAAGTCATGGGGGTTGGATGAGTGGCAGTGAGTCTTCCAAATACCTTTGTCAACCATTTGTCTCATAGTTTGCCATATACAGTAGAAGTTACTAGGCTATATACACAATATATATATTTTTCATATATAAGTGTATAGAATATCAATAAATGCAGACCAATTAGGTATCTGTATGAAGCAATTGAACCCAGAGTAAGAATAAACTAGTCATCTAGAACCTCTATTGAAGTTTGGTATGATTATTTCATGTTTGAGTCTCGCAACTATGATTTTAAAACACTGGGTAAGCCATGTTGTAAAAAAATGATGCCAGCATTTAAGTATTTCCACAATTGCATTATACTTGAAAAAATATTAAAAACATTATGTTGCTCTGCATTATCTTGTTTAGATTAATAAGAATGAACCTGGATTTTTTTTATGCAAAAAAAAAAAAAAAAAAAAAAAAAGAGAAAAAAAGGGAGACTACTTTATAATCAGCATTTAATAGCTATCAGTCTTGACAGTTATTACAGACAAAAAACATAGACATACATGTGGCATATTATATAAGTAGATATTTATTAATATCTATGTACGATTCATCAAAGTAATCAAGAGTAACCATTTCTATTTTGTAACTTTTTGATATATAAATAGACCCAAGTCTTTCATAATAATGTAAATAAAATCACAATTTTTGATGGTACCTGGTTTGAGTAGAACAGAAAAACTAAATATGAACTTAACATCAGAAGCAATCTCTTGCGGATAACATATATTTATAAAAAAAGAAATCTATGCAGACCCAATCTCACAGTCAAAATGATTCATCATCCATACTTGGTTGGCAAATCTAACTTTTTACAAGTAATGAAGAATAAAAATGGATAAACTAACAAAAAGATTTTATATAAACAAGTCCAACCAAGTCATCGAAAAAATGACACCAGTATTTTTAAAAAAAGTAACAAAAACATCATGTTTCTCAGCTTTTTCTTGTTCATGTTCATCCTGAATGAAACCGGATTTTTCTACGCAATTGAGAAAGAAAAAAGAACAAAAATATGAATAAATAAGGGAGACTACTCGATAATTAACATTTAATAATTATCTCCTTTGACAAATGTTATAGAAAAATAATATAGACATGTGACATAGCATACAAGTAGATTGGGATAATGATAAAAAGTAATTAACAAAATTATAAACTTACTTAAAAAAACAGTGGATCTGTGGCTGGATTAATAGCTCTATGAATGTATGAACAACACTCAAGGGGATTCGGTTTTTCTTGAAGATAGCTTTTCCATAAGTAGGTTATTTCAAAGTCAGACAAGAGTGTAACAATGAAATCCATAAGATCTTGTCAACAACAACAAAAATTCTTTCATGATAGAATAGATTATCTAATAATACTTTGTTGTCATGGGAAAATTTTCAACTTCGTTAGTATTGAAAAAATAGACCTTACTTTAAATAACTTTCCCAGGATAGAATCAATGTGGATTAGGGTTTTGATAACTCGGAAGAAAAAGCTAATATAAATAACACTTGGTTTTAACTTGGAGACAAGCAACCAAGCATAGCAGGAAAAGAAAGAGACTAAAGAAGAGTGTGGAGATAATTATCTGGGTTGCACTTTGTAATTGATGAGAACAAAGGAGAAACAGAAAAACTTTGCAAGTTATTATCCAAGACAAGAAGCAAGTTTGAAAACCTATTTTGAGGCTGAGTCAGGAGAATCATTGAGATAAAGAACAAGAATTGATTTTGAAAAAAGTCATAAATATTCTAATTTCAATTCGGATGATCTAATCTCATCTTCCCATCTTTGATATTGTCAACACAATGTTTTGATTCATTTTAACGAAGAAAGAGACAAAAAAAAAAAAGAAGACTTTTTCCGAAAAGATATTACATATTACACCTGAAGAGGGCCCATAGAATGAATCGGATGGAGTGCTGTGTTAACATCTAAGGTGGGAAGAAGAGATTGGATTGTCCAAACAAAAAGTATGGAAAAAATTGATTTCATTTCCACATCTTCAAGATGTTATTTCATCTTCACATTCCAACAATCAAGTGTAACAAATAGAACATTTTTGTTGCCGATATCTATATAATAGACTTTACAAGTATAAGAATAACAACTAGAAAAAGTAGGTTTCTTTTATTCTAATTAAAAATCTGATTTCCTTATCTCAAATTAAGCTTCAAACAAACTAAACTTTTATGTAGTTTGTCATGACACTTCTAGGCCTTTGATACTTTCTTCTAACATCACAATTAACTTTTTAAAACTCCTTACATTAAAAATCTATGAATGTGATTCTAAATCTTTTGTTGCAAATTATCTTTATATCAAACAGATTTTCCTATGAATAGCATCATTTTGTTTTTATAAATATGATGTAAGCAATATTAAAATAGGAATCTGATTCTACTAGAATTAAAAACATGTGGCCAGCAAAAAATAAGATGGCGTGATGATTTAAACAGGTTCAGGAGATACTGATGCCGCAATGCTCACAATCTAGATGTTTGGCAGATCTTGGCAAAGGTCTATGCCCAATGACAGACGTTGAAATGATGACAATAATGTAATCACATATAATAAGTTTTATTTCACTTTTAATACATGAATTTACCAATATCTTTCATAATGATGTAAATAGAAATAATTTTTGGTGGTACATTGTGGGTGTAAGATAGAAAAACTATAAACCAGACATCAGAAGCAATCAGTAAATTATCAGATTCAAACTTTTCAACTGTCTGGAATTCCAAGCTTAGCTCATCATTTGTCACCTCAGTTATACTTTCTTGGCTCATCATTCGTCACCTCAGTAATATCTTGGCTAAAATTGAGAACCACTCTCTTCGACCCAGGACGCCACAGTGGCGCAGCCGATTAAATACAATTTACCAAGATTTATGTTTCAGTTGGCAGTTGGCAGGTTGGCTTTCTAGCCATTTGCCAAGACTGTCATGTGTGTGGGATAGGAGAAGGAGATTGTGAGCTCAGAATGAATATACCATAAAATGCAGCGAATGCACATGAGGAGGGGCAGCAGGAGCAGCCTTGGTGCAGCAATGAAATCAATGAATGGACAGCAGAGCTGGCACAAACAGCAGATAGACGGGGCAGCAGGAAGAAGATAACGATTTACAACCAACTCGTACAGTGAATGACGCAAATCAAATTATTTGCAGACAGTACGCAGACATCCAATGCATAACAAAATGTCATTTTGGCAAAGGCAGCATATGGAATGATTTCAAGGATTTAGTTTTTTTCAACACTTCTTTTGAATAAAAAAAAATTAATTGTTTTAAAACAATCAAAAAATGTAAAAGAAACCAAATATGCTTTGCTTCGTGTAGGTGTAGTCAATATGACATTATGAACATGAAACAAATCAAAAAGACACTTTATATACATAATAGACAAAGTTGTGCGTGTGTGCCTATACATACACATAAATACTATATTGATTCTGTAAGAGCTACAGACATAAAACTATGGCTTGAACCCAACTGTAAAAGTCTGTGATGAATAAAAACAGATTGAAGTATCCACCCAAAATGACAGAAGAAACATTGAATGAGAAGAAAATCAACTATGTGAGTCAGAATGCTTTCTTCCTTTTTCTTTCTTAAAGATATCAGAAAGTTTGTTATAGTTTTGCAGATTCTGTTGTCCTTGAGATTTTATTTGATAACAAGCATAGCATCCATTGGTGATGTACCTAGATATCAATCCAGTCGGATATCCGACGCTGGATAAAGAAAAAAATTAATTAAAAATTTTTTTTTTGTAAATCCAGGGTTGGATTTCTTAATTGGATTGATATTCCAGCACGTCACTGTTACCCATAAAAAATGATGGCATTATTTACATGGATGGGCACTTCTACCAAGGATCAAAGTGTTGCTCCTTGAAACTTTGGCTAGGATCAGAGTCTAGTATTTGTGTGCTCTGGATAGGGACAAAGTGTTGTCCCCAGCACTTCTGGCTATGATCGGAGCATGGTACCTGTCCATTCATTGAAAAAATAAATTTTTCAATAAAAAGAAGAAAAAAGTGATTATTTTTAAAATCAAAAGAGTTTAATTCCCAAAATGCTAAAGGAATAAACATTCTGATGATTTTAAAACTGTAAATATTTGCTTAATTACATACTTAGCATACTTTTTTGTTCCTTAATAACATTCATACATGATGTTTTTCCATTTTTTTCATTAGACTCGCGAATCCATTTCATTAAAAATCTAACCAGTACTTCATTTTGAATATTATGTCAAGGAAATTGACATTATATTGCTTAATCTCTCGTATTAGCTCAATTACATTATTTTATCTAAACCTTGAACACATTGAAACAAAAAATATTTATTATCATTCACATCTATAATAATTAAAACGAACATAAGCAAGCAAAAATAAATGGTTACATAATCTCTAAGGCACGTGTATGTAAAGGTGTAGGTGTAAAATGAAGCTTTATAGTTCAGCACTTAGGTGTATGAAACAACTGATTAAATGCAAACAGAACAACAATTTTAGACTAATCTCTATTTTAATAAAATAATATCAACGGCATACCAGAAATAACTAAACAATCATCTGATGTTTCTTTTAAACAAATAACCATACAAAGTTCCAATTAAACATGCTTCTTAGGTGAGTGAAAGCAAAGTGCACAGTCTTCACCTGGATTCTCAAGTTGTCAGAATATATTTAAAGGGGCCAGGAAAGAGAATTGTACATAAAAAGCTGATTGGAAATAAGCAACAATAAATGTTTACATCCACTGATCACAGCAGCATTACAGTAAAATAGTATCAGCAGTTGCAATAAAATAATGAATAAGTCAAAGTGTAAAAGAGACTTTGATTGGTCGATAGATTGTTTATAAGTAGTAAAATAAATCCTGTCTGTTCAAGTAATACAATAACACCACCTGGTGAACAGGTTATATTCATAAAGAGGAAACCATCTACTTCTACAATGAAGAGTTTTTTGTTTTCTATCCATAGCAATGGACTGTCCCAATTAAAGGTAACATTTTTCTGATAAAAATTGGAACTATGGACTTACCCAGTTAAACTAACTCAGGATTTTTCTTCCCCAATCATCTCATGGAAATTCAAATACATCCATGAATCTTTTCACAGGGTTTAACTAGTTTGTTTTAATCCGGGATAATGTTCAAACGGTTATTGTTATGAAATTCAGATAGTCCTCAACTCTATTCTAAATTAGAAGATAAATTTCACCTCAATTCTTTGTAATGTGAAGTAGTTCATAACAATAGATTTAGTAACATAATGAATATAAATTTGTTAAAATGAATGTTAACTGTTCCAATTTTTATATGCTTTGCTTATCGTTATCTAAAAGATCATCCCAAAATGCTTACAATGAGCAGCTTCCTCCGTATTATTAGTTGTATAATTAACAGCAGATAGTATCACTCTGACTTATTACTTTCCGAGTATTGGCAACTGCTTAATGAATTAATGAAAAGGCTATCAAGTCAGGTGAATTGGTTTACAGTTATATTTTCTGTTAATAACAGACTGATACCATTTATTACCCCAAGTAGCCAACAACCTCTTTTTGAGATGAGACTTTATCAATAACATTTTTCACTTACCAACATCAGAGTGAATGTTATCAAAGTTAAGGCAGTTGCTAGCTTGAACAGAAACTAAATTTCCTAGATAGTGCCTCTGAAAGGAATTATACCAGAGGGTACAAATTTTCTTTTGGAAGCGATGTGCGTTAGTCATTCTGTTTGTATTCACATTGGCTTTAGGTCCCCTCTGAACCCCTTGGCCCACGTATGATGGACCCCCAATACACCCACCCTTTGAAAATGAAGCATAATGGTTTATATTAAACATCACGCATAGGATTCTGATAGGAATATATCAATTAAAATACCTAAATTATTCAGAATACAAAAACAGTTTGTATATAAACTATCCAAACAAAAAAAAACTTCATTAATATCTTTTTCATAGGTCAAACACTATGGAAAGACACTATCTAAAAAAATATTGCCTTAGTAAAGCAGTCAGTATTTTTTAGATTACTTCCTTGTGATAACAAGGAAGTGAAAAAATAAACACATTGAACACCTGATTAAAAATTTGTATTGTTTAGCTAAATGATATGTGATGCAACTGACAGATGGTAAATGAAAATCCATATTTAATTGTATAAAAAATGATGTAAGAGATAGAGTAATAAGCCTAAATGGAGAGCCTTCACAACTGAAAAAAAAATGAATGAAAAACAAACCAGAGAAGAATGGTATTGACTATGCAGTAAACGTCTGAAGAAGTTTCTGTCCTGATTTAGACTCTTTATTGTTATCTGTCAAATATGCAAATCTATAAATCCAAAGTTGTTATGTATATATGTTTATATTCTCATAACTCAAGAATTACACATCAGTGACAAAATATAATCAAATTCAGTAAGTCTCAATCTATGCACAGGACAAATTAAATTTTTATAGATTTTTTTTTCACTTCTTCTGCATTATTTTATGTCTGAAATTTATTCAGCCAACAGCCTGTACAGAGCAGTCTGTTTTAAAAAGTAAATCATGTGTTTATTCCTAGGGAGGTGGTCAGATACAAATATTATCCAGCCAAAGGTTGTAGCAACCCCAATCCTCATGTGGGTCGGGGGGATCTTCTGCTGGAATAAACAGATACCAAGACAGGCTTGACTGTCAATCATTATTAACTTTTTGACTAATATTTCCTTCATTTTGATTGCTTTTCATCAAAGACTGTCAGTCTGTAGCAGTGAGTAAACTTTGCTGATCAGAAATAGAGAATGAGCTCTAGGTGTTTTTTACCTTGGAAAGCTTGGTTATGAATGGTAACTGCTCTACTGATTGAGCTACAATATCTCTCTTGGTTGGCAGAAAATCAAATCTAACCCTTAATGTTATCTTTCATTTTTGGACAATCACCTGGCGCTATATTTGTAATTGTTTTTATATGCACCAGTTAGTATAAATAGTAGTAATATTATCTTCGTTTACTTTTCATTGAATGAAGCAATGACAACCATTATTAATTTTCTGATTAGTATTTCTTTTATCTTAATTTTAGTTGCTTTTCATTGTCAGTCTATGTCAGTGAGTAGACAATGCAGATGGGGAATAAAGACTAAGCTCCAAGTGATATTTAGACTTGCTTCCATAGGTTGTCAGTATTGAGAATATCATCCAGATGTATCTTCTAGTTTGTAATTAACCAAAAATACTGGTGATTCACAGCACCAAAAAGGAGTATTGAGAGAAGATGAAATAAGGAGGCTGAAATGTAATTAAAGGTGTGCAGCCAAGTGAAAGTCCATCTAATAAGACCATCTGGTGTTTAAAAGGATGGGGGTTCCAACCCAACAGTATTTGGAAAATCGTAAATAAATAGAACCGCTAATGCTGCTAGTGAAGACTTAATCTGACTTTCAGTTTTATGAAGTGAAAACAAGTGTGGATATATATATATCTTTATTTATGGCATGAAATTATCTGATAAATATAAATTATTTCAATTGACAAATTGGAAAACTTATGACAACGAAGAAAACAACACCAATTTGAAAATATCAGTTAATTCCAATCTGATGAAGTTGCTAGTTCAACGAAACGTGTAATTGGAAATTAATTATATTTAGAAATAAGTTTTCGAATTTGTCTATTCAAATTATATATATATATATATATATATATATATATATATATATATACATTGAAAAAAGTGTTACCATGGACCAACTTGAAAAAAATTATTTTGTTGAAAAAGAATTTAAGCTAAATTTATTACATATCTCAAAGAAAATTTATGATTAAATATAAACGAAATTACTTTGAAATAAAGTAATAAATTCATGTGTAACAAATCAGAGTAATTTTTTCAATATATGTGTGTGTGTGTGTGTGTATATATGATCAGTGAATTGGTATGGATTATGATTAATCTGATAATAAGAGTGAAATGACAATATCAGAAATCTGCTGTAAAAATGATGCTTTTATTTTGATGTTTCGCCCAAGTGGCTTTATCAAGAAATGAAGAGGTTGTACAAGAAATATTGTATATTTATAAGTATTCTTATGGTAATTAAGTGGATGGTTGAACAGATATATCAAATAGTAGACAATATAAGTATATATTAATATTATTAATATTGTCAGAAAGATTCAAAGAAACTAAGTTATGTCTCCCATGTTGATGAAACTGTTCAAATTCAAAAATCCATTTTTTACAAATCACCACCAACCAAGAAACAAAGTTAAGATCATTTATATATCATGCAGCTATACAGGTCTTTACTTTTTTCTTTTTCTCAGTAAATAGTGATATTCCTGTTATAACAAACTGTTAGCTGAATTATGAAATCTTCTACACATCACCTAAAAATGTGCATAATATTTAATTCTGACAGGTGAAATTCGATCGAAATGTGATTTCTTTGAAGTAATGATGAAAGAGGAACAAATCTTATCAGCTATTTAATAGACTTGACAAAACCTCATGATCCTAATGGTTTGTTTATGTATTCAAAGTGTTACGAAAATATTCAGAGAACTAAACGGCTTTCTAGAAAACCACCAAAAAAAATTTGATAGACAATGAGGTTCTTTATTCCTAGGTGGTAGGATTGTGTGAAATGTCTATTTAGACACAGACAATGCTGGGTAACACGACAGATGAAAAGATCAATCAATCTTTCCAGATTATATATATATATATATATATATATATATATATATATATATATATATATTAGCAGGGATACCAGGCATTGCCCAGGGAAAATGACTTCAAATATAACTCAAGAAAATAAATAATATTTAAGAAATTTTATAAGACTAAGCGTTGGTTTTAGTTGATTATTTGCACCCATTCCCATATCAAGTTTAGTATTATAGTTACACTGTAAGAAACAAATATCATATGAATTGAAAGCACAAAAAATGATTTGCAAAGATTATTTCACGTAAATAGAACCCCACTGTAGAACCTTTAAAAAGTCACACATCCTATGTTCTTGACGATGAAAAGATGTACTGCTCAGCAATATTTCAGCTTTCTATGTGCTAAATTGTGGCCTACACAGTAAAACAGACAGATTTAGAATTATATATATATACATATATTTATATATATATATATATATATACGCACACACATACTCACAGTGTATCCCAAAAGTCTGGATTCATAGATAAATATAACCCTTTCATGCAAATGGTTGTTCTTCAATGACAAATTACTTAGTAGATTTTTTGCAGCAACTGTAAATAATTAGTGTATGAAAGAGTTGAAAGCTTTATTACAGTAAATGCTCAAATTGACGACCTTGGACTTCACAACTCTTGTGTATGGGCTGAATATAAGAACGTTGAACATTTCTTAATGTAGCAGAACTGATGTTATGCAACGTGAAGATGATTTCCCCCTTTGGGAATAATGATGCAGACTTTTGTGGCACCCTGTGTATGTATATATATATATATATATATATATATATATATATATATATATATATATATATATGTATATATATATATATATATGTATATATATATATGTATAAGGGATATGATAATATTAAGCTAATAGCAGATGAGAACAAAGCTAGAATACTCAAGAATTGGACCTAACCAGGACAAAGTTGAACACAGAAACAGCACAAAAAACACTTCAAGTCAAACCATATCTTTTTTATGTTAATAAATGAGCAATAAATATTCTCTCAGTAAGAAGAGATAAAAGAAAGCAATTTGCACTTCAGATCAATAAAACTTTACGGTTAATGTCTAGAATCCCAAGTGTAGGTCAATGGCATAGTTACATGACATGTAGATGAGATACAAGTAGAAGTGGTCTGTCATATATTGAAAGAAACAGCAAAAAAATCTATAAATACTACATTAAGATGTAAAGAAATGCGATGGCAACAATATTAAGCATAGCGCCATAAATAAGTCCTAATGTAGGGAGCTATAAAAAAAAAATAAGGAGAAAAAATTGAGTAGCCTTTATTTACTAAAACAGCTTATTTAATGGTATAACAGAGATATTCAAGTTCCAAAGTTGATGAATCTTTCAGGACAGATTTTTTTTTTAAATACAGGAAATTTTACACAAAGAATTTAGACCATGTATATTTGTGTACTTGGATGGAAATATATTCACATGACCTCCATTGTACTCCATACTAAATATAACATAATGAGTAAAATTTCAGGATCTACACAAGCCCGATTAACAAAATTCTATCCTTTTCCAGAAGTTGTCTAAAAAAAAAAGAAAAAAAAAAGTGTTTTATCATCAATAGTTCATTATCTTACAATAATCATAAATATCTATATATCCTGGATCCAATCAATCTGTCAACCTATGTGCCAATAATCTTTAGCAAACGGATTTTTGCAGGGTGGGATCGCAAACCACACTCCATTTTTAGCTATCTTTACCCATAGTTCTGTGTGTGTGTGTGTATGTGTGTGAAATCCTATATACTTCTCCTAGGTAAGAGAGCCTAGTCTGTTAGTTTACTGAAAGTTGGGGGAATAAGAGATGGATTCATGCCTTTCCAATGAGCATTAGTGCAAAATGAACACGGACAGTCTCAGATGGAATTCTCACTCAGCCCATCAATTCCAATTTCCATGCAAGAAACTGTTATACCTCCCTAATGTCCTCTTCTAGATCTTCAAAAAGTGAAATAACTACTAGAGGCATAAAAGGATACAATGTTTTTACTCTCCACATATATATGCACTTTTTATAGTGTGTATCACTTTTCATTGAGCACACCTATACTGCATTCTGATCCTAGGAAAAGTGCTAGATCATTTTGATCCAAGGCATAGTGCATAGATGCTACATTTTGATCCCAGGAATAAGTGCCCATTCATATGTAGATAATCTCTTCATTTTCATTAGTACTATGCTAGTATAACATAATTCATATCACCTGTCTTTGCTTCACACAATTATTGACATTTTACTCTATCTTCTTATCAACAAGTTAAGCTACATTTCATCTTGTTCCTTGTGCTTTGGATATTTCCAGCTACTAACATCCAAGAAGCAGCAATTCCTAACTTTCTAATTGATATCCCTATTGTATGATAACCGTTGATTTATTTCTTAAACTTCTCTACAGTAACTGGTCTATTTACATCATTCTTGCTATTCTGCTATAAGCTCTTTTCTTCACAAACGGTTTTTGACTTATAGTTTTTGACTTGCACTACTGCCACTGACTGAGTGTTCTTAGGCATTCAAAGCATTCCTGATAAGCCAAGGTTGCTGCTACTGTGTACAATAAATGCCAAAAGAACAGCTGTTTCTGAAATACTGGAACCAGTAATGAAAACATAGATAATCATACTGTCAGTTTTCAAGGGCCACTAGTTTTAATATTCTAAATATTCTTCAGAATGTGTATATATATATATTGTGCGTGCAAATATATATATATATATATATATGTACAGACATACATTTTATAACGTAGCCTCGCAAACTATTAGGAATTTTACTCTCTTATAAAATATGGAATGTAGCCAGAACTTTTGTGTGAGAATTATGATGCATACATTATTTATGGGACTCAAACATGGGAATCCAACGAAACCATGTAAAAAACTAGAAATAACTTGGACAGTGCATACATCTGCCAACACTGTACACTGACTTAATCGAAAAAAGATTCCTGCAGCCAACCCAAAATTGAATAACATATTCCTTAAGCTATGGCCCAACCTTTCACAAAATGTCATTGAAATTCATCGAGGACTTTAGGAGATATTATGTTGACAGACAGACAGATAGATAGATGGACGGACAGACATGGAGTAATACATAGACCTCTCCAACGTGGTTGGTAGAGGTAGATAATTGATAAATGCATCTATGAAACAGTCAGCGTGGATGTGATTTAATGGTAATTGGAATACTTCAAAGGTGAACTATCTGCAAGAAGCATTGATAGGAATAGGTGACAGCAGTAAAGAAAAGAAGAACACATATCATACAAGGAGAAAACTGACAGAAGGAAAGACTAGAAATCTAAGGATGTATTACAGATGAATTACTTCAAATTTGATTTGTTTACATTATCATCTGACAAGTAGTAAATCTATCTACATAATGAACAGTGTGACTTTTTCTGCTTGTTTCTCTGTAACAATGACATCTAACATTGTAACAATGGACTCTTCCACTTAGAGGTAAGGTGCAGTAGAATAATTTGCAGAAAAATAGACAACTACCGATTCGCACTGCCTGATAAAATTTGTAGATTTTATTTGCTCTCAGTGGAGGAGCAAAATGGTGTAAAGGTTACTAGCACGAAAAATGTAAGTTTTGGTTGAGGCTGCTTTTGTTCCCTTCACACTAATTCCCTTGGGAGAGGAATACATTCACTTTTCCCTCCTCCAGTTATAGGTAAATACCAAGGCAGTTGGGGAGAAGCTAACTGAAAAAAAAAAAAAAAAAAAAAGAAGCAACTTGACAGTCACCATAGCTGGTCACAAGCAAAGGTAAAGGAGGGAGGTTGGAGCTAGCAACTCCAGCCCATAAAACCTACTAGCTACTGAAAGCACCTCAGAGTGGTTGAGGCACTATGCTCCACAAGGAGTCTACAGGAAACAAACAACTTGCTTAGAGTAACAAACGAAGTCATGAGTTAATCAGTTAGCTTCAATTTCCATCAGCTTTTTCCCTTTTAAATGGCAGGTGATTTAAGACAATAAGATGCTGATGATCCGATGTAATTATGAGTTAGAGATGATCTACATCATGTCTCTGTGGTAAACAAAAAGAATCATTATTAAATTTTGATCCATTTTTTTAATATTCTGAGCACTCTTTGATTTACTTATTTTCTTTCTATACTTGAAGGCAAACAAAGATAACCTTTAAGCTCAATGTCAAGTCACTTCCTATTTATAGAATTTATGTTATAATTATCAACAAATAAATAAGAGAAATTAGTCTACAATTAGCATATAATATATCTCCGTAGAGAAATCCAATCATTATAATATAGATTATTAGGATCAAGGTATATGCAGACCCAACACTATTATTATGAAGTTTTAAATTTGGGCAGGAAATTGTTTTTTTCTCTCGATTAAAACATTTCAATGGTATTAAGCGAACATAAATCTCATTATGATATGCAGTTTTTGCTGTATTACAGAAACAAACATAGAAAAATTGGATCACTATAATGTAGATTCTCAAATATGCAGAAATAGGATATAAAAGATCCTGTTCACTACTCTTGTGGTCATTGTATAGCTCAACAATGTAACCAATAACAACCTATTGTCGACAGTTCACAAATAGAAAGGCTGCAATAGACACTTCATTTCTGAAAAGTTCATGTTCTTAGGACATAATTCATCAAGAAACTGAAGGTTCAAAACCGCTATCTATCATTTCATTATGCATTTTGAGGAATCTCCAGCTATACACATCACATATTTACACATCAACTTCAAAACAATACAAAATTCACACACACATTATATATATATATATATATATATATATATATATATATATATATATATATATATATAAAAGTCCCTAAGCAGCAAAACTGAATTTATGATCAAGTTGTGACCCATTGTTTTAAATACATATTATAGATAAAATGAAAAATCTTAATGAAATTAAATTCTATAAAGAATAGGAGACTAATATGGAATTTTTTTCATTTTGGAGCAAGTATTTTCTTTAGTGAAGGAGATGGGTACCACACAAAGTTCGAAAAATGAATAAAAACACAGCAAAACAACAAAACCTGCCACTAAAAGTTCAATGACCCCAGCTATTGAGATGTCATATGCAAAATAATAAGTCTCATTGAGGTTTAATGATTTATGGATCAAAACAGTTTATAAAATGGTTTGGTGTATACCCTGTTTCAATGGCTTTTACCACCACTTAATGAGAACTTGGATTAAGGATAATTCATGGATAATGGATTAAGAAATTTTGAACATACTTTCTATCACCTACGAGTGTTAGTTTTTAATTTCAATTTCAACAAAAAAAGATAAATCAATCATGTAGTCATTTCATTTTTTTTATACAATTTTTACTTTCATTTTGAAAACTTTTTCCTGATTATTTTTTCCAATCGTAAGTTTATAGCTTTAAAAAAATATAACATAATTACAGGGAATGTAATATGAAGTATGATGTCCATGGTTTTCGAATAAATGCAATGAAAAACAATTTCAAGAGCTTTTCTGCAACATGTATTGTATCTTATATGTATGAACTTAAATTTTGCATCATTTTGTCATCTATGGATATATTTTTCAAATGGTGTGAAAATAATTTTCTTTGTGACAAAATAAGCCAGTTCATAATCAATGTCTGCTGTGTTACCTAACCGTCTTTTACAAATACTAAATGACATTTACAAATGGATTATTGAACAAAAATTGTCAACATTTTTTGAAGTCTCTTAACCCTTTTGAAATTCCTGGAACATATTATTTATAAGTTTCTATGGCTGCTGGGATGTATATATCCTGTAGATCTCTTTCAGAAGTCTACTCGGGTATTCTAATTCAGAGGTTGCGAGGTCAAATCTCGACTGTAGAACAGACTGACATATCTGAGTGAAGCAACGTTTTGCTAATAAATCTGGTACAAGATATGAAGCATGACTCGCTCAATCATTCTGAATGAGATAGTGATACAGTAGACAAGCTTACTCAATGGCATCTCACTGCTGACTGGGAAGCCCCACTGGAGAGTGTCATTTTATACAAGTGCAGTAAGCTCCTCTCTCATTGCCTGCTAAGTTCCATCAAGGCCACACAAATGGTTCTAGAGATATTCAAAATAGCCGGATACTTTTGGATTGGTTTCATCTATTTTGTTATCTAATGCACAACACTTTGTTTGCTGAACTCATCAATTCCCAGAACAAATGCGAAAGACACCTGGCAAAGGTTCGAGGTGGCTGATGAATATGCAACATTCAAAAGGTTGTAATGAAGACAATAAATATGAGAAAAATGTCCTGAAAGAATTAATCATCTATCCATCATAAAACCATACATGCAAATTAGTATGTTCAATTGTATAATTGTAAAGCTGTATGTTTTGTTTGAGTCCTGCTATAACCTCAAAGTTATAATGGATTGGTATAGCTAATAAAACAATTGAAGGGTTGTGAAAATATGAGATCATCAGTTGTGACAAAACAATGAAGATTACGTCAGAAACTCATCAGACTTTATGTCTGGTCACACATTAAAACAGTTGAGCCAAAAATTATGATACTTGAATCTGTACAGAAATAACATGGTCATTTCTCTATGGATACATGCTACTATTCTAATAACATTGCCTGATCAAAATGTCAATAGAAATCATTTATAAAAATTCTAACTGAATTCATTTTTTATATTTTTTTAACATTGTCACAAAAATTCAAATCATTGGAATGAGATTCCTGATTCTTCTTGCTAAAAAAACTCAGTGTAATTTGCATATTTTCATCATGAAAAATGTATTCATCAATTCTAAATAGAGTTGAGATTTTCATATCATAACCAATCCCAGATTGTACTTGGCAAATCAATTTATAGATTCACAGGAATAGAAAAATGCTATTTAGATTCTTCTCAATAAAAAAAAAAATATGAAAATAAATAATAATCAAAAAACAATCAAAACAGAAAAAGGTTTTCCAATGCTGTTCTCAAAAAGGATGAAATATCAAATGAATAATTGCAGAAAAAAAAAATTCACAAGTAGAAAATTGATGGATCGTGGTAAAACATGAGGAACAACGGGAAACAACGAAAAGCAAAGCAACGACATCATTTATTACCAGTAACAATTTCTCTAATGAATGAATAACCCAAACCCTATACCTTAATTCTTTAATTAACCACCACAAACCTCTGTATAAAAATTTTTTCCTTAAATGGCATTCTCTTTCCTTCCCGTTGCCTCTCATAATTTTACCATAACTGGATAATCGATCTACATTTTGAGAATTTGAGTAAATAAGTTTAAAAAAAGAAAAAAAAAAAATCAAACATTTTAAAACTCTTGAAGAAAAAAAAAAAGAAAAAGAAAATAGCAAACAAATGAATGAAAAATGATTCCTGAACACAAATCAATATCTTTGATCAAAGAATTTTAACAGATACTAGAAAAACTAGCATGTGTTTCTTAGATTGGAATGCAAGTTGTTTGGTGCTGAATTGGTTACTCATGGAGATGAAATGAACTTTGATAGCTGATGGCATTGGATGACTGCTTATGGGAAAGTAGCCTACAGAGGTGCTTCAACATTGTAAGGATGGCAGACAAAAATGATAATAATTAACTTATCTAATGGCATATAAGACCCTACAGGGCTTACGGAAATATTAAGAGAAAAAACAACGTTTATACTGATTCCTCTCATGTAGTACTCCGTTTTTTTTTTGGTTTTTTTTAAATACTCAAGTTCTGGCAAATGTCATACTGAACAATGAAGGCCACACTTACTTTTTGAGCAATTTTTTTTTGAAAAAAGGAATGGGAATCTTATATGCCTTTAAATAGAGTGGAAAAATACAATAGGAAAAGGGACCTTCTAGGAATATAGGACTATTGTAAAATTAGTGTAAAAAGGTAAGATAAAATGGTATAGAGGTACAGAAATGATTGAGGGTAAGGGCAACAATGTTAAAATAGTTACTTTATATACTTGCTTCTGAGTTTTTAAATTAACTAAGTGATAAGAAGGAAAGCCATAGCTATAAATCATTCATATATATATATATATAAGTGGAACATCATTTACACGGAATAACCACTTCGCAAGACCAATTATGAAAGATCAGAATCAAATATAATTATATAATATTTATATATATATGATCATTATGCTAATCCATTTAAGAGAAACAACTGCTTATAAGGACCAAAATTCATGGTCCCTATTTGGATGTAACACAAGATTTTAGCACTGAACTTGGTGAAATAGTTCAAACTTACACGCACATTTTATGGAGTTCTCATTTGTTTCAAGCAGTAAAAAGTCCAATATGACATATCCCAAAGATATGTATTAGTTAATAAATCAGATGAATGTGCTGTTTTCTTGATGTGGTCCATTCAAATTAAACATGGAAAGATAATTTACTATCATTTTTTATACTATCATTTTGAGGATGCGCTATGAGATTAGAACAGACGAATATCTAGTAACCAAGCTTCTTCAATCTGCGTAAAAAAGAATATATATTCTAGTGCAGAATAAACTGCATTAGTTTTAACATGCATGTGGAAATTAATTTGTGTGCACAACACACAACTGACACAAGTGCAATCACACACAAACAGCTCAAACAAATTAATAATTTAGCTCCAAAAAGATGAAATCACAAGGAAAAGAATGAAAGTTACCAAAGGCCTAAAACTGTTAAAATGGGACACGTCAGAGAATGAGGTCACACCAGAGATTGGGAAAATAAACCACGCCAGAGACTGGAAGAATAGGGCAAGCCAGAGACTAAAATAATAGGGCAAGCCAGAGACTGGAAGAATACGACAAGCCAGAGACTGGAAGAATAGGACACACCAAAGACTGGAAGAATAGGACAAGCTAGAGACTGGAAGAATAGGACACACCAAAGACTGGAAGAATAGGACAAGCTAGAGACTGGAAGAATAGGACACACCAAAGACTGGAAGAATAGGACACACCAAAGACTGGAAGAATAGGACACACCAAAGACTGGAAGAATAGGACACACCAAAGACTGGAAGAATAGGACACACCAAAGACTGGAAGAATAGGATACACCAAAGACTGGAAGAATAGGATAAGCTAGAGACTTGAAGAATAGGACACACCAGAAACTGGAAGAATAAGATACACCATAGACTGGAAGAATAGGGCATGCTAGAGATTGGAAGAAAGAGACACACCAGAGACTGGGAAAACTCAAGTACACGACAGAAAAATCAATTAAGGGATTCAAGCAATCAGATAAACTTTTAAAAAATTGAATTTTGGATGATTCCTGTCAAGTCAAAATGAAATAGCAAATAAGAGAGATGGGATGTATGTGCATGAAAGTTAAGTGGTGAGGTTGAATGGGACACGGCAGAAATGATAAATGGAATGTTACAAAACAAAACTCAATAGAATGATTATGATGTAGAATAAATGCTTGAGTAAAAATGACACTCATGATCACACACAAAATGGCTTACCATCTATTTAATGACCTGGATGGGAAATAAAAAAAGCTTAGAAATCACAAACTTTATTGAAATAGACATTTTAATTGAAATAGCAAAGTAAACTCTAAATCAGCCTTTCTCAACCGGAGTTCCATGGAACCATGGGGTTCCACAAGTGGTTGTTAGGGTTTCCTTAAAAATCTAATACATGCATGCAAAAAAACACCCAACTTTTGTTTCATTTAAGGTTTTTTCACATAACAAGCATTAGTCCCCGTGATGATGCTTTTGGTAGATACTATTTTCTTCGAACAGAAAATTGTTTCTTTATAATATAAGTTCTTTCATTAGCCCTTTCTAAAAGAGTTCTATGGCATATATATCCCAGCAGTCATAGAAACCTCAGGATATATATGTCCAAAGAATCTCGAAAGGGTTAACTGATATTTTTTAAACTTGTCTTATAAAGAGAATTAAGTAGGAAAATTCTGTGGCACAAAAGCGTTCATTTTTCAACAATAGATAATTACAGAATTCATAGATATCTATTACCTGAGACACTATAATGACTCATTATATACCCACATGGGTGTGTTTATTTTCCACATATCATAGTTCGTGCATATTTTTTTACAATAAAGCTTGTAGAATGGAAGTTGATACTTTGAACATGAGCCAATTCCAATGTAAAATAATAAATGAATAAAGAGTTAATATAAAACTGTTTTCAAAATTTCAAAATTGAACAGAGTTAATGCAAGTGCATTGAAGTTTAGATTAAACTTCAATTCAGTCACATTAAATCTGTTTATTACAGTGTCACACAGATGAGTCAGGTGTGTGCTGAAGGAGCACTAGATTCTCAGACGAAAGGAAATGTTGATTTAAATTAAAAAAATCTCAAGTTTTTCCAAATAACAAAAATAACACCACAAAAATGTCTAACGTGTACAGAATATAAAACAAATGCTTATTTCTTCATTTATGCCAGTTGGATAAACTGATGACACAGAATTATTAATCAGGATAGTAACAATAAAAAAGGGGAGGGGGGAGGTAAGGGAGGGGGAGAGGTAAAAGAGGGGGAAATAGTATTTGGTAGATTGGAGCAGCATAAAAATACCTGAAACTATATGATTAGGAAAGATGTTAACTGCCTTCGAGTTCAGCAAAGTGGAACAGGCTTGGGTAAAAGGAAATGGATCATTATTAGGGAGGGGGAGATGAACACTGGAAAAAATAGGATAAAAAAGAAAGAGGAAATCAAAAGAGAAAGCTGATCGGGAATCTTAGAACATCTAAATTAAAATCTAATGTAATTTCCCACAAAGAATTGGAAGCTTCAATTACACCAATTTTTTCCCCTTAATACCTGTTAGGAGAAAGTGCAAGTGGCCTAAGAGTTAAAAACACAGAATGGAATCGGCAAGCCAAGTTCAAACTTCAGCGAAAACAGTTAGCGTCCACTTTGTACTGAAGTCCTTTGGAAAGGCATGAAACCATCTGTCCTTCCCTCAGCTATGGATAGATAGCAATGCAGGCTGGGTTCTGACGCCACAGTTTCAAATGAGGGAATGGAGCCTTAAGGCTAGCAATGCATTGAAGAGGGTGAAGACAAAGTGGGACATACAGAGTGCCCTTGTCATACACTGTATAGACATGGACGAGAGAGTGAGGTTGATAATATGCAGAACTTTCCCTCACTAAAATGCAAATCAAGCACTAGTAATGACTTCAGACCTTACAGTGCACCAATCAGGATTGAAGGTATGATCATCTTTGACTGCAAAGGATGAACATGAATGAATGATGAATGATCTGTAAAGAAATACTACAGTATGCAAATGATTGTTTTTATTCTGTCAAATAGAATTGGAGGAATTTTTGTTCGGAGAGAATTTGTGTTGGTTTGAATATTTCATAAGAATGATGCAAGATATGATACTTCAAATTTAGTGAACAGCAACTTTGAGGAATTTGTTTAAATATTGCAAGAATGATAAATGAGAAAAAACTGGGTGGAACACTTGAAGGAAATCTTCAAACGACCACCTCTACCAACTGTTCCTGATATATCACAAACAACGAAAGTTTAGTATGTACACCAGTCTACCAACCAACCCAAAATCCTCAGCGCCATTAAGACCATGAAGAATGGAAAAGCTGGGAGTTCAGACAAAAAATAAGAAAAGACATTGATACAGTACAATTATAAAGGAAATGGCATTTTAATCAGTCGAGATAAACCAAGATTTTGATTTCACAAAAGATACATCATGTACGTATAAGAGTCAACACAATAAACTAATCAATCATTTTGAAATCATCATTTTTCTTTTTCTGATGAGTTTGTGATAATGAGTATTACCACAATGACAATTGGAATAAAGACTCAGATAACTGTTATCTAAATATCAAATTTGACCTACAAGTATTTTGATTTTACTGCAGTTTTTATCAGCAATTAGACAATTTACAATTACAATTTACACAAATATCTGACACTCAATTCACCTTAATTCTCATAATAAATAAACGATCTTAGTCATAGATTTTCATCCACTCATTTGGAAAGAATGTAGATCTTTGGTGGAGTCATTTTATGCTTATTTAGCATCATACAGGAAGTCAGAAGGAAAAATAAGCTTGTGTGAAAGGAAATTGTGGTGGTTTAAGTTATTGGTACAAATAAGAGGGGGAAAGAGATCTGAGTAATTGAATATAAATTTTTAGATTCACCAATTTATTAAGACACTAAGTTCAGTCCCTCCAAGTGGAGAAGAAAGATTTCTTTGCCTTCCCATGAGGGCAAATATGACACAAAGTCAGTTTTATTGTGGGCTCCACACAAGTTCATGTGGGTATTGATGAAAATTGTATCGTTCCGTGGCAGCACTTGTCTTTTGACACAATTCACGCCCTGATCCTACTCCTCTTACAGCAATGGAGAGGTGCAGCCTGTAGAGAAGCACCCCAGGAACCTGAAAGTTACTGTCCCTTAGCCACAAATAACCAATAGGGATCAGATACTTCACTCAGATCCAATTCCCAAAAACAGAACATGCAGAGGAGACAGAATATCAATAAATATCTGAAAAATTCAATTATTACACAATGAAAGTCTTCTTTGAACTGATATCTCAGAATGGTAAGGCAATATTGTCTATACAACAAAATTAGGGTATGAATGAGAAAAAGCTTGTATCCAATGAAAAACAGGAAGAATACATAATTACTACAGAATTTGTTTCATGGTATTTAACAAATAGGAGAAGACAGGAATGCTCTTTTCCACAATCAGAATCAACTCAAACCAAAAAGATTTATTCAAAATTAATTTGGCTCTCATAGGTGCTCATAAAATCAACAATCAAATAAGATACAACTATTCTTAATTGCACTTATATTCCTATACAGATATCACTTATTATCCAAAGAAGGGCATTCCGGTAAAAATCTTTCATTAGTCAAAATGGAGTAAGACAAAGCAATTATCTTTAATTTACACGGGGAAATTTTTTGAATGTTCTTAGACAAAAAAACAATGGTGATGGTATCTTAGACTGAATCATTGAAGGTTAGGTAGTGGAAGGCATAAAAGATCAAGGTGTAAGATAGAGAGAGGAAGTGGTTGCATGCTGCCTCTACAATGGCTAACTACAAAACAAATGCTAAACACGATTTTTGCATTTCAACGTTAAAGTCAAAAAGTGGCATAAAACAAAATTTCAAGAATCGAGCAATACCTTTACCTCTGAGCGTAACAATCAATTCTTGCAATTAATTTTCAAGTTGAAGAATTTCCAAGTTTTTGCCATATCTTATCAAGCTGTGTGATTTTCTATAAAGTTTTTGTGAGTGAACATAATATGATAGGACAATGTATTTACTTTCCCTCAATTAATTAGGAATGTTAAATAATATCAAACAAATTTGTAAATAAATGGTTCAACTTTTAACAAAAGTAAATCTCATAACCAGCTACAAATTGGTCAATAACTAGCTTGCATTTCAGTGGGTAATAAAAACACCAAAATGCTTGGAGGGAAAATTTAAGAAATTTCTGAGGAAACATAATTTACATACTTTCAAAAAAAAAAAAACAAACTAACCGCATTTATTTTGCACATATCATCATCTACGAGGATACAAACATTTTCTTTCGACAACTTCTTAGATTTAGTGCACTGACCCATTTTAAGACACGGACAACTGAATCCAGAACAGTTCACATATTTGAACTAGAGTATATGAAGCGTGAACTAAAAACCAGGAGGCACTTTTAGGGTTTTTTTTTTTTTTTTTTTTTCAGGAGTAAAAAAAAAAAGAAGAAATCTACTTATATAAAACGCAGCGTGTATATCTATATTTTTGTCTGTATCATTTGTCAAGAGAGATAACTGATTATAGAGTAGTCTTCCTTATCTCTTTCTTTTTTTTTTTTTTTTGCAAATGTTTATAAGAAACCCGGATTAATTCATTTTGAACCTAAACAAGAGAGTTCAGAGCAACGTGATACAATATACTCTCCATTTAAAAGGAAAAATTAACACAATTAAAATGTTTGTTCTTTTAAAAATAAAATTTAAGGATGGAAAAAGATATTTTTTCAACTGATAAAACTGGAGAGGGATCAACAGCTAAAATATTGTTGCTTAGACACAAATGAATTGATATATACGAAAACATATCAAGTCGTGAGGATTCGCAAAAAATATATATAATAAAACCATAGGATTTCACTCAATTCAAAAGTAAACACTGAAACGGGAGTGGCCATATATGAGGAACAGTATTTTTTTTTCTCTAAAAATGACAAAATTACCGTTGAAAAGAAAAAATGTAACAAATGACTATAACATTTCAAAAAACATAAAAAAATACTTCATCAATAATTTATCATACATTTTAGTTATGTATATAAAAAAATGGTGTTCACTGTTTACCAATAAAGAAATGTGGGAAAGTGTCATGACCGATCGCCACGTGACCGACATATTTCTAACATGTCCAGACGACAGTTTGACTTGAAAAGTTATTCATATTCCAATCTTTTTACTAAATTGCATTCCTGAAAAATTACCTTCCAAACACTGCAAATAATTAAAAACCTTTGAAGTTTTACTTTAAAAAAAATGAAAGTACATTAAACTTCATTCTATAACATGGGCGTTTTGTTAGGTGAGAGAAAATGCTGTCATTTTTTTGAACTTAACTTACAAATGAGACCCTAATTTTAAAAAAAATGCAGTAAGGTCCCCCACACAAGATGTGTGATTTGAAATGAAGCAGCAGTTCGGTTTCTTGAATCAAATACTTTAGCTTGAAATCAGTTACAACAAGTGTCTTAGAAAATTTCATCTTTTTTTTTTTCTTAAAATCAATGAAATATTTCCAAAGCACAACAAAATTTTTTGTAAATGTTCAGGCCTTAAGAAATTTGTAGCTCAAAATGCACCAAAAGAGTTTCAGTGAACATTGAGGAAAACAGTATTTTGATTATTTTAAAAAGTTGACCATGGGCATTGAACAGTTAAAATTTTCAGGTATAAGTTTAAATCAAGTATGAATTTCGATTAAGTATTTTATAAGCCTTATAATAAGGTCCAAAAAATGAAGGCATGTTTCAGCACCTGTTGATTCAAATAAACTTCAAAATTATTTTCTTCAATTTTTCTGGAATAATGCTAAAAAATAAAAAAAAATTGATTCAATCGAGAGAAAATCTGAATTTAGAAAAAATCTGAAACAACAACACGACTGAGTGACAATTGACAACTTGACAAGAAGCAAGTCATACGGCAGTCAGTCAGCAATGATAGTGTTATTAGTATCTGTATTATTGACACAACAATGCCAAAGTCACTGATTCAGTGTTATTATTGAAACAATAAAGTTACTATGAGTTGTTGTTGTTGTGATTATTCTCATCATCATCATTGAAACAATCTTGAAACTAGTGGTTGTAACAATGAAGAAGTAGGGGAAAAAAAAGAAATAATACACACATTAAAGGCTGCACTTAATACGTACGTGAAGAAGTAGTAGTAAGTGTAATAATAAACACCAACAACAGACATCAGCTGGTCGAAAATCGAGGGTGATGAGCAGTCAGACAAAACATACTGACCGTCGACACAACTCTCCTCTTCTTCTTACCCTCATTACATTGACATCTTTTTTTCCCCATCATTTCATCGCATATAAAAGTCTGGTTAATTGTTTAAACCGATTATTAAAGGCAAAAACCAACAGACACTAATAAGCTTGTTAATACATGAAACATTTATTTAGAGTGAAAAAAGTAAGCATAATGTATAGAAGACGTACACACCATATGATAAATCTAGTTAACCATTCAATATTTAAAAAAAAAAACTTCATCAGTTGATCTTATTTCATCTTAATTTCTTAGTTGCTTTCTATCGCAGGTTGGAGGCCAGGGAGTTATGTTACACTCAAAGCAACTAAAAAAATAAGATGAAAGGAGGCACATTTTATTTTGATAATATCGACATAATTCTCGTGTTGTGGTAACATTGTGTATTTTTTAATTTGCGTAAATATAAAGATAAATCAGTTCGTGAATCAAACGAAAATTATCGCTTTCCTTATCACTAGGTTTTAATTTTAACGTAAACTGTGTAATGGAGAGATTTTGACATTTGCGAATAATGACCATCCCTACCTCTTGAGTCCCCTTCCCAACAGGATTTCTCATAATAACAAAGACTTCATTATTCATGGGACAGAAATGGGTTCAACAAGACTAGCTTCGTGACAAATGTCATATTTTGATTTTTTAAAAATACATTTTTAATGGGGGATAAGGTTTTAAAGTTGAAGCATAAGTCTCCTACTATTCACTATGACCTTTGACCTCTCATAACTACGATGGTTAAAAAAAAACAAACAAAAAAACGATGGTACTCTGACCATTACAATAATTTAATTATTGAGCCAAAAAGCTGAATTTGTTCGTCACGTTACGAAGCTAGGATTTCAAATCAAAATTAATACCTTGGACATGAGAAAAAAAAAAAAGATTGCGTATCTAGTTGAATCTTCTTGCAATGCTCTATAAAAAAGGATATAAACTTTTTAAAACTGAAACATCAAACAAAACAGCTGATATTTTTATGGCTTTATTTAAAAAACGAATATTAACATCAGCAAGCAATAGTCTTTCATTTTAATGTCGTAGAAAATGACTCCAAAGTTTAGCTAAAAATGAAATAAATACGAAATTTTTTCATAAGTAGTCATAAAAACAGAAAACAGGGTGTGGGCCAGGACCATTAAACAAAGAAGTAAATAGTCCAGAAATCAAAGCCAGAAGAAAAAAAATAACCGGGAAATAGAAGAAATGTTTATTTTAACCACGATTAAATAAAATAAATGGAAAATTTGGGAATAAATTGAAGATTTATGAGATAGATCAAGGGAAAATCACCAAGCCAAATGTAATTGTACATGTATGGGTGATTTTTGAAAATAATATTCATAAAATGAATCTAGGTACCAAAAAATGGACTACAACAACACGCATTTAGTCAATAATAATCTAATGTAAAGTTAAGTTGGTGCTTTCACTACTGCGTTAAGTTGGCAACTATTGAGATATAATATGATTGGGGGAAAAAGTTCAATAGACGAAACTAAATTAAAACAAATAAAAATTGTACCTCATAATTTTAATCTCCGTCACACAGGTTGTCTTTTACATGTTTCTGTGAATCACGAGTAGTAAAGAAAAAAATTCAACCAGTCTAATTTCCACCTTCGACGTTTTGGTTTGGCGGAAAAAAAATAAAGCTCTTACTTTATCCGTATTCAATTGAGTTTATTAACTATTTAACTGACGACTACGGACTTTTATGAAAGGGACATAAGTAGCTAGAGAGAGAGAGAGAAGGGAAGGACGGAAGACAGAGGGGGTTAGAGAAAGAAGAGAAAGGAAGAGAAAGAAAGAGACGAAAAGGAAGGGGTGAGAAGAGAAAGGAAGGGAAAAGACATAAAGGAGATGGTAGATAGATGAATAGAAAAATCAAAGAGAAGCAGGCAGACAGGGTAATAAGTTGGAGGCTCCTGTTGCTTGTATAACTACAACTACTAAAAGAGGGGTATTTTGTGGTTATTGCAGTTAAGTGCTCCTACCATTACCACAACTTCACTGTAAAACCATCAAGCATAGTAATGTGAGGAAAAAGGAGTGGTTTGTACACAGTACAACCACTTTTTTTTGTAAATCTAATAACTATCTAAGGCTCCCCCACTGGTGGCTATTAGCAACAGGAAAAACGTTTAGGTAATGGCCGGTTTCATGCCGGGGGCCCCAAAAATACGAGACAAGAGGGATACTAACTGCCTAGCCTCAAAAATTAGGCAATAATGAGACATTTGCCTGTGAATCAAAACTGATTTTAAACCAGAAGTAGCCTTTCCTTATCGTCAGTATTCATTTCAGTATAGGTGTGCCAACTTAGTATTAACGTGGTCCGGGTGTTCGAGTATAACCCCCCCCTCTATTCCACACTCTTCGAAAAAATCAAAATGAAGTTGGATGGCCAAGAAAAATCCTAACACATTGGTTTTTGTCGTACAACATTGGCCTGGATAACTTTCGTACATGAATAGATAAATAAAACGAGAGAGAGAGAGAGAGAGAGAGAGAGAGAGAGAGCTAGATAGAGAGAGAGAGAGAGGCCATCTTATAGCAGAAGATTTATGACTAAGAGATTTGCATCTCAAGCATCTGAGCTGGTTGCTATAGACACACGATGCTTTACATTTATTCTCTTGATACCCCACGGAATTGCTTGTATTTCTTGTCTGTAGCATTTGTTGAGGGAGATAGCTATTAAATACTGATTATAGAGTAGTCTTCCCTCCTTTTTAGAAAAAGTGGAGAAAAATAAAATCAGGTTCATCCTTGTTGAACATAAACAACGGAATGCTGAGCATCATTTCTTTCAAGTACAGGACAATTGCAAAATTATTTAAACTTTTGATGTCATGGGTAAATTAATGTACTGTATGTTGTAGAGTGCCACATTGTGGACTAATGATTTTTAGGAAGCAACTCTAGCAGACCATTACCATTCGGTAGTGAATTCACTCCTAACTATCCTTGTACCAGTCTAAACTAAGGGCTAGGTACCTGTATCGTGTGCGAGAGAGAGAGAAAGACAAGTGAGAGTGTAATTTGTTTCATCATCAATTTCTGTTGACTTAGTATTTTAACTGTGACTAGACTAAAGATATAAAATAAAAATTATCAAAACTAGACCATAACCCATCGCTTCCCTAGAGTAATCAGAAGTCTACAACAACAGGTTTGGCTGATGACTGCTACTGATACTATGTGCAACAGACATGGTAGGAAGGGAGAAACAAGAATAGAAAGTTGGGTAGTTTAATAAGAGAGTAGGGAGAGAAAGGGTGATGGCTGCTACTGATACCATAATTAAAACAGTTACGGCTCATATGATATATACATGATTTACATTTGATTTGAAGTCAGCAAACTCAGAGTAAAAATTATGTAGTTTCAATTCACTGGTTGCCTTTTTACAGAATACAGAGAGGCTGGGCTTTTTGAGCATATGTATTTAGTTCATCATAATCTAAATGATATAATTTTGGAGCCAATTTTTAAAGATTCTATTAAAAAAGGTAAAACCTAGGTTATATTTTTTCACCCACCCTTGATTATATATATCTATAACCAAATATAGACTAACAAGTCTGTAAATGAATCACCAGTGATGGGAAGATGATAATGAAAGACTGCAGTGAAAAAAAAAACAAAAAAAAAACAACAAATTTTGAAAAAGACTTACATAGAAACAATAGACCAATAATTTCGCAGCCCTAAGTTATAAAAAGGTGAAGGGTCAATTATTCTTTAAAGGTTGATAAAAACAAATCTCTTCATAAATAATAATGAAACCGTTGCCTAATTCCCGGTTAGTTTTTCAGACATGCAGTCTGAAATAAGCATGTACTTTTAAGTTTCCCTCCAAGTCAGCCTAGCTGACAGATAAGAATAAAATTGGGAGTGGCTTCCTGTACGGATTCCTCATCACTATGATGAACTCATTTTCCTATGGCTAGCCCTTGTACCAGCCTGTTGCTGCCTGTGCCATTCTTTGTGTATGCAATGGTTCTTAACCTTTTTTTGTTTCATGCCCCAACTCAACAGATCAAACAATTTGATGCCTCCCTTCCAGTATATAAAACAAATTTGATGTTGAGAAGGTATAATAATATAATGATAAATTTAGAAAAACAACCAAAATTTATGGTTTTAAATCAAAGAGAATAAAATTAAATCAACAAGAAATAATTTCAGCCACAAGAAAAATTTTCATTAAGAATTATGAGCTTGAATAATACCAGTTTTAAATTCACAAAATCTTCTAAAAATAAGGCTTTTTACTCTTTGCCTCCAAATTCCTAACGGCCCTGCTCCTAATATATTATCTAATTTTGAAGGGTGTGCATCTAATGTTCAGAATCACTAGTTCACAGTTACCATATTTTACAGCATAAAAGACACACGTTTTTCCAAGTTCTCTCCAAGGAGGCAAACATTATCAGTGATTTGCTAATGTAGCTGTAGCTATGTAAATAATGTAAACAGCTAGACACTGTGGGGGTTAACATAGATTTAAATAGATGAGAGCATTAGAATTATCTGATAGTGTAGAGAGCTATGAAGATCAGAGAAAAAGAGGGAGGTATCTTTATTTAATCAAAAATTGAGGTGCATCTTATATGGCAATAAAACACGGTAACTGAATATGGCAGTGAATACGTGAGTGTGTTTACTATTTGAAAATATACAACCCAATTCTTTATAAAATTTCATATGTGTGGATGTGCTTACAATATGTAAATATACGACCCCATTCTTAATAGAATTTAAAAAGTATGACATGTTTTCGTTACACTTCAAAGAGAAAACAGTAAACATATTTTTTGATTTGACATTACAAAAAATCTGGCAAGAAAGCTAACCGTAGAATGAACTGGAGACTTCGTCCATCTTATCAGACCATTGAAAGAGGAGAAGAAAAAACCATAGGTATAATCTTTGATCTTAGCTAATTACTTAGTTCTAAACGATATGATTTAAACTAAGCTTAGACGAATAGGTTTTTTCTGTTTATCAGTTCAAAATTTGTCAATTCTTTCCTACTTGATTTTTAAAAAAAATTTCATGTAAAACATAAAAAAAAATGATTTGATTATTTTCTTGGCAAAGCCAGAAAACCTTGGTAATTCATATTATTGTCTTCATATAGGTATATGAGTGATAATGTCTAGTGTTCATCAATTTAAGTGAAACAGATTTTCAATACACAAGTTACAGTTTTATGTACTATTAATCACAATTCATAAAAGAGAAAAAAGGAAAATATTTATCATTAATTCTTCGACTAGCATTTCTTTCATCTTCAGTTGCTTTTTATTGCAACTTCTCAGACCATCATTCTACAGTCATCAACAAACAACGTAGATCAGAAATGATATTATTATTACAACTTCTCAGATCGTCATTCTACAGCCATCAATCAGCAGCGCCATATTGAAAATAGAGAATAAGCCTCCAATGAGATTTGAAAGCTCATCCATTTTGTCTCTGGATGCCTATCTAAGTGCGATAGCTGCCTTACTGATTAAGCCACAAAGGCAACTGAAAATTAAGCAACCGAAATAAAGATGGAAGAAATACAAGTCTAAAAACTAATGGTAATTGACAATGCTTGATCTAATGATAAATTTACAAAATTTTATGTTCTTTAAGACCCAATGTCTTCCATAATTTTCTGTATATTTCATATCCTGCTTTCTACAACTATGTGCAACTCAAGTGGAAGGGATCTAGAGTCTCAGATCACTTTTTTTTAATCTGCTGGAAATGAAACTTGAACTTCAAAGCAGAGAAAAGCACTCTCCTTCAGAGCAATCTAATATGACTAAAACCCAAGACACACGTGATACAGATACCATATATGCTGAACTTTAAGACAAATGCTTTACTAGGGTATTTGAAAAACTACTACTCTATGTAACTCATCCAAGCTTCGTAACTGACTATATCAAGCTTTGGTAAAGGTCCCCTAGTCATAATACCAGTGCATTGGATGCAGTGTAAGAATTGCATAGTTGAACAACCGTAGGTATTGAAGATGGTGAAAGGTTCTATCCTTTTTTATATGTGCATATTCCAGAGCACCTGGCTATACCATTTAGTCTACAAACTTCAAAATTGGCACCAGTACTCTACTAGATCCTTAAAAAGCTTTGACAGGTTTATCAATAACATCTAGATTTTCCAGATATTTTTTTCCTCTATTTTTACATGTTTTCTAGCGGAAAATGTCATTGATGTCATAAATAGAATTCATTCTGACCATATTTCTTCTCAGATGGAATTCTTTTACATCACTTCAAATTTTGACTGGAATGGCAAGTTGCTCTTCTTTTTTAAAAAAATTATATGACGGTCATATACAGACTTTAGGATTAAGGTAAGATGGGATTATTTTGCCAAGATAGCATTAACCATGCAGCAAATTGCACATTTGACTTGGATTTTTCAAATTAAGTAACTATGTTGCTTATTAAACAACTATGTATGAAAATTGGCTCTTATTACTTATAAACTTGCACCTAGAAGGACATAATAACACAGCTAACCTTTATATGACTCCAAAATTATTAAAATAGTTTGTGTAGCTACTGGGTCCCTGGCTAGGCATATACAAAGCCATTGGGGGTAGTTATTACAAGAAATCACGCCAACTCTACAGAATCATGCATAGATATTTTAACCAAATGTATTCTGGCTTCCAGTATATATCTAAGATATATATGTGAGAGAAGTATGTGTGTTCAAGTGAGAGGTGTTTGTCACGCTATAAAAAGTATATTAACATGGGTGAAGCCCAACTAAACTGGTGGGGAGATTTTAAAACAAAAATGTTTAAGAAAAATATTCATTAAAGGGTTTTATTTACAATGTGATTATGATGCCAAACTGGAATCTACCTTATGCCTCGACACATATTTTATGTATTTATATATAATTTTTTAAGGGGTGAAAAGTGAAGTACACTTTTCCTTAAATTAAGACTAAATAAAAAGTTTTGAGAAAAAAAGTATTTTTAAACATTTTAGAAGGAGGGGGACTCTATTCATAAAGTAACTATAACGCAAAACTGAATCATTTCTCTGTTCGATATAGTATACATGTACCAGATGATGGGATGGGTATTCAGCTTTATATATATATATACGCACTTCTCGTCTGTGGGACAAGTATTTAGGTTTTTTATATATATATATATATATATATATATATATATATATATATATATATATATATACACATACATATACGTGCACACACACTACTTATCTGTAGGACAGGTATTCAGCTAACATATATATATAACGGATTGTCTATAGCCACACTGAAGAGTCGTAATACAGTGAAACAGCTGTCTGTGGATGACACAATAATATATATATATATATGATAAAATGGTCTTTGAAAATAAAAGATCATGAGGTGTGGAAAACAAAAGATAACATTAAGTCAAATTCATGAAAGTAGTATATGACAGTAATCATGAATAGTCAAGCAACAAATGTGTGAGTGTGTGCTAAGTTAATAGGTGGTGCTGATTCATCGAGTACTTACAAATAACCTTTCTCACAATACTTTGCAGAACAAGAGAAACCACTTGAGATGCATAGAATTGAAGTTTATCATGTTTAAAATTAATAGAAGAGGTGCAGGTGGCCTAATGGTTAATAACAAGAGGAAAATATAACCAGCAAATTGATTTTAAACTGAGACAGTTTGTGTTCACTTTTGTGCTAATGCCCATAGGGAGAGACATGAATCCATTTCTCCCCGACCCCCAGCTATGGATATGTAGCAGGTCAGACTGGGCTCATCAGTCTGAGAGATGGACAACTGATTCAAACTGGGGAAGTCAAACGCCCGAGAGTAGGGAACAGGTTCCCCCAATGTATGGGTAACAGGGATCTGGTAAAGCTTTGATGGGCCTAGCAAGCTGGAAGTGGATTATTATAAATTGCTTAATTGAATAAAAGGAGAATGAAAATGGTGGGACAAAATAATGCAACCTCAACTTCCATCTTTGCACAACACAAAGCTTTTTTTTTTCAAAAAATCAATGGAGACAAGAAAAATCAGTAAAATACTAATTCTACCTAAAATGAGGTATTGAATTATCCATTTAACTATTCAGAATAGTGTCCTCATTTCGGTTATTAGAGCTACCATGTTTCGGCCATTATACCCGTCCTCTTCATGTGTTTGTTATATTCAGTCACCATCTGCAAATTTCAAATTGAACACTTTATTCAATCCATAAGGGTAGACAGTTCATACTGGGGATATCTCATATCTGTCAAGGTCTTCTATGTTAATTCATTTTTATGAAGCCACTCTTGATTTCCCTCCTAAGCCAGAGTACATTACTTTCAATGCCTGACCCAAACAAAATCGAAGCCCAATGTAATGAAAAAAATCCTAATTTAATGAAACAAAATCCAAGTGTAATATTATTGGGGGCATAAGTATGGCAATCATATAAAGAGGTTTTTCATCGAAAATTTCAGTAAGGATCATATAATGTTAAACAATCATTTTCGTCTCAGAGTGTACATTAGAATTAATCCTCCTCTCTCTTGTTGCTGGTTTGGAGAAGTAACAAAAAGAACAGTCATGTATATAAAATATTAGAGGGAGATAAATACTCCATTTTTGTTCATTTCCAGGTCAATCTGAAAGATTAAACAGTTTTCAGGAAATATAAGAGAGCAGAGTCTATTAATGCCAGCTTTAGTTTTGTTCTAAAATGCTCAGAAGAACACAATGATGGAGTTGTGCTAAAAAGCATTTTTGTGCTGGTGGGTAGCTAACAGAGTCTTGGGGTTAAACCAGTCATTTTCCCCAGTAACCTGTACTATTAGTTGGACTTGATAGTTGGAAATACACATTCACACGTAATAGTCTAAGGCCAAACTATAAAGATAACAAAGTTTTTATTCTGGTGATTTTGAACAGCATGGATACAAAATCTATTTTGGGAAATCTTTACGCATATTCTTTACAGGTATTCTCTGCTTTTTGAAAGTCTAATTTATGTGCTTATTACAAAAAAAATGTGAAAAATGAAACAGCGTTTGTTTTGCAGCGAGCTGTTATAGTGGCAGTGCACACCCACTTTCACCGTCTACCTTACATACCAGTCTCCTGCACCTCCCACAATCCCAATCTCTGATGACACAACCTAACATACCATCATCACCATTTATTGGGTTTGGTAACACTCAGAGATTTTTTTCTCTTATAATTTAATGGAAATTGCTTTAATGGTAGGTCTGAATGTTATCATGAAACAATGAACCACTTTTGTGCCTCAAGCCTAATTTATTGGATTAACTCATTAGCAACAAGTTGAAGTTTATTTACATAAATCACCTCAATGTAATTATAGCTATCAACTCAATGCTTGAAATAGTTTTATAAACATGAACTGAGTATTATACATTGATTTACGCGGAATAGTATCCTTATCTTGATTATTATCACCACAGCGTTTTGGCCAATGTAATCTCAAGCCTTTTTCAAGTATCTGTCATACTTGGTAATCTTCTGGGAATTTCGAACACAACCCTTTTTGTCATTCCACAGGGGTAGATTGTTCTCATTCTGTTGTCTATGCTGGTGGCAGCGGAGTCTCTTGTATCAGTTAATTCTTCTTAGTTAATTCATCCTTGCAGTGTCACTTGTCTGCTGGAGGGTGCAGTGGCCGAAACATTGTGGCGATAACAACCAAGATGTAGACACTAGTCAGATCAAAATAATAATTATTCCTTATCTCTGATATTCAAAAATAAAATTTCCAACCAACTCAGTCCAAGACAATTTATTTTGAAAGTGTTAAGGATGACATTTTGGAAATTGCATAAAAAACATAGAAGTAAATACCAAACTGAAATTATTTAAATGAAATTGTGTCAGACAAAAATTTTTAAATTTTTATAAAACCTTAAATGTCAACATCATAAAAATCCCAGGAATTTTTTCTATCTTTCATTTCATTTCAGATTAACTCAGCAAATTCTGGATGATGAGCTGTATACTTGAACAGGCACATAAAATCAACACAATAGTAAGTACTGTTGTCATTTCAAACTAATTAGTTGAAACAACATCATTATCCATGATGGCAATGTAAAAAGTACCGACTGTGAAAACCAGATTGATTAAAACTTACAATGAAAACAAAACTATCAAAAATGTTGCATGCATCTATTCTTACATCTAATACAAACTATAAATGAATATCACGAGTGGCCAGGTTCTCCGTTTTAGAAAACAGGCAGAGGAAGTACTAAAATAACCGATTTACAAACTTCCTGGTTCAAAGAGTTAATTATTATATTGAACTCATTCTTTCTGTTCCTTTCGTTGTTGTTACTAGAGGTGCAGGTGGCTTAATGGTTAACAACATGAAGAATAAAATCAGTAAACTGAGTTCAAACTAAGATAATAAATATTCACTTCCCACTAAAAGTCTTTGGGAAAGGCATAAATCCATCTCCTCTCCCCTCAGCTATGGGTAAAAAGCAGAGCAGACTGGACTCTCTAGCCATGATTGGTAACCAGTCTAGAAAACAGAATCCCAATTCCCCTTAAGGTGTCTCCCTTCCGGTAGATCCTGCAGCCAGGCTGATGCGTTATGTATCTGTTTGCTTTTCTTTTGACTACACCAGGAAGACGAAGAGGGGGGATTCTATCAAATGGGCAACCCAGGATCTCCATGTCCTTCACCCAGGCTTGTGTTCAGGAGAGGTCAGTTCAATGACATTCCATTGTCTACTGAGGCTTTATTTGTAGTTACCATAATAGTTCAGCTGATCAATTGTAGAGATTTCTTCAAGAGCACAATCCATACAAGAAGAGAGTCTCTCTTTTTTTCAGTAGTATAGACCAGAAATGGTAACAAACAGAAGAGAAATGGTGATAAACATGCTGAGAAAATCTATTCATTCACAACAACAAATGTAACATAAGTGATTCCATATACTTGTCACCATTACTTTTGTATGTTATCATTTTTTGGTTGGTTGGCACCACTGGAAAAAAAAAAAAGGATCCTCTCTCTGTTTCCACACGGATTATATGCCTGAAGAAATTCATTCTTCAAAATTCTCAGTTCAAAACAGTGGGTTAACAACAAAAGCAACAAAAAGAATTAATTCAATGGTTTGAACACTTCTTGAAATGATAAGGACTCATCTCAAGATGATAGAAAGTATGTTCTCTGGTTCTACATGAAAATATTGACCAGTCTAAATTTATAGCTAAAAGTTCATTCTTTATACTTTTGCATGAATAATCAAGTTCATTAAGGACAAACTAAACACCAAGTTACTCTATTCTAATGTTTAAAAAAATAAGGAAAACGTAAATACCTGAGTAAGTGTTTTGCATACAACAGCAATAAAGTCCGAAGTTACCTTGCCGGCTAATCAAGATTATAGAAAGGGTACTTAGTAAAATCTATCAGCAATTAAAATAAGACTTTTGTTATTAAAGCAGTCCACAAATTAATTTACTTATTGTTGAGCTGAATTAAAGACTGGATGTGTACAGAGCTGAATTGTGTTATGACAATGGATTTTTGATTTGGATTGGCTTTACTCTGTGAGGTAATTAATAATGCCTTTATAGCCAGGTGTCAAGATACATAATCATACTTATGATGACATCAATCAAAGTGGTTGAAGTGTTTATCCGGAGCTGGCCTGAATGGCAATAGTTTGAGGAGGAGTGAGTTGGGGAGAAGAGGGAAGTTGCTTATAAACCGCCTCTGGGGATGGAGAGCTTTGGCCTACTTACCTACATTAGTAATTGACTAACTTCAGCTCACAAGACAATTTGTACTCATGCTAAGTTCTCTTCATGGCAGAAAATATGTATGAAAATCTGTGACGCATTAGAAAAATAAAATGGATTTAAACAGTGCTTAGAAAAAGATGAAAATCCCTGACATTTAAAAAAAAGACAACAAACTCTTTTATTCTCTACTGGTGACCCTTCCTAACTTACAAGCTTGAAATTTTATCTTTGGGTTAAAAAAGTTGAAAATAAAACTTGTTATGCTAGGTTTTCAAAGATTTATTGCACCATATATGGCTGTATATATGACGGACATTCAATAAAAAAAGAAAGCTATACAAATGTTATAATGTATCCACTGCGCTGGTATTATGATTTAGGGGGTATTTACCATCTGTTCTGATTGTATAATGCCCCACTAGAAATAATAAAATCCTAGTATGTTTGGTTTAACTTTTTATCAGAAATTGGTAGGGGTGTTCTTATTCATGGGTGATAATATGTGTATGTATATATGTATGTGTGTATATATATATATATGTGTGCGTGTGTGTATGTATGTATTTATATATGTATGTGAGTATATATATATATATATATATGCATGTGTGTGTTTACATATATAATTGCTAATATCTATATTGCCAATATTGTTACAGAGAAACCTAATCTGAATGAGATGGGTGGAGGGTATTTTGTTCAGATAATTGATTCCTTTGATATCCGATGCGATCATAAAAAAGGAAGCCATACTGAACATAAGAATGGGACCTTGGAATCTCGTTCTGATAATTCCAACTCCTCAAAGGTTTGTGATATGTGACAAGCATCCAAAGTGGTGTCACTCACTTCCCCACAAATATTAATCAGAAGAGTAACAAGAAATTAATCTGCCTTGTTATCAAACTTATGTTAAGAAAATCAGACGTACATAGAAAATATCAAGCAGCTTTACAAAATTCAAACTTATTTCTTACGATGAACAGAAAAAGATGATGAATTTAGAAGAGGAATGAGACTAATCAAAGGTTATAAAATATCAAAATACTAGGGTGTTGTCTGTCATATAACAGTTTTAATGTTGAAAATGTACATCTGCCATTGTGGGTAATATCAGATTTTGTTATTTTTAGTCACCCCTGTATCAGCTGTCCCATGAGACACTTATAGAGTTAGGCAAGCTTTCATTATTTCAAATGGCAATGGGCTGGTCATGTTGCTAGAAAGGCAGACAACTGATAAACATTACAACTCACAACATGGATCCCCAGAGATCACATTCACAACCGAGTCCAGCAGAGTACAAGATGGAGAGATGAACTAGACTAATTCAGAAAGTACTGGCTCTGCAACGCCCACGATAGAGAGGTGTGATGAATCCTGGGGAAAGTTTATGTCCAATGACAGCCGATGAAAGACTGACCTTCTTGACCATTGATTTGAGTTGACTGATAACAGATACCCCAAACATATTTTTCGTATTTTTCACTACGTAGTCCAGATAAATCAAGCTTTTCTCTTTCTATTACAAGCTTCCGATGATTCATTAGAACCAGAAATTCAAACAGAAAAATAAACAACAACAACAACAACAACAAAAAAAAGATTATAAAACGTACAAGAGGAAAAGTAAGAAGAAGATGAAGGTTGAAATAGAAAAGATCCTAACGGAAAATTGAGAGGAATAAATGAGTGAATATCCAAACAGATGTAAAGGGAGAGAAGTCAGTCTAGACTAATATAAGAAAACTGATGCTTTCAAATAATGATAAACACGAGTAGATACATACACATACATGTATGACCACACGTTGGAATGATATTTGGCAATTTTTTTCTAGAGGGTGGTAGTAGCCTTTTTCAGTTTAGAGACCAACTGATCTGTATATATATTTGTAAGTGCGTATAACATTTTCCTACTTTTTTACTTCAAAAAACGGTGATAAGAAGCATTTACTCAGTGGACTCTCCTGGCCATGCAGGAAAAATCAAAATTCATGTTTTGGTAAACTTGAGAAATAAGACTCATTAATTATTCAATTGATTTTATATTTGTTTGAAATTCAGGAAGAAATGAACAGAAGAAAATCAAGAACAATATAATGTTTTTGACAGTACAATACAATTGCAAAATTACTTAGATATGGATATCAACATGAGTAAACGTGTAGGAGTATAAAATACAGCTTGAAAACATAATAACCATGAGAACTAATAAATGTCATTTGAGATCAGGGTGACATGAAATAGTTGAGTTATACTATATCATATGATCAATTTTATCAAGTAGCTAACATAAAAACAGCTTATTGAAATATTTTCAAAAAAATGTAAATGAATGTTTTTTGACTATGCCAGTTAGGCATTTTGGAGAAGCAGATATTGTGTATTAGATTAAGGAAATCTCAATAAAAACAGAAAAGAAAAAAAGGTTATCAGACACCCAACCCATGATCCTAACCTCCTTCGCCACGGGGGAAGGTTTTGTTTATCATTGCTTTTCTGATTCATTATAAATTGTATGAGGGTAGTAGCCTGACACAATTATTGGATGAAATTTTGATCTGAATTTTTCACTGTATAGTGTTTGATCTATGGGATTAATGGAGATGTGTTGGGTTAAGTCCACTGGGAAGGAAGGAGATCATGTTGAAGAGTAATTACTTATTGTACAAAATTTTTCACCATTAGGCTATGGAATTATTGACTTATCTATATATAACAAAACATATTTACTTCTCAAAAATGGTAGGCCAGCTGGAAGATTTACTTGTATAATTGAAAAATGCCATGGCCAATTTTTTCTTTTAAATATAAGTATAATGATAGTTTTGTACTGATACAAGTAAAATTTATTAATTTTTTGTTCACATTTGCTTTTTTTTTAAACAATCACCAAAAGACTAATTAATGCTCTAAAAAATTATAAATAAGGTGCATCTGAAGTGTGACAGAAAAAATGAAAAATTAAAGTTCACTCAAGATCATTAAAACTCATGCAAAATCTCATCTATGACGCAAATGAAAACAAACATTACTTGAGCTTTAATAGTTTTAACTTAATGCAACACTGCTTGTCATAAACAAAAAATGTTGTCATCAGTTGAGAGTACGTTCTAATATTCAACATCCTTTTTGAATGACTAATCCAGATAGTTTAACAGAGGCTTTTAAGTGAACAAAGACAAAGTAATTCTGTTTGTAAGTAGCCAGTGAATGATTGCCTACAGTGTTCTTCTGGGTCTTAATATCTCAAAATAAAATCATACTAAGTGTAGAGTAAACCAATTTGTTTAAAGCTCAAACTAGTAAAGAAACATTCCATATGTAAGTTGTGCATTAAGAAACATACTAATCAAACTGACTAATTTTACTTATCATATTTGCCGGTATACAAGACCTCCCCCCATATCAGCTGAGAATATCATTTCTAATTACAAGTAAGCATTTAGTGTTATAGTTATAAGTAGCTAGAGTATAGCAGAAAAAAAAACTTGGACAAAACTCTGACAGCAGATTCTTTTAATAATACAGCTGAAATTTACAAGAGAAAACTAAAGTAATTTAGCTATATTCCAATTTTGGACATAGGAATCGGAGGATGTCTTTTTTAGCCATTTTTTGATGGGGGGGGGGGGGTAAAGTGATTCTCATATGCCATCCAATACAGTATTTTATTTTTTTAAAATGGTGGTAGAGATAAAAATCCAAATTATATCATTAATATTACCTCCCTTGCACCTTTTAAATTATTGCAGTTGTCTAAAAGTCAAAGTAGTTTTATTGTCCAACTAAGTAAAGGTTGACTGTTTTCCCCCAATCCCATAAAAAAAAAGGAGAACAAGAACAATCCCCACCAAATTTAAAGGAGTAAACTCTTCACCATTCATCTATCCCATCACATTAAACCAAATAGATTTAAAAAATTAACATTTCTCAACCGTAATCTGAAATCACAAGTGAGTGATTAGTAGGTGGCTTCCTTACCAACTGAGTCAAACTGACCAGTCTCCTGTATTTACAAATTGTTGTATTTTCAGTAAGCATCTGAATAATTTTAAGATGACATTAAAAACCCAAAATTTCTTCCTTTTGAGAAAGTAAGATGATCAAGTAGTAAAAATTGGGTTGTAATCAGTTTGCCCCCAAAACAATAAAAGAAATGTGAAAATAAAAAGTAACTTACTCATGGATGGCTCGAGCATTTCTCTCTCCATTTGTTACTGGCTGGTTGCCTGTAGAAACAAGTTTAGAAACAGTTAAAGCTACTGAAAACATGAAGACGATTCAGACAAGTAGGGACTTGATCACTTAAGGCACAAGAGATTCAAATGAACAAGCATATAGCCGCACAAAGACTCAGTAAATTTTTCCTCTGTCAAGTGGACAACCAGCTGAAAGCTGAATTTGGTTGAGACAGTGACATGTGTCAATAACATTACATGTTATGTCAGTTAGGTCAGTCCATTTAAGTCAGTCAACTACACATGCTGATAAGAAGGCTAAAGGTGATGTGAAGCAAAATCTAAAGATAGGAAGTTCATGATCAACATATCAATTACATAATAAGTACCAAGTCACTACAGGAGCTGTCCCTCTGAAATACTAGGAGAAACAGGGTACAATGCGAATGTGATTTAAAAAAAGCTTTCACACAGAGGTTTGCGGTGATTTATTAGATAACTTAGGGTTAGGGGTAGGGTATGGTTATTCAGTGATTAGAGCATTTGTTACTGGTATTAAATGATATCTTTATTTCCCTTCCAGTTGCTTCCCTTGGCTCTTCATGACAAGAAGCAAAAGGAATGTAGTTTTAAAAAGGCTTTTATGCAGAGGTTTGTGGTGATTGTATGGTCAAATCGCATTTGCCAAACTGGTTCTCATAATATCACCAAAGTTAAGCAACCTAGAGCCAGGCCATTACATAGATAGGTGACCATTAGGAGTAACCAGGTGCCATAAGACCTCTCCTCGATGTTCAGGGGTTGCGTTAAGGCTAACAACTCGAGACTGGAAAACCTAGTTTGTCACAGAAACATCAACAATTGCCAATGTCTCATACTATCCATGAGCAAAGGATTTGTCTGTCTATCTGGTGATGATTTAGTGTTAGGGTTATTCACTGATTAGAGCAACCTTTGCTGATAACAATGATATCTTTGCTTTGCCTTTTGTTACCATCCCTTGCTTCTTGTATTTATCATAACCTGTACAGATGTTTATACCATTGATCAAGGTATATGCAAGTTCAATAGTGGGCATGGGATGCAAATAGCTGACCAGAGGTTTAAGTGTTTGCCAATAAATTTAAACTCAAACAGCAATGTTTATGATCGCCTGTCAAGCTCAATAGTGGATCTCTTTAACTGGTCAGAGTTTGCAACTTCGATAAAGGAAAAAATAGGAAAGTAAAAGCAATTTCAAATATTGGCAAAAGAAAACAACTTATTTGGTTTGGTACAAATATAGGTACATGAAATAAGTGTAGAAAGTATACAGCCTTTCTGAATATCTCAAGAACCAGTTGCGCACGTGTTATGTAACTTGGCGGGAACCTTACTGCATAATAACGAATACACACTCGCCCGAGGGGTTACTCAGTTGATGGAGAGACCCCACTGAGTGAGTGTGTGTACTGCATAACTGCTGCCTTTACAATGACTATAGGAGTCATTTTTTGTCTTGAGAAAACATTTGAAATTTAACCGATTTCAGACGTTTTGAGGCCATACAGTATGAATATTAGGACATATACTGGGTAATTTTTCTCATCAGAATATTGTTGGAACAGAAAATTTTAGTAGTATATTGATAGAGAGGGAACCGCATTCCCTCTCCGCCTAAAAAATAAGGGAACACCATTTGCATGTGTTTCCACAGCACCAGAACGCTACGAGCAGGTCTTTAAGTACATTTTCTATCAGCAAAATAACTAGGTATAGTAAGGTGAGCAAGTATATTGTAATAAAATTATTTATATCTGATGTATCTTGCATAAGGAGAAACAATTTAATTCCTTTGTTGCTGTGCACGCACATCAATGCAACAGACATAAGGCAAGGCTCCTACTTCCTAATACAAAATGTGTTCACAGCTGTTCATACCAAAACCAATAACAGTAGGTGAACACAAAGGCTAACAACCGATAGAGCAAGATATGAATAAGTATTATACAACCTACCATATTACTCTTAAAAAATAACGGATAATCGACATATTTCTAATCTTTTCTGTTATTCAACAATTTCAAGATAATAAGGCAACAGAATTGGGTAAAGAAACGTTTATTCATAAAAAATCAGAGAGGCCTATATTTGGAGGAATTGTTTTCTGTGCTATAACTAAGACATCATCATTAGTAGTAGTAGTAGTAGTAGTGATGTAGATGCAAACACTAACACGGCTTTGCTTTATCCCCTTCCTCTCTTTCTGTTTGATTTACCATGACAGAAACCAACAAATGGACAAAAAAATGACAGGACCAAAGACAATGTTCTTAATTTTCAAAACGTTTACAATGCATTTCAATGGTAAAATGATTAGCAATGTATTTACATTGTACATATAATATCCCACTCAAGTCAGTGGAGGCTGCATCCATTGCTGACCATTAAAAATTCCTTTTTTTCTGATTTTCAATGAATAATAGAGATAAAGAAAAAACTTTATGGAAAAAATTACAAAATTTGGAGCTAAATCAAATTCTTTTGCTTCAGAAACATTTAGTTGTTTTTTTGCAGAGAGTGATTAGGACTAAGCAGGGGAGTCGTGGAGTAGTGGTAGATTCAGTGGGCAGTGATTGGAAAAGATGAAACCGTGCCTGCATATAACAGGTTCAAATACAATTGACACAAAATACAACCCTAATGTTTTATTTTTCCCTTCCACCAGAATTTACTCTGTTATTATATCTGAGCCAAGTTCAAACTCCAGTCAAGACAGAATATGTTCACTTTGTACTTATGCCCAGTGGAAAGACATGGATCCATCTCTTTTACCCCAAGCTATGGATAAAATAGCAGGATAGACAGGGCTCTCCATCCTTAGGAAGATAACCAGTCTAAGAGAGAGACAATTCCGAACTAGGAAGTGGAGTGACTGGGCAAGATCTCCATAGGCTTTGCCCAGGCTTGCACCCTTGAGAGACATCAGTGTTATTCCCCCTGTCGATTGAAACAGAAGAAAGCTTTCTATCATATCTATAATCATTAGATCGACTTATTTGTTTAATAAATTCTACCAGTGATATCATGGGTCACATATACAGCTAATGAAGTACTAATTTATATATGACTGTGCAACAGAAGAGGAGAATTGATTGTCTAAATGCATGAAATCATCACTGCAACACATCTTATTCAATAATTTACCAAGCTAAAACAAAACTGGGTAGAAATGTTTATTCTCAAGCTTCCAGTGAATCAGTCATAAATGTGATGATGGAAATCTTCCAAGCACATATCTTGGCCAAATGATACACAAACCTAGAATGCTCCTAAGGTTCGGAACTTGGTTCCCATTGAAATGAAAAACATGCAATGTAAGATCACTACTTCCTAAGCATTCACAAGGACAGATAGATGGGAATGATACATTTTTAATGGACCATATAATACCCTCTCTTCTTATTTCAGCGAGGTATTACGAGAAAAAATACATTCTCCTGGATTGCTTTCATTCATCACCCAATTTTTCAAATTCCTCAAGTTCTGACCAATGTGTGGTTAAACAATGAAGGTTACATTTATCTTTCAAGCTATTTATTGGGGGGGGGGGGAATTGAGGTTCAATATACTATCAAAAACTATTATGTTACTTTAATGATCTTATAATTATTCCTAAGGCTGGGAACTGATAGGGAAATATGGTGTCATTTTCACAAGTACAATTTCTATATGTCAAGATTGACAATGAGTGTAACATCTTCATTATTGTTACTTCTATTTTGGCAGTAAGGTAGTTAAGAGAGAGTAGTTTACCCGAGTGCTCACTCATACGCTTTCTTCTCCATTAACCATCATGGCATGTCAGCGATTAGACTTCCAGATATCTGACGATGGAATAGGATGCAAGAAATGGATTCATGCCTTTCTCAAGGGTATTAATAAAAATGAGCAACCTCAGCAGAAACTTGAACCGCTTACCAATTCTGTTTTCCCTACCAATAAACTTATGCGAGCGTTTAGTACATACATAGAATACAGGGAGATGTGGATTCATGCCTTTCCCAAGGGAATTAGTGCCAAGTGAACACGAGCAGCCTCAGCCAAAATCTAAACCCAGTTTGTAAATGCTGTTTTCAGAACTAATAACTGTCACACTACTTGACACTGCCATTTAGCACATGTATAAATTGCAAGAACAGGTGGATTCATGCCTTTCTGAAAGTGCAAAGAAAACTTCAGCGGTAATTTGAACTCAGCTGGCCAATTCCATTTTCCTCGATGATAACCATTATACTACCACTTACAAATACACACTTAGACAAAATCATGGTCTTTTTTTCCAATATAAGATTTACTATTCAGCTGTTAGTAAGCTGTAATGAAGAATCAAAACACAGGTGCAACACTAATTTTCTGGTACCTGTAGTTCGAATATTTTGCCAGGTGACATGATCTGCCATACTATCTGAATCCTCATACCTAGGCTCCATCATTTAATTACCACTGAGTTATTGTCAGTATTTCCACCAGCTGTCATTGTTATTTCAAAAAATCTGTTCACTGACAAGTATATTTTTCAATGGTGTCACTCCTGAGCTGGGTATTTTGCTTTGAAAGATTGATGAAAATAGAAAGTCTTCATGGCATGTGTAAAATATTCATTTTCATGCGAATCCACTAAATACGTACAACAGAATATCTAATAAAGGTAATATTTACATAAATGTGCTAAAGTGAAATGCTTTATTTATTTACAAAAAAAGCCACCATCCCAGTCAATATTTGAACAACAGTAGTGTCAAAATTTGAAGCCATGTAAAAAACTTCCATCGAAAAATAAATATGGTCAGAATAAATTCTATTTATGACATCGCTGGTGTTTTCCCTGGGAGATCATCTAAAATAGAGTAAAAAAAACATTTTGGAGAACCTAGATGCCATCATCAAACCCATCAAAATAAGGTCCCAAAAAACAAAAAAAAAATTTTTGAAAGGGTCAAATAAGAGAAAAAAATGACACATTTTTAGAAGGGGTCTAGTGGAGTACTGATGCCCATCTTCAAGTCTGTAGACAAAACGGCATGGCCAGGAGTGCTGGAAAACACACACACACACACACACACATCAACTCTTTGTTATCTTTGATGGCTACAGTAGTTCAATATCTAAAAATATGGACCTACACATGAAGCCGACTTACATTCAGTATGTTTGTCCACAAACCTACATTCAGACTGTTTTGAATTTTGTAAACATACTTTACTCTTTTTAGTGAGATTTTGTTTCTTAGTGGGAGAAATTGCAAAGGAGGAAAAAAATAACACGTTATTGTGAGACAAGTTATCTCATCTATGGCACTCGACTGATAATTTGAAAATTATCTCATACGTAGCCGTGAACTAATGTTTATTCGTCTCTAGGAATTTTCATCAACATAGAATTTCAATATCTTTTTTTCCCTATCAACTGACAAATGAATGCTGTATTCGTCACTCTGCTTGGAGACACCAGCCTAGTTTTTTTTTTTCAATAATTTGACCTAATCTTACATCAAAAACAGACTGTTTAGGCTTAACATTACTAGTGACACTTGTATCTCTTCAACAAGCTAAGTATTTCACCCAATTGAGAGATGACTAGAGACTCAAGTGCCTACTATGTAGTCTGACAGTTGGGGAAGTTTCATATTATTCCTGCCATATATCTACTAGCTGAAAAAACACTATGTGAGGGATTTTCAATTAGTTTTTGTGGAAAGCCTAAGTGGAGACTTTGGCCCTAATGAGAGACTATGAATTTAAACAATGTATTCATTGAATCATACCTTATTCGAAAATCATCACTATCGTGAACTCTTGGATCACATTCAATATAATATCGGGAGGGGGGTCACAAAAGAGAGGTGAATTATAATATGATACATAAATATAGAGATGGAAATTAAATCTTTTTTTTCCAAAAACTAACTCATTAAAACATGTCTGGGCATCTTGTTAGTGCACACAGGAAATTTCATAAGGATATGATGTATTGAATTACGCTGTTACTTGTAGACATTCAGTGAATTATAATAGGATTGTATTGCAATGCACTCACAGAATAACACAGGCATATAATGGTTTCTTTTACTCCATTTTCACATGTACCTAAAGACCAGCAAATTTTCATTCTTGACTTATGTCATTATTAGTCTATGACCTCATTGACGGTTATCATAAGTGTACGACAAGGTCAGCTAATGGCTGCTACTGTTACTAAAAGTGTGGCAGACATGGTTGGAAAAGAAAGTTAGATAGCTTAATAAGATGGTAGGAAGAGAGAGAGGGGAGAAAAAACAGTTACTTAGTTTAGTAAGAAGGCAGGAAGGGAGAGGGAAAGGAGTTAGGTAGATTAATAAAAAGGTACGAAGGGAGATGGGCTGATAGTAGCTACTGATACTATAAGGGTGGTAGACAGCTCTTATCTACTTACATAATCAAGAGTGACTTTCTGATTCTCTGCATGAAACAATGGACTCTCCCACTAACAGATAACAATTTTACTGATAAAAAATATCTCCTACCAATCATTTGAAACAACAGGCTCTTCCGCTGTAATGTGTGCAATAGTTTTTGCTTTTTTTCCAAAGAAAAATGATCTCATAAAAATTCAGAGATATAGCCTTAAAAAGTTTCCAGAGTAAGACAGTTATTTCGAATATTATTAGTTTGAATCCAAATGTTTTGTCATTATTTTTCATTTTTATGAAAAATGAAATTTTCAAAAAGATAAGTAACCACAAGAATATTTGCAAGTAAAAAAGATGCCCATATTTGTGCTTGTATCTCGCCTCTGATGAAGTTATTTACTTTACCTTTTTTTCTATTAGTTGAATTTATTCTTGAAGTTATTTATTGTTTTCGTTATTAGTACTTGGGTGGTGCTGTACTAGTGAGTTCCACTTGTTTTTCTTTGAAAGAATGATAAATTGAGATGAAAGTAAAAAGTAGTCAAAAAAAAAAAAAATTCAAAATGATGACTTATATCATTTAATTTAATAAAAAAAAAAAATAAAATCAAAATGGGAATGTTCTGATTTGCAAGCATTTAAAATAAAGACGAGACTAATTAAAAAGTGCCTTAATACTCAAAACAGTGTTTTTCTTTCTATTCTCCCCTGGCTTGAAAAATCTGCTGGGCACTTAGCCAAACGATCTAAGTTTCACACCTTTCCCACCTGCTTCAACTTCGATGTAAACACTGACACGTGGTATTAGGAAAGAGGAAGGTAATACTGCCGGGTTTTCCTTTTTGCTCATCAGCTGATTACATTTTGATCGTAGATCTCTGACTTACCATATTTACCAGCCTATAAGACGCATGATTTACAAAGGTATTTATATATTTTGGGGGACTAGCGCTCAGTTAAATTTATCCAAATCGAACCACATAGGTTTTGAGATGAGCTCTAGCAGACGACCCCTATTAGTGCATTAGGCAGAGTGTAATATTTGAATAGCATTTTTCAAGATTTGAATTTGCGTCTTATATGTAAATACGGTGACAATTTCTATATCCCAACAAAATTTTACTTAAATTTTTTATCCATTAGAATATTGCAGATAGGTTTAGAATTATTTTCGGTAAGTTCTGTAAGTAAAAAAAATAAAATAAATGAACAGCTGTTTTCCACTATGGTTTGAATTTTAACCGTTTCCCATTTGCACATGTTCAACCGACTGTGTTGGCCCTTCCTTCTTCTCCGCTACCACTCATAAAAGAATGATGCTCGAACTGCTGTTACAATAAAAGACCCCAAATTGATGGAGGGACGGGAAAGACAACGTGCTGGGGGGGGGCTAAGGGGGCAAGGGGTGGTAGAGAGTAAGCAGTTCTGCAGCTGATGATGACAGAGTGCCAAATATTAAACAAAGAAGTTGGTCATTCACATGTACACTCACATGTGCAGCATGTGAAGAATCTAGATCTACCCACACTCAGAAAAATGAAATTTTGTTTACTAACATGATGAAGTGTTGACTGGCCACCTTTTAGCATAGCCACTTTTGTTGTTGATGTCTAGTGAGAATGGAAAGGAAGTAAATCATCTACAGTAAATACAAGTATAACCCACATTTAATAGATAAATACAATAAAAAAAAGTATACTGTTATTATCATTTTTGTCAGTAAAACAAAAGTACTAGCTTGCAAAAATGTGTTGGCAATTGACTGTTTAGATAATTTCTTATTTTTCATTATTATAAATTTTTTACTTCTCCACTAAACGTAGTCTATATTATTATTTGTTGTAGATAATTTACTTTCTTTCAATTTTTCACAAGATTTTCTCTCTCTCTCATATATATATATATATATATATATATATATATATATATATATATATATATATATATATATATATATATATATATATATATATATATATATGATTATGTCGGTCCATATATCCATTTCTCAGTCACACACACGCACATATCTATCTATCTATCTCTCTCTCTCTCTATATATATATATATGTGTGTGTGTGTATATATATATATATATATATATATATATATATATATATATATATATATATAGAGAGAGAGAGAGAGAGAGAGAGAGAGAGAGAGAGAGAGAGAGCAGTTGTTCAACGGTACCAAATGAAGAAAATATTATATCAGTATAGTTTAATTTAGTTGAGAAAAACTTCAGAGGTTTAAAACTGTCAGTATCCTACACCATTAGATGTGTGGTGTATCTTCATTAATACTGTATCTTTCCCGGCGTCGAAAAGGGACCTGGTCTGAAGGACGCATCCAAATTTTCACAAAAAAAATTTATAAACATAAGACATAAACATAATAGCCTTCGGACGGTAAAATTTCGTGGTTTATTTTTTTGAGGAAAAATAGCGTACTTGACCCTGGAAAATACGATAAATAAATAAAAAGGGTTATTTTATTTATTTTCAGACCTCATGATGAACATTTCTGAAAGGGGAAAGAAGACGGGTGTTTATTTCTTCTGTGCAAGTGTGTGTATAAATGTGAGAGTAAGAGAGGTACACTACTTGAACTTGACATTTAAAGAAAAATATCATCTCAAACGTTTGATAAATAAATTGATAGATAGATAAATACATCCAAGAGTTTCTATTTACTTTAAAAATTTTTTTAAAAAAGCAAACACGGATCTTCATTCTTTCTTTATCAAAGCTAAGCCAGGGAAATTATCTGTGTCACAACGACACATGCAAGTTATTGTTTTAAAAAAAGACTTTATCAATACTCTCAAATGTAAAATATGTAAATTTATTTCAGTTTCAAGATGTCTAGAAAAGATTGTATTATTTTTTGCACAAAAGTACAGGATTTGAAAAAAATATATAAATTAATAAACAAGCGAAATACGTTACAAAAATGATGTCACACATGAGTTGGTATATTTCGCAGCTGATTTGCACCGTGAACTAAAAAGTCAGGCATCCCGAACAGTAAATGAATTTTTTTTCAAAAAGTAAGAAAGTTTGTTTTTTTTGTCTTTTTAACCAAAGCGGCGAAAAGTAATTCTAAAATACATACTTGGGCCATCCAAAGAGTTCTTTTTGGCAGTTATTGTTTGTATATTGTTTCCCATTTAGTTAATGTAGTTATCACCCTCCTCAAAGAGACATGTACAACTCCTCCCTCATGATATTATGAGAAGCATTTTCTGCCCACCGACGCAGCAGACAGGCAAGTGAGAATACACACTTGTCACCGGGGCTGTGTTTCAATTAGATACACAGAAGCAGGGAGACGGCCGAGGGGAGGAGGAGACAAGAGGTACCGTCTCCCTCACCCTAACACACCCTCCTTAACCCACAGTTCCGTCCAACAATAATAATCATGAAACTAAATGCAGAAAGAAAATAAAAATGAAAGGAAAGAAGGAAGGAAAGGAAAGGATGGGAGGAAGGAACAAAGAAGAAGGGTGAAATGGAAGGAAAAGAAACACGAACATATACCCGAGAAAAAGACAAAGAGAAAGAAAGAGAAATGAAGAGAAAGAAACGAAGAAAAAGAAATGAACGAAATAAAAGAAAGGAACGAAATAAAAGAAAGGAACGAAAGAAAAGAAAGGAATGAAGAAAAACGAAGGGAGAGGAAAGAAGGGAGGAGACAAAAGAAAATGAAATCGAGTGAGAAAAAGAAAAGAGGGAAAGTGAGGAAAGAGAAATAAAAGAAAAAAGAGAAATGAAAGGAAATGGAGAAATAAAAGAAAAAAGAGAAAGGAAGCAAAGGAGAGGAAAGAAGAGAGAGGAAGGAAAAAGAGAGAGGAAGGAAAAAGAGAGAGGAAGGAAAAAGAGAGAGGAAGGAAAAAGAGAGAGAAGGAAAACGAGAAAGGAAAGAAAACGAGAAAGGAAAGAAAACGAGAAAGGAATGAAAACGAGAAAGGAATGAAAACGAGAAAGGAATGAAAACGAGAAAGGAATGAAAAGGAAAATGAGAATGGAAGGAAAAGGAGAAAGGAAAGAAAAAGAGAAAGGAAGAAAAAGAAGAAGAAAGGAAAAAGAGAAAGATGAATAGAAAAAAGAAAGAAAAGAAAGAAGAAAGAGAAAGAAAGAGGGAAGAGGGAGGTAAGTAAGGAAGAAAAATACGTTTTTATTTTTAAAAAACAAAAAAGAAGAAAGTAGTTTAAATGTCCACGTGTGTACTAAAGTAGAACATATGTGCCCCACCTAAACATTGATCTACAAATGTAAGTCAAAAGATATTTGGGGGGGGGGTGGAGTGGGAGGGTCAGCCAAATGGGTTGGGATTGGAATAATATCGAGGGGGAGAAGGGGAGGAAGATCCGGAGAAGTAAGAACTTAACTTGGTGGTAGTTACATCAGTTAAAGAGAAGATGCTGAAGAAAGTAAAAAAGATGAGACTCACTTGAAGTGGGTGGGGAGACAGAAAGAGCAGATATATGGTGTGGGGAAGGGAACGAGAATAATGATGATTCCAGGCTTTTCCTTTGACCATTCAGGGTTTTTTCCCCCCCAAGTTTTTTGTTGAAGCGTGTATTTAGTTATCCTAATTGGCTGTATCTTTCATTCAAGTCTATTCATTTACTTCATGAGTAAGAGTGTTCTGAACATAAACTAATCAGAGATCATCTCGAGATGTAAAAAATTCTTGGATAAAGCATAGTCATCATTATTTTTTTTTTTTTTTACTAGTCTTTCTTTCATTTTAATTTATATACTCTGGTTAATACCTATGTCCAGAATCAGTCATAGAAAAATGGTTTGTCATTCCCAAACTAACCTTAACTGGAAATAAGTGTTTCTAAAAACTAAATAGTACGGTCATCTCTAAACTATACCTAATTGGAAATCGGTGTCACTAAAAACCAAATAGCACTATCATTCCCAACCTAAACCTAAAAGGAAATTGGTGCCTTCATATACCAACTAGTATACATACACGGCAAAAAAATGAAGAGCAATATAATGTTTTTGAGATTTTTCAAGTACAATGCAATTACAAAATTATTTGAATAATACCATCATTTTTTGACATCATCGGTAAACTAGTAATTACATAATCTTTATGAGAAAGCACAATTAGAAATTAATTCAAGTTAATTATTTTTAGTAGACTGAGAAGTCGAGAGCTTAATTGCTCATTATTTTTTGTTTAGACAGTGTTTGAAAATACATTAAGAATCAATTTAACTTGTTTTATTCTCTATATGAGTCTGTAGCATAATGATAGAAAAGAATTTCAATTTTGGTTTGGGCAGATCTATTATCATTCCAGGAGTTGTTTGAACAATTGAACGCATTCTTTGCATGGCTACCAATGTTACATTTTGGCTGATCCATTCCACAGCCTTCCTCAGTAGGACAAATTTTAATACCCCTGCTAAGTTGCAAGTTAGTGAACTATGAAATATGCAATGTAATAAACCAACTTCATTTTATCGATACTGTAACAATACAGGCTTCCCCTATTATAAAACGGTCTGTTGAAGTGTGGTTAGCATTATAATGCAGGTGGATGGTGAACCCTAAAATATTTATCTCTGATCTTATCATGATTATAACATAGTTGACTTTCTTGGATCCCAACACTCGCATTGTAATGGAGGGATACCTGTATTATTTTAATTTCTATTAATAGTTTTTGAAATTCTGACAAGTAATCTTATTAAGAAGACAATTGTTCGTTTTTTTTTCCCTTCCAAGGGTTCTTCAGATTACTAAACATTTTCTTTATTAAGCACTTGTTGTTACCAAAATGTTTTTCCAAAGCGTTATGTTAATGTTATGTACACTGAGTAATTCTGACTAACTCTACCAATTTATTCAAATCCTATTTATATCCCAATGTTTCTATAACTGCTCGGATATAGATCTCTTTTAGAAATCTACTGGAGACATTTTAATTTATCTATCAACCCCTCAGACGTCAAGTTTTTGATTCGTGTTTTTTGCAGGGCTATAGAGGGAGAACGGTTCATGATAGTAGGTGGCTATACTGAAATGAAATGATCAGTATGGCACAAGGTTTATGCCGGAAAAAAAATTATTATCTCATTTGCATATGATGATGTCATCGGGTGGTAGCCACCTTGAATTTCTGAGTTTCCACTACAAGTTTCTTACCATTTCACAAAAAAACCTACACTTTTTACTTTGAAATCACAGTATTTTCCATCAGAATTATACCAATATATGTGTTTTAACTATTTGTCATTTGTGCAGAAGATTTCTAGCTGTAATTTTGTATATATCCTCAACTGACTGAGTCGGGTTGAGTGGTTGCAATTTGGCAAAGGTAATGCTTAGAGGATTAAATATCTTAATTGGATAGTCTTGGAAGGGTTAATTCTCCTACCTTCTTGATGAGACAATTCATCCAATAAATCATCTTAGACTAATGCTTGGATGTAAAGGATACCAGTATGGAAAAGAGAATCAGAAAACCAAGTAGAAATTTCACCTAAGATTGTTTACTAATGTCTCAGGGAAAGGTACATATACGTTTCACCCTAAACCATGTCCCATCACCAAAGATCTTGACAAAATGTCTCATCACTGGCATATCACAATGATCGATGCAAAAAGGGTGTGGATGAATGAGCACTTAGGCAAACCACTCTACCATACCTCTACCTAATCAGGAGCAGCAAAAAGCTGTTAACCTGATAGTCAACCTCGACAGGAGTCTAATCAATGCTGTAAAATGCATTTATTTTCTTTAAAGCTACACTGTTTACCAACCACTTCAGTTACGATGAAGACTGGAAAACTGATATGCCAAATAAAGAAAAAACAAACACACATTCTTTAAAACATATATTATAAGTAAAAAAAGACATTCACTGAACTATTGATGTAGAAACCAAATAAGAACCACCCTGTTCTGAGGTAAATAAGTATAATATAATTGGACATTCCTTAAATAATTTACTCTGTTATGAATTTACCTTGACAAGACTTACTCCTGTAAAATATTTTGTTCACTTAACAGGGGTTCCAAGTTATACCTCAAGGCAGGGAGGATAATGAAAACCTTGAGATAGGAATGTTGTAGCTTGTTGAAGGAATGTAGAACAGGTGGGGTCGAGGAAATTGAGCCTGTAAACAATTGTAATATAGCAATCATTGGTTGAAAACTGACTCCAGTATTATTCATATGAGCTCTGTCCGGAAAGTATCCAGGTTATTTAAAATCAACAAAAAAATAGCCTACCTATGGGGATGGCAATTTAGCCATCTGGCAGTGCCAGGCCAGAGGTAGCCTGGGTGTTATCATGGTAACTGCAGAGGACTTGCTCAGGCCTCATGAATGCGACTGTCACACATTACCTAAGTTCACCCAATGGCGTCTCACTGCTGACTGAGTAACCCCATTGGAGAATGTTCCCACATGAGCAGTAATGTAACCTCTGATTGATTGTGAAATCACACCATGGAACCAGTTTTTCAGATATTCAAATTGATTGGATATTTTACAGAGGGCCCTTGTATTTTACAGATTTTCAAGTTCTACATTAAGGAACACACAATATTCCTGAAGTTATACGTATATATATATATATATATATATATATATACATAAATTTACATATACTTATATATATATATATATATATATATATGCACACACATACAGAGAGAGAGATTATGTTGATGCAAAAGTTCATAGCATTGTCAGCATTTAAGCACTTGTTTTTTGATTTGTAGAGTCTAACATAGAAAAAAAACGTCTGGACAGCATAGTCACTGGCCATGAAAAATGGATTTATCATTACGATGTAAAACAAAAACAAAAAAATCATGGTTAGATTCAGGACAGTCTCTAATATCTCGACCCAAATGAAATCTACTGAGAGAAAAATGTTCTTTTAGTTGGTGAAGATTCAAAGAGAAACCTAGACAAAATTTTGCTGTGCAACACTCCAGTGATTAATTGGCTAATTTGAATGACATTTAGGGAGAGAAAAAAAAACTGTCACTGAGAAAGGAAGTCAACTGGTTATTTAGCTGCATGCCATCACCTATCCTCATGTTGCAAATGTGATGCAACAAATTATGGAGTTAAGAAGTTTTTCCACAAGAGACATATTCTCCGGACCCGTCATCATCGGACAATCACTTGTTTTGCTCTCTACAACACTCTTTGTTTGCTCAGGGGTTTTAACAAGTTATCAAAGATAGCTGAGATAACTCGTCTCAACAGATCAGTCCTTAGCCTCAGACAAAATCTCAGCCAATTTTGGCAATAAAACTAGCACGGAAATATTTTTTCAAGTTGACAAACATTGGACAAGTCAAGTGTGTAATTCAATCCAGTGCCACACACAAGATAACTTGTGTTACTATAGTGTTATTCTTTCACAAGATGGCAGTATCTGCATGTGCAAAAACAGGAAATTTGTATAATTACTTTGGTGATATGATAACTACTGAATGATAGCTTACTATTTACATCATTTTTCTTTACAAGAAAAACCCACCACAGGAGCTATGATTTTAAAAAATATTATCATCATCAGTCTTTCAACGTTCGTCATTGGACACAGACCTTTCCTGAAATTGACCACACCTCTCCATTGGGGGCATCACAGAGCCAATGCTTTCTGAATTTGTACAGTTTGTCTCTCAATCTTGTATTCTGCCAGCCTCAGTTTCACAAGTGATCTCTGGAGATTTATATTGTGAGTCGTGATGTCCATCGGTTGCCTGCCTTTCTTGTAACATGACCAGCTCATTACTATTTAACTTTTCAGATGAATTCTATGATATTTAAGACTCCAGTTTTCTCCCAGATATACTGTGCCGTCTTGTGATCTCTCCAAGTGAGGTTGAGCATGATTTTTTCATGAGCACGTTGTCTTCTCGGTCTGCCGGTCAGTCTCTTGGTTCAATTCAATGTTTCAGCTCCATAGGTGACTATCGGGAGAATGCATTGGTTGTATACCCTTCTCTTTAAGACTAATGGGATCTTCCTGTTTTTTAAGGTTGAGCTTGCTCTCTAGGATGGCAAGCCTTCAGTAGAACAAGCTCAACCTTAGAAAAAAATACTTGGCAGCAAACAGGTTGAAAAAACAAATAAGGAGAGGCATGTGACGCAGCAAGTTCCAGTGGATTAAATCCTTGCAAGGTATGATTGATAGAGTATTCAATTGCTAAATCATCATATTTAATCAGGCCTTGAAGTAAGAATGATACTTCTATATAGTTACTTGGTAAATCATGCCAACCAGTACACATATTTGGAATAGAAGTAATGAAAACTAAACTAAGTGAGAAGGGAAATCTTGTTTGTATCTTTGGTTGAGGGAGTAATGAAAGCTTAGATCAAACAATGAAAGTGAGCAGAAGTTGTTTCTGGAAAAAAATAAGGTCATTTCTCACACAAGAGAAAGATG
>OY735219.1:7786165-7848665 GCA_963457665.1 Thysanoteuthis rhombus | reverse complement strand
ATGCAAACAAGTGCACACACAAGTACATATATGAATATGTGTACACGCATAAATACCCTCTGCACAGAGATACAAATAATGAAGGGAAAAGAGTAGAAGGAATTGGCATAAACTTAAAAAATTAATCTAAAAAATTGACAATGAAATAGTCAGTCAAGATACAATTAGTTAAGTAATAGAAATTTCAACAAATATAAAGGCTCTCACCTTTGGATGTACCTGACAGACCACGAGCAGTAGATAATAATTGAACAGCTGCCTCAACCGTGGAATGGTTACATCCCTCAACCTTATAGGATCCTATCACAATCCAAGAACTACTTTTCCAACTGGTGATTGTTCACTTAAAATGTACTATAGACTGTAATGCACACTAACTGCAACTTATGTCAGAGGGACACAAGCATGACTCATCATCATAATATTGGGAGAGGAAAAGATTTTTTCCCTTTTTCTCTGTGATTAAATAAATTTTCAGAGCAAATAATATCAAGGAGATGCTTCCATAGCTCAAACATGACAACCACTCACAGTTCTATCAGATTGAATGCTGCATGCATTTTCCATGTTTTATTGATCGGAAAACGCACAAGCCTGTCAGTGGTCAACGCACGCAGCAGGCTAACAACTGTTGTCATGACTCATGGATCGGATCCACATCAATTTTAAAATGTTATCTAACCGCCAAAAGTAATTGTCGGACTTGATCTGCCGGTGACTCACAACAGAATTACAGCAACCAAGGCTTGAAATAGGTAGAATTAAAGACCAGAGCCCGGAAGATTTTTTGGATGTGCAATTTCCTGAAGAAGCCAGCAGAAAAATAATGACACAGATACTCAACTTAGTAAAAGGGATTTTTCTCCTTGTTTCATATTGTGAATGCTCTCAATTGAATAATTTTTATAGCACTTGATCTTCTTGGGGTTTCAAGTAAATATTAAATCACACAAAAACAAAAACGAACAATCTTTCCTTCTCTTTTCAAACATATTCTTAACTGATCCAAGAAAACTCCAAAGTCTGCTAACCCTCTCATGACTGCTGGGACATATATATATCCCAAGGTTTCAATGACTTATGGGATATATATGTCCCTTGGATTTCTTTTAGAAGTGTTTTATGACATTTTAATTCAGGAATTGAGCATCCTAATGGATTAGCCTTGAAATGGTTCTGTAATTAATAAGATTTACAAATAGTAGAGTATATAGTGAGTATGTGAAAAATAACTTTTCTTTTAATGTTGCGTGTATCACAAAATTGCTTTTTTTGAACATTTATTTCCAACCGACTCTGAAGTTGACAAAAGTTATTGAATTTTAAATTTGATAATAATAAATTTAAAGTTAAAATTACTCTGCTTTTTTTCCAGTTTTAACTGAAAATGCAACAACTACTTTTTATGATCTCATATTTGTTGAGAGATTATTTTCTACCATGACATTCGGATAGTACACCTGAAAAAGGCTATACAATGGATCTGCAGAAACATTGTGTGAACAACATGTAGAGCAAGGAAAAAACTCTCTGAATGTTAATCACCCTTCCTCCAATTATCATATTTCTTTGTTCAAAATCTTTTTAGAAAATGTACAAATCAATTTTTTATCATCGTAATCCTTCTTCAAGTTTCTGATTGACAATCTAACGACAAGCATACATTCCCAAGGTTTCATATTGTGAACACAATACATTAAAAACTTTTGGTAGCACTGGGTCTTTTTGAGTTTAAAGTAAACAATTAGAAAAACACATTCGAGCAGAAGAAACAATTTTTACCTAGACCTTTCATGGTCATAGAATATTAAAAAGTAAATAAATAAAAATGAGGATAGTGATTTTTTTAGCTTGCAAGAAATTTCATTACGAATTTTACTCAGCATAAATTATCTTGCATCAATAAAAATTACAATGATATAACTCAGCGATAAATAGTTATAAGAGCTGAAGTGACTCACCAACTCATAAAATGATGAGGTTTTATACTATCGGATATAATAGCCAACAGTACAATTTTGAATGACTAATTTATTGGGTATATATGTTTTCAGCTCTAGTTACGAAAATTTACTTCGCATATTTATCGCACACACACACAATATATATATATATATATATATATATATATATATCACATATAAATACTAATAAGCAGACATATAATTCATAATGAATTTAGTGTCCCATTTACCGTAAGAATTCTCTTCTTCATTCATATATATATGATTATAAGTTGCATTATATTATATAAGAACTCTCATCTAAAACGATCTAACATTATTACACAGTGAATGTATCATTTGACCTAGACAACATAAATATAATAAACAATTAAAGAAAATGGGGCTGCAGCAAGAATTAAACCTATGACCAATAGGTTAGTGGCATTACTCTTACCATTGAGCCAAACAGCTACTGGTAATGTAAAGCATTGGAGTGGCTACACTATCAATCACAGATTTGACTCCTGCAGCAACCTAATTCTGCAATTGTTTATTCTATTCATGTTGTCTTGTTCGAGTGATACAACAACCATGTGACAATGAGAGATCATTTCAAATAGGAGTTTCTATATAATATTGCGTAATTCATAATCATTCTGTCAGATCATATAATTCCATTTTTCTTGATACACACACACATTATATATATATATATATAATTAACAATGAATTCAGTGTCCATTTACAGTAAAAATTCTCTTTCATTCATTAGCTCTGTGCAAAAATTGAGTACTCTCAAATACAAAAATTTTAGAACGTTCTCTTCTATAGATATTTATCACTATATATATAGATATATATATATATATATAGATATATATATATATATATAGATATATATATATATATATATATATATATATTAGTTCATAATATATTTTCAAATCATAAGAATACAAGAAGAAATAGAAAACAGATTTTATCCGGTGTTGATGTTCATTCACTGAGTTCAATATTTAACACAGTGAACCGAGCTATTATTATATAAAAAAAAATAATAATATTGAAAAAAATAAGGATTGCAAGGATAATCCTCATTCCATATATATATATATGTATATCATAGAGAGATTTAGGCTAGCATAGCACCAAGTCATACTAAAGGGCCCGTGCCACGATCATTGTAACAAATAATTACCTGCAAGACTAGCTTAGTAAAAATTGCTTCATGATAGTCACTCTACAAATGTGTGTGAGTGTATGAAGAAGATTATTCACAATATAAGGCATAAGAAAAAGAGACACCCAAACTCCCAGCAGTCAGCAGCTTCAATCTTTATTTTGAATGAGGTTGAAACAATTTCCTGCTCAGCTCACGTAGAGATAATCAAATATAATTTGATTGAATGGCAAAACAGAGAGGAAAAAATCAAAACATGATTGAATGCAAAATGAACAGAGAGAAAACGAACACGCAAACAAGTTTGTCTGGAAAGTATCAAGCCACTTAATTTCAGCCAGAAATAGTTTACCTAGGGCAATGTTCATCAATCTTTTTAATTTTAATCAGAAAATACCCTACCTAGGATAATACAGGCCTTAGTCCCCAACAAAGTACTTCCCTTGAGACCACACATATTTATCCCAGGGTCCGTTCCACTGAGATTGCCATCAGCTACCTCATGTTCTCCCTAATCTCATCCACGGTTCAAAATATTTTTGGAAAAAGCTAGAAGTTGTAGGGAGCCAAATCTGGACTGTTTACTTGTGTGAAGGGGTGATGAGTTTGAAAGACCTGGGTGATGCAATGTTCTGACAAAAATCCCAGCCCAGGACTTGAAGAATGAGTCCCACAGTCATTCTGTATACAGCGGGCACACAGTAAACAACTTCACTCAATGGTGTTTCACTGCAAGCTGTATGAAGAAAAAAAAAAAAGGAGCCCTATCTCTTCAGAGACAACACCCAGTGGAATACGGAGTTTCCTTTGAATGCAAAGCATCAGTTTGGTAAGTCTCAAGTCTGTTTGAGATCAGGACTTCCTACAAGTTTTCATGATCAGCCCTTTGGCAGGATGCAAGTTCACTTAAGAAATACTTCCACCCTAATCACACAGCTAAGAATATACACAATTAGCTGCTGAATACACTGGGGAAATTTGTCCTAATGAAGAGTTTTCCACACTCTTTGCTCATACCACGAATGTTGCATTTGCTAAACATGAACTACAAGGTGACCAAATAAACAAGACACCAACAAATGGAATCAATAGAATCATCCGGACCCTGCTTGTTGGTCTGCTTTGGAAAAGGCATGAATCCAGATTTTCCTAAACCTTGTCTAATCAACAATGTTCTATGCTTAAAATGCCCTAATTAGGTTAGGTAAGGATCAGGATGCTGCTGCTTGAGTTACTCCCTTTATAATTCAGTATATTTTTTTGCAGGTATTAATACTCGAAGAGGACTAAGGCTTCATAGGAATGGATGACTACTACAAGTAAAAACTATAGTGCATTTTCTCAGAATAAAAGGCACATTATAGATGATTGTAAAGTATACAGTACTGACTATGTATATCTAACGGAGTATGTATAATACGAAGATGAAGGAAGGGAAGTGAGAGAGAGCAGGAAAGTGTGTGTGCAATGGAGGGATCAAATATCCAGTATGTTTTAGATAGTTCCAGTGTGTCTACCTTCTCCCAAACGGTTGCACCAAGCCAGTTGCAAATTGGTCCACACATACGAATTTCCATGAGAAACCTGCTGCTGTGCATTACAGTTTTTAAGGTCACCGACTTCAATGTCAAAAGTTGAATTTAACAATGTCTAAAAAAATAGTACGCGCAAGGGAGAAGAGAAGGGAGGTTACTTTGACCTTCATAATCATCCATTTGTACTTTTAAGTTAGTCAGATTCCTTGTATGTAAGTAGACATAAACTGTCTATTCTACTTTTATATATATATATATATATATATATATATATATATATATATATATATATATATGGTATATACATATATACACACATTGTGTATAATTTTCATATGCAGAGTCTGGTACTTAAAGAGGTATACTTATATATACATGCATGCAAAGACATACATACATAATACACTCACCAACTCATACATGCATACATACATACATACATACATACATGAGCAGAAAGAGAGAGGTCCACCCACAGTAATAATGCTGAACAAAACAAACTCAAACTTACTTCTTCTCCAAATTTTTCCAACATCTCCCATGTTGTTGATTCATTGAAAACTACAATGGAAAAGAAAGAAAAAAATATATAAAAATCATTTGAAAACAAAGCAAATCCAAAACTAAAAGCAACCCTATAACCTTCACCTCAGATACACAATAGAAATAAGGATAATTTTAAAAGGAGAAAAAAAGAAATAATGTTTATAATAATATACATCTGTGAAAAAAAAAAAAGAAAAGGAAGATGTGCACAGTGACCCAGTTAGAGATATCAAATCCAACAGATTTTTTTTTTTAGATTTATTATTTATTTTCGCATCAAATAAGAAGAAAGAAAAAGATGAGGAAAAGAGTGTCCAAATTTTTTTTCAAGGATTTCTTTTCTTCCTTTTCAAACCAAAACAGTTATTGCTAATTTGAATTTTGAGAAACATTCAAAGAACTTGTAAATCTTTGGGGGTTTTTTTTGTAATATGAAGCTCAGAAAAAAATGAAAGCGCATAATTTTGTGAATATGCTAACATATTCATTCACAAACGCACTCAACTAATAATAATAATAATGATAATAATAATTTCCATTTCTGGAGAATATATTTCTTTCAAAATTACCCGCAAAATAATCAATTTACGCCTAATCCATACAGCCCTGGCTCAGAATATGGAAGAGAAAAAATAGCAAATACCTAAATATGGCTGCCTGTAGTTTTTCCCCACCTCCATATGATAGAAGCACCCTTTCAGCTATATCAAATAAAAGGAACTCTATCCCCAAATTCATTCTTGGAGCTAATCAAATTCTATGCTTCTTCTGCAAAAGTTATCAAATAAGGCTGAAAAGCAGGAACAACCATTCTACGCTCTGACTGAGGTCAAGTGTACTTGTTAGAGAGCTGCTATTATTATAGAAAATAGACATGGTAGCAGATGCGAATCCTAGCGGGCCAGAGGGACTAGGGGTCCAGTGCCCCACCTGTGGTAAATTTCATTGATTACACTATTTTCTTTTTTACCTGATTCTTTCGTCCAGTACAGTGCTAAAAAGCTACGAATCAAATATAAGTGAAAAATGTCAGATCACATATTACTGATGCTTAAAATTTGTTGGATTTTTCTTCACTTATTCATTTGTAAAAAATAAATTTCCTATTTGGACCCCCATTCAAGCTCAAAATCCTGGATCCATCCCCGAGTAGAAACCAGCTGAAAATCACAGATTTATGCTCACAGGAATGAGTCTTTTTCTCGAATCACCAATACAACAAAAATCAGGCTCTTTTCATACAAGTTCTCAATGAATTTCAATCGAATTTTGTGGAAGGGTAGGCAATGGTGGGGAGGGGGGGGCTGAAGAAGTGATTGTATTTTGGGGCGGATCCATGTACAATGGCCTCCCTTGCATCGTGAATATTTATGAACTGATTTTCATTCAGTTTTTAGTTACAATGTGCTTTCTTTGTCCTGGAGCGACAAACAACTTGTATTGTCAGACATTTGCTCTCTAGTTCAAATCAGATTGTACAAATGTCCATTGTCAGTTTGTCACAGTGACTCAGAAGCGCACTGATATACAATTGGTTCTGTTAAATGAACTGTTGATAAGATAGAATATACGTTTGTGAGTAAAAATGTTACGCACGTATTTGTACTTGTACCTAGTTTTCTGTTTTACAGTTTTGTTATTTGACTTTTTCAAAAGCTTTTTTCATGGATTGTGTAATAGTCATGTTCATTTTTAAAGACATTCACTTTTTTAGCTTCAATCATTCCTGGATCTTAATTCATTAATTTGTTCCAATTGTAGACCACTCTTTGAGAATAACCCCATCCTTATAGTGTTTCTGTAATGTTCTTTATATGTTTCAATTTTTTTTTTTCTTTTATTCATTTTAAAGAGTTTTCCGGCTGGGATGTTGTTGATGCCTTTTATTATTTTAGATGTTTGTATCACGTCTCCTCTTATACTCCTTCCTTCTAGTGTTGTCGGTTTCAATTTTTCAAGTCTTTTTTCATAGGGTAAGCTTTAAGTTCTGGAATAAGTTCTGTTGCTCTTTGGATATTTTCTAATTCTTTTAATGTCTTTTTTGGAATGAAGGGACAATACTTGCACTGTATATTCTGATGGGGGTCTTATGTATGTTGTGAATACTATTGCACAACATATGTAAGAAAAGTCTTTTATTTGATAACTTTCTCACAGAGTATTTCTTAACCACTTGGTTCTAACTAATAAGACAACTTGAAGAAATTTCTTTGTCCTGAAGCAACAAACAACTTATCTTGTGAGAAATTTGCTCTGGGTTCCTTACAATGGCAGTGAATTGGATGGTAATTCATTTGAAACAATTTGTAGATGGTGATGAATGTAGGAAAGCAATGTTGGTCTTGTGGAGATATCTTACCATCATGATATCAGACCTTGATATTGACTATATATATATATATATATATATATATATATATATTAGTAGTGATGGAAAATCTTTTTAGCATGGTGTGTCAAATTCTAATTTTCTAAATCATCCTATTATCAGAGTGTAACTTACATATATATATATGTATTTTAGTTTTAGGTAAATTCCTACATATAAGTAATCTATTTTCCTTATATATTTTTGAAACAAGGAGTTTTATAAAATATAACTTGAAATTTCAAAATATACTTATAAAACTAGGATAATAAAATGAAATTTCAAGTTTGTTTTTTAAAGTTCATCGCATGTTTTTGGAAAACCTGCTGCATATCACTGCTGGGTACCCCCCAAAATGCCAGATGTAGATACTGACAAAAGCCCAGGAGAAGAAAATCACAACCTGTTAGATGGGTTGCTTTAGTTAAACAGCAGAAAAGACGAAGAGGGATTTGATCAGTAACAAGAATATCAGAGAAATTTTCTGTGCAATGCCAGACCATGAATAAATTCAGTGTCTGAGCATTAAATGGGAAAAGCCCCCATTCAAGAGGCCGACTTAGACGAGTGCTGGATCAAGGGCTTGGCAGAAAAACCCAAGTCTCATGGCCTGTCCTCGCAGCCACGCAACCCACTAAGCCATCACCCACCCCTCCCAGTACACATGGTAGACAAAAGAGAGATAGAGAAGCAGGAAAGATTCTTCAAGTGGATTGTTTCCAATCTTTCCACTGTATTGTGGCTTCTAACACACCATCAGAATACAATGAAAGAAATAATAGTACACACCTGATATATACAGAACAATGACATGATGGATAGCTAGTAGGTCAAACCATAAAGTCAGCTGGGGATACCAGTATTGTTTACACATATATAGAAAAAGGAATAGTAAAATTTGTGTCAGGAAGGTAAAAGGCTCATGATTAGCTGAAAGGCTTTCTTATGCATTTTTTTCGGGATCTAACCGTAATGCTCTATGCAATATCTACAGTATAAGAATAAAGGCATGTGTGTGTGTGTGTGTATGTGTATAAGCAGTTCTAAGAGATGCTTGGTCTGTGTTTTCTGATAGAAGGTTTTTGGACAGCAAGGATTATCTCAAACAAACAATAACAAAAACTAAAGATTGTATAAATATAAACTTAATAAGTTCAAAACACATGGAGTTTGTGGATAGCTGAACTTAGATTTTTGCACTTTCATAATTATGCATTCTAGTATAATGCTTAGTCAATCATGATGTGAGAGTTCTGTGCAGAAAGTATCAAGCCATTTTGAATGTCTCAACATATTGGTAGAGAGGCCTTGATATAACTTGGCAAGCAATCGGAGAAGACCTACTGCACATGTGTGAGCACTCTCCCATGGGGTTACTCAATCAACACAGAGATATCATTGAGTGAGCTTGGGTACTGTGACTGACGCATTCACAATGACCGACATGACAATGCAACTGCTGTTTTTCATATCTTCAGTAGGTTTTTTGGCAAAACTTTGCATCATCCAGGTCTGTGAGTCCCTCCCCTATAGTACAGATTTAGCTTCCAGTGACTTCGCTTAAATTGCTGATGAAAAGGAGGAGATCTCAGACCACAGACAAGATAAGAGAGAATGTGATAAGGCAGCTGTTGGTGACCCCGAAAGAGAACTTTGTTTTAAAAAGTAGAACTATTTTGAACATCAATTGTCAGTACCAGAAGCAAACTTGGTACTTGTAACTTGGTACATTACATAAATCTTTGTTAAGATTTTATTATAAAATGATTATAAAATAATTATGGTACGTGATTATGTAAAAATACCTCAGGGGGTTGAATGCCCCAGAAAAGTACAGTGCCAGATCATCCTTGGGCAAGGTATAGCCTCTGTTAACCTCAGTCTTATACCTCAGGGTTACAACACAAGCTCAAAAGCAAAGTGGAGGAGGAACTAACACAACTGAGATTCCTAACAACTGTAGAGACTGAAGAGACTAATACCAGATGGACTGACTAAAAATTTGTGACATAAGACCACACCCAAGTCAAAGGTAGTCCACTGCGGTCTTGTCATCTGCTCCTAAATATCTCATACCATATGTACTAAAGAGGATAGCTCCTGAGATTAAAGTGTTTGGGTTACTTCACAGCAAGTTGGGATCCACCCAAACAAATCCGCACCCTTAGCACATCTTGCTGATCTTTCATCGTTTGAAGAAGCAGCAAAATACTCAGAAATGAGATCAGCCAACGACAGCAATGAAATAATCATCTTATTTTAAAACGGATATGGAGTCCAACAGTTTTTCCAACAGAAAAAAAAATTTCCTAGCATCATAAATAGTTATGGAAACTTAATCAACAGCCTGTGACTCCACACATTATCATCAAGCTTATTAACTTCTAGTACAGGTATTTAAGAACAGGTTTTACCTCTCTAATTGGGCACCATGTGGTCCAACAACTCCCATGCATCAGCACGTTCTAAATCTGTCCTGATTGGTAGATCTGCCACTAAAATTCTTGGATTCAGTTACAAACTTTGACATAAACCATAACTCAGCTGTTCATAAATAGACTTGTTAAACTGAAAGTCTAAAAATCTAAACATGGTTTGAAAACGAATAGAAGAATTCTAAGCCCAACAACTTTCAATGTTTATTTTAGACATCAATTTATTAGTTTCTTCCAAATCTTATAAATCATTTCAATGCAACCAATTGAAAAAGCATAAAAAACAGAAATAATTTCAATGTATTATGATATGATTTGCAGAAATTTTGTATATCTTGACATTAATGTATTCAAAAAGTTATCCATATAGATGGTATGACTACATTTAAAGGAAGGAGCATCAGTTTGAAATACTCAAATGGATTGACAAATGTTGATCAAAAACATAATAAGTATCAAAACTGATCCCTGGATTAGTGCACTAGTCCTATCAGGAGAGGTTATAGGTTTTGAGACTACCGACATTCTGTTCTCAGAGATACAGAGACGATATGAATGAAACGTACAAGTCATCACACAGTTTTTCTGACAAAGAAGCAACGAAAAACTACCTTCATTTTCAATCTAGTCACATGTATGCATGCAGTTTTTGAGTGCATTTATGCTCGGTGTTTCTACTGTTACCTTTGGATTTAGAGGCCACAAGTTCAATGTGTACAAAGAGTACAGTAAAAAAGATATCAGAAGATTCTCTTTCAAGTGCCGAGTCACTGGATCAGTCTTCCAGACGTAATAATAGAAGCACTGAGGCTAAATGCATTCAAAAGCAGCCTGAATACACTGTGAAAACGAAAAGGAATTATCTAAGACCCTGATATAGATCTCTATACAATATCATCTGCTTGCAGAACAAGATACAAAATGATCGATATATGTTAGAACCTGGTATAAGAGGCCATCTCTAAGGCCTTATCCCAGAATACCATTATTACAATTATTATAATATAATTTATATCTAACTACAATTGAAGAAATCTGTATGTGTGCATGCACCACAATTACTTGAAAACTGGCCACTGTATAAAGTTAACATTCGCCTGATATATTAGTCAGCACACAAGGCAGTGCAGTGTCAAGTTTGATGTAGTTTGGATCAGCAGTTCTGAGAAATCTAATAACAATAAATGAAAGAAATAGATCTTTCTCCATAGTTCCTCTATATCATCTCACTTGACGTCCACGCTTTAGAATTATCGAAATTCAGATCTAAAATATCTTTTTTAAAAAACTATCAATGAAAAAGAATAACTGAAATACCTCGAAGCTATAGTTTTGTAATATGGATGGAAAATTATTTTACATGATCATCATGGTAGGCTGCTCCACACACCATGAAGTCCGGAACCTTCCAAACATGCACCTTTGGAATCGGCATTGCCCTAGTTATATAAATTTATCAAAAACTTATCATTCTATATTCTATACTTTTTGAAAAATTGTTAAAAAATCAGTAAGTTGCCAAGATTTATAACAAAGTATGAACAGAAAGAAAAAATTCTGTTTGCTGACATTTTCAGTAGCCTATCAATGGCCAGGTTCCAAGGTTGCTAGGTTGAAGAGTCACAGCTTTATTGCTAACAAATTATCTTACTTTTGGTAATACTAGTGAATGACTAATAGTACCAAATTATGCTTTTAAGTGCTCATCAATAAGTTATTGCATAAACAATATTTTCTCAGTTTTCGTGATAAGACATCGTTTGAAAACCAGCCAATGAAATTGTATCCTTTAGTTAAAATATATACTGAAATTTTAAGGGATGCTTAAAAATAGCACATAGGTTGAGAAGGAAAGATGCTGTAGAATATTTGCAAAATCATTATCATATATATATATATATATATAGTATCAGTAGCAGCCATTAACCCATTTCCCTTCCTACTCTCTTATCAAAATACCTAACTTTCTTTTCTCCTCTCTTCCTTCCTACCCTGTTATCAAACTACCTAACACCCATTTCATCTCTCTCTCTCTTCTTATCATGTCTATCACACTAATAATGACAATAGCAGCCATCGGCCGAGACTGTTTTTGTTCACTTATGATAACCGTCAGTGAAATGATGAATAAGGACTAGTAATGTTCATGACCAGACATTGCAATTTCGTTTTTGTCTAGAAATTAAAAATTCTTATATTTCCATGATCTTCCAGAGCAACAGGTTTTTGGGGGAAGATTTCAAAATAAAATTTAAAAAAAAACATTTTTTTAAGGGATAGATATAAAAAAAATACAAGCTTTTAACAAAAAGTTTCTTGAAAAATGTATTTGAAATATACCTGTTCATACCAATTCATTTATGTATCTGAATTATCTGAAATTCACTGATTTTATGGTCACAAAAACTTGTCCAAACATAATTTCAATCTGTTGCTGTACAACAAATTCCCCAAAATATGTACGTGTGCATCATCAATTTTTTGACTACCATTTTTTTTTCATCCCAATTTTCAAATCTATGACAGTGAGTAAATAGCATGAATCAGAAATAAAGGATAAGCGCTTGGTGAGATAAAAACTCACATCTCTTTCACCTTCGGGAAACCTGTTTAAATGTATCAGCTGCTCACCCCAACTGAGCTATGAGAGCCCCACAGTTATCGAAAGATCAAATCTAACCTTTAAAGCCATCCTTCCCTGATCTTTCCAGTGCAATACTAGAAACCAATATGCAAAATTGTTAAAATAGGTTTCTTCAGTTTTCAAGTTGGTGCAGCTGGCTTTGTATCACATGTACAGGCTGCATCAATGAAGTTATAGAGCTAAAAATTCTAACATTCAATCCTTGTTATGTCTGCAAAAGAATGTTGTCTTTATTTTAACCCTCACCGGCTTCTAGGGGTGGGATCAGTTTGCAATGTAAGTTTATGCTAAATTGGTCACTGATTTGTATCTTATCTTTTGGAAAAAAAATTTCCAGAGGTTAACAAATGGCGAAAAAAATAACTTATTTATCTATCATCCGTTAATCTAATTTTTTGATTGATCACTCCCAACACGATATGCTGCCAAAAGACGGTCATCTGATGGTTTCTAATAAGTGACTAACGAGACCTATAATTGTTTTCACACTAGTAGTATTAGTAGCTGCAATGTCATCTTTATTTTATTTCCACTAGATGAAACATTGACAACCATTGTATGTATCGTCAGTCTCCGCTAATCAGGCTTGTTGAAGCTTTGTTCTGCTTACAGCACCTGGAATTCCTCAATGGTCACAAATCTAGTTACTGACTGGGCTCAACGTTGCACAACTTCGATGATCTTATGAGAACCGGTATATCCAATGTGATTTGAAGAGAGATCTTAGTCTTTATGCTGAGTGATAGGTGGTAAGGCACTGAGTACCACTTTTAAAGTTTTTGTTACAACATGGTGATGGATTGAACCATGACCGACTGAACCAAAGGTGAGCACTCCATCACTGGGCCATGGTGATCAGTTGGTAACCATTATCAGAAACTGTCAATACAGGTTTCTTCATTTTTACACTGGTTGGCTGGCTGGCTGGCTATCTATCCTGCATACAGGCCACACCAAGAGCTAGAGGGCTGTAATTTAGATAATTGTACCATATTATGTCTGGAAGAAAACTTTTTTTGAAAATTCCTCTCTCTTTCATCTTAATTTGTCCTAACCAATACTTGATAGAAGGTAATCAATCAGTACTACATCAACGAATAGGATGATTAATATTTTGAGGATTATATGAATAACATGAAATTTTAAATAGTCAAACTTCTTGTCAGTTAATCAAATATTGAAAACCAGCAAGCTCTTTTGCTCGCTTTCAATCTATTTGCAGCCCCTCGATTACTCTATTTGAATGGAAGAAAATATTTATGCCATATGAATATATTTGCTACAACCAGTATTTAGTCACAGATAACAATGTGGCTGTTCCATAGAGGGGGGCATTGAAAATATAAGCAACTAAGTTGGTAATATGAGAATATGAAACAATATTCCTTGTGAAGAGCAAAGTTCATGAAAATTGATGAAAGTGTTTTTCTAAGATGATAAATTCATCGGCACATAAGGCATCATTTAAAACAGTAAATAATGAGTTACTTGCAGTAATTTTGTCTGATTCTGTAACCACTACCCTATGTGGACACATAGGTTCAATCCCAGTGTGAGACAATAATAATACTACTAATGCTAAGAGAGGAGTGCAGTCAATGCACCCCCATTGGTTAAATAAAGGGTTCGGTTCATAACTTCCCCACACCTACCAGATGATACCTGATGAAGGCCGTAGAGTACAATGGCCGAAACGTTGTATGAAAAACAACCAAGATGAGGATAGTCCGAATAATAATAGAACTAATAATAATACCTCATCTCAAAAATTCAGAGATATAGTAAATAATGAGGTTGTTGCATATGATTAAAATCTATCTATGTACTGAACAGAGCAACTTTTTCTATAGTTTTCTCTATCCATAACTTCCGTTAAAGCAAACCGAAAGAGAGGAAGTGGTACTGCTAACACAGATACAAAATGGGTAGCATACCAGAACTGAGAGCTCTTTCCCATAACTAGTAAATGTTTATACAGGTTGAATACCCCTTGCCAAAATGTCTGGGATCAGAAGTGTTTTAGATTTCAAATTTCTTTGGATTTCAGAATACTTGCATATACATCATGAGATAAGCATAAACACTTTCTCTTTCTCTTATCATTGTTAATCACAAGGGGATCTACAGGATTTTTTGACATTTTCAACAGTATTTTTGTACAGATAAGAGAATAAGCAAAAAATACAGTGATTAATGGATGTAGATCTGGCTCTTGCAATACATTTTTTTGAATTATGCTAGTTTTGTCTTTCATCATTTGTGATGTAAATGTAGTTTTATGTTTATACAGAGTTATACAAGCATAAACAAGTTTTTACTACAGTCAGAATGAGTCAAATGCCTTGGAAATTGGTGGACTCTCTGAATCACACTACAGTGACAGGTGTGGAATTTTCTACTTGTTGTGATGTCATGTTTGCTTTTAAAAAGATGTGGATTTGGGAATATTTTGGTTTTTGGAGTTTCAGAAAAAAGGTACTCAACCTGTACTTAAATATGGTACCCACTTACACACACACACGCATATATATATATATATATATATAGTCATCAATAAATCTGGTAAAGCAAGGTTGCCCGTGCATGCACTCAAAGTAAACAGGCAACTGTTGCTGTCTTAGTTTCATTTTTTTCCAAACTTTGTTGCTTTATTGTTTCAAAATTATTCAAAAAAAAAAATTTGAAGATTAGAAGATTGACAGGAAAATAAATTTCAATCTAGGTATCTGTTTTGCAATAAATACATTTATGCTAAAATATATATTTGTATAATCTATATATATGTAATTAATCATGTTTTTTTTTTTATGGGTATAATGGCTAATACATGAATAATTTAATGTTCTATGTCTAAATAGCCATAATGCACAGAAAAATTTCTTTCAGATGAATTAAAACAAAAGGAAATATAAAGATGAATAAATGTTAGGGTTTTTTTCCTCCAAGACTATAGAACTTTTTTCTTGTAGTAGATGAACCTTTTGCAAATTTATTGAAATGAGACAAAATCTAGATAAAGAGAAATTTTGGCATAAAATTTAATAGATTTGCACCCAAGTTAAAAAGAAATAATTTCGAATTGCAGAGCTCGGAGGTGGACTTGGAGATTTAGGTCCTCGGAGGCTTGGCTCCTTGAAAGCCTCCCTCCAACAATTAGTGCAGTGGTCCCAAACCCTGGGATCATTGTATAATCTCTATTGAAATGCAGTAGGTGAACTTATATTCATAGAGCTTCTCAGTGGTTTGGGGAGTGCAATTTGAAATACCCCCTCTCTTTCAGCTATGCCCTTGACATTGCTTTAATAAACAGTTAAATAAACAAGCAAAATGATTTCTGAGAAAATCAAGTTTTCATACAATTTTTCATCTAAGCTATCTTCAACATAGGAATATTAAAAGAAAGCCATATAAGAAAATATGAAGGGGAGATAATCCTGCTTGAGTTATTGGTGATATTAATGGCAATTACAGAAGGTGCTTACTATTCTTGTAGATCAAATCATAAGTGTAATAAGTATAAGCCTCACTGTGTATCTAGCTATAGTAACCCTTCGACAGCTTAAGTAAGCCTTTCTCAACCTTTTCTAGACGGTATGAACCACTGAAATAATTTCCATATCTCAAAGAATCTCTACATAAAAGCATTATAACAATACATCCGTGTGTTCAAAAATTCAAACGTACATAGACGATGTCTTATATCATATAAACTAGTGATTATAAGAATTGATATATATAAAAAATCTGGAAACTGAATAATGATTATTTCAACATACTATCTATGATTGTAGTCTTTTAGAAGTTCTTACTTTAAAAAACAGAAATTTATGACGATGGTAAAATATGATGGCCTTTTGTCTTTTTTGTTCAGTAAATAATATGGTGCTTTTAGAGTCAAATGTCATTAAGATAGGTCAGCTACTCATTATATATATAAAAAAAAAAACCGACTTCAAATCAAGTTTTTTTCATGTATGCATAAAATTTTTGCAGAACCTCAGGCTTCCAAGGAACCGTTGTTGAGAAAGCCTGGTTTGAGTAAAGCTTATTAATTAACTAAATAACAGTTACACAAAGAGAGATCTGTTGATTTTTTTCTCAATATCTCTAATTCTAAGTTTTGCTGATTTTATATCAAAATCAGTGTTGCCAGATTTGGCTAGAACGGGAGATAATCTAAGCTTTATTCCGGAGACTTACCCAACACAGGCATTAGAATAGCATGGAATTTGCAAAAACAAGTGAATCTTGAGGCAGAAGTTTGATACCAGTCACTTCAACACACCTGTGTGGGGGAAGCCTCTGAGATACAGCAGGATCATCTCCCCTTCTGGCCAAATCTGGCAACCCTGACTAGACCAGGTCATAGTAAGAACAGACTTCATATTTGAGTCTACTTTCTCCAGGCTTGTGCTACTGTTTACTTCTACAATTCAATTTCAGGATTAATTTGAAAGTCTTGAACAATTAAAAGCAAAAAAAAAAAAAATGAAGAAGCCAATTTAAAATGTCACAATAATAAACATCCAGGTAAAATTTGATGAAGAATGAGGCTTTTGTTCTTAATCATTTGATGTAACTAAGAAGATATAAAAGAATTTTCATATATACTTATGGGGGGGGGGGAGAAAAAAAATAAACAAATCTGTTACAAAGGGAAATAATTTAGAATGAAAAAAGAAAATCAAAGCAAGGAATAAATTTACAAGGAATAAATGTTTCTATTGTTGATGAAAATCAGAGTTCCAACAGTTTCTTGAAATAAGTTACTTTCTGAGTATCTAAATAGAGAATATCTGTAATTGATGATAGAAAAGACCCAAACCCTCGAAAAAATCTGAAAATGAATCCCCTCCCCGGTCTTATATGCCAAGTTAAGGCTTTTAGTACACTAATGTTTAGTAAGATGCTAGAGACTACCAGCACTTGTACCAAGCCAACATTCAGTGATATTGTTTAATTAGATATCATCAGTATACTTTAATTAAAATAGGAGTTATCATAAAAATCAAATTTCCTAATTAGATAAAAGGGGAACTTATATGATATTAGATATTGTAGATTTTGTATAGGGAGTTGATCTATCGTGTATCCAAGAAAACAAGTTATGGGAAAACTGACCAGGTTAAGGCTTGGTTGGAACCAGGTATAACGGGAAGTAATCAACATAAAAACCAAGCAACACAGCACATCAACATTTGGGGAGGGAGGGGGTAGGTCAAAATTTAAAGGAAAGAAAAAAGCGATGACAACATCCAAAACACACAGAATTTTTCACTTATTTTTTTTTCCATGATTACCGTATATGCCGGACTATAGGACGAATGGTTTACGAGAATATCTGGAGGACTACGGCTCACTGCAACATATCAAAGCCCTATAACTGTCTCTATAAGGGATTCTTAACTTGGGGTATCCAGTTTTATCATAATGAAATATGCATACATACTGGTAAAATTGAATCTGAGTATTTCAAGAGTTTTCCAAGATTCCAAGATCTATTTCAACTGTAGGAAAACCAACCCAAAAATCTTGCTGAGTAAATGTAAACTAGAGGAGAGAAATAAGTTTCTTGTATTTATTTACTATTTTTGTTTAATTGCAATTTTGAAAAAAAAAAAAAGAAAAAAGAACGACCATGATAATACTTATTTCGATGGTTGGGTGAGGGTGGTATGGGGAAATAATGGATGGTGCCCTGGGGTTCTAGAACTGGAAAAAGGGTAAGAATCACTGGTCTGTATTGAGCTTTGGTAAACAGCCCCAGTGGATTGGAAACAGTGTAATATTTGCATAGTTTTCTTTTGAATTAAATGTCTGTCTTATATACCAGCATATACGTTGCTACAAAAAACTCTACTGATGAATTATTAGATTCTTTCTGGAACACAAAAACCACAACCTTCTAAAATATTAGACTTCACAGACTCCAAACATAATACTAACATTTTTCCATGGGATCCCAACAGTCCGAAAAAACAACTGCGAAGAGAAATTGTACAAAAAAAGATAGAAATAAAGTTATAAAATGTTAGAAGAGATTCAAATATACAGTGTCCCCATAAATGAGTACACCCTAATAGTATTTTTATAAGATAATTGATTTTCTTCTAAAAAAAACACAGCAGGACTTCATTATTTCTAGTGAAACATAGCACAATAAAACTGTATATTACCAGGTATTATTAATCGCCAAACTCTACAGCATTGGAACTCTTTTGCCAGAAACATTTTTCAGAGGGGTGTACATATTTTTGAATGGCAACATATTCATATTTTCGGTTACAGAGTTTCAATACTGTATAGTCTGGTCATGAATAATATCTGATAATATCCATTTTGATTGTGTAATATTTAACTAGAAAAAATTGACTGTCTATTCAAAAAAGTAGTTGGAGTGTACTTATTCATGTGCAATACTGTAGAAAGTAATTCACAAATCAGAAGATAATCCCGAAAAACACCTTGGATAGACCAAATCTATACAAATCAAAGTTGAGTACTTGAGTAAAGATGAGGATTAAGTGTTAAACTCTAATATAAACAAGTTGAAGTTGTAAAAAAAATCATATAAACAAAATTTTCCGACATGCTGACGTATATATGGGTCATATAACAACAAGCATCATTTACAGTTATGTTGATAAACAAAAATAACCATTTTGGATTGCCTCACAAACATGTAAACAGGAATAGTCAAGTGTTTACTCCAAGCAACCACCCACTAAATGTCATGGATGAAATCAGGAAGTACTATCACATATACAATATTTGTGTGTGAGTTCCAAACATCACCCTACATCCCACTCCTCCCCCAAAACATTATCATAAGTTACTTTACTTTTCACAGATCCATTGAGGATTATTTTTGAATGGAAAAACTATTTGTGTCATACAATGAGAAGGCCAAGGATGAATTTTTGGCAAAGTCGCAAAATACTTGCCACAACCAGTATTAACCCAAATTCATATCGCTTTTCTTACAGCAGAAGAATCGCAAAATTATCAAACTAACAGCCAAAAACAGGGGCTGCTGAAGTGGTCAATATCAACCCCTGGAGGTCAATGAGACTATCAAAAGGGTTGATAAATGACTGGGGGCCAAAAGGAGTTCAATAAGCAACAGAAAGAGGTAAAAAACCTGGGATCAAAAAAACAAAAGTAATATATCACCCAGATGATACCTGACGAAGGCCGTAGAGTGCAACGGCCGAAACGTTGTATGAAAAACAACAAAGATGAGGATGGTCCGAATATTAATGGAAACAAAAGTAATATACTGACCAATATAAGTTGATATATAATTATATACTATGAATTTGGTACATTTTTGGAAATTTTGGTACGATTTACTGTTGTATCGGCCTTTTGATAAATCTCTTTGGAAAGCCTCAGTCAGGGGTTGATGAGAGATCGAAGATTCTATCAAGAATTTCATGATCTGATAAGTTTGGCAACCCCAGGTCAAGAATTAAGCAGAAGTATCATCAAAATATGAAGTGTTTCATAAACCAGTGTTTTTTCAGAGAATTTCTTAAAAGATTTCCTTAGAGTTATTGTTGGCTCTTTAGTCTTAGCAGATGGTCTTAGCAGCAAGCTGCTATGCCTGGGCATTTATAATGAAGAGCATGTTGTGCCCAAGTTACACTTACCCCCCTTTCAACCATGCAGAAGGCTTCTAAATACGTTTGGAGATTAACATGGCTGCAGGGAACGCCAGATGAAGATGAGATGCAGCATCTCTTCATCAACGGACTTCTGGTCCCTCCTGAATTTTCTGTTGGGCTTACTTCCCTGTTTATGTTTTTCAATTTTCCTCCAATCAAAAAACGTTTGATCTTCATTGTTCCTTGAGCTCAAAAAAGGTTTTCTTTTAGAAAAGCATGTTTCACTCATTCTTTACAGGACTAAATGGGAGGGATTTCTATGCATTCTTGAAAGCTAATTTTAACCTTGATCTTTGTCACCTTATGGAACACGTGAACAAAGAGGTAACATCTTGTCACAAATACTGAGATGAGGTATTGTAGCCACCTGATGTCTCTTTTGAGGCATGGGCTCTATCTTAGTCATCTTATCACAATAGCCTCACAATGCCTTAGTTGTTACAGTGAGTCATGATTTAAGCAGTTCGTTTGCTTATTGTTTTAGTTATTGCTATCATCAGAGGCAAGATCTGTGGAAAGTCACGTCATTTTATCATTATACATGGTCTGCTGAGAAAATATCCAGGCATTCTCAAGAATTGGTGGCAGGCTTTTTATGTTGGTAACCAATCAGAGGAGGCCTAACAGAGCATGCATGAAAGGACACTATCCCATGAGGCAGTAGAATGCCACTGAGTGAAGTTGTGTACTGTGTGACTGTCACATTCTCAATAACCAATTTTTTGTCTTGTGCAGGTTTTTCTTTGACAAAACATATTAGAAAGGTTGACAGTCCAGATTTGTCTCCCTATGACATCTGGCTATTCATTATTGAAAGGGAGAAGATTCTAGACCATGGGTAAGAAGGAGAATGCAAAAAGCAGCTAATGGCAATCCCTGAAGAGGACTTTGAAGTCTGTACTGAAAAGTGGAAGGAATGCTGGGGCAAGTGTGTAAGGTCTAAAGTGGGGTACATGAACTAAACGCTGTTGCCCTAGGTAAGCTATTTTTAAATGAATGAATAAGCGGATCTGTCAAAAATGTTAGGGTGAAATTTTTTTCAAAAATCAGTCATTCTATGATTACTTAAGGTTGGTATCCATTATAGGCAGATGTGTTCAACTTTCATACACTTTGGGCCCTATAAATTAGCACCTCTAATTCAATTTCTATACCATAAATATTCAAGCATTCATACATTTTTTACTGAACTGCATCAGTCCGAGGAAATGTAAGCTTTCATTTCTTCCTTTTCCACCTGATTTTTAATGACATAATGTCATAAAATGCCCTAATAATAATATATTGCACGCAAACATTGCTTTTATAAATTGTTTACCCAAAATAAGCTTCTAAATTGTTTATTTACAAATATTGATAAACAGAAAATCATCTATGAACACAGAATATTGTTTCTAGATCAAAATCCACAGAGTAGTGTAATATTCTGTGAGACTGATCCTACAACCACTTTTATCATTTGAAATACATTTAGATATTTTTGAAGTTTTGATGGGTTTGTTCAGGGTGCTGCTTTTGTGTCTTTCCAGGAATTTTTTCCATTCATTTATGTTGGTAAATCAACAGAAACCATGGCAGTTATTCACTACACAGCGCCATTATATGTTAGCGGTGTCTGGAAACTTTTCAATAAATATTATCCTGAAAAAATGGACGCAAAAAGTAGAAATGATAATGCTGATTCAAATGTAAAGCAGCACAGGCTCCATAAAACTAATCTACCAGAGTTAAAGATGGATATTATCCACTGTTTAGAAATTAGCTAATCTCAATCTTCAATAAGCAGGACTTTACACACGACCAAACCAACTGTCTCCAATTTTTAAAAAAAGGGAGTGTTCATTAAAAGTATGGATTGATGACCAACATAAAAGAAATGCTTGAGAGAGTCCATTCCATACATTCGGATATAAGAATTGGTATAAACATTCTACTTATGCATTGATTGCCACAATTTTCCTGAGAAACCTAGTAACTCACATAGGAACAGACCCTCCTAATTAATATGTAATTCAATACCTCAAGATTCAGACGGTCATACAATTTTAGCTCTTAGGGAATGGAACCCTAATTCAACTTTCGTACAGTTTTTCAGGAATGCAACCAGGTACATATGTAGAGGACTACCTGTACTTTGGTTTGGGCTCTCTCCAACTTTCCTCAGGTGTATTTTGAAACCAGTAATCTTTGATTTGAAACCCTATCTTACCCATAATTATTCCAGACTGTTGTTGTTAAACATTTCCACAACTCCAATCAGATCAACATATAGAATAAGGTAACAAAAATTCATCCTACACTGGGAATGAATGGTTTCTTAAAATGGAGCAAAAAATCAATCTAAATAAAGAATACTGAAAGAGAGGTAGTTTCTAGGTTTAACACATTCACAGCCACCTTGGATATTTGTACTCTCACATAATGTCATCCATGTTTTGTTTTTTTTAGAGTTACCATTAAAAAATGGCTATGTAATACTACTTATATTTTATCTTGATAAATAAAATTAGATTCATCAAATTGTAAAGAATGGCAATAAGCATCCTCTACACTGGCTTCATTTTTCTTCTCCATAGTACCAGGCGTTAGTGCATCATGGTCGCTGACAAAAAAAAAAACTCGTAATAGATGCACAAGTGCATCAGAAGCAATATGCAACAAGATGCACATACCTGTCTTGTGGCAGTAAACCTGTCGAGTAAAAAGAATTGTGAAAAAGTAGAGAGAGAGAAGGACATCTTACCATCAGAGACTGGTACGCATCCTTCATTTGCTATATCCTGAGCATCACCATCTTCGACACCAAAGTCTGGTGCCATTTCAGGGTAAGAATCCGAAGAGAGACTTTTCTCCAATCGAGGAATGCACTTGATGGGTGTGGGTGAGAGACTGCCATCTAAGGAGCGTTCGGAGACCAGCTGGTGACCATTCATTGCTGGCATCTGTGGCGACGGGAGTTTTTCTTTGTTACTGTTTTTAGCAATTTTCGGGATTGTTTTTTTGGAGTTCTTGGATTTTGAAGCCGGTTTTGCATTTGCAGGTGGACTTTTATTCGGGTGGACCTGAATTATATCCACAGAACTGCTGGCATCTTCATTAATGTTTGAGGCCATTTCAGCTGAAGAGGACATTTTCTTCTCAGCAATCAAGACTTTAATATCATCTTCCCCTTCCTAAAAAGATACAGAAAGAAAAGGGAAACATAGTTGATATATGAAATGATGAATATTTAAAAAATTTAGAAAAAAAACAAAGCAGTACCATAACATATGCTGGTATATGAAAAAGACATTTAATTAGAAGAAGAAAAAAAAACGTAAATATTACAAAGTATACAATGCACTGTTATTAAGACTAAAGGCTTGGATAAGGTGCACTGAGCAATAGTCCACCAAATATCCTTGTAAAACATTCATCTTAAGGTTAGTCAACTCAATTTTTATCAATTTTCACAATGAAATAAATGAATAGAAATTTTTAAGCAATAAAAACTGTCACAGTCCATGTCACTGTCAAATGTCTTTACAAATTTTTTTTAATGGTTCTGTGGCGAATTTCTTTGATTTATCTTTTTTTTTTTTTTTTCACTTCGGTCGTCTGTCAATTCTAGTGCTAAAAAGCTACTCAAATGTAAGTGAAAAAAAAAAAAAAAAAAGACCGGTCACAGATTACTTTCTCGTTTAAATGTTTTAAATTTTTTTTCTCACAAATTTATTCTAAGTGTTGGCAAAAAAGAACGTAAAATTTAAAAAAATGATTCGTTCATATATCCAAATTCACAGTATTATTTTACATTTCATTTAAACTGTTCTCAATATGTTACTAATTTATTTTATTCCATCAAGTCAATCCCGTTTATGATCAAAAAAGAAAGTTTAAATATTTTAATCAGAGAATATTTAATGAAAAATAATATGTTTGTAGTACTGGAATTTAGGTCAATAGCTTGAATTATGCTCATAATTCATATTAATTTGAAATGGATACTAAATGCATACTTATTTATGAACATAAAATAAACCCAAAAATATCTAAATATAATATCTGCTCACACGTATGAATAATCCATTCATCCCAAACTTTCTGCCAAGACTTTGATTACTAAACTGTGCCCTCCATCAATATTTCTATTTGTAACTTATCCATCAAAAAATCCTGGATATATATACATATATAACAGCTGTCTGTGGATGACACAATTACTAATTATTATTATAATTAACTCTCCCTTCTTCAGGGTTGAACACTCTTTAGGTAGGGCGACTCATTCATCATAAGCTATAGGAAATACTCTTCCAACTCTGGAATGGAGCACTCTGGTGGATGAGGAATTGTGCGTAAGTAAATATATGCTTAAATTCAGTCCTACTGACTGTCCAGTTCTACATAGGGGAGTGGTTAAATGCCTGGGTCTGTGAAGCCAAGGTTTTGATCCTAACTCGTGGTACAGCATGGGATATTAGATAGTCTATAGCTACACTGAAGAGTTGTAATATAACAAAACAGCTTATCAATTATATATATATATATATATATATATATATATATATATGTATGGGTGAACACTCAACAGAAGTGACATGAACAACAAGTCACATTTGTTGTCATACTTGTTGATCCCACTTCATCAAATATGTTGGAGTAACCTATATAAGTAAGCCCTGTTTCAAAAAATCAAATGATGTGTATTATAAAATAACATCCATACAATACATTCCGATAATACCCTAGATGAAATAACAAAATACATGTAGTATGACATAAGCTATATATTAAAATCATAGCTGAAAGGGAGGTGGTGTTTGATCAACACTGATAGAGAGCCGTATTAATATAAATGTTTTGTTATTAAAAATCCCTGAAACAGTTACACAGTAAACAACTGATGATCCCAACAAGAAAAAAATTACGTATAGTATCATAATATCAAAGTATATGTATAACATAGAAAAAACACTGACGAAAATAAGATAAATAACATTAACTGATATTGGGAAATGAGTGACTGATGTGACACAAAAAATTGTGTTTAAGATTTAGAGCTGCAGAGCTTCCTAGACACACACACACATTATATATATATATATATATATATATATATATATATATATATATATATATATATATATATATACATACATGTAGAAATTTAAATGGGAAGGTACTTGAATTCCACAAGTGAGGTCCAATGAATGTAAGAAGTGAGGAAAAGCCACACTGGTTGGTGATTATTTCACATTGAATAACTTGGATCTGTGAGCTGAAAAAACAACTATCAACACAAACCCTTTTTATTAAATATCCAAGTTATTGATTACAAAATAATCCTCAACAAGTGTGGTTTTTCCTTACTTTCATTAATAGGTTTATATCTTAATGATGAAAAAAGGATTCATCTACACAACAAATATTAATTTTCCAACATAATCTCCTCTCTTGTTGATGCATTTAACCCAACATTTCTCCATTAATCACATAGATCGAACATTATGCAGTGAATTTTCAGAACTTAATTCAGCTCATAACTAGCAAACTGCAAAACTTATTGATCCACCCTTTTATATAGGTATATATAGAATGTGTGTGTGTATATATATATATATATATATATATATATATATATTGTATACCATCCATACCCAACTAAAATTCCTCCCCAATTAGGACACCCCCCCCCGACCACCAGCCCCTACACATAGAGACAATAATTTAAAAAAAAAAACATTGAAAAAAATTTAAATTTAAGAACAAATACCCCATAAAAACAACACATCCTATATAGACTGGATAAAAAAACAGTTGCCTGTCGATTGCAATGGCCGTGTGAAACAGATGAGTAGTAACAAAATTGTAAATACTTATCTGGGATTGACCACACATAACTGAAACTATGGATAAAGGGAGATCACTGTTTAATTTACTTCTTGGCTACTTTGTATCAATTTACTGCACGATAATTATGATTCAGTAGAGGGAAAGTTTTTGAGCACCAACTTCAAATAAATGAGTATCTAGTTTACAATGAGAGTCAAATAGTCACAGTTTTAGTAATCAACTGTTTATACCACTTTCAACCAACAACATTTCAAACTATTTTTTCAGTCTACATACAGGAATAAATGGGTCCATATGATTCTTGATCATGTATGATGATGATGATGATAGCCATATAATTTTAATAGAATCAAAATCAACAACATGCGCAATATTTGGTTATTGTATCTTTCATTTAAAACATATATATATATATATATGGATATAAAAAACCAGCTTGAATATTTAGTGCAAGATTGGTTTTAATCAGTAATGTCAAACCAGCTCGGATATTTTTTTAATTCAGGTGCAAGATCGGTTTTACTTTGTTTTTAACTTAAAAAAAAAAAAATAAAAAAAAGTTTCCCAAACTTGATTTTACCAATTTCAGAGGAAAAACTCTTTTCAGTCATTAACTATCAATATTCTGATACTGGGATTAGACATTTCTAGAATACTGATCTTTATGGGTATAGTATGAATAATTTTCTTTTATATTGAGAAAAAATCTGTGTTAATTAAACTATAATGACGTCTGACTGAATGACATAATTCTATTGCAAAGCAAACGGTACTAAGCGTAACTTATTTTCCAATTAATAAAAAAGAAATTATTTTTACCGCAACCAACGATGTTGGGAGGGGTATATGTATTCACTTGTTTTTGTCTGTCTGTTTGTCCACACGATATATATTCAAAAGTTCTCAATTTCAATAATATTTTGAGGAAGGGTGGGCCACGGGCGAAGGAAGAATTGATTAAATTTTGGGGCCTATCCAAACATTCTTTTCTGATTAAGATATACACTTTCATATATTAATACAATAGGTCAAAATTTAGGAAAATCAAAACTTGTCACCTTCCCTGCATCGTAGTTATATACAAACTGATTTTCATTGTTTTTTTAGTTAGTGTGTGGCGTTGGCAGAGGTATGCATACTGAGTATTTTTCCTTTTTCGCAACGTTATTATAAAAGAGATAAGAAAAAACCGAGATTTTTTAAAAATAAAACAATCTTATAGACAAAATTAAATAAGATGGACCACATTAAAAGCTCACATAACAAACTGTTAAAGTAAGGCTTGAATAAAAAAGATAAAGAAAATTAGACAAGTAAAAATATCGGTAACTGGAGGAGAAAGTATATAATGTATGCTAAAAAAATCATGAGATGAAACATTTTAATAAGATAAGTAACATTTAAAGTTATTCAATTTAAAGTAATAAAATGTCAACCTTAAACTTGATAAATTCTTCTCCAATGACTTTTTTCCAAGCCAGAAACCAAACTTATGACTTTTTTTTCTTAGTCTGCATCATGACTTTTCTTTTCATACTTTTTTTCCCCCCAAGACTTTTTTCTTATAAACAAAATATACCCAGTCATACACACCCATTCCATACACACGTGTACCCACCCGTTAAAGCATAACTGACAGCATTGTCTCGCCTGTTGAAAATTTTTCTTGACAAGGAAGACAATGCTGTCATTTATGATAGGAGAGACAAAAAGGTTCATGAAGGGATTTTCTAAATCCTGATAATGGTAATAAAACCTCAGAGTGATGTAAACAAAGTGAAATTCAGAGTCTTCTAAATTTATATCTGTAGAGATACCAGAACAACATTATTCTCCCTCTCTCCAGTTGAGTAACATGAGACAGAATGATAGGAAAACATTTAATCTTTTTGTTGTTCTTTTTTTTTTTACCAGTTATAGGCTTTGTTTTGGGTTAGCTGTGAGTGTGGTTAAGTTTGAAAACCTACCTCTACAATGAACCGCATCTTTCTTTTCTACAACTTTGGAATGGTAATACCAAAATGGAATGAGAGTTTTTAGTCACTACATCTTAGGTCAACTACCCTCCTTTATGAAAGAAGGAGGGTACTAAGTGTGGAGAGTGGTACTAGCTGGAGCAGACTCTGTTGATAACTTGTGGGAGCAGAGTGATGGAAGTATGATTAAGTACTTGTTTAGACTGGCTGGCTAATTGTGTGAGACGCTGCCAAAGGGAAATAACTCAATCAATTGTTATTTGATCTGACCAGAGTAGAAGGGAGGAAGGATTTTAGGGGTTTTATTTTTATAAGCTAGAATATTTTTTTAATTAGGAATAGATAACTTTCTGTTTTGGATGGATGTGAGAAAGGAAAATACAAATGACAAAAATTTAAATAAAGAGAACTCTCAAATAAAGGGCAGGCTGGGCTAAAGGAGTGAAAAAGAAAGAGAATATATAAAGAATTTGATTGTCACACACCAGAGTATCGAATGTAGTACAGGAAACCCTTGACTAATGCGGTTAATGCCTCCTTAAAAAAAAAGTGCCACACTAATCTAAACCATGTTGATAAAATGTAGGAAGCTTAGAGAAATAATGTAATTAAATAAAGGGGCGATCAATTAGATAAAGAGGGGGGGGGGTAATTAACTTTCAAAAAAATGTTCTTACAAATTTTTCAATTTTGGGGGGATAAAAAATCATTAGCACAATAATCAAAAACATGCTGATTAGAACCATGTACTCGAGGAGGAAGGGAGGGTTATATAAACATGTGCAACAACCACCTTATTTCCAACTAACTAGGTGGAACAAGGAACAAAGAGTCATCATTTCAAATTATTTGACCATCTCCAACTGTGTGAATAGCAGTGCCCTCTTCCTACAGATGTCTGCTTGGGAGGGCAGGGGGCAAACAGGGCATTCTCCTCCTTCACTCTCACCAAGGGCAAGAGAGTGTTAGAAAGTTTGAACCTCACAGAGATTAAGGGTGTTTGAAAGTTGGAACCTTATAAAGGATAAGGGTAAAGGTGTTTGAAAGTTGGAACCTTATAGAGACCAAGGGCGAGGGTGTTTAAAACATTTAAAAGACAAGGGGTCACCATGAACAGTCACAGCTTATGCATTTCTGATGTCCCTTACCTGACAACAGACATCTGGATATATCTCTTCTTTCCCCCAATCCTTATCTTTTTGTCCCACAACCCATTTAGGGAAAGTGTCAGCAGACACCCTTTGGTCTCTGCATAAATGCTCTATGCAAACACTTACTAAGTGACAACACCAAAAGAGTTTTATTGTCTTAAATGAATCAAAGCCTATTATCACAGAGCTTGGCACAGAAAAAATGTATTTCTTAACCAACCAGTTATCCATTGATTCTGCTAGGATCCAATTTACCATTATAAATAGGAATCCAAACTTTTCAGAAGCACAATGTATGAAAGTGCACTGATAAATCCACACCCTGACACACTTACTTACTAAATTTCGATCTGAATTTTTCAAACTGCGTTCGGCGTTATGTTTGATCTAGGCACTAAATATTCACCAAAGAATTAAGTGCATTGATAAGAAAGAGATTATATCGAAAGATGAATATTTGTTGCATAAAATGAATGCAATTTCATCATTAGGACTTACGTACTTATGTATACTATAGGAGAAGAGAAGAGGTTAGCTGAATGTGTAGCTAATCTGGTTTCTATCCCATTGTGGATGGATTAAGAAGAATTAGGAAAGATGCAATAGAAACATTTAAAATAGTTTAAAGAATAAATAAAACATTTCAGCTGATAGATTTTTCACAATGAATAAATGAAACAACAACACAACAGGTCTGGTTGGTCACTCAATAGAAACTGTCAGGCAACCAACATGTTTTAGCAGCATGCAGTGTTGGGGATGATGAATTAAAAAATTCAGATGAGAGGTTATTAATGAATAAGTTACTAGTTCCCACTTTTTGCTGAGCAGTGATCATTAAAAAAAGTCTGTTTCAAAAACATGCCTGAAAGCTAATGGACACAAACTAAGGGATCAATTTAGCATGAACTTACATTGCAATTGAACCGTCAGTAAAAACCGGGGAGGGGGTATAAAGAAAAAGTTCTTGACGACATAAGGAGTAAATGTTTAAATTTTCAGCCATCTAGTTCCATAGCTGTGGCCTGTATACATCATACATATATACTTAGCCAGAAAAACTTGAAAACTGTAGATAGTTTCCAATGTACAATAGGAATTGCAAAAAGGACACAAGAAAGAAGTTCTTTTCACCAAGAACCATCAATAATTCGAACACCCCAATTGTTAACGAACCAAATATAATGAAAACTTGTATTCTTAGGGAAATTATCAATCACCATCATCCATGTATGTTGCATTGAGGATGATCAATGAATAAGTTACTTTTCACGCCTTTTGCTGGGCTGTAATCACTAAAAAAGATCTGGATTTTCAAAAAAACAAGCGGTCACGAACTAGCGACAAATTTAGCATAAACTTTCACTGCATATTGAACCTTCCACTAAAGACCTATTTTAGAGGAAAAATTTTAGAATACAAAAAAAAAAAAAAAAAAAATACTTCCCTACTTAATGAGAGGAGCGTGTGTGCAAAATTCCAAATTTCTACTCTGAATGGTAAGAACTGGGCAAAGTCCAGGCAGACAGACAGATATAAATATCAGAATACATGAATAACCTAAACCCAGCAACAGTGATTGAACTAGTCTGTTGAGGGTATAAGTGATTAATGAGTACAGTTTATAACTTTTTTGGACAAATATAACAAGTACACTATACAGAATCTAAGATTCAACCAAGGAAAACAATTTTAAATAAAAGAGCTGAGATGAGCAATAAACACTAATATGCACATCATTTACTCACTATAATTTTGTGTGGTTTCAGTTTTGGAAATCTTGATTGTCTTGAAGACAGTAGCACAACGAGAAAGTAATATTTCTATTCCTCACAAATATTTGGGGAATGCTTGCATCAGGCACAGTCAAGTGAAATTAATCAGTCAAAAATAATAATAATGATGAATAAATAATTGCATCAACCAAAAAGATAATCTATCAAAGTTTATTACATTTTTGTTGATGTTATCATTTCAGTGGCTACCAGTATAGAATGACAATTCAACTAGCAATTCCAGATGGTATTTTTGTGAATCTGATCCCCAGCTTTCATTAAAGAGAAAGATGAATTGATATATAGTAGAGAAATGGGAAATACATCAAGTGTTAATCAGTGGCATAGTGTGAGTTCTCAGCGCTTGGGGGTGCAAAGACAGTACCTTGGGGCAATTGTGGTATATCTGAGGGGAGGGCATAACAGGCATTATAGGCCAGAGGATTTTTTTTTGCTTCTCCGCACCTGCGCCTGGGGTTGACTGCCCCCCTCTCACTACATCAGTGGTATCAAGATATTAGGCAATTACATATGAAATGTTTTTTTTTAAATAGTGAGATGAGGTATGATAATAACAACAAGAAAAGGTAAATATTTAATGATTAAATGAAGCAATGATGTTTTTCTTATGATCCTCTGATGATGAGACGTCATCTCTACAAGATTCTTAGGGTTTAGTAGTACAGTAAAAAGAAAAAAAAAAAAAAAAAGAAAAATAGATGATTCGCCATCACAGTCATTATTTGAATGACCGTAACATCAAAACTTGAAGTCAGGCAAAAAAGAACCTTGTTGAAAATAAATATGGTCATAATAAATTCTAATTATGACATCACTGGCATTTTCCAGAGGAAACATCTAAAATAGATTTTAAAGAAAAAACATCGAGAAATAGAAATTATCAATGAACCTGTCAAAATGAGGCTCCCTCAAAAGGTCAAAAAAGCTTTTTTTTCCAATATCAAGAGAAACATCCAAGACAGTGTCTAGTGGAGTACTCGTGCCAGTCTGCACTCTAAATGGTATGGCCAGGAGTAAAGGAATGCATAATCTAACAGACGCACGCACAGAAAAGAATAGAACCCTTTGTCATGGCAACAGTTGATCAATTGCTCCCCTACTATTGAACCTTTTATTATGGATAAAAAGTTCAAAAAGTTTGAAAAGCTGATAATCTGAAGGAGAAATATCAGGTAAACATGGAAAGTACTGCAACACTTCAAATCCCAATTCTCTAAGCTTGGATGCAGTCAGCTGAGAGGTGTCACTGTCATGGAGCATTTCATTCAATTAATATTGGACCCATTTTTCCAACTTTTTAACCTTTTCCATTGCCTTGAGATGATATGATAGAATTGCTGCTGAAAAACCTAGTCTCCAAAAAGTGCTTGGACTATTGTTTGTGGGTCGTTGCCCACTGCTATCGATATTTCTTCATGATTAAGAACAGATTTGGGCCTCCCTCAAAGTTCATTAGATATCCATATTTCCAGACCTAAATCTATAGAAACAACACTAAACAGATAACACTTTAGTCATGTTCACTCAAAATGTTATAGGAAGCTTGAGCAGCATTATATTCTAAAAGTGAAACCAATTTTTATGCTTTTGCACAGCAAACTTTATTAGATTAAAAAATAAGGGTTAAATCAGTGTCTGAAGTGGGATTTCTTTACTTGACACTCTTGAAGAGAGGAAGGCTCATACAATCCCTTATGAGGCAGATATCTTTGATAAAAACTGATTTAGATACAGATAAACAGCACTTTTAACCCACTATACTAACACAGAAAGTTAATGTTTTATGTCATGTTAGGTAGATATTATTGTTTCGTTTGCATGTAAGTGAACAGTATGAGTCACAGAGCATTAAAATGTATATATCTCAGACACAGCAAAGATAAATATATACTTACAGGATTTGATCATGCGAATGCATATCAAATGTATAGATTTCAGTACAGCTGACTTTTGTTTTTACTTAGATATAAAAGATAAGAGAGGAGATATGCTTAGATGAAACTTAGAGCATTACAATTAACTCAAGTAAAGCCAGAGTCTTCACTTTAAGCAGATTGAGGTTACATCATGACTTTGGGTGTGTGCATTATGGTTCCTGTGTCAGCACTGTTCACATTTTTATATTCTTTTACATAAAATAATTTCATGAATGTTATTAGAAACTGTCAACATAGATTTCTTCAGTTTTTAAGTTGGTCTGGCTTACTGGCTATGTATGTATGTATTTATTGTTGAAGACTGAAAATTTAAACATTTACTCTTTATGACTACAAAAAGTGTTGTTTTTTTTTTCTTAATTCCTCCCTTCACCTCAATAGATTTTTACTAAGGGGTCCAATTTTCAATTTATGCTAAATTGGTCCCTTAGTTTGTGTCCAGCAGCATTATCCGTTTTTTTTTTAAATTCTTTTCAAAATTCAAACTTTTTTTTCTAGTGATCACTGGCCAACAAAAGGCACAAGAAGTTACTGATTCATTTACGATCAGGCTTTTCCTCCAAATTTTTTTCAGTTGATCACCCCCAACATGGCATGCTGCCAAAAGACATTGGTTGTATGATGGTTTCTATTGAGTGACTAACCAGACCTGTTCATGTTTAGTGCTTAGATATCAGTGGGTGGCATGGATGCCAAGTCACATAATGAAAAGATTTTGTCACTTAAATGGGTGTAAAACATAGTCACATGCAGGAGCCAATGAGAGCAACGCAAAACTATTGCAAGTCTTCTTATTATTGTGTCTATTCTAATTTAGTTCATTGGTGAGCATGTGAAACAAGCAATACCGTAATGTTTAACATCAGGAAGCTAACTGAATGAAACATTTTAATCACTGCTTAGTGAGCACGTGTTCAAAACCACAAAAAAAAATTTATTCCTTAAATATCATCTCAACAACTAACATATTAACCACAAAGAATGACGGGATTATTTATATTTGAATTGGCACTCCTGCCTAGGATCAGGGTGTCTGTGCACTCACTGAAAAAAGTTATACACATTGCATTGTATATAAGTCAATATCCTTTAAGAATTTTTGACATTATTATCATCTCATTACTTGCTTTATTACAATTCATCACAAAACTATTATTCTATTATTTGTTGAACACCATTTTGTTGTTGTTACTTTCTACCACAAACCTTTTTTATTACTCATCTTACTTCATCTTATCATTGTTGCCTTTTATAACAACATTACATTGATAAACTCTTAGACTGCTGGCACAACAGTTCAAAGTTGGAAATAAAACATTGAAAGCAACTCCTTTATTTCTGATTTCACTTTGCTTGGTTGAAGTGTTATCAACCTGGAAGTGTAGTAGTAAAAAACCAATAATAATAATAATAAGCTGAAGTAAAGTTAGTAAAAAAAAAAAAAAAAAAAAAAATAGCAAAAACGTTTCAGGGCTTTTTTTCTACCGTAAAATAAGAGCAATGTTGTAGCGAGCCCTTACCATCTGCTGTTTTATTTCTGATTATCAGCAACAGACCTTCAAGTGTAAACATCAACTATTTATTGAAGAACACTAATGTGAATGTGCAGCCCCTCTATACTGAATCTGGTCAACAGCTGTTAACATATAAACTTTTGCATAAAGGAAAATACACTACTTTCTTGTCAACACCATCATTGTTTACTTCTTGATAATTATCAACAAGAGACAATTATGTTAATATAAACACTGTAAAGTGAAAAAGTATGAGAAACTAGTTACTACAGGCTTCTCCCATTATAACGTGGCTCATTATAGAGCGGTTTGTGTTATAATATGAGTGGATGGTGAACCCCGAAATAATAATCTAGCTATAGAATAGCTAGAGCTGGCTCAAAAAAAAATAAATTCACTATGGCTTGATTAAAATGCAGTTGGCTTTCTTCGACACCCGTGTCATAAAAGGTTTTCAGGCTATAATTTGTGTACACTAGATGGTTAGGATTCAGTTTATTCTTTTGTGGTTTTGAGGGAAATGTATCTTTCTTATGTATTTCAATGTACTCTAAATAAGTATGACCTTCATTTCTATGAGAAATAGATTTGATCTTGAGCTTTTCTTTGTCAATAACCCCTCTAAAGACCAATGAGATATCAAAAAATTCACAATAGAATTAGAGTGTTAACCAGCATATAGCAGTGTCTTAATGATGGGAATATACTGTTGCCATTGAGGGTAATTTTTGGTTATCCATACTTCAGCTGTCCTATGAAATGTTCATGGAAAAATGGGTTAAGGAAAGGTGATTGAACAATCAATTGATCTTCGAATTTAGTTGACAGATAAGAGACACCTGCAGTAAATGAATGTATTTTTCATTATATTTTAAGTAAAAAGTAAGCAATACTGTTTTCAAAATCCAATTAAGTAATTATCAAATCAATGAATTTTTTGTTGATTTTTAAAATGGCTACTTTATTTTTTAAAAATTTTCTTCCAGCAGACATCAACCATGATATAATCAATGTTATTTTGGATGACAAAAATTGACATTAAAAAGAATAAAACATTTCTGTTTTCATTTATCTTAGTAGATGAAGTATTATAAATTGTCATTATTTATTTTTGCTACTATTTATCTTTATCTCAAATGTTGCTTTCAATTAAAAACATAGCAGAGATGCGGAGTGAGTTCAGGGGTTTGATTTAGACTGACACTTACAACTAAGTTCCAGTAGTTAAGTGGTAAGAACAGTTGCATGCTAAGCGAGCCACACATTGATATAAAAAGTTGTGAGTTCAGTTCTCACTTGGAACTTGTTCTTTATTCCAATCTGCACTGTTAATTTATTTACTTACTGTTGAAGAGTACCTAGCCTGAGTTATAAATGTGATAAAAAGGCAACAATAACTGTGATGAAGGTAAAGAGAAGCAAAAATGAATAATAATAATAATAATAATCTAAAACATGTTTTCAAGTGCAAAAATGTAATTTCTTCCAACTAACTTCAAACTATTTTCTTTTAATTAAAATCAAAATTTCAAAGGAGAACTATTGCAACATGTTTTTAGATTTTTTTATAAAAACGTCCGTAATCATGCTGAAATTTTTAACGTTTCCCATACCTACCTAGCTGAGAGGAGGAACTTATGAATCATACCATTTTATGTAAACATATTTTGGGGTTATGTATGCAAAATATGAAAGGTGTATCTGGGCTACACTCTTAAATATGAACAAAATGTAGCATGGCATGTTTTGTGCATTACAAAGCAATGAACACTTGCTTTTATATATGTTGATAATCAAAGTAAGCCCTATGGATGTGCAAGGAGGGCCTGCTGTAGCTAGTACTCACATTCTTTCCAAGCCCTACTTGTAGAAGGTCAGCAACAAAAACATAGTTCATTTTCTCAGTGGCAGCTGTATCCAAAAAATGTTCACTTAGGAAGGTCAAATGTTTGTTGTAGATAGAGACTTTGAGTAAGATATGAGCTCCGCACCAATAAACCAATGTGTTAATATCACGTCAGGGAGGAACAGTTATTCAAATATAAATCAGCATTAAGAAAAGCATACAAGTGTCGGGGTCTGATAAAAGAGATTAAACCACCAAGGACATTGAAATAAGCAGGGATTACATAATATTAACCAGATTTGCTCATCAAAAACTGGAGCTTTTCAAAAAAGATTATGTACGTTAATTAATACACCCACCATTATGTCTATTTTTATTGTGTGATTAATTGTACATTTAAATAAGTGCAATGGCCTATAAAAAAGAAAAATTTTAAATAAAAGAAAGTCACATAAACTGGTGGTTTTATTTATTGCTTCACAATTGCTGCAATAATTTTTTTTTCAAGTCATTAAAAATAAGCCTTTGAAAGGCTTAAGCCATATCTATAGTATTACTCTGCTTGTATTTATGTATTCTAAAGCTTTCTGATCATTATTCATTTCTTTTCTGGTGTCTTCTCTTATCAATGTGTATGTTTTAACATGATCTTTTGTTTTATTACTCCTTTCACCTTTTGATGTTTCACTGCTGACAAAATCGTTAAAGAAGGCAATGAGTCATTGTTGTCAACAAGAACTAAAACATAGTATCTTACACCAATAAAAATTCAAATTCTCCTCATATCTTTTATCCTTTCTCTGCTCCCTTCCCATCCACTTTTGCAATCCACGAATAAGAGTACGAATGGGAGAGGTTGCTTATGATTAAATTGAAGCAAACAATCTGATCCCTAACAGAAGTGTTGATACATAAATATGTCCATCATTTTAGACAGGTAATATGCTAATACTTACACTGGTACTTTTTTTTTTCATTTGAATTGAAGAACTGTATTTGTATCAAGCTATGTAGAAAAATGCATCCAACCAATTGAGCCTTGTACAACTACTTGATCTTTTTCATTGCTCTGTTTGTTAATATTTTCTTCATACTGATGAATACATTTTTCTCAAATAATACAACTAAATATGCAATTCAGTATATGATTTCTTTGAAAATTCTGTTATGAAGGATTAGTTACTTTTCTTTTTAAAAAATTAGATATGATATGGTTCAGATGGCAAGTTCTCAGACTAAAGAAGCATACCCCTAAGGTCAGCAAAAATGTTCAGTTCCTGCAACAATTTATATCATTACTATTCTCTAAAAGAAGGAGTGATTCAATCTGGAGGTAAATTTGATGAATAGAAGAGACAGGATTTACATCTTTAAAAAAAATTCTTTTTATAACTCACCATGAAATTCTTCTGCCAACTGCAAGTAATCCAGTACTTCATTAGATTTGAATTTTAATATTTTTGGTTGTAATAAGAAAGAATCCGTCTGAATTTCTAACAGGAGAATGGCCTCGGGGATAAAAGCGCTGATTAAGTGCATCTACTTAGAGGGTGATTGCGAGTTCAATCACTAGGTCAGACAGCCTAAGTTATACAGTCCAGTTTCGCAAAAGTGTCATTACAAGGAGAAATAAACAGATACAAAATATCCCTCTGCAAAAACATCATTCTTTGCTAAGGGATATCTTGTACAGAACAATCAACCACCATGGATTGGATGATAAGTTAAGCTCGAAATTTCCGCGAGGTTACCGAATACGACAGACTTAAAAATAAGGTTGGAGTGTGGATAACCAAAATATTGTGATTATAAAAACCAAGATAAGAACTCTAGCCTGAATGGATCCTTGTATAACTACGAAGTATTTTAACAAAATGTATTCAAAGTTAAAGGAACAGTAACAAAATGATACCCACTTTCTTGTTTTGTCTGCTTTCTGATTGAAAGAACAGATTTGTACGAATCACAGTTATTTAAAAATTCTTTTTGCTAACAAAGACAGAATTGCAAAGATAATATTGTAAAATATTGGTCACATGGGAAAAATACACAAACGAAAGAGTTCCTTGTAATGTTAAAAGAACACTAGAATCTTTGTCTAAGTTCCAGACTTACCCATTAAGCAAATATTCTGTCAACAGTTTGCGAAGTAAATGATGCTGATAGATGACTGGAGTATGAAGTCTGTCCATAGGGTATCGAGTTTTAATAATATCTTAATTTTTAATAGTGCCTTAGTCTACTCCAAAGTACTCTGCTTGGGACCTCACGAACTTATCCTAGCATCCTTTCCACTTTTTAAAACTGTCTATTAAGTCTCCTTTCGGGATTGCCATCAGCCGTTTTGTTGTATTCTCCTTAATTTTGTCCATAGTCTATAATCTCCTTGAGCCAAATCTAGACAGTACAGGGGATGACAGACCTAGATGATGGGAGTGTTTTGCCAGAAAACATGGTGCAAAATATGAAAAATGACTCACTCGGTCATTGTGAATGATTCTGCATTATAATCCTGATGGATATTACACTGAATCTTAAATACATTATGTTATTTGAACATAATCACCGATTTTTTTCTTGTCAAAACTCTAGTGACAATCGCATGTCATTTTTTTTTTCCAAGTTTCAATCATTACATTTTCGTTATTTTGATGGTTAGGAACCTCATTCTTACTTTGACACTTTGTTAATAAGCTTTTGATTTTCATATGCATAACGATATTCCTAAAAATATTTTATGTGACAGTAAACAAAAAATTAGAGCCTCTGTTTTTTTGTTTGTAGGAAAAAACAAACAAAAAAAATCTCACTTTACATATTGTTATTTTTTAAGTATTTGCGATTTATGGTAATATGCTTTAAAATCATAATGTAAAGTATTTAAGCTTCAAGATAAGATAAAAACCTTGAGCATTATAACTCTAAAGCTAACAGAAAATATGGCAAGAGAATGTTTATCAAATTCTGATTGCAATTTTCTCAACTTTTGGAAATTGCATGTTAGACACTTATGTGCAGATTGACTGAGATGCCAGCCACAGCGCTCATAGTATCTGACTGAATGGAATATAAAGGCCGCTACTATTCTTTGCAATGGCTTGCATGACTGTCTGACTAGCAACACGATGCATTTGAGAACTTTCTTTTTGCATGACTATAAAATCTATTGCTAGTGTGATAACTGATCTCGAATGATAGGGAAAGATTGAAATAGGGTTATCCAATATAAAAGCCTTTTTGCACGAGTTGGTGCATTGACAATTATTAACTATTATTATAATTAACGCTCCCTTCAAGGTTGACCACTCTTTAAGTAGGGGAAACTCGTCCATTATAAGCTATATAGCAATGCTCTTCCAACTCTGGAATGGAGCACTCTGGTGGATGGGGAATTGTGCGTAAGTAAATATATCACTTAAATTTGGTCCTACTGACAGTCCATTTCTGCATAGGGCAGGGGTAAAAAGCCATCCCCTGGGTCTGAAATGAAGGTTTTGATCCTACCTTATGATACTAGTTATTGGATTGTCTATAGCCATACTGAAGGGTTGTAATACAACGAAAAAGCTGTCTGTGGATGACACAATTATTGATTATATATATATATGTATATATACATATATATATATATAGTAAATTTTGTTTGTGTCACTTCAGTTACTTATTTCCCAATATCTGTCAATTCAATTTATGTAATTTTCTTCAGTGTTTCCTCTCTCCTGTTTTACATATACTAAGTTATTATGGTACAATGTGTATATTTTTTCTTGTTGGGATCATCAGTTGTTTACCATATAACTGTTTGGGGGATCTAAAAAAAAGCAAGTATATCAACATGGCACATGGCATTATATTTATATAATGAAAAGATAACAAGTTTGCTGATGATAATATAAGGTTCAGCTCTTGTTTTGCAGCAAGTCATTGAAGAGGCAACGCAAACCCTTTTCCTTTCTACACTCTCAAGTCTCTTGAACATCCCTCTGTCATGACCTCCAATGACTCACCCTGACATAGCATTGTCACTATTTTGAGGATCTGAAGATCAAAAAAGTTTTCCATATGAATTAATGCTTCTTCATTTCACGGTATTATGGCTTACAAAACGCTTTCATAGAAACACTCTGCTTTCAATTGGTGGGGGAAACCTGAGTATCTGTGATTTTTTTTTCACAGTAATTAACTAGTATATATATATATATATATATATATATATATATATATTAAAAACAAAACATATATATATATGTTTTGTTTTTAAATCCCCTAAACAGTTACACGGTGAGCAATTGATGATCCCTAAAGAAAAAAAAAATTCACAAATAGTTTAATAATATCTAATTCTGTTTGAAACCTAAAACCCTTTGAAAATCTTACATCAATTGCATCAACAGACGTTTGGAAATAACTGACTAAAATTACAAATTCAAGAAAAATTCTTTTACATCTCTAGTGTTTAAAACTGTAGAGTTTATATATATATTTATATATATATATATAAGTAGATTAGCCAAGTTGGTGAATACATTTGAGAATTGAAAATCATTCTTCAAAATGGGTGATGTGTTTAAATATATAATTGAGATAAAAAAACATGGAATGAGTCATTTCTTTAGAATTCAGATTGAGTTTCAAGGATGATGACTAGAAGAGGTTATTTAAAAAAAATATTTGCTGAAAAAACACCAAGTTGAAAAGTGTTGACATTTAGAGAAAATTTATCCAATTTACATTTAGCTGACAAATTTAATATTCGGATGAAAGGGCACATGCTGTAGACTGATGGTTCGCTAGTAAGTCTCACTAGACTATTCACTAGTGTAGTGGTTGTGTGGTCTTATACCATCCTAGGCCAGCATCGTGAAAACTGAAATGAATACACTCGGAAAATGTGATAGTATCTATTATTTGTTATTTGGTACATAATCCACTGAAACTCTACCAAGATGTTCCTGTCGGGTCAACTTGCCGATCCAAAATTAGGGTTAAGGAGGGGTGGTTGGACATGAGGCTAACACCTTTAAAACCTACGGAAACTGCAGCATAATTGCACCGGTGATAGCCCCAGCTATCATCTAAGTGGGAGCCTGTAAGTAAGTAAGATGTTTCTTCAGGAGAGCTCATGATGCATACTGGTGTAAGCCTATCGAAAGCTAATTTTCCAAACAACCTTCTAATGACTTAGACAAAAACAAGGATAGGGACCCGGAACACAAGAACCCTGTTTGAGAGCGGAAAATCAGCTTAAGTAGCAGACTGAAATCCACAGGGGATGAGAAAAAAAGTTGGGAAGTCAAAGCAGACCAAAAGAGGATCAGTCAGGAGTGAGGAGAAGGTGGCCAGCCTGATATGGATCCTACTGAGGGGAGTTGCCCAGAAAAAAGTAGTGGTCTTATATGCCGCAATGAGTTTAAAGGAATAAATGAACGTAATCCACAGAGGTGCCATAACTTTTAACAACTCAGTAAATGAATCAGATGAACTAGTTGAGACCACTAATATCACTTTTATACTAATACTCTTGGGAGAGGCATAAATCCAACTCTCCAGTCATCTTGCACATGATGGTATCATTGGGATTTTGAGCAGAAAGAAAAAAATAGTGGGTGAGTATACGAATAACCCACTCTCCTAAAATAACAGTACTTGACATATAAGGCACTACTTATTTTCCTCAAAAATGTCTCAAAAGGTAAATGTAACCTTTATTGTCTCCCACCTCTATTGGCCTGAACTTGAGGAAGAGTTAAAAAATCTTTGTGATAAATAAAAATTCAGGGAAATGCATTTTTAAAAAAAAAGTTATATTCCTTCCAGAAATACAGGGGGAGGAGGGTGTCTCATATGCCATCACATACATAAACTTAACCTGGCTGCTATATTCTTTATCAGCCATGACTGTAGGGAAACCAATGTGAATCTCTAATCAGGCATGTATTTTGGATCCTTGTGATTTGCCCAATACTCCCTTATAATCTCTGACAAGCTTGACCCCAAAATAAGACGGAAATGAATCTGCTATAGTCTCTACATGTCTGAATCTAATCTAACATCCAAGATAATGCAAAAGTCGATAAACTGACACACAAAGATCTCATAAAATAAAATTCTCTGTTTTATATTGTTAAAATACAGAACTTCAACAAAGAGAATTATTTAAGAAAAATTCAATTATTCCATTATTTAAAAAATTCAGTTCATAATATGTACTGTATTTCATGGTATACATAACTCCCAACTTTATTTCAAAAGGGACTATTAGGAAGAGAAAGGAAGTTCCCTAAATTCTTCCAATTTCTCTCCCAATTTTCTAAGTCCTCTATGAGTTCTGGCCGATGTTCCACAGTACAACAAAGACTGAGAGTCATTTTTTTAGGAAAAAAAAGACAGATCTTAGGTATCCTCAAATATTATACGTAAAAAATTCATTGTCTTCTGTCTCTCTCTTCTGTATTAATGTGTTTACATGGGCTAAGAATAACAAAAAGGACTTGAAATGTTAAAACACTAAGTTTCAGTCAGTAGGAAGATTCCATCAAAAAAGGGATGAAGTTAGTAAAGGGAGGCAACTTCATAGGGCCTTGATTTAAGCCTACTTAAAATCCATGTTAGGTGTCTACTTCTGAAAGAAAACATTAAAATAAGTATAAGTATACAAAGGCAAGGTTTTCAGTCAAGACACCAGTCATTTCCCTGAAGAATTTAAATGCAGAATTAAAACATCAAAAATGAATATTTTACATAATAGTAGTTATTCTATATTTTAAATAACGTGATCCTTTAGAAAATGGTGTTATTTCTGTTCAGCATAAGACTGCATTGAAAATGTTTAAATGAAAAACTGACTTGAAAAAATGAAATACAGAGTTGAACCTATTTTTTTAAAAAGATATAGAAACATCCAAGAGTTATTCTCTATCAATAATAGCTACATCGATGGGCTACAGATTTGTCCCTCTTTCAGTGTCTGTGTCTATGTACGTCTCCAGGTACTTCTGGTCACATTTCGGGGGCTACAACCTTGAAAATTTGCATGAGTATACCACTAGTCATCATCTAGAAACTTCTTTCTTTTTTTTTTCTCTTCCTCAAAGTGCTTTTTGTGATCTCTACGGTCATTTTTGGACCAAAAATGCCCAACTATTGTACTGGTATTTTTTTTAGTATAATTTTAGATTTAAGATCTCATTTTTTAGATAATTAGTCCTGGTACACACACAGGCTATGGTGATACACTTAGGTGTGTTACGGATATTATTCTTATTTTCATTGTATGATGTATTGTAAACTACTATCAATTATTTTGATAACAATTTTCATTCATCTTAATTTCTAAGGGAAACCTGGTAAAAATCTCTTAATCACTGAAACTATGGGAAGTCTACAGCTTGGCAGAAGATGAAATCAAAGGTATAAACAGTTTGATACCACTCATAATTAACACTGGAGTTCTGCAGTAATGGAGATAAAGTTTTTCAAAATTATGACAGACTAAAAAATAAGTTTTAAAACTTCAGCTAAAGCTGAGAGGGATATAACATTGATCAGCAGTTAATCCCCTTGATATTATCATTCAATGTTTCTTATATGAATCTTATAATTGGACCTACTTCCCATTCAGTAAGCAAAAAGTACAATTGAGAATTTTAGAAATAAGCTCATAGGTTCAAAATTTAATTGATACTTCCTAATCAATCAAAAATATTGATAAATAATGCTGTGTTGTGACAAAAAAAGAAATTGCAAAATATAACAGGAAGCTAAAATAAGCACTAACAGGGATAATTTTATTATATATGTTATGCTGAATTGGTGAAATTGTTCAATTAGCAAAATTTTAACTTTTTTTCTAAAAAAATAAATATATAGTTTTAATTTGATCAAAAGTTTTCTATTTTTAAATTTTTTTGACAAAAGATTAGTAAATTTTGCCAGTTAAGTAATTTTAGCAATTTGGAACAGCAAATATACAAAGTTCAGAGAAATTGAACGAATTGATCATTCTATTCATATTTCTAGTTACCCTAAATTTCCAGTATCATTTCTCATGTCTTTTGAAATTACAAAGCCATAAAATAAAACCCCTAATTTTCAATCAATTTTTCCCTTATTTTTGGGAGAAGCTTTTTCAAACCTTCAACCCTATATAATGGAAAAAGGATTTGCTACGCAAACACATTTATGCTTTTCGTCTTGTTTGGGGTTCTTACAGGCGAATGATTCGGTTTATTTTAGATTCCTGTTTGGAAAATTTTTTTGAGGTGGGGGTATTATTCTAAGAGGTGAGATCTTCCTTTTATTCTATTGATATGGTATTTATATATGTTTTTGTTTGGTGATTGGCTATTACCTGCTGTATTTTTTGTTTCATTCAATAGGAATGTATGCCTGTTGGTGGTTATGAATTACAAACCAGGGGGGTATGGTGTGGTTGTTCTCATTATCAGTAAGTGGTCTATCAGTACTTTGTGGTATCTTTCCTCTCTAAGAGTATTTCATTCTAACTTAAATCTATTACCTAATGCTATCTATATAAAGATAGATAGATAGATAGATAGGGAGAGATACAACAAAATCGCAAATATCTACCTATTTACTTTAATTCAAAATATTGAGCACCATTACCATAGATAAAGCAACACTTACAAATAGTAAATGTGTGTGTGGGTTCATATGTATGTTGGTATATATATGTAAGCATGTGTATATTTATGTGTTTGTGTGTGTGTGTGTATATATGTATGTATGCATATAGGTGTGTGTGTGTGTTTGTATGTGAATATATAAATATGTCTGTGTCTGTATGTGAATATATATATATATATATATATATATATATATATAATTACGTTTATATATATGAATATATACATATTATAAGTGTGTGTGATTATATAAATATATATATGTATGTGGATATATATATATATATATATATATATATATATATACATAATTATGTTTATATGTATGAATGTATACATATTATAGGTGTGTGTGTGTTTGTATGTGATTATATAAATATACATACATGTGTGTATGCATGTGAATATATACATGTGTGTGCGTGTGTGTGTTGCCCTCCTCTTCAAAAAGTAAACAGATGAAAAGGAAAAAAAGAACGGAAAAACATGTAGGTATTTGTTGAAGAATGAAAGATGTGAGAGAACTTCCTGGAAGATGGATTGCAGATGGTGAGACACAGACAACCTTCCCTCCAGAATTGCTTCTTTCTTTTTATTTAATCATCAAATTGTTAGCATTATTTCCTTCCTTCCTTCCTCTTGGAAACTGGAAAACTATTTTTAGTCATTTTGTTTTCGTTACCATGTCTTGCAATGTTGATAGGAAGTTGAAAGTTTTGATAGCATTAATTGCATTGTTGGAGCCATAAAAAAAACCTATATCAGAAAATGTTGGTCTTTTTTGAGAGCCCCACCACACTGGAAAAAATCATACCCCTTACAGCTCACCTCATTTTGTTTGATAAATAAATGTAAATAAATATGTTATGGACATTTCTGGCAAATCTAAAATAATAATCTAATGTTAGAGTTAGGATTAGTCAGTCCATCAGGGCAAAGGTTGGTTTGTGTTCGTGTTATAAGCTTCCAATACAAATTAACTGAGGTTACTATATTGGAGTAGCCAGAAATGTCCTCAGCATTATTATTTACATTTATTTAGCAAACATAAATCTGGTGAGCCTTACCAGCTATAATAATTTAGTCTGGTAGGGACTGGAAAAAAACACCTGGAATTTTAACTAGAAAAATGAAATCATATTCATGAAGAACTTCTGCATAGAACTTAAAAAGTAAAAAGAAAAAGTTCTCATGAACAAAGAATAGAGAGAGAGCCATAAAATGAATAAAAGGTATCAAATTTGCTGATGTCTTGATAGTAGTAGCATAGAAGAACCTCATCAACGGACCTCTCATCACCAGATTTGGGAAATACCAGACATGATCTGTTTATTGCAAATATCTCCTCTTCCACACAAATATCAAGAATATTTAAAAGAGCCAGTCTTGTTCATCAGTGCACCAAGTGGCCAGTAGATGGTAGGCATAGCACTCGCTCACCCTCTTTATTTACACTCTCAGTGGAGGCAGTGTTTTACTAATTCACTCCCTTTATGACCCTTGGAATTATTGTGCTTTCTCAAGTTATCACTTAAGATGGCTTCTAAACAATGAGATGGTACAAGTGTCTCCAAGATATGTGCAGTGTTATCAGTAAATAAGATTAGTTAATTTCCCTTATTTACAGTCATTTTATATTCTCTTACAACGTTAATTGTACTACCGTACCGTGTCATATGCATTCCTGCTAAATCTGTTTTTTTTTTTTCTTATACATAAATCAGTAATACCGGATGTTGAAACCAAAAGGGGGCGGGCAAAACACTGACACAGTTTGGGGTGAAAAGTATCCTTAAAAGCAGTCAGCAGAATTGTCGCAGCCAAAAGGGGTTGGGAAAATACTGACACAGTTTGGCGCAAAAAGTCACCTTAAAAGCAGTCAGCAGAATTGTCACAGCCAAAAGAAGTCGGGGAAGACACTGACACAGTTTGGTTTAAGAAGATACGCTAGAAGCAGTCAATACAGTTGTTGGTATCCATTCACAGGGCGTTAGTGACAAACTGTTCAACCATCGCCTTGCCGTTTTATCGGCAAGCACAGTAGGGGAATGGCCTGTACTGTATGCAGAAAACCACATACCCTGATGATGAGTGAGGCGTCTAGAGTCCCCGGATGTGCTGTGGCCGCCTCCGGTGGTTCGAACAGATGCAGGCGACATGCACTCATTTTTTCCTGTCACTGCAACGGTAAGTCCTTGCCACACCGGACAATCAGTATTAACCGAAACAGCAGCTTCCTCCAATTAGTTCATTAGTGAGAGGATTTAAAATATAGGCATCTCTGATTTTTTAAAAATCTAATTCTGTTGCACAAGTGTTTTCGAATTATTAAAAAATAGAAAATATCAAGAGATGTAAAAAATCAACAGAAAAACGAATTTCATGCAAGGTATACATTTTTTTGTTTGCAACTAGTAAATTTATACTGAAATGTATTGTTTTTATAATTCATTTGTACATAAATAATCCAGTCATTTCTGGTAGTTGTGAGTTTTAGCTCTGAAATATGACTTGAGTTCATTTAACTGTTATGAAAATGAAAAACAAAACATTACCAAATATATATATTGCAAATATCTGTTCTTGAATTTGCATTGATCATTTTATACTTATCTAAAATCTAATAATAATTCTAATAACTTTGTACAATTTCTTTATTTCAAGATTTTTCAGGCAATCAGTAACTAAGGAGGCTTACAGTCAAATTATATTGGATACACTGGTCCTCAAGCAATCACCAAAGTTAGGCAATGTTGAACTTGGTCAGTACTTGGATGGGTGACTGCTTAGGAATACCAGTGTAATAAATTGCGGCCCTTCATCATATTTTACTTCTTTTTGATAAGAGCTCCATGAGTTTTTTTAGGATGTGTGGGTTTGCCAAATGGAGAATGAACTCGGCAAGCCAAGTTCGAACTCCAGCTGAAACAATCTGTCTTCACTTGGTACTAATGCCCTTGAGAAAGGCAAGAATCCATCTCTCTCTCCTTTGCTATCGGTAAAATAGTGCAGATTGAAGTGAGCAATACCACTTTGGGTGCTTGTCGCATCTAAGTCTATTTCACAAAGTACAAGCCAAGACAAAAATAACTTGTGATACGGGAAGCTCAGGGCGGGGGCAGCTGATGCCATGGCCAGCATAAGGGTACTACCTAGCAACTCGAGTAACAAAAGAACCAAAACAAGGATTAGAAGAAAAAACGAAGCCCTTTCTATCTTGGTTGGCAGAGATAATTAGAAAAACCCGAGAGAGAACTGATCAAATATAGCCAAGTAACTAGCCAAAGGGTTGATATTGACATTGGAGAAGCCATGAGAATAACCTGAACCCAAATAACATACCTCACTTGAAATGAAGTAATGAGTGAGAAAGGGCTCTGTATGTAGGGAGGCTACTTTCATGAGACTAACAAAGTCTGACGTGGGCTGTTTCCCTATTCATCCCCAACCTCTCCCTGCTTCCCCACTCCTCTTTCTACACTGAGGGGCAAAAAGAAGATAACAGGGTGGGAATAATTTGAAGATATGATTTAATTGGAAAGAGATAATTTTATTCCAATGTGATCAGAGATAAACAGCTGTGGTTGCTGCTGCTGCTGCTGCTGCCCAGCATTTGATAGGGTTAATTTGTAGTGTGTTACTATATATGGTGGATTTTATATAAAAGAGGTCAAGTGAGACAATCGATAGTAACTGGCACGCCAAATTTGAAAAAGGTGTGATCGATGAATGAAGTTACCTCTCTTGCCTTCGGTTACACAGATCACTGAAAAGTTCGATTTAAAGAAAAAAACAAGCTTGAATACTGACAGACATAAACTAAGGGACCAATTTAGCGTAAGCTAACATTGCAAATTGAATACCCCACTAGCACCTTATTTGGAAGGGGGGGTGTTCCAGAGACAAAAAACTGTTTCTCCTAGACATATTAAGGAGTAAATGATGAAAATTTTAGTCCTCTAACTCAATTGGTGTGGCCTGCATATGTGATGAAAACATAGCCAGTTAAACCAACTCAGAAACTGAAGAAACCAAAGTTGATGTTGATAGATTCGGTTTAGTTTCTTATTACTCTAAAGAAAAAAAAAAAGAATATATATATATATATATACATATATATATATATATGCTTATAAATTGTGTTATATAGAAACTCTTATCTGAAATGATCTCCTGTCATTACACATTTGATGTATCATTTAGCTTAGACAATGAAGAATAAACAATTAATGAAAATGGGGCAGCTGCAGAAATTGAACTTGCAGCCAGTGGCGTAGCCACTTCAACGTAGCAATGCTCTTACCATTGAGCTAAACAGGTGCCGGTGATGCAAAGGCCCTAATAACTGTTTTCACACCAAATTCTCATCTCGTTGATTCTCCGTCTATTCATTTCTTTTGAATGCGACAGTTATGTATTGAGAAATGGATATCTATAATCCGACAGAATGATTAGAGATTGCATTATATTATATAGAAGCTCTTATCTGAGATAATTTCCTGTCGTTACTTGGTTTATGTATCACTGGGCCTAGACAACATAAATAGAATTAACAATTCAAGAAAATGGGGATGCTCCAGGATTCAAATCTTTCTTTCTGATAAAATCTTTTATTCATATAAATCCATAGTATTGTTATTCAGTCATCAAAATTTTTTTTTTCTTGGCTTTTTATGACCAAATGCAATCTTTTAGGTTCCGGTTTTGTTTTGATGCATTTGAAAGGAAGTTTTGATATCTTGAAACTGTTGGAACTGCTGAATAAATAAAAAGTGTTGCGTTGAGCAAAACAATTCATCACCTGGAGGTGATAAGTCTGGTTTATATGCTGCAGGTGAAAGACTTTTTCATTCCAGCTTCATAATCATCTACTGTGTTATATAAGCAAGAAAACGGGAGTCCGGGATATCACAGAAACTATCAAAAAACTAAAATGACAATAGGCAGGCCATGTTGTAAGAATGAAATACAACCGATGGACATCACGACTAACAACATGGATCCTCAGAGATCACATGAGAAACTGAGGACGAGAGAACACAAGATGGAGAGATGAACTAGACAAATTTAGGAAATACTGGCTCCGCGACGCCCATGATTGATAATTGTGACGAATCCTTGGGAAGGTCTATGTCCAACGGCAGACGTTAAAAGACTGATCATGATTCATAACATGACGATTGGTGTTCTTGTGCAGCAAAAATCACCAGTTTCTATAAGGTCATATAAACCCCATTTTCATGGCTTCAGAATTCCTTCAAGGCATGTATGTGACATATAACGGTTGACTGCAATATTTTTTTAATTTTTTCTAATTATCGGATGAAGTATTGTAACATTATTATTAATTTTTACTAGTTTTTGCCATCATGTTAACTCTCAGTTGCTTTTCATCACAACTTTGACCCGGACTGTAATTCTACGGCAATGATTAGACAGCATAATAAATACTTGAGGCATGGTGAGAATCATACTCACTGTTCAATTGTTGCCATAAGATTACAGTCCAAGTCAAAGTTGTGATAAAAAGCAAGAGAAAATTATGATGAATGTAAAAACTAGTCAAAATTAAAGGTAATGTTACAATGCCTCATCCAATAATCAAAAAAAAGTTAAAAAAATATCATTGTATTAAAGACTACTAGGTCTCAAATGTAAACATCAAGAAACGTCAAATATTGGTTGTAGAGTCAAATTCAAGGTGTAAAATCAGCTGTGAAAGGTTGAAAGCAGCCAGGCATGTACTGGATTCCCCCTGGCTAGAGTTTGTGAGTTTGATTCTCACTGTAGGCTTACTCTCTATTTCCAATTATACTGTTTGATCGTTATCATACGGTCTGAGTCAAAAATGTAATAAAAAGCAATTAAAAGTTGAAACTAGTAGATATTAATGATGATTTTAGAATAGACTGATTGCACAGGTAATAAAGATCGGAGTAAATTTCATAAACACTTGTAAGATTCCCTTAACTTAGTGCAAAAGATGGTGCTTGGGATTTCTGCATCAAACTTCTGTATGTATACTGATGAGCAAAAACACTATGACCACCTGTGTAATAAGATGTTGGTCCTCCATGTGCTTGCAGATCAGGCATGAACTCAACAAGATCTGTAAAGATTTCTTCTAGGATCTAGTGCCAGGATGTTAAGAGCAGGTGCCTTAACTGATATAAGTTATTTGATGGAGGCTTTGCAGAGCAAATTTGTTGGTTCCACACATCCAATAAGTGGTTACCGGGATGAAGATCTGAGGAGTCAGGGTAACACAGTAAAATTTTCTCTATGAACCTAAAACCATTCCAATACAACTCATGTAGTGCAGCAAGGCCTTTGTTCTACTGAAAAAGACCACTGTATTCGTAGAAAACTGTTGTCATGAAAAGATATACCTTGTCTTCAGAGATACTGAGTGAGTGGTTTGCAACAAAGCATCTTCCACATGAATGATAGGACATTTCTTCTTGCCTTCAACTGTGACATTCAACACATCAGAAGAAGTACGATAGGCCGGCTCACCTACCTATATACCTTTGATCCTCACATGAGCATCTGTTATTTAAGAGAGCAGCTGTCATTCTTGACACATCGCTGGTGATAATATTTTGGCTCCTCAGTGGTTTTTTGTTCTTTTCAGACAGACAGAGAAAGACACAAAAATATAGAATAGACATGAAATACTAGCTAGGGGTTCTTCTCAGTAGGCTTCCAATGCCAGACAGATAAATAGAGATTAGAGGGAGATAAAGATATCCTGTATAACTTTCAAGACATACAAACTGTTCTTCAGTACTGTAACTGGCATGGAAAAAAAAGTGGAAGAGAGAGATCTTTTTTTTTTTGGCTTTCTTTTATTGCCATGGTAACAGAAGCAACAGTCGAAAGAAAGAAAGAAAGAAAGAAGAAGAAGCAGCACAGAAGAAGACAAAAGTGCATAACCATTACCTTCATTCAGGTGTAGAGGAAATAGGTATGGAATGATGAAGGTAGGGCTATTAGCAATGGTGTACCCCTACCCTCCCATAAAGAGAGGCTAGGCCAGTTATGCACTCAATGAGTTTGGACGCATTGGAATGGCCTGTGTTCTAGAATAGCTACAGTAGTGTAACCCTAGCAGACAACTCCCAATAAAATTTCAAGAGAAAGAATCCACTTGCCAATACATGTGGATGCCTTACCCTTTCTCTGACTGGTTGGTCTTCCCTCCCTGACTGTTCACACAGAGTGTGAACCAGAGCCATCTACAGCAGATTACATACAGCTGCTTATATATGTATACAACTCCTTTAAACTCTCAAACAATCTCATCCTCATTGTATGCCATTGTTTGCCTTAACCAGTCTCTTCAAAATTATTTTCCCAGTCTTCTCTACTGACTGTTTCTAATGTCACACACGAAATGTTGTATCTTTCCAAACATCCAAGCTCAACAAATGGCCTACCCGACCAACCAGCCAAGTAGGTTACAAGATTCTTCTCTCTTTGCTTGTTTATGTGTCTGTGTCTCCGGGCACTCTTGGTTACATTTTTTGGAGTACAACTTTGAAAATTTATATGAATACACTACTAGATACCATCTAAATATATTTTTTGTTTGTTATCTCAAAAATAGTTTATACGGTCATTTGAGACCAACAATGCCCAAATCTTGTGCTGTTATTTTTCAGATAATTTTAGATGAACTATCTATTTTTTTTATAGATATTTAGTTTTGGAACACATGCAGGCTACAGTGATTCATTTATGTGAGGTATAGATATAATTTTTTTTCTTTTTAAATCATCTACAATATCAATGAACAGTTTGACTTTTTTGGTTTCTTTGTCTGTAACCATGGACTTTTCTCCCCAAGGGTATCAATTTTCCTGATGAAAATATCTCTTACCCACCATTTATAACAATATACTCCTACACTTGAACGACCTCTGTTACTTATTAATAAAAAACAAAAAAAATTCAGTGATGAAATAGATTTCACGGGTAAATATTTTCACAAAATACAATAAGGCCTCCATTATATATATATATATGTTTCTTTTCTTTACAAAATCAACTCCCAGAAACTCAAATATATCTGTGATAATTTTGGCCAGCCATGATCTTTTTTGGTTAAGCCATATTGCTAATTATATAACAACATCATTGTCAGGAATGATGGTAGTTTAATTTCACTAAATTGAAGCGATCACAAAAAACCAACTGATTTTATACATACTTGAATTAATTACATTCAAAATCAATAAAAACACCGAGATTTACTGCTTAGTTGCCAACTTTGTCAGAATGTTCCTTTTGGGTCATCTTGCCAGTCCCAATCCCAGGTAAAGATGGAGGATTTGGCCTGCAGCAACACTCCAATGATTGTCCCTCAAAATTATCCAAGTGAAAGCCAGGTAAGGAAGAATCTCCTCCAGAAGGGTTCATGGCGACACATGTAAGTGAAAGCTTACAGGAAGCCAGTTCACCAAACAACCTTCTAAAGACAAAGCCAGGATAGGGACCTGGAATATCAGAATCTTGTTTGAGAACAGGGAATCAGATGCAATTCACAGGGGAATTGAGCGGTCAAAGAGGACTCATAGACTGATATGGGCTCAGCTGAGAGAAGTTGCCCAGAACCGAGTCAAATGACATGGTTTGGTTGCAGCTCCAGGTTCCACGAGGGGTTTACAGGGATAAGTAACCTAGCAGCTAATCATTATCTACATTCATCCACGAAATTCTTCCAACATCCACTTGAGACAATACGAGATAATGGTTTGCAACTATACATTCTCAGAAAGAAGTGAAAGTACAATAATGCAAAGAAGAAAAAAAAGGGAACCCCAAAAGCAAAGTTTTTCTCACCCTTACAAATGCACTCAAAGCTCTCCTTCTCAACACATTGAAGAGCAAACACTGCTAGCTCTAAAAGATTAATATAGCTCCGCACAAGGACAAAATCAAGTTCAACATGGGGACCTACACACATACAAGTGGGTAGGGACAAAAACTGCCCACTTCCCTCAGCCCTGCCCTTTTGGACACACCATAAACATAAGGGAAAGCCTTAACCTATCCATCTTAGTGAAATGGTTACATACAGCCTGTGGTAGTAAGTCTCCTGGACTAAGGGGGGACTGAAATACAAAGCATTATTTACTTTCAATGCAGAAAACTAAGTAAGCCAGGGTGCAGACAGTTGAAAAGTCATTAAAAAAAAAATACTGAATCATGAGGATTAGTGAATATAAAGATAAAGATACTCAGAAAATTATGAGTCATTTGACACCCCAGTCCACATTTGGCTTCCTGAGATTTCTGGCCTTTCCCAAAGAGATTTCAGACCATGAACAAGCTTAAAGACTGTAACAAAATAGCTGATGGTAATTTTGAAAGAGAACTTTGTGGTGAGGTCCCAAGGGGAATACTTTGAAGGGGACTAAGCCACCACTGCCCCAAGTAGACTATTTTTTTTTTGTTAATATCAATTAACTGGATACTTTCAGGTCTGGCCAAGTATCTCTAAAAAGCCAATTATCTGAGGTCAATTTTTTATGTAAGAAGTTTGAAGTAAGAAAAGAAAAAAAATTTTGTTAAAAGATCATCAATCTTGGGATGGGGGGGGGGGGGGTCATGGATCTCTATATGACACATTTCAGTCAGTTAGTTCAGTCCCTTATGATATAGATATCAAATTTCTCAGACGTATCATGTTCAGGTGAACCATCCATATTTTCCTCTTCCTCCTCCAACTACTACCATCATAATTAGTAATGCTAGTATTAGTCTTGAGTTAGATATGGGGATAAGTATGGTGGACACATCATTGAAATTAGGGTTCTTGTTTTTAGAGAGCTTTAATGAAACAAACTTTTTTGATGACAAAATTTCCCTTCAATTCCTGTTCATTCCAGAAATATTCAAGAATTCAACTTAGAGGATTCTTGCTAGCTAGCAGTATTTTCTGTAAAAGTTTTCATGACATTTTCATACACAGAGTTTAGTTTAAAACTTATAGAAAATTCTTTTAAAAACCTCACTTTACCTCATTACTAAATATTTGATGAGTATTTCTTCCCTCCTAATTCCAGTTGCTTTCTATCGCAATTCTCAGACCTAGTCTAACTGAAGGCAGATTCTTTTTTCTCTTTTAAATCCACATAACTTATTAGGGCTATATGTTGAGCTGAAAATTGCAATTAAAAGCAATCAAAATTAAAATGAAAGAAATACTCACAGAAAAATTGATTATCATTTGCAATGATTTATTGAAGAAATTCAGAAAAATAATTCTTTCTAAAAATTCACCAAATGTCAGCCAGTCCATCTGCGTTTGCATAACTCAAGGGCAGCTAGAACTATAGCCACTAAACTTTCTGTGGTGACTAATTGCACCCAACAACATGGTTTTAAAAAATTCCACAAGTTTTTAGCAAGGGGTTCAATTAACAATGTAAGTATGTAGCTAAACTGGACCCTTACTTTGAATCCATCTTAGCTGAATCGAATGAAGGGGAAGGCGTGTCAAGAAAGACAGATTGATATTGTGAGGAAAGTGAACACACTATTTATTTCTTGGAAGGGGCTAAGCTCTTTGAGGCAGATAAAGTGTCTAACAGTAAGCATAATGGCCAATTCAATGCATTGAGAAAGGATTCAGAACAAGGTGTGGGAAAGATGGAGACAGAACGAGAAAGAAAGGAAGAAGAGGAAGAAAGAGGAAAAGAAGAAAAAGGAAAAGCTGAGGAGTGAGGGAATTAGGCAGTGGGGAAAAAAAAGAGGACATGTGTCTGTAATTGAAGACAGTGAATGTCAACTATGCGGAAATAATGAGACCGTCAATCATCCTAGTATAATTCATCCAATGTCTGTCAGTCTGTCATCATAACTCAAGGTCGGCAACCAAATTTTTCGGTAGTTCTTAAGCATGTTACTGAGCATGTTTTAGCAAATTACTGTTCGGAAAATCCATTCAATTTCGATTTTTAAGCAATAAATTATTCATTTGTCAACAAAGAAAATGAAAAAATATAGTAAAAAATATTTTGTCTATGTTGACTTTCTGTTGGAATTACAGTGACATTATTCTATCTTTCTTCATCTTTAAAAAAAATATGAGTGAAATATACACACACATATATATATATATATATATATATATATAAATATATTTCAAATTAATAACTCAGTCTGTTCATGTCGTTTGATTTTAATCCTACTTATAAAATTAAATGTATTGCAAGAGGGCATGAAGGTTTTTAAAGGAGGTATGTTTCAATAAATATATCATTCAAATCCATGATCTCTTATTGAAGCCGAAGGCCCCATTTAGGCCTTCCAAAAGATCCAGTTTTCAGCTAGTATTAATTGATTTACCTTATTCTTTATACAAAAAAATTGAGTGTTTTGAAACTTTGAAAATTGATTCACTTTCAATTCAAATTAGTAATAGAGGAGAAAATGTTAAGAAAATGTTCATAAAAAAAAACAACAACCCCCAAAGCACTTTTTGAGAGAGTGGAGGAGAAAAAGATGGGATAACATACCAAATCCTTGGCCTCGATATTTGGAATCTTCGGCTGCATACTTTTCTTTTTTAGAACCTTGCCCTTAAGCTTTTTCCTGGAAGATAACAAAATGAAGATAAAATTAGTTAATGGAAACATACAGTTGTGGCAAAGAGTTTTTAAATGCTACTTATTGAGCTACCTAACAGAGCTAAACTTAATTTCTTGTTGTGGAATGGTACATCAAAATACTAGCTAACCACCCGCTCACCTTCATGGAAATTCGATGCTGTACCATGTTCCAACAGGTCAACACCCTTTCATACACGATAAAAGTCAAGAAGTCGATGAGGGACAACAACATCCAAGTCCTAGACTGGCCCAGTAATAGCCCAGATTTAAACCTTATTGAGAAGATGAGGCACATTATGGAGCAAAGAGTTGTTGAACAACTATGCAGTAATATTGAAAAGCTAATGAATATTTAGGACATCAAAATAACTCCTAAATCAAAAGATCGGCCCTCAAACTAAGAACCATGCAACATGCACAGGCGAGGATCGTGCTCAATATCACATGGAAAGATCACAAAACAGGAGTCAGTGACATCATAGAGACCATTAAAAAAGTCAAAGGGCTGGCTATGTTGCAAGAATGGCAGACAACAGCTGGACATTACAACTTACTAAGTGGATACCCAAAGATGACATGCAAAAATGGTTGACAGAGAATGAGATGGAATGATGAACTAGACAAATTCAGAAAGTATTGGCTCCTTGACACCATGATGGAGAGGACTAGCAAATCTTGGGGATGGTCCATCTCCAAAGAAGATGTTGCTGATGGAACCAGGTTGGATCCTGGCAGCCTACAGGTCTCACCAAATCGAAGGAGAGATCAAGAATAATGGCTACTGAACTGAATGATAAATAATTTCAGTGAATTTGCAATGTAAAGTATTTTGAACTCATTGTTTGTGTGGTTAACACAACATTTCAGACAATCCATAGCACCACCTTCTTCAGGTGTACAATCTGAATGTGACGGTGGTAAATAGAATTTCATCTTCAATAGTAGCTGAACTTATTAGATAGAATTTGGGCATTTCCTGGATCAGCCAAAACATGTTTACAAAACAAACAGCAAGGAGTTCAATCGTCTGAAAAACTCTTTGAATGTAAATAACACTTTTCAAAACTAAAGACAGTGAAGTATTTTGTTAAACAAATACTCCTGGTCATTGTTTCAATCATTCCCTTTACTTTTGGGCGAGAACAGTGATTTTAAGTAATGGTTGAAAACTTTTCACCATTACTGTAATTATGAATCCAATTAAAGAGAGAATTCAATGTAAATGAATGATAATGATAATATCCTTAATATCTAATTATGTAGTCAACAAGTTCATCATGAAGACTGATTTTCCATGTAGTCTTTTCATGAAAATTATAAAGGAAACAAATATCTTTTACTGAAAATCTGGTTTAAAGAACAATATTTATGAAAGGTTGACATTATTTCACAAAATGCCTTAAAAACATGGAAAGAAATGGAAAGAAAAAGTCAAATAAATTGGGAGAAAATAATGTAAAAAACAAATTGTAAATAAAAACAAACAACAAACAAATAAAATAAAAACAAAATGCAAAGCCTTTCCTATCATTTTTTTTTTAATACCAGAGTTGTTACTTGTATCGTTATTGTTTGATATTACTGCTTTTTGTCACAACGTTTCAATTCAAAACACTCTTCATTATTAACATTTTCCTTACTACTAATTTTTCTTCAACTCATCAATGTTGCTTTTTATCACAACACTCTTGGTTGATATCATCATCATCATCATATTTTATTACTAGTTTTACTTCATCTTATTATTGTTGCTTTTTATCACAACACTTTGGTTTAACACACTCTTCAACCACTAAGACAAACAGAGGAAAATTTAAAAAAAACGATGTGGCTTCAGACTATACTTGAACTCACACTCTGCACCTTGGGAGTCAATCTGCCATGGATGTTGTTTTAACTTTGGGCACAAAAACTTCAACGATTACTATAAAGTGCGTCGTATAAGTTGAATTTCTAAGCCTGAAAAAATATTTCAAAAACTAGGAGTTGACATATGATGAGTGTAAAATAAATTGAAAAAAACTAAAGGCCTAAACCAGAATTTTGAGCAAAAATTCTTGAGTTTGACTTGTACACCACAGTAAATGAAACACAGTCTATTTCATGATTCTCTAGAATCATTTTTTAAAATCATATTTTTTTGATGCAACATTTACACGATTACTATATATATTACTAGTTTTATTCTATCTTATTAGAAACTGTAAACCACGAACCAAAATTGCCCATCAGTCGACATAGGTTTCTTCAGTTTTTAAGTGGGCCTGTCTGTCTGGCTATCTACCTATGTCACCTGTACTGGCTGCACTAATGGAGCTAAAGGGGGGGAAGATTCAAACATTAACTCTAAGTTACATTCAGAAAAAACGTTTTTGTCTTTTGTTTTTTAAATTTGAACTTTTTTCGTGATCAGCACCCTACAGGTCAGTCTGGTGCCGACCACATACTATTCCCACAAGCACAGATCACTTCCTCCCCAACAGGTGAGGAACCCAATAAATAATATTCCCTTATGCACACATTCTGAACACACTGCACCATTGAGGGCTGGTTACAGCATGTGGTGAGATTTTCAAAAAAGGGAGATAATTACTACGCTTTGTAAATGATTAGCAACAACAGTATCTTGAATGAAAGGTTTTATTTTCATTATTTTATCAATAACTGATTAGTACATTGTATAATTATTCTATATAAGTAAATAAATATTTCTATATAAATATACAGAATGGTATCTTAAGATCGTGAATAACGTTATTTGTGAACATCAATATCTTATCAATAAGTTGTATATTTATACTTTTTGAAGCTTTCTCATGAGTTTTGGAGCATATATTGTTACCTTCTCTGCTTCGGCTCAACATAACTACTTACTCAAGCCATTTTGCGGTATGTGAAATAAACTAGAAAGCAACAAGCACCCGAAGTGGCATCACTCACTACAACATGCACTTTTTTTTTCACTGATAACTGAGGGGTGGGAAGTAATGGATTCATGCCTTTCCCAAGGGCATTAGTAAGTATAGAAGAAAGATTGTCTCAGCTGGACATTGAACTTGGCTTGCTGTGTACATTCCCATGCCCTTACCCTCTGTTAATCCCACACATACTTAGAAAAAAGAAAAAAAATGTCACTTGACAAAAGCCTCTTGGTAGCAGGCCGTGTGTGTGTGTGTGGAGGGGTTAGGGTGATCAATCAATCAATATACATATATATATATATATATATATATATATATATATATATATATATACACACACACACAAATTATAAGTTTCTTTATATTATAAAGAAACATACTTGAAATGATCTCCTGTCGATATATCACTCAACTTAGACAATGTAGATAGAATTAACTATCAAAAAAAATGAAGCTGCTGCAGGAATCAAACCTGCCACCGCAAGGGTAGCTGCTTCAACACAGCGATGCTCTTAACATTGAGTTAAACAGCCGCCTGGTAATGCAAGGGCCAAATAACTTCTTTCATTGCAAATTCTCATCCCCTTTCATTCACATCTTCATTCTCAGTCTATTAGCTTCTTCCACTGTGACAGTTGTGTATTTAAGAAATGGACATATTTGGCAAACAGATTTATTTAAAAATTGCGTTATGTTACATAGAAACTCATTTGAAATGATCTCCCGTCTTTACACTATTGATATATCACTCAATTTAGACAACATAAATAGAATAAACAATTAAAGAAATTGGGCTGCAGCAGGAATCGAACATGCAACTGATTGAGTAGTGTTTATTCTATTTACATTTTCTAAATTGAGTGATATATTAACCATGTAGTGACATGAGATCATTTAAAATGAGTTTCTGCATAATATAATGCAATTTGATAATTAATTCTGTTGGACCAAATATGCCCATTTCATATATATATGTATACATATATATGATTATAAATTGTGTTATATTACATTAAAACTATTTGAAATGATTTTCTGTTATTTCATGGTGAATGTATCATTTGGCTCAGACAACATACATGGAATAAATAATTAGAAAATTTACATTGTCTAGGCCCAATGATACATTCACTGTGTAATAACAGGAGATCATTTCAAATACAATTTCAATATAACACAATTTATAATCATCTGTCAGATCATAAATCCATTTCTCAATAATATATATACATATATACACACACACACAAACATGTAAACACTTTATCCGATAAAAAGAAAAAAAAAAGAAAAGATATTTCTGATACATACAGATTCCAAATTACATATTCAGCATAATGTCTACTCAGTGTACATATATTCTTATTTAATACATAATTGAAAAATTTACATGCTGAGGTCCATATTGATGTGTGGAGATTTTTTTAAACTAATGTAAGTTAATAAAATTCCAGGAAGTAAAACTTCTATTTATGTTCCACTAAATCTTTTTTTTTTAATGAAATGTTGAAAACTGCATTTAATGTTGCACTTAAAATTGAAATAACCGATACAACATTTTGATTTGGACCAAAGAACTAAAGCAAAGATATGACACCAAGTTAACAATATGAACAGAAGCACTAGGGCCAAAACGTAAGGACAATATTTACATTCATTGGATCCAGACATGTATTGTCTTATATATAAACAAGAAAAGTTGGGTAAAAATTTCTAAAAGAAAATTTAATCTTAGAAAAAAAAAAAAAAAAGTGGACACACACTGGTTACTAATTTTGCAAAAATTTGCATTGTGAATCAAACCCCCACTAAAATACCTATTACAGAGGAATTTTCAAAAAAACAAAAAAAGCATTTCTTTGTAGACATAATGAATAAATGTTTTAATTTTCATCCCTCTAGCTCTATTGGTGAGCCCTATTCACATCATACATACATACATACATACATAGATAAATAGCCAGCCAGACAAACTTGAAAACTGAAAGAAACCTACATTGACTGTTTCTAAAAAAAATGGACCACCTGATAGTGAAGATCTCGAACAAAAACAGAAACCAGATACTTCTAGAACAAAGCTGGCTTCTGGGGATGCAGCAATATCATTCAACAAGTCTCACATTGACATAGGGAACTTGAATTAACTGTTGAGCGGAAGAGTTAGAAAAAGAGGGAGAAAAGTAATCAGAATTCTGTTCATCACATAATGGTTAGATAGTTTGAACAGAAATTAATTGACTAATCAAGAATAAATGCATATATATATATATATATATATATATATATATATATATATAAAAGGAGCCAAAACTAATGCGCAGTAAGAATCACACATCTACCAAACCAAATAAATAATAGAATGAAAGAATAAAAGAAAATAAAGAATACTTTCACAGATATACTTATATATATATATATATATATATATATATTTTGCATAATCCACTGACAGCTGTTTCGTTGTATTACAACTCTTCAGTGTGGCTATAGACTATCCATCCTACCATCCAGTACCACGAGGTAGCATTGAAACCTTAGCTTCAGACCTAGAAGCTTACATCCTCCCTCTACTCTACGCAACTGGACAGTCAGTAAGGTTGAGTTTAAGCAATATAGTTACTTACGCATATATATTCCCCATCCACCAGAGTGCTCCATTCCATGTTGGAAGAGCATGAGAGAGGAAAGTGTTTAGTAGTACTATCATGGATAATGTTAACATAACACTTTATGTTGAATGAACAAAATATTTTAAAGAATTAAAAAAATAATTTCATATGAATTTTTTTAAATGCAAAAAATCAACAGCTACCAGATAACATCAAGCAATGGATATAAAAATTGGAACCTTTTTTCTTCTCTTAGATTCAAATCAATTACAGTATCATCACAACTTCTAAAGCTATTTTCCAATAGTAGTTTCTAATTGTCTTCAACTGG
>OY735219.1:7766165-7781165 GCA_963457665.1 Thysanoteuthis rhombus | reverse complement strand
TACTTAAACACTCACTTCCAGTTGATGAGTAAATGAGACAATTTATCTTACATGTTCCTTGTTACCTACAATGTGTAATACTTTCAGTTTTTCTGAGGGACAATTTTCTCTGTCTACAATTTCCAACAATATATGTCTCAATTTTGGACTTGATTTAGCTATGGGGTTTTTGGGCTCTTATATTTTGAAGAAGAAAAAAAAGCCACAACTGAATAAAAAAATTTTTTTGGACCATTTATTATTCAATATCAACAATTAATGATGGTGAAATGTATGTGGGTGGATCAATAAGTCAGTGGCCTGACACGTGGTTATCAGCTGAATTTTGATTTGAAAATTTCACTGTATAATGTTTGAGCTATGTGATTGATATTCACTTCTGAATTGAGTGCATGGACAAGGAAGGAGATTATATAAATGCTTTTTTTTCATTACTAGTTCAAAAAGCAAAAAAAATTAACGACAGGTCTGGTTATATGGATGTCTGCTGGGGAGGGGGGTGCAAATGGGGAATTTGCCCTCCCCTGGATCAGGCTTTCTCACCAGGGGTAAGGGGACTTGAAAGTTAGAACCTTATAGAGTCTGGGGATCAATGGGTCACTGCAAACAGTCACAGCTTAGGCAATCTCTAGTCCTTTACTGGACAACCAACATCCAGACATAGTCCCCCTATATCTTTCTACCTACCTTGAAGTATACATTTTTGCCCCTCCCAGAAAAAGTGCGAGCAGACACCCATATCTAGTTGGCCATTCAATAGAAACAATCACATGGCTAACGTCTTTTGGCAGCATCCCTTGTTGGGGGTGATCAATTAAAAAATTGGAAAAAAGGTAGTGATCAATGAATAAGTTACTCGTTTATTGTTGGGCAATAATTACTAAAAAAGTTTAAATTTCCAAAAAGCAAAGCGTGAATGCTGCCAGAAACAAAATAAAGCATAATTTAGCATAAACTTGCATTGCAAATTGAAACCTACACTAAAAACCTATTATGAGGGGGAATTTTTGAAAAAAAAAAAAAAAAAATTTCTTATCATTATTATGTTTAATAAAGAGTCGGTGCTTAAATTCTCGAGCTCCATTAGTGTGGTCTGTACATATAATACATACATAGCCAGCCAGACTGACTCGAAAACTGAGGAGACTTATGTTGGCAGATTTGGTTGACAGTTTCTGATAAGATAACAACATCAGAAATGAACAAAGCATATACTTCAAAGAAAAAAGACTAGGAAATCAGATTTTTCTCAAGAATAAACAACAGCTGCAAAGAATCAAAACAGTTTCTTTACTGAATTAAAAAAAATGTAGATGAGATCATCAGAGGTGCCGGTAGCCAAATGGTCGAGAGCCATGAGGATGGAATCTGCAAACCTAATTCAAACTCCAGCTGGAATAGTTTGTATTCACTTTGCACTAATGCCCTTGGGAAGGCCATGAATCTATTTCTCCCTGCAGCTAGTACCACATTATTATGAATTCGGCACAATAGGTACAGTGCCTAGAACCTGTGAGAAATTTGGGACCTACAAAAAGTATATTTCAAATCATTTAGGAAATTTAGACATTATAAAATTATAAAAGTATAAACATTTTGAAACATAAGTGAGACCCAAATTTTATCAATGCCCAAGTGCTCCGAATGCCTCAATCCACGTCTCCCCACATCCATGGGTAAATAAAAGCAGTTAAACCTTTTTAGACCGGTGAGATAGTCCATCTTGGGCATCGGGCTAGCACCCTGGCCCCATATCAACACACAATTGCTTTTGAAGCAATGCTTGAGTCTACACGGAACAGTCAAGAAATGGAGACAAAATCATTGCCTTACGTATCATGTTACATGGGAGTGACTGCTTCTGAAATCGTCATGAAGTCTGCAGATGCTTTTCATATGGAAATGAATAACAGGTCTGACTAATCACTGGAGAGAAACCATCATGTGACTAATGACTTTGGTGCTTTGCCATGGTTGGGGTGATCAATGAAAAAATTGGAAAAAGGGGTGATGAATGGATAAGTTACTTCTCTCGCTGCTTGTTCGGCAGTGATAACTAGAAAAGTCTGGGTATACAGAAAAAACAAGCATGAATGCTGCCAGAAGCAAATAAGGGATCACTTTAGCATAAACTTACTTTACAAATTTGACCTCCACTAAAAACCAAGGGGTTGGGGGGGTGCATTTCCAAAAAAAACAAAAAACATTTTTACTAGGCATAAGAAGTATATGTTGAAATTCAGAGGCCTGTAACTACATTGGCATGGTCTGTATATTGCATACAAGGTCTTAAAGGCTGTCAGGCCAACTTGAAAACTGAAGAAATCTATGTTGACAGTTTTGGTTGACGGCTTCTAATATGCCTAAGCAGTGATAGTTTGATTTCTCATAAACCAGAACATGTGAAAATAATGAATGAAATCTAATTCATCATCATTGCTTAACTTTTAGAAGGCAAGCCATTATAGGAAGGCATGTCATGTCTGTTGCCGAGTTGTTGATGACTGACAAAAACACAACGGCTGGCAACTGGAAAGAACTCCACTTCTACGCCATTGCCTTTTCCCCTCAGCTCTGGTTCTGCATTTTTTTGAGAGAGTAATTCCCTGGAAGGCTTTGTGCAGACATGTTGCCCTGTCAGCAGCGTTTATTACCCACTGGTGATAATTGATGCCACAAGAGATGAAGGAATCCTAGTATCTCTTCCGTGGCACCTTTCTCTATTGCACCGACCAGTAGACAGTTCACTGAACAGAAAGATTTTTGGTAGACTACCCTTCCATTCTCGATACATGGACAGCCCAGTGTAGATGTTCCATTTTGCAGCAAGACATCAATGCCGGAAGCACTGGCAATCTTGAGAACTTCAGTGTTTGTAATGAAATCACTCCAGTGCACATTAAAAGTGACAATGAAGCAACGTCGATGGAAACATCTGAGGAAGAGTTGATGGAGCTGATAGATGAGGAAGGATTCAGACCCATAAAAAGAGTGTACTCAGCATGATGTCTTTGTAAATTTTTACTTTTATGTCTTCCTTGGACTTCCAATTGCTCCAGACACATTTGTATAGACTACCCAAGGCATTGTTAGCCTTTGACAATCTACAGTATATTTCTTTGTCTTGAAACTCATTATATACACAGAAAACAGAATGAATTACTAACAGTCAACTTTATACGTGAGTATATATTACAATGTCAAGAAACAAGTTTATATTGCACATCTATATGTAATAACAACGTGTAGATATATGAGTATATGCAATCTTCAATCTGGACATCTTCCATTAAGGATGTCCTGAGGATGAATGAGTTCCGCCCAGCTGGTCATTCACTTGACTAACTTCCAACTGCTGGAAGGAGGTGATGTGGACACAGTCCCGAAGAACTATGAGAACCACACGTGTACAGGATTTCAGAAGTAGAAGTTCAACCTGGATAGGTTCTAGGTCCCTAGTAGGCCCCGTGCCTCTAATGAGGCAGGAGGATCTAACTGCTAAAATTATGTAGACGTGCAATACTTCAGAATGTCTCCAAGATGCCAACCAGACTTTTGATGTGATCAACGAGTTTCTCAAGTATCTCAGATGAAAACTTTCAGGAAAATTCAATAATTTTACATGACAAAATAAAAACCACCAGCAAAATTATAATTCTTCAAAGAGAGAAAAAACTTATTATATCTGAGCTTTGCAGTTTTTCAAGTTGAAAGATCAAATTTTGCTGGTGCCTGATTTTATTTCCAAAGTAACAATCTTAAGAAACATACATATTATACACAAATTTTAGTTGGAATTTACAAAGATACCAAAGACAAGAAAGCTTCTTCTTTATATATATATATATATATATATATATTCACACACATGGACACACTCATACACAAACTGCAACTCAAGAGTTTAGAGAATTTGAATAGATAGCTCAATGTGTTCATCTGTCAAGTTACAGCCTTTTGCATGTCTCACTTCTCTCAACAAGGAAATAAAGATCCTCATTTTTTTCTCTCTCTGAGGAACATATTTTGTGCTTTTAATTCCTTCAACTTTTGGATAGCATCATGTGTGAGAGATTATATATATATATATATATATATATATATATATATATATATATATATATGTTGAGAGAGAGAGTGAGAGCCACTTCAATGTAGCACTGTTCTTACCATTAAGCTAGATAGTAGCTGGTAATAAAGAGACCCAAATAACAGTTTTTACTCCAATTTCTTGTTTATCTTCGGTCTATATCTGTTCTTTTATTTCTTTTAACGTGACAGTAAAGTATTTCGAAATGGAGATTATATATATATATATATATTATATATATATATATATATATATATATATATATATATATATATATATATATAGATAGATAGATAGATAGATAGATAGATAGAGAGAGATACAGAGAGAGGGGGGGGTTGATAACTTAGTAAAATGTGTCCAGATTGTTTCTTTTAGAATCCTAAACAAATATGCAAGTGATTATAAAATTAAAGTGATGATTTTTTTCTAATAGTATATCTATACCATATTTAAAAACAATTCAAGAAATATAATATAACAAAGTTACATTTTCATGAATTCAATCATATGTGAGACATTTTAAACACTGTTGCATGGATAAAAAAAGCCCAAGATAACATTAGCATTTTTAAATATTGAAAAATGCAAAATCTATCATTTAATATCAACAGATTCATTTCTCTTTATCTTCTACGATTGATATACAATGTTTTATCCATAAAATTGTTTATGAGAACCAATTAAATATATTCAACCCGGAAATAATATGGATGTTTCCACACAGATGATAATGAGAAATGTGTGCCTGCCGCGTTAAGGGACACAACTCATCTACAATTACATAGCGGTAGAATTTTATAATCTGATGACTTAATGAAAATGTTGATTTCAAACAATATTCAAAATATAAAAACTAATAAAAATAAATTCCCCCAAAATAAAAATCCACTAATGGTCAACAGAAAACTATTTTTCAAGCCTACTGCAATGAAAATCTCTATTATCTAAGTATACATAAAATGCAATGCATATATCCATATATTCCACATATGTCGCCATTTCTTATGGTACGGGTAGACTATTAGATGTGCAATTAAGGGGTAGTAAGAGAATCTAGTACAGATGTCCTTTTACATAATACAAACTCTAGGGAGTCAGAAGTTTTCTTCATCATCCCAAAGGCAAAAATGAAATCTGGAGAAGGAACCTTTCAAGATCTGACTCATGTGCTAACCCTACGGCATAAAAATTACACAAGAGACTAAAGAGAAACACACACCCAACACTTACCAAGACCTTAGAATACACAAAGAAAAATGTTCACATAAGGTTTTTGCTTTTATGCCCTTACGCTGGATACAGCCATCCCAACCCAGACTCCACACTTCAAAGTTCTTCCGTCTTGACTCCAGTATGCAATATGTGAAACAGACTTCGTTGCAACACTCACTTCACTCTGCACTATTCTACCTGTAAGTGGAGGGAAGATGGATTCATGCCTTTTTCAAGGGCATTAGTATGAAGTGTACACAAATTGTTTCAGCCGGAGTTTGAACTCGGTTTGCCAGATCCATTATCTGTGCAGTTATCCACTTGGTCACTCCGCACCTCCTGTTAACATTGGGTAAGGGAGTAGTAGCAGTTTGTAGGGAAAGACCCAAAATGATTATCAATTTACGATACACCTAAAAAATCTGCTGGAGTTGGAGAAATTTGGTAATCATGCAATTAATGATATCAAAGAAGAATTTTAAACCTGGTCTAGTTATTCACTAAATGAAAAAACTGTATTTTTGGCAGCATGTCATGTCGGGGGTGATCAATTAAGAAATTGGAAAAAAAGACAATCAATGAGTAAATCAATTCTCTTACGTCTTCTTTGAGTTTTCAAAAAACAAGCATGAATGCTGCCAAGAACAAACTAAGAGACTTATTTAGCACAAACTTACATTCTTAATTGGTCCATTACCAACAAAAAATCTGGGGGGGGGGGTCAGAAAACAAAGAAAAAATTTTTTTTTTCTAGACATGATAAAAATTCAATGTCGAAATTTTCAACCCTCTAGCTCCATTGGTATGGCCTGTACACGCCATACAAACATATCTAGCCAACTAAAGTAACTTGAAAACTAAAGAAACCTATGTAGACAGTTTCTAATAAAGGTGAGGATAAAAAGCACAGGTTTTGATTTTTCTGAATGAAAATACTCTTTCTATCTTGATAGACGATGGAACAACACTGAAATGCAAGACTGGGTGAAGTGTATGGAAATCTTAGGATGCCCATTCAACAGGGTCCCCCTCTTGGCCTAGCTAATGTAGTCCAAAGGAATACAGAGCATGATACAATAAGCATCAGCTTCACTATAGGAGCTGCAGGAAAGATGTCAATGTGGGCCTCTGACTGCCGTAAGGGGGCTCCATTTCTTGGTTTTGGAATCAGTTATCTTTCTCCTCAGCTTGTTGCCTTCTCAATGCTAGAGAGCCTAGTCTAGTTAAAACTGTTTGATAGAAACCACATTCATATCAAGTAGTTAAAAGATCACTTCCAAATCTTGATATCAAGGTTACTAGCAGAAAATTCATCCGATGGGCAGGTTTTTCGACTAGCTCCTGCAGGAGGCCTAAATGAAACCTCTAGCTCTGATAAAAGATGAAAACTTTGTTTTATTAGGGGTACCTTAATTCAACACCTCCGGCTATAATGCCCAATTTCGATTACTTGAAGGCCACAAACAGATGAACAGAATCAGACTTTTAAAATTAGATAGATTGGTAGAGATAGATAGAAATCTGACCATACTATTATTTTATTTTTCAATTTCCAAAAACTAAAACATCTGAGTGGTCACGTACAGATAAATGAAATTAGACTTTTAGTATTATATAGACTGAGATAGATAGATAGAAATCAAATCATTATCATTGCAGGGACCACAATATTCATACCATTACTTTTTTTTTTTTAATTTTCAAAAACTAAAAACACGCCTGTACACAAAAAAATTTCACGGCATACAGAATTATACTAGGATTCAAGAATTTTGAAGACAGATAAGCAATTTCAGATCATGCTCAAAACCACCCGAGAAAAAACACTTCTCTAATATGTTGCATAACACTCGAGAGGGTTTAATGTATTTTTATGTTAAATTTTTATTCAGTATTGATCAAGCATGCATAAGTAATCCATTAGCAAGATAAACAAGATGTGTTGAGTGAGTAGAGATTTTGGCATCTTGCTTTGAAATGTTTCAAGCATGTTTATTTTGCAAATATTCTCCAGAAGCCTGACTGAACTTCATACAGGGCAAAGAATTAACTGCTGCTCTCACATTAAAATCATTACCAAAGGAAGGAATTATTCCATAATAATGGAATCATTTCTTCACCTTAGACGTGAGACGAGGGAGCAGAAAATTCTTTTACTAATTATGTAGTCATCACTGGCAATTAGCCAGTTACTTGTTGAGTATGGCTTAGTGGTTGTGCAATTAACTGGTAAGTTATGTGTGTGTATATATATATATATATATATTATTTAAAAATGGAGATATATATATATATATTATTTAAAAATGGAGATATATATATATATATATATATATATATATTCTGCAGCAGCTCCATTTCCTTATATACATATATATATATATATATATATATATAAATATATTTTTAAATAATATGTATACATATTATTGAAAAATTGATATATAATCCAACAGAATATTTATGAATACGTTATATTATTTGAAACTATTTGAAATGACCTCCGTTTGTTATGCGGAGAATGAGTCACTTGGCCCAGATAGTGTAAATAGAATAAACAATTAAAGAAATATGGGACTTCTGCAGGAATTGAACCTGTGACCAATAACGTAGTCACATCAGTGTAGCATCACTCATAACCATTGAGCTTAACAGCCCAACAAAAAGGAGACCCAAATAACCGCTTCATCTTATTCTCCATGTGACAACAGATCTTTTTAAATATAGTAACAAAAAAATATAACGCATTCATACATATTCTGTTAGACTATAAATCCATTTCTCAACACTATCATAGCAAGTGTTGAAAAGAACAGTGCAGATGTGGACACTGATTGAATGAAATAAGAGTACTCATCTCCAGATCTCTTAAACTCTACATAATCATCTGCAAAGTCCTCTTTTGGGATCAGTGTCAGCTGTGTGATTGTGTTCTGCTTAATCTAAACCCGCTCTGCTCCCCTTTTTCTGGCCTTTCCGATGGGATTAAAGTGTAGTATCTGTTCCATGTTAGAGACCGAGGGGCAGGTACTGACACTTGCCCGTCGAATGGGCCGGAGATTGGGTGTTGTGAATAGTGTCAAGACTGAGTGTGTCAGTGCAGTGTGTCAGCCAATGAGGTTTTATTGAGTCTGCCACTGCTATGCGCATTGGAGGCCTTTGGACTCGTCCTTGGGCTCTCCTATTATTACTCGGCCCAGCAGTTGTGGGGGATCTGTTGCCCCGGGGCAGCACTGTTCCATTGCACTTAGAGGAGCAGATCCCAAAGTGGACGCTTTTGTGGCGGAGGCTGTTTTAGCTTCTACGGTTGCTTGGCACCAAAGTCATGTCAGCTGGAGCCATTTTTGAGTGGAAGGATCCTATTCTTCCCACGTTAAGCCTCGAATTTCTGTCACATTTTGCTGTGGTGGGACAGTGAATAAACACCCCTCCTTAATCTTGACTTCGGTCTGCAATCTCCTTTTTAAACAGTGATTTTAGCTAGTAGACACAAGGAACCAAATCTTGACTGTACGGGGCCTGGCCATGTTGAAACCCTACATGAGACATGGAAAATGGGCTGGCTCAGTCATGATGAATGCAATGGTTACACAGTACACAAGAACATTCAGCACGAACGAGAAACCCCTCTTGAGAATGTTCATGCATGCACAGTAAGGTTCTCTCTGATTGCTTACCAAATACATCAAGGCTGTGCGAAACGATCTTATAATATTTGAAATGATACTTTCTGGATGATTTTTGTATTTTTATTTACTTATGAAATAAGTGTGTGAGGTCACAAGAGGAATACCTAGAAGGAACCAAGGCACCATTGCCCTGAGTAGACTATTTTTTGTGTATGTTAAATGGCTGGATAAATTCTAGATAGAGCTCATAATTTATAAAACAAAGAGGGATCACTTTTTTGTACAATTGATTATTATACAATTTTAAAAGGACCATACTAATCAGTTCTAACATAATATCAAATATAGATTGATATGAAGTCCATTAATGGCCAGAACATTAAGTTGAAGATCAATGTAAATTCCTAATCTTTGTATCAGAAAAAGTCTCCTTGAAATCAATGATGTAAAAGGGAAGGGGCAGCATTTCCTCACTATCTTCATGTTACACCAAATCAGTGTAATTGCTTAATTGTCAAAATTTTAACTTGAAAAAAAAAATTATAAGCAAATATATAGTTTTAACTTTATGAAAAGTTTATTTAATCAAAACACGGACATAAAACGAGTACTTTCCACGATAAAAAGTTTGTGAAATCAAAGTTTTTTTTTTTTTTTTTTTTTTTTTTTTAGAAAAAATTGATAAATTTTGTATATTACACAATTTCACCTATTCAGCATAATATATATATATATATATATATACTGCTAAATAACTCTACTTGAACAATTCGCTGATAAGAAAAATTAGCCAGTACATATCAAAATACACACCCATACAGTTTCTGAAATTGAGTAGATTTTATGGAGTTTCAGGGGCGGGGGCTTAAAGCCCCTACCCCGACAGCAGACAGCCCCACATTCCGTCACATCTTTTTCTAACTTAACACCATTGCTTGAAGGAAGTTTAGGGGCCAGACCTACTCCAGGTCTAGTACTTCTCACTCCAGATGTGCAAGAAATAAGGGCTGGGATTCTCTCACTTGATTTGGCACCCTTGAGTTCCAGAGATTTCAGGTACTTAACTAGACAATATCTCAAGACAACATTGATTGTAAAGCATAAAAGGTGCAGAAACTGGAGACAATGATAAAAGAAAACAAAAATGAATATATATAAAGGAGGCCACTTATTATGACTGTTAGCTTTTGGTGGGGACTAACGAAAAAGCCCCACTTAGAAAACAGCTGACTTTTCTAGAGTTTACAAAGGGCACGAGCAAAAGTACTTAATTCAAAAGGCATACAATGAAGAACAAGGTCAGTTAAGCATCCCTGAAAACAGATGTTTGGTTATGTAATTTCTGTTTGATTGCTCTGAGGACTGTGTGAAACTAAAAATCACTCAGAGTGCATAAGTCTGATAATGCAATTGTCACAAAAAAATATATATATATATATATATATCCTATCCATCAACTACAAACTGAAGAAGAATCAGGTCTTATATAGCTAAGGGAAGTTAATTGTGTAAGTTTTGATTTTCTCCATTTCAGACTATTGTCTCAATATATGAAAAGAAATATCCTGGATCTGCCACAGAATTTAATCTATTTTTTCTTAGCCAATCACCCACACTTCAACAAAATGTCTTTGAAGTTTATTGAGAAATTAAAGAGATATTTTGTGGACTAACAGAGAAAAATTAGTGAATACTTATACCTCTAACAACTTCGTTTGTAGAGTTGAATGAGGATTTGAATATGATCTAACAATGTTGAATCAGTTTATAATGTTCGTATCATTTTCTTTGGAAAGATAAGAAAATTGTCTGGATATTTTCATTGCAGTAATACGACAATAATGAAGAGAAAAACAAAAATTAGGACAGAAATGAAATCTTCAAATGTACTAACAATTATTAAAAACTTGCACCACTCCCCTAATTTCTTTTTCATTCTGAAAATCATGATCACAAAAAATTGTGAAATCAATTCATTTAAAATTGAAGTTAAATTGACACAAACTATTCTGAATTTAGCAAAACCAAATAAAAATAATCATATTTTCAAGCTACATTAATATGTTTTTAATATTCATCAGACAGAAGGAATTTCATAAATTTACTTGGTTTGAATAAAGTCTAGATTTTTATTACAGCCAACCTAGTTGGAGAGGTATATATAATATATATATATATATATATATATATATATATATATATATATATCACACCATGTATTTCCATCTTTCCGTCCGTCCATAAAATACCTCTAAGAGTTTCTCAATTAATTTTAATGAAATTTTGTGGAAGGGTGGGCCATAAGCTAAGGAAGGAGTGATTAAACTTTTAAATAATTGTCAAACTGGAACAAACATGCCAATATATTTATGAAGCTTAACTTCATCTTGAACAAGGCCACAAGAGCAGGGTACTAAAAGTAACTCAATTTACTTCAGTAGTTATGGTTTGGTAAACAAGCTTACTAACCATTACCTAACAGGAAGGCATCCAAGATGGTAGCTTATAAACAGATGACTAATTCTTATAGGTACTTACAAAGTTTAGTTTAGGCTGGCACAGAGCCAACAGTGAGTGCACCTGGTAAGGATTGAACTCTCTACTTAGTAGTAATGATCTGTGAGACAGGCCTTGGGAAAGACATACATCCACTTCTTCCCCTAACTATGAATAAGAAAACAGAGCAGTTGGAACCCCTTAGCTCTGTAAGGAAGTCCATCTTGGAAGTGGGGCTAGCAATTCCACTCCATAAAACCTACTTGTCACTAAAAACCACAACATGACCCTATCGTTCACTGGGATTTAGAGAGGGGAGAAAAAAATTCAACATTTATTTTTGTTGATTTTGAAAACCCCTTCAAGTAATCAACATCTTCATTGTTGTGAATAATAGAAATGAATAATATTTGTTCCTCGCATGAATAAATCACTGTAGTCCGTACGCGTATCAGAATTATCAAAGAAAAAAAAAACAAAAAAAAAAACAGCCCAAGGTTAGGACATCGTTGGTCCCAAAATGACCATGGAGACCCCAAAGAGTACATTTTTGAAAAAGTGTTGTACTTATGCAAATTTTCAAGGTTGTAGCCCCAAAAGTGTGACCAGGAGCACCTAGTGACATACTAACAAGCAAAGAGAGAAGAATCTGTGGCCCATGAGGCTGATTGGTGGGGTAACAGTGATTCAATAAAATAGAAACCATGGTTTCTAAAATGGGTGCAGTTTCCTTGAAACTTTTGGTTTATTTATAGAATTGGAGTATTTGCAGGAATCAGGCAGTCACAATACAAACAAGAGATATAAGCAATAATGGAACTATTTTTAGAGATGTAAGGGAGTTACAGCCTTAAATACAGAGGAAGCTGTTTATTATATTACTGATAATGCTATCATGCAGTTATTGTTATCATAATCAGTCGGTTCCAAACAATTTACTCAAAATGTCAGGTGAGTCATTCAATAGAAACTGTCACAAAACCAATGTCTGGGGGGGTGATCAATTAAAAAATTGGAAAAAAAGGATGATGAATAAATAAGTTACTTTTCTTGTCTTTTGTTGGGTAGTGATCATTAAATTTAAGAAGAAAAAAAAATGCCTGAATGCTGCGGGATCAAAGTGAACCCCTCACTAAAAACCTATTGGAAGGGGGGGGGGCTTTTTTTTCTAGGAATAATGAGTAAATACTGAAAATTTCAGTCCTCTAACTTCATTGGTATAGACTGTACTCATGATACATACTTAACCAGACAAACCAACTTGAAAACTGAAGAAACCAATTTTGATATTTTTGGAGACAGTTTTGGTTATATTGATATTAATTCATATTTTCTAATTTCAATTTTTATACTGTAAAGGTGTTCATAACAATGAATTCAATAACATAACATAATGAATTTACAACAATGAATCTAAATGGTTCCAGTATTTACATCCTTTGCCTAATGTTATCGGTGGGCTATTGTTATTTAAAAGACCTGTCCTGCAAGTGATCACAATAAACAGACCCCTCAGTACTTTTAATGAACCCAAAAGTTTGTTTAGAATTTTCAAAAACTCTGAAAGCTTACAATAAAGAGTAATGTAGCAAAAGTAAAAATTTCAATATAATCAAAGGAAATACATTTTATCATCAGCAAACTCTTATGAGATTGAAATTTTAAAAAAAAGAAATTGAAAATGTCCAACTTCACACACAGTGAAAACTACCCCCCATAAAAAAAAAAAATCCATCCATCAGAGAAACTTAGTAATCGATATATACACAGACACAAAGTTTCAGGTGTTTGATTATTGTATGACTGAGAGAAAAGTCATAGAAAAAATGTAATGAAAAAAAGTTAATGTATGCTTATGTTTAGTAGAAAACAATTTTCTAAAATTATAATTCATTTAATAACCTTGCTCTAAAAAAAACAAGTAGAAACCGATATGATTCATTGTATCTATAGTTGAAGTGAATAATAAGAAATATGAGAATCATCCATAAATATCTATAATATGCAATATGTATCCATATACATATGTTTTAGCATGTGTAATACTTTTTTATATCACCAGAAAAGTACACTACATAGCAATGGACAAATCACCCACCTCTACGTAGTGGACTCTTCTGGTGACGTAGTTGAAATAGATTTTTATGCTATGTTGAATTTGATAAACAAAATTGCGTAATGATGGTGAATATAATATTTGTCAATTGAGAGGAGCAAAACGTTTTTATTTGAGAAACTCAAATTATACATGTACATATACATAATGTTTTTGATACTTTATAAGTACAATGCAATTGCAAAGTCATTTAAAAAAGCCATCATCTCTTAACAGCCTGGGTAAAATAATACTAATAAGAAATTAACAATGGTACGTATCTTGGCTTTTCATAGTTTAGATAAATAAAAATAAATTGAATTTTCCGTTTTTATAACAGAGAATAGAAAACAAGAATATAAAAAAGTTTTTTTGACATTTTCCTTCCATGTTAGTCTCTATCTCTCTTTTCCTTTTATACTTTTAGATCAGAAATAAACATAAAATATTTCATTGCTGGATACTAAATAGTTGTACTTACAGCTGCAAGCTCCGAAAAACCTCAACCACCCGCCTCCCTTCCATGTTTGGACGATCGTCAAAGGCTCTCAGCAAATGTTGTCATTTTAAGGAAAAAAAAAAAACAATATTTCCCTGAATCACTCAAAGAAAAAAAAAACTATTTAGAAGCCAGCTGACCCACTGTTCACCAAGTACATAAAAACCTTGATGCAACAGAGGGAGAGAGGGAAAGAGGTCCAGGGAATCATTTGATTATAGTGACAACGCTGTGTACATCATTACATGATGATGGTGTAATGAAATGATCCAACGAATAAAATCAGGTAAAAGTGAGGATGCAAGGTAAGAAACTTTTTTTTCCCTCCCCTCAAAAGCTGACTGGATGATTTTGTTGATATCAGGGCAACAAATTAGTTGTTGTAAAAGTAAAGTAAAGTATGTATTCCCTTTATCCAGTGGAGTAAAGAAGTTCCTTGCTGAGTCTGAATAATTGGTAGGAGGAATGGATTCTTCTATTAAGGAAAAAAAAAAAAATAATGGGAAAAATACGTCACAGCAGACAACTCCAACAGAACTATTCTTGAATGCTGCAAGTTTCTTCTAAAGCAAGGCTACAGTAAAGAGCCGAGCAGTCAGTAGGTAAGTGCAGATATGTACACACACAAAAAAAAAAAATACATATATATATATATTTCTCTATAGATAGATATTCATATTTGCAGCTAGGCATGAGTGTGAGTTCATCTGACGTCAGGGGGAGTTGTAGCTTAAGGAGGAACAAACTATCCGAACACAAGAGTTGGGAGAAAGACTCATGAGAAAAGTGGATGAAAAAGAGAGGGAGAGAGTAAGGAGATAAGTGGAGGAGTGAGGAGGAAAGTAAAGAGAAAGTGGAAGAGAGAAAGAGAAAGTAAAAAGTAAAGAGAAGCAAAAATAGAAGGGGGGAGGAAGAAAAGAATAGAAGAGACCTTACAGTGAATGAGAAAGAAACACACAGCATTCAATAGGAAGAA
>OY735219.1:7561165-7763665 GCA_963457665.1 Thysanoteuthis rhombus | reverse complement strand
TATAAAAATCATATATACATTTATATAAAAATTATATCATATACATATATATACAAATTATATATAGATATATATAAGCACACACATAATATATATATATATATATATATATATATATATATATATATATATATGCACATTATATAATGTACAAATGTACATATATATATATACACACACACATTATATATGATATACGTACATATTTATACACTTTATAATGTTTATACATAATATATATACGCATAATATATATACACGATATACCCATTGTAATATGTATGCATATTTACCCATTATGATATCTATATATATTTACCCATTATAATATGTATACATATTTACCCATTATAATACACACATACACATAATATATATACACACACATTATAGATATATATACACATCATATAATATACATATATACACACATCACATCGCATACGTATATATACACATCACATCATATATATATATATACAAACACATATATATAATATATCCATACACATATTATATTATATATACACACACACATCATATAATATATACGCACACACTATATACATACATACACACATATATTATATATATAGACATATTATATACACACACACATTATATCATATACACACACACACACATTATATCATATACACATACACATTATATTATATACACATTATATTATATATACGCACGCACACACATTATATTATATATATGCATGCACACACATTATATCATATATAGGCATGCACACACATACATCATATTATATATACCACGTACGCACATTATATCATATATATGCACGCATTATATATCATATGCACACACACACTCATTTTATATCATATGCACACACACACTCATTATATATCATATGCACACACACACGCATTATATATCAAATACACACACACACACATCATATATATACACACACACACACACATCATATATATACACACACACACACATCATATATATATACACACACACACATCATATATATACACACACACACACATCATATATATACACACACACACATCATATATATACACACACACACATCATATATATACACACACACACACATCATATATATACACACACACACATCATATATATACACACACACACACATCATATATATACACACACACACACATCATATATATACACACACACACACATCATATATATACACACACACACACATCATATATATACATATATATACACACACACACACATCATATATATACACACACACACACACATCATATATATACACACACACACACACATATATATACATATATATATATCTACAAAAATACCCACAGTATCCGTCACTTGACCTTGTGTAATTTGAACACTTCAAGTTCACAGCTTTTCACAAACATATGAGATTATAATTAATATTCACATTCCACACAACTCTATCCTCTGAAATGCTTTATACTGCATAAATGAATATTGATGAAACCATGTTCACTTATGAAATCTATGTAAACCGAAAGAATCACCACTAAAATGATAGAAAAAATATTATCTAATACCAGAGTCAAAAATTCCACCCCTTTTTTCATGTTGACCATAAATAATGTAGCCACCTATAAATCCTGTTGATTTTTCTAGCAATTAACTTTTTTTTTATTAAAGCCGCTATTGATTTTTCAAAATGTTATTTTGAATCTGGGAATACAAAATACAAAATGATAGAATACATGAAAAAACTAGAATGAAGACAAAGAGCACATAATTCTGCCGACACCATTGTCAGGGGAAATAATTGTGCATTGATCCAGCCCAAAATTTAAACACTTCTTCTGTGGTCCATTATCCACCCTTCCACAAAACTTCATTGAAAACTTTGGGAGATATAATGTGCACAGTTATGAACATATGTAAATGTACTGAAAGAAAAAAGAAAGAAAGGAAAAAAAAGGAAGAAAAAAATAAATCTCTTCCAAACTAACAGATAATCCTGGATCCACACCAAAATTTCACCACTTGTTTTATATACCCGGTTTAACTTCATTGGCAAAGGTGAAAATGAATTATATAGTTTAGAAAAATCACATATATGAGAGAGAGAGAGAGAGAGAGAGAGAGAGAGAGAGAGAGAGAGAGAGAGAGAGAGAGAGAGAGAGAGAGAGAGAGAGAGAGAGAGAGAGAGAGAGAGAGAGAGAGAGAGAGAGAGAGGGGGGGGGAGGGGGGGAGAAAGAGAGGGAGGAGAAAGAGAGGGAGGGGAGAAAGAGAGAAAGGGGAGAAAGAGAGGAAGGGGAGAAAGAGAAAGAGAGAGGGGGAGAGAAAGAGAGAGGGGGAGAGAAAGCGAGATATCAACTGATATTCTCTAAGCTTGGTCGACTATGCCACAAAGGAGGGGCACTAAATTGAAAAAAACCATTGATCTAAAACAGGAGCCCCTTTTCTTTTGTTTCCCCAAGTTAAGCAAAGCTTAATACTGCACAAAGCCAGATGCAACAGAAAGATCTTATTCTGACAACCACCCCAATGGGGAGGGTCAGCCTGCCTAGAAGATCAGCATTTTAAAATCCCAGCTTTACTCAGGCTCCAATACCGAAAACTGGTGAGGAAATAGTAACTATCACGGAGATGAGGAAGGCCAAATGATCAGCTGATCAAGTGGCAAGGCAGCACAAAGTCAGGTATAATATCCCATCTCCCCCACGCCTTTCCTATTGCAACAATGGCCCAGCAACAAGAGAACGGAAATGAAGAGAAACGGGTCTTAATTCTCAGACTTGCAACGGGGCAATAAATAGCAAGGAGAGAAAACAAACAAACAAACAATCTAATCAGGGGACCAAGTCATATTTAACTTAATACTTCCCTTTTGATCTCTGTTATTTTTGGAGCTGAATGATGTTGATAAAGCAAAGAGAAGAAAGCTGCTAAGGACTGATTTTCTTTATGCATTTCAGACAACGAAAAAAGAATGAATATTGATACTCAAGATAATCTGGCTGATGTATTCAGGTATCTTCAATTTATAAATAACACACACACACAGGCAGAGAGTGAATTTGGGCAGAGGTCCTTCATTAACACAAGTTCAATAATTCAATTGAAGATCAGAGACAAAGAATGTTCACCTCTGGTTACAAAGTTGAAAAAGCATATATATCATCCCGTGTCTTTCCTTCTGTTCATCTGTCCACACAATATCGTTGAAAGTTCTCAATGAATTTTAAATATATTTTTTAGAAGAGTGGGCCTTGGGCTTACAAAAGATCAAATTTTGGGGCGGATCCAGGAATTTTTTCCCATTGAGTAAGTGTACAGAATTGGCAGAAGTATGTGCTTTGAGTGCTTACTTATTTCTTTTAATTTCTTGGTTAACTTTTTCGTTTTACGTATAACAAAATATGCCTGGATCCAATGAATGTAAATGGTGTCAACATGTTTTTGACGTAGTTCTTTCGACCATCCAGTTTTTCCCGGATTTTGATAATGGCCAGTTGTACAATCAACTCTTGGAATGGGTATATAGTTTTCAAATATTGCGTCAACTGTGAAATCCTACTTTTCTGAATAAATTTTTTCTTCAACAAAGTTTTGTAGTTAGTTTGTTTTTTTGTTTTTTTTCTCCAGTTAGAATCAAGCATAGGGTCCAAAAAGTGTACGAGGGAACTGAAACAGAAAAGAGAAGATTCCCCTCCCCCGGGAAGCACCACTAGTCTCTACAATTTCAGTTGAACAGATTGTATTTCTAGGTACTAACAAATGGAAAAATTCATTTCTAACCAGGTCAAAGTAAACATGGGCATACATGAACTCTTTGGTTAAGGGGTGAAATGGAGCTTGATTTGCCAAAATTTCACACCAATTAATAACACAACTAGTAATACACGGTTAGTACAAATCACACAACATGCACCTTGAAAGAAATATTGTTTTCTGCCTCTCTTGGCAGCAAAAAAAAATCAATTGCCCGAATTTTCCAGACTGTATGAATCATGAATTAAGGAGGGCTGCCCATCGACCTCCACTCTTGCACTGGCTTATATATCAATGAAAGTACTCTCAATCATAGAGGTTAGTTTGGTACTTACAAAATAGGCAACACTGCAATGTTGATATCTACTTTCGAGGAAAATAATGAAAAGAAAGAAATCATTTCCCTGAAGATCAGCATTAAAGGGTCCTTGCTTAAACCCTCCAAAGAAAAACATATTATGGCGCGTATTGCTTGAATTCTTAAAACGGTTTTCAAAAGGCCAAAAATTCTCCTTGTAGAATCAAAATCATGATAGGATATCTTTATTCCGTTAGACAGTCATCCTGGGACAGATGAAAAACAGAATTAGCAAATCACTTCTCCCACACGCCTTTCCTGTTTAGCCATGTAATGTGAACTAATTTCAGCATGGGTTTCATACTATGATGACGTCATTGTCTGCAGTTGTAAAAGTCAGGAAAATCTCATTTACTTCATTTTTTATGACCCATATGTCCCAGTAGGTTTCTGTAAGAGATCTACAGGATATATATATGTATATCCCAGCAGTCATAGAAACCTCAAGAAATGTGTGTCCCATGAGTCTCAAAAGCATATTTTTTTTACTTGTATCTGTCTATTTGTTTATCTTCCTTTATACGATATGAAATTTAGATTCAAAACCAGAATGTGTATTACACATGTCTAACAGATCATTTTCATGCATATCTTGAATTCATCTTTTATAGAAAATTCGCTAAGCACGCTTGCGTTTTTATTCAGAAAATTACCTTTCAACCAAAGGTGTATTCCTGCCGCTGATTTCTAGACTAAAGGGGTCACATTTGGTAGCAGGGCTGATTGGTCTGTTTAGATATGTGCCTTCACTATTTCAGAATGAAAAGACAACAAATTTAGACAAAAGGAATAACAATAATTCAATGAAAAAGAAATATATATATATATATATATATATATATATATATATAAACTCCATTTTACCAATATCCTTGAAAAGAGAAAAAATCCACAAACTAACTTTTTAATGGATCAAGAAACAGAAAAAAAGAACTTTGGAATTAATGAATATTCACGCAATGTATTCAATGCTCAGGTGTCCAGTAAATTCATTGCGGTAAATTCATCAAGGGTAATTACATCACCTGTAGTTTCATCCCCCGGTAAATTCCATCAAGACGCAATACATCGCTAAACATTATTTCGCAAAATGATTACCATGAAATGTAATTGTCTTTGCGATGAATTTACTGGGACACGGAATTATGGGCGATATATTTACCACAATGAATCCACTGTGAATCCAATTTACGTGCATTCACTATTTTTAAATAAAAAACAAATTGAAACAGAAAGGAATGATTTAACAAGACAAAGTCCATTTTGCAGAAACTATTTTGACATATAGATCCATTTAGACAGCTGTCCTTATCTTAGTTATTTTTATATTCACACAGTTTTGGCTGCTATACCCTCCAGCCTGCATAGAACTTCCAAGTGCTACGAACAGCCAGTGTCCGTTATTCTCTTCTTTCTAAATTTTTCACTCCAGTTGTACCTCTTTTTGGGGTACAGCGGCAAAAATGTTGTGAATATAAAAACGACCAAGATAGAGACAACAATTTAAATAAATCAACATGAAACAACAATTCTTCATCTCAGAAATCCAGACAGAACTGGAACGAGTTCATTTTATTTTTGTGAGGAAGAACCAACTCCACTCGATATGAGGGAGGGCAAAAAAACTTGCAAATAACTTGATAATTAAAGATTATTGGCACTTCATTAGCTGTCCTCCACTGCACATTCCTTGTTCCCCCAATTTACCAATCTCTGATAGTTCCATTTTTTGCGTCGTGTTAATTCCTGTTTTGGGGCCAATTGTATTATATTGCTGGTTCTCTGTAAATTGATGAAAACCTGCAGCATTCTACTCATAGGTGGCATAACCCAACAAACAGTCCGAATAGATAGTGGATCCTTCAGCAATGTATTCCTTAATAATATTAACAAGCATTCAGCAGATCAAAAGTAACAAATAGGAGCCTGAGGATACTGTCAATGCTTTTGAGAAGGGTCATTAACATTCGAAGAGTTGTCTTGGATAATTGAACTTCTTGTTGATTGTATCAGACAAGTGCAGAGTTCGATCTAATGGGACAAGGTAGGGAATTCAAAGCCTAACATGAAAAGGAATAGAAAAAACCCAAATCCTACATTATAAGCATTGCTACCACTGGGGGAAAAATTCTGTTGATCACTATCATGTTCAGATGGTTCATCTGGAGAAGGCCATAGAATGGATTAACCGAAACATCATGTTACTTACACAAACAACAAGGAGTTCAATCGTCAAAAAAAAAACAAAAAAAAGAATCTTCGGGGCCGGCTGAATAGTTAAGACACAGAAAGTGGAACGGATGTGTGTTGGGGGATTAGTGAAATGGAGGAATAAGTGACAACAAGTGGCAGATGACAAAGAAATACCTGATTATTATTACTGAATAAAAATGTCTTTGAAAATGAATACCAAAAAGGAAACTTCATCACAAGAAAAATTCATAATAGAAAAGAAAGGAATCAAGACACAAAATGAGGGACAGAAAAAGGGGTCAGCAAAAAGACAAAATGAGGGTCACAAGGAAAACAAAAAAAAGTACCAGATTAATATCAATATTAATATCAATAAATTAAACTACCTTTGCAAGTAAATTCAAAACAGAAAATTTCATCACAAGAAAAATTCAAAATAGTAAAAATGGATGATAGACAAAATTATCAAATACAAGCAAGAGAACCCAAACAAAGAAAAAACAAACAATAACCTAACCAGGCCTCAAGTCAGGAGAATGAAAGAAAATAGAAATATTGCTGCGACTTTATTGTTTCATCAATATATATGCATTACATATAAACAAACAACAATAAAGTAGCCAGCACTGGGACTCAAATCCACATTAAAACAGAAAATTGTGGTGCATTTTTTTCAATTTGTTCATATCTTTTTTGTGTATGGATGAATCAACAGGGTTGTAGTCGAATAACCAGCTCATTTTTGCTATTTTTGTTTTAAACCAAGTTTCATTCAGTAATCACTGACCTTCTCAGGTAAGATTATGTAATTTTGCCAGCAAACAAAATGAGAGTAAAGGAAATAATGATATATGAAAATTAATAATAAAACTAATGCAGTGTTTCGTTTTTTGATGAAAGCCTATCTCATAGCTCACTTGGGCAAGCCTACTTATTAGGTTTAATACATGATATGTCATCATTTTTTTCTTTCTTGCATCACACAGAATAATGTTAAAAGTGAAAGATTTACTAATCTAATTGCATTTTTTACAGATTCAATGTAACAAGAGATATTATTTGTTATTATTAGAGGTTTTTGAGCCCTTAAAAGCAATGGTGTCTATTTGAGAAAGTAGACTGATTTTCAAGTACAATTTCAAGTTGGGACATGAAATTGCTGATGACGTCAACAAAGCATTTAGTATGAATACTAATACCATATGAGCTGTTCAGTATTGGTTCAAGAGAGTCATGTCTGGAAATATAGATACCAATAATAAACCTTGGGGGAGGTATGAATCTGTTCTTAATGATGAAGAATTGTTGATAGCAATGACCAACGACCCACATACAGGTCGAGCACATTCTGGAGACTTCAAGACTTCAATAGCTATCATACCAGATCATCTCAAGGAAATGAGAAAGGGTAGATGGTTTGAAAAATGGATCCCACATGAACTGAATAATCTGCTCCATGACAGTTCCAGACCCCACACTTCTCAGCTGGCTGTGTCTAAAACTGGAGAATTAGGATATGAAGTCTTGCAGCATCCTTCTTTTCATTTGACATTCCTCCCATAGATTATCATCTTTTCAAGTATTTTCAACATCATATCAGTAAATGAAAAGTTCGATAGGAATATTAAAAAATAATAACAGTCTTCTTGGATACGGCCTCTTGTACCAGGTTCTAACAAGTCAATCACAACATATCTTGTTCAGTGATCAGATGGTATTGCATAGAGATCTACTCCAAGGTTAGGAATAATTCCTTTTCACTCCCACAGTCTTTCCAGAGGATTTTTGAATGTATTCTGGCTCGGTGACTCCAATATTATCTCTGGAAGATTATTCCACAGATCAGCGACTCAGCACTTGGAGAATCTGATATCTTTTTTACAGCTCTCTTTGTATACATTAAAAATCTATCACCATTAAACCTAAAAAAAATTAATTGAGATGGCATATTATCATTTGAGGATTGTTAAGAAAAGGTTGTTCCTTCATATGGGTCATATTTTCAATTGAATATTTACTGTTTTTTGTTGAACACATCATCCCCCAATCTTACTATTCAACAAACATTCTATCTATAACCTATAGCCTATACCATTACCTTCAGAAAATAAGAGATTACCAAATGAGATTCAATGAGGAAACAAATGTATAAAAATAGCAACAAAGTTGAGTTATGGTTCAACTAAGCCCATTTTCTGGAGATTACCTTAGTTCACTTGAGGGATTGGGCTTGGACAGAGTTAGAATGAGGCAACCAGCACAGCATTTCCTCTCCCTGTTCCCTCAACTCATGTCCAAGCATAGCAGGCTAGAAGTGATAACAGTATTTCAAGATGCCTGGTGGTAAGATGGGAAAGCGGTAAAACAGAGAAGTTTTGGGTTCATGCCTTTCCTACATTCCATTAATACAAAATCAAACTCATAATCAGTAGTCAGAAATTTTAAAAGGTCGTGTTGGTCTCAATTTCCACCATTCTATCCTTTAGTCTCTTACTATAAGACTTGATAGTTATATTAGAGCAGTTGATAATGTAAATAAATCATGTTTCATCAATTTTATCTGAGATTTTATTAAGAAATGACTGAACTCATTTATGTGGGTGAGTCCATAGTTTTAAATGATAGCTAGGAGATATATTCTATTTGCGAAACTATCAAAAAGTTCATTGTTATGAATATAGAAACAAAGAAACAGAAAAGATCATTTTATTCTATATTCATATAGAAACATTGGAGAATTTTGTATGTAAAACTTCCATTAAGAACCAATGAGCAACAATTATAATCCTCCATTCAAGTACCTTATGGATGTGAAAACTGACATGAGTGAAGAATTAATCAGCTGGATGCATAGCTACCTAGATTTGAATTCCATGGTTGAATGATGGTTAAGGTTTTTGTTAGTTTGCAAAAGATAAATACTGTATATCTCAGCAGATAAGACATCTCCCGAAGCATCTAAAAAATAGGGGCGTCTTATAGACCGAATACAAAAACAGTAACTAAACACCAAACAAAAACCATGAAATTCAGACCAAAATTGAGGTCACATGTTATCTGAAAGTTACCTTATAAACCAAAATATACAGTTGTTTAATAAAATTTTTGCCTATTTTTCAGGATTAGTATAAGAATTGGTACACAAGTAATTTCTATAAATATATACAATTATTTTTTCATATTTTGATTTTACTGCCGATTTTTTCCTTACTTTTTCAAACAAAGTGCAAGTATCAAAACTAATTTTATTTATATATACAACTGAAGGCCATAAAAAGATCTTCTTTCCACACGAAAATAGCAACAAGTAATCATAATAAAAAAAAAATTCTACAAGCAACATGCTTTAGTAAAAAGAAAACCAGCTTTCTGCAACGGGATTGAATGTCTTTATCTTAAAGAAAAACAAAACAAACGGGACACACCCTAAGGAGGTGAAAAAAAAAAAATGCACGCACACGAATAAAGATAAACTTGGAAAAATTCCATGACCGAATTCCTGAGACAATAGATCCAAGCAAGGTTCAACAATCGAGCGGGGGATAACAACGTTATGACTTGCATACAAGGGAGATAACTTCCAAATACTGAAACACTTCGTGAACGCGGTTCGATGTACCCGACCGCATTTCCCGGATTCAAAAATGCAGCTCTAATTTGTCCGGCAAATTTCTTTTCTTTTTTTTTTCTAGGGGGAGGGGATATCAAAGAATCTTCTCAATCATTTGGTGTTAGTCTATAAGCAATGTAATATTCGACCTTGAAAAATCAAGCTCAAAATTCAGTCTATTTTTGTGTAAAAATGAAAAAACGAACTGTTACACCTAGGTGGTTGGATGATTTGATTATTAAAATACAAAATTGAATTAAATCGAAATATGAAAATATGACTTTGAAAATGAATACTCAATTGAATAAATATTAATACTTATTCAAACATAGGATATTAATTTTTTTGAAATTGAATTAATTTTCTATAAACCTTGGAATATTACTTGAATAATAATGATCGTACATTTTGGGGCACCTCTCCATGGAGCAGTAGTTAGCAAGCTAGTCTTGCTAGACCATCACAACCATAACAAGTTTGATCCTCACAAATGATTCACTATTGTGGCCTTGTGTCAGAATAAGCTAAGCTTGGTAAATATCTATAGTAACACATGATTCATTCATTTTATACTGCATCAAATTATGTATGTACAGCCCAATAAGCACCAAACAGGCAACCCTATCAGAATACCAGATGCAACCTCCCCCCCCCCGAACAGATTTCATGAAGTAATGACAGAGCGGTAGTCTCTATTGAAAGAACAAAAAGAAAACACACGCAGGGTACTAAATCAAATTCACATATAAACTTCCCTCAGTCATTTTACGAATACAGGCATCCCCCATTATAATGGGAGTGTTGGGGTCCAACAAAGGCAACTGCATTATAACTAAGCAACAATAAATTTAGCCATTTGGAAGCTAGATCTCGTTATTTTAGACCGAGACTAATATGTTGAAGTAAACCATTCACATACATTATGACGTGAACTGTGCTTCAATGAACTGCAATATACCGGGGGAGGCCTGTATTTTGCTCTCTTTAATGAACTAAACATCTATTGAAACTAACTTGTTTTACTAAGTCATCAGCCTATTATCATAGATGAGATATTGCATCTTACGCTATTGTATTTTTTTTCTTACATACATTTATGAATACATTACATTTATTAGATATCTTCTTGTACGTATCAGTTGATTCAAACAAAAATAAAACTGTTCTAAAAATGCAATGAAGACTATGTGAAAAACCTGGCACAGGAATTACATTGAGAAATTTCTTGGCAGTGAACAGGTTAAAGAAAATCTCATGATCAGATGAGCCACACTGCTACAAGTAATAACATACGATGTTAGGTCAACTTAGTCTGAAGTGAAAACTTAGCCTCAACAACCAGTTTGGCAACTGACCATTAATGATTAAATAACATCTTGAGAAGCTAGACCTATCAAGTGCAAACCAAGAATGTCAGTTTCCAGATACAATGATATCAGAAAGGAGAATCAAATAAAAGTAGATTTTACAATCTACTTATGATATGCCATGTGATTGACTGTATTTTTTGTCTGAAACATTTGTCAAGGGAGATAATTACAGAATAGTCTCCCTTAACACTTGGAACTGCCTACACACTAACACAGTAAATGCCTTAACTGTAAATGAATTTAAGATTATTTGGGCAATGAACTCCCTATGCTGTTTAAATACACCTTTTACTAACACTATCTCATTGCACACAGACACAGCAGATTGAAAATGATGCCTACAAAGCCATCAGATGGGTCTAACCTTGGCACTATGATATAAAAATGATCTCAACTAACAAGGAGTTACTTTATTTTTTTTTTGCAAATGCGTAAAAATTCCGGGTTCATTCTGGTTGAACATAAAGTAAATGTGAAGCAACATGATATTTTTAATATTTTTCAAATACAGTACAATTGCAAAATTATTCAAATACTGCCTGTCATTTGCTCCATGGGTAAACTAGTGTAACATATAAAGCAGTGATTTCCAACTTCTTTCCACTCATAACACACGTAACAAAGAGGTTGATAAAAGCAAAGTTACTTGCCATGTCACAACACACACGAGGCAATAATTTTGTCTCCATTTCTCGATGATCTGTGGATACCCAATCATCGCTTATAGTAAATGTGGGTTTCCACACTGTGGGGACGCTAGTCCGTCACCCAAAATGGATTGCCTTATAGGACCAATAGGTTCAAAATGCCCTGCTATTTACCAATAGCTGACGTGAGAAGTGAATTCATGCTTTTCCCATGAGCTTTAGTGCAAAGTGAATGCAAACTGTTCCAGTCAGAGTTGGAACTCTTGTTCCCTGATCCCATTCTCATTGCTGGTAACCATTAGGCCACCCGCACCTCCTTCAGAAAGAAAAAAAAACAAAACAAGGAAACAAGCGAGTACTCAGGATGAAAGCCAAGATAAGCTAGGAGTCTAGTACCCAAAATTTAGTAAAACTGCTGTCAGAAAGTAGAGAGAGTCAACCTGTTGAGTAATGTTACTTATTATCACAAATCTCGGACTACTAGTGCTTACTAACAATAGCAGAAATAAGGTGAAGGAAAGAATACTAAAAAAAATCACTAATACTATCTGTGTCCCAGAATAGTTATTACATTTGCATGTTATTTTCATACACTATGGGACAGAAGTAATAATATACCTATTAGTATGAATATAATTGTTTTAAGCACAAATTACCCCAAAGAAATTTAAACCTGGACATACATTTTTTTCTCCATGTATTATTCAGGACTAACTCTCTCAATCAATCTGTATACTAATAAAATCCAGGATATATTGAGGCAGGCATACATACATACATACAATTTGCATATGCAGCAATATTAGGAAGAAAATGAAAATTCTATACAGGCTGTAAGAGAAAAAAAAAGCTTTCCTTCTCATAGTTTAGTTTTGGGTATTGATTCTTTCCAATTGACTATTTGGAGTAAATCTTCTTAATCTTTGTAACTTTCAGTTGTATCTTCTACAAGTTGGACCAAAGCTGGATTTGTAGAACTCAGACTGAACCTGGGGCTGAGACCTAGGCCTCCATTTCTTAAATGATTCATGGAGACTCAATCATTGTTTCTGTTGCTATTATTGGTTTTCTACAGTGCGTGGATGTTAACCAGATGCCAAAGATGAACAGCCATACAGAGCTGAAGGATTTCAATCGCATTGCTATACACCTATATTTGGGGGGGGGGAGAAGTTGGAAAAATATTTGCACAAAAGGACTTAATCCACTACTAACAGATACAAAGAAAATGAGCAACAGTTGAATAATTTATCATTTATATAAAAAAAAAAAAAGACATAAGTTAATCCTTTAATCAGTTTGCTGTGTAAATACAATAAGTAAAATTTTGTAAAGAAAGAAAACAATGTGGGAAAAACTTAATCATAATTTATAAAAATGAAATAAAATTTTCAGTCATAAAACGTCTCTTTTTGATTGTTCAAATCTTTTACAATAGTTGAGTTGCACAATGTAATCACCACAACCCGAAAATTCAAATGCAGAGTTATGTCCCTTGCATCATTTTCACCCTGCATCTTTTTTATAAGTACGAAATATGTTGCGTTCGTCTCATTTCAATTGAATTATTGAACGAATTCAAAACAAATTCTCACAGGCCTGAGCAGCCCCCTCCACCAACGTAGTTTTGGTTAGCTTTTTTGTTTAATTTTGTTCTTAAATTACAGCATCACACTTTCATTTACATTCAAATGTTAGGAATTACTTCTTACATACTTCAATCTGCAAATATTTTTGCTAGAGAAAAATTCCAAGTTACAATAACAGAAGTTTTCATAACTTATATAATATCATATAAAAAAATTGATCTTAGTCAATTAAAGTTGAAACAAGAGGTTTCAAAAGGCATAATTTGATCATTCTTATCTAAAAGTAAGAGCTGTAATAATCTTTTTTTTTTTTTTATTTAAGAAATTCCAGTTTCATATTAGACTGGATATTTTGGGAAAAAAAAGTGTTCAATGTACATATTCCATATTTTAAATAAACTCAATCAGAGACCACCTTCAACACCCAAGTAACTTCTCATCTATAGTATTTATATTAGAATTATCTGCCGATAAATGAACAAGGAAAACTACACTATGATTATTTACAAATGAAGGACAAAAGAGAGACAATTACTCCATAATTAGTATCTGATATGCCTGGATTTATCTCCCTTGAAAATTGGATCATAATAGATTATCTCAACTGAAGAGAAGAAATTGGACGCCTTCATAAAATCATTGGCAACAAATGGAATCACTGAATGCCAAATAAAAAGGTAAGAGAATGATCACAACAACTTCATATATCAACCACCATTTGAAGTTGGCGTCTTGAGTCTCCCTAACAAAATCAGTAATTAAAACCTTCATATGAATGTCAGTAGACCAAAGAAGGAGAGGACAGCCCAAGATGCGCCAGTGACGGACGGTGAAGAGGGACCTCAAACTGGTAGACAGAAGCTGGAACGACATCACCAGACTGAAAATCGTACACGGTGCCTTGACTTTCCAATGTGTTGCATGATGTGGGAGCAACTGAGTCTGAGTCATTTGATTAGAACCAGTAATTTAATTAAGAGAGTCACAAAACCTATCATTTATTGAACAGTTGGCTCTTACTTGAACTTCATCCTTGCCATCATATCTAAGTGCTGCTGTCTTTAAACAATTTGTAATATTTTGTCATTGAACTAATACAGTACCTGCCAAAAAATGACAGGTATTTTTACTTATAGATCAGCACTTCTGCCTGGGATCAATGAATCTATGCGCTCTGCTTAGGATCCAGGTGTCACAACTCAACCTTCTGCCTAGGATCAGAGTGTAGGATCTGTGCTCTCAATGAAAAGTATTACACTTATTATCTATTGTCCCACACAAATAGAGGGAAGGTTTGAAGTTAATTCCATTGAGGAATTCGAATATCATTGTGTACAATCAAATTTTTCTTCACAGATAATAAGATGATGAAATGATCTTCTAAGTGAAGTAACTCTCACATGAAAATATCAAAGTTATCCCCCTTGGAATGTTACTTCGATTTACCTGCCATTAAAAATCCAGATAAAAGTAAAATAGCTCATTTACTGACCAATCAATGTAAATCAAATAAAACAAATTTTTGAAATTTAATTCTATAGATAAATCTCATGGAAATAATATAGTTTTCATAAAATTAAAATACAGCCTATGTGTCTTCACCCGCCATTCCCAAAATAACCCTTTTCTATGCTTTTCAAGACATTTACCATCACTGTTATAGCAAGGAAGGAATTTTAGCCTGGGGAGGAACATAAAATCTGAATAAATAATATGCAAAGTGAAATTAAATCAACTTCATACCTTTCCTTTGTATTTTAAGCTCTTACATAACAGCAATTTCTGAATTACTTAAATATTGTCATCATTTTTTGACAGCAAGGGTTAACTAGTGGAAAGTATAATGTTAAAAGAATTACCGCATGAAAATTCAAAATGGAGAAGGAATTGAGGAAAACTGCATTGCAAGGTGAGGAATGCAACCTGTGAATCTGAGAACTACTGCTTCAACTTTTAAATTCATGAACTGCTTGTTCCGCTCATATTGACAATGGAACTCTTCTATGAACAGATTAAAAGTAATGGAGCTCTTTTCTTTTTAAAAATTACAAAATACCCAAGAAGAACAATTTGCAGTTATTTTTCTAGACATTTTATTAAAAAAATTTTTTAATATGAATTCAAAAGTTGAAATGCACTTTCAAATATGACATTGCTGCAGTCTGGTTGTATGTTCACTTGGATTTCTAATCTAATGCCGAGATGTCTTCTAGAATTTCATCTCCATTGCTTACATAAGACATAATAGGAATAAGTGCCTCTTGCAAAATACTTTTTATTCCAAATGATTCAATTTATTGACTGACAAGAGGAATCGTTTTGCTCATGGGAGAAATTGACGATATCTACGTTCAATTTTTAATGGGAGATAAGAGCATTAATTCTCTCAAGTTAACAAAAGCCTGATGAGACATTGGATCGAAGCACTCTGGGATATATTGTTTAAATGTAGGTCACTCTAAGTGAAATCAATAGTATAAGGTGGAATTCCCATGTGATTAAATGCTAATTTTAATTGATTCCATCTCTCTCTCCCTCCCTCTCAAAAAAAAAAAACACTATCACATAAATGACTGTGGCCCAGTGGTAGTCATAAAGACTTTTAAAATGGTACTCAACACCTCTCCGCTAAGCATTTAGCACAAGGATTAGGATCTCTCACTGAGGCTAAGGGGTTACAGTCAAAATCACATGGGATACACAGGTTCTTTCAAGATCTCTATAGTTAATCAATGTCAAACCTGGTCAGTACCTAGATAGGTGACCATTGAGAAATAACAGGTTCTGTAAGCTGAACAAAGCTGCAACAGGCCTGGCAGGCTGGAGGTAGGTCTTTCTAACACTTGCCCCCACACACCTAATCCCCTGACACCCTCGATGGGGTATAAGCGATGAATGACGATACATACATAAATCACTACTGAGAACTTACTATATATACTGACATGAAAGTAGGAGACAATTGTTGTGGAGGAGGATGGATCCCGTTATTTATGCTGAAAACACTACAAGGGACAATGGAGTGAAGCGTATGGGGTATTTGGTGGTAATGAATGAGGGCCTGGCAAATTTTTCTTTGTTGAAGTGCCAGATAGGCAGGTGTTGACACTGCATGAATCGATGGATTAGTGGATGCTACCTGGTACACACATTATGAGTAGAGTGACACCCTTAGTGCGTACAACCATTCTGTCAAGAAAAAATGATTCGGATGTGTCGAAAATATGTGAATATAAGCAGAGCACAAGATACAATGATAACGTTGCACTTCTGATCCATTCAGGATATTTACATGCTTTAAAAAATTTGTTTGTTTATTTTGATAAAAATACTAATATAACAAATCTTGGTCACAATACTACTATTAAAATGATACAAATCTTGGTCACATCATTACTACTACTAAGATGGCATAAATCTTGGTCACATTGTTACTACTACTAAGATGGTATAAATCTTGGTCACATCATTACTACTACTAAGATGGTACAAATCTTGGTCACATCATTACTACTACTAAGATGGTACAAATCTTGGTCACATCATTACTACTACTAAGATGGTACAAATCTTGGTCACATCATTACTACTACTAAGATGGTACAAATCTTGGTCACATCATTACTACTACTAAGATGGTACAAATCTTGGTCACATCATTACTACTACTAAGATGGTACAAATCTTGGTCACATCATTACTACTACTAAGATGGTACAAATCTTGGTCATATTACTAATAATAAAATCATATGAATATTTGTTACAGAAACAGTTTCAAAGAATGCTTTTTCGGTGCCTACTTAATGCACAAAAGAATGCCATATTTTCTGATCTGATCTAATGATACAGTTTGGTAGGTAGGCATCCTATCAGTAATGAGTTGCATCACTTGGATGATTGTGGCAGGTGTCACTATCTCTGCTGCTGTCAAATGGAAAGTCACTGCTTACAGCAGCAGAGAGACAAAAGATGAATAAGGTGCACGGCACGTGTCAATATGCATGTACACCTGCACACACGTAGGTATTACAGAATCGGAAATCAATTCAATGAATGCGAATGCGCCAGCATGTGCGCATTATACTCTACTGCACGGGTGCTTGAACACTTCCTGCAGAAAATTAATTTCCAGTGAAGGAAAGAGAAATTCGAATTAATGCTCAAGCTGGAGAGAGACATACACACTAAAACAGAAGACTCTCTAACCAACACCTCCCCGATCCCCGTTCCCGAGCGTTAACTTCTATAATTTCATTGCAAATGAAATAAATAAAAATGGATGACTTCAACATCCTCTCATCTGGGGAGGAGGAGGACGTTTAAGTAATCCCTTTCAGGGTGGGGGAGATGTCAAAATGATCCCTTGAAACATTCAAGACATCAGACTTCAAACATTAATCATTGAGTTAATTTTACGAACCTACTAGATGAAGAGCATACACAAACAATTGAGTCATAAAAGTAGAAGCAAAAATCCAGAATTAAGGAAAAGCATAACTGGAAACTTGACCTTTCGAAGAGATACCTACAAAAATTTGTATGGCATGAGAGATTTGGCAACAATGCGTTTAAAAATTCATGAATTCATCTGAGTGAACAATATCTTTATTAATGAAATAAATTCCTATGTCTAGTTTCCTTAATTTTCGCCTTAATTACAATGGTTCACAATTAAATATCCTCCCCCTTAGACTGCTTGAATTGGAAGGATGCACAATTGACCAAGCTTTGGGGCAGGGGATTTCCAAATGGCCACTCTCGGGGGAAAGATATTAAAATGATCCATAGAAATTATTCCATTACTAATACCATAAGCCTTTATATAAAAATAATGAGCTGGTCTCGAAAGGTAATGATTCTGTGAGGATCCCAGAACACAATGACTTTTTGCCAGATTTGATGTAGAGACTAACAAGTTCAAGTAACACAAAGATTGTCAATCAGTCTTCCTTCTTAGCTACACAGCTGCTTGCAAGAAAAAAATTATGATGCACTGTGAAATTCTAATTCTGTGCACAAATTCCAAAAGATTCAGAATAAGTAAGAAAAGTTTTATAATAAAATGATATGTACACTATACTTATAATTCAAGTGATAAAGAAAGATGTAGGATTAAATAATGAATTAATGATTTCTTTTATTGAACAACCCTAGCTACCAAAAATGGTGAAAGGTTATATCATTTTTATGTTTGTTTGTTTATGTGAACCAGCGCTTCTGGCCATACTGTCTACAGACTTGAAACCTAGCATCAGTACTCCTCTAGACCCTACTGAAAATTTTTTTTGATTTTTGGAAAAAAAGCTTTAACCCCTTATAGGGCTTATTTAGATGTCCATAGTTCATCAATATTTCTTTACTTTAGATGTTTTCCAATGGAGGACACCAGCAATGTCAACATATTTAATCTTTGATGGAATTATTTCAAATGGCTTCTAATTTTGATGTAATGGTTGTTTAAATATTGACTGTGATGGTCAATCATACACTTATTGTTATAAGTAACTGACCTTTGTTCCATAAACTTTAGACAAAAAAGTCAGTGATCATTTCATATGTAAAAATATTTTCTGCACACACTACTTCTTCAGTAGTTCACATGCTTTTGGGTCAGGCGTAGACCATCAAATGATTAGAGGGATCATTGCTGCCAAGCATCAACAATTTTATATTTCGACAGCCATTAATTTCCATTAATCATTGACAAATGGGCAGACACCTTTCAAGTTGATCAATAAATCACGGAGGAAAATTCTTTTTTATCTTATCACACCACAATCATGATAAGAGATTTCTTACCAGAGATTTCTTGAATCTTGATGGATTTCCTACAACCTCGGAAATAAACCGTCATCACTCCATTTTATGGGTATATTACATTGTGGAGAATGCTCATTGGAAATCAATGAGTAAGAAAAAAATCATAAGCCCCCCCACACACACACACTCCAACCCTTCACCCTACAAGGGGTGCTGGTAATCCATATAATTCTGGGGCAACCCCAGAATTATATGGATTACACAGCAAATGAAACCCAGACTCACGAATAGTAATCTACATTCAATAGATGAGGAGAAAATGCCCTTGAACTGAGAATATCATGCAATACAAGTAGTTATACAAAATAGTTCAGAACAAAAAATTGTACTAAAGTCAAAAGGTTAAAACTTTTTGGACTAATTTCAAAATAGAACAAAATCTCCCTGTAATTTGAGCATCTGAAAATCAAAGAGTAGTATCAGTTAAAGAAGTCCTATGCTAATATTTTTTATTTGAAATGTCAAGAGATAGAGGAAAAGAGAGATAGTAATTCTATTCTAACAAAATATCATTTGTATTCATAAAAAATTTCATGAAAAATGAAGAGATAGAATCTAAGCCTTTAATGTTATCAATACCTAAGTAAGAAATGTCATTCACATACTAAAAATAAACAGAATATATATATATTCATAAATAAATATAAGAGTTATCTTGTTCTTTTCTGTTGTGTCCTATTTCCATAGTATCTCTCAAGCATTAATGTATTCTGGCAAATATAGTTCAAGTAACTGATCGTTGAGGTTCCAGAATGATGCCAACAAAATAATCCTTCTCAACAGTTACAGATTAAAGGATCAGAAGGAAGAATTTCTGATAATAATCAAAGATTTGATTTTTTCAGTCCTCTAACTTCATTAATGCAGCCTGTGCATACAACACACACACATATATATATAGCCAGACCAACTTAAAAACTAAAGAAACCAATGTTGATGATGAAAGTTTTGGCTGACAGTTTCTAATACAATAGTATTTTCCTCTACCAGGTAGAGTATCAATACCGTAGACCCATACCAATTGGTCTACTAAAGCCATGCGAACTATTTACACAATGGAATGAACACTAGAATCATTTCTTCTAATTATACCATTTAATTATTCCTCTAATTCTACCCTCTGTTGATTGAACATTCTGGAGACAGAAGAGGAGAGAGCGACAGAGAGAAGGACACACACACAGAGGGGAAAGAGGGACACGCATGCACACACATAGAGGGGAAAGAGAGAGGGACACACAGATGGGAAATGAGAGACACACACACAAACGGGATAAAAAAGAGAGACACACACACAGACACAGAAGGGAAGAAGGGAGAGAGAGAGACACACACACACACACAAACGGGAAAACAAAGAGAGAGACACACACTCAGACGGGAAAAACAGAGAGAGAGACACACACTCAGACGGGAAAAACAGAGAGAGAGACACACACTCAGACGGGAAAAACAGAGAGAGAGACACACACTCAGACGGGAAAAACAGAGAGAGAGACACACACTCAGACGGGAAAAACAGAGAGAGAGACACACACTCAGACGGGAAAAACAGAGAGAGAGACACACACTCAGACAGGAAAAACAGAGAGAGAGACACACACTCAGACGGGAAAAACAGAGAGAGAGACACACACTCAGACGGGAAAAACAGAGAGAGAGACACACACTCAGACAGGAAAAACAGAGAGAGAGACACACACACAAAGGAAAAACAGAGAGAGACACACACACACAAAGGAAAAAGACAGACAGACGGACAGACACACGTACACTTGGGGGAGATAATGGAAAAAGAGAGACACACGGGGGGGAAAGGGGAGAGAGAGACACACTGAGAGGGGGGAAAAGAGAGAGACACACTGAGAGGGGGAAAAAGAGAGAGACAAACTGAGAGCGGGAAAAAGAGAGAGACACACTGAGAGCGGGAAAAAGAGAGAGACACACTGAGAGCGGGAAAAAGAGAGAGACACACTGAGAGCGGGAAAAAGAGAGAGACACACTGAGAGCGGGAAAAAGAGAGAGACACACTGAGAGCGGGAAAAAGAGAGAGACACACTGAGAGCGGTAAAAAGAGAGAGACACACTGAGAGCGGGAAAAAGTGAGAGACACACTGAGAGCGGGAAAAAGAGAGGGACACACTGAGAGCGGGAAAAAGAGAGGGACACACTGAGAGCGGGAAAAAGAGAGAGACACACTGAGAGCGGGAAAAAGAGAGAGACACACTGAGAGCGGGAAAAAGAGAGAGACACACACAGAGAGGAGGGAAAAAGAGAGAGACACACACAGAGAGGAGGGAAAAAGAGAGAGACACACACAGAGAGGAGGGAAAAAGAGAGAGACACACACAGAGAGGAGGGAAAAAGAGAGAGACACACACAGAGAGGAGGGAAAAAGAGAGAGACACACACAGAGAGGAGGGAAAAAGAGAGAGACACACACAGAGAGGAGGGAAAAAGAGAGAGACACACACAGAGAGGAGGGAAAAAGAGAGAGACACACACAGAGAGGAGGGAAAAAGAGAGAGACACACACAGAGAGGAGGGAAAAAGAGAGAGACACACACAGAGAGGAGAGAAAAAGAGAGAGACACACACAGAGAGGAGAGAAAAAGAAAGAGACACACACAGAGAGGAGAGAAAAAGAGAGAGACACACACAGAGAGGAGGGAAAAAGAGACAGACATACACACAGAGGAGGGAAAAAGAGACAGACATACACACAGAGGAGGGAAAAAGAGACAGACATACACACAGAGGAGGGAAAAAGAGACAGACATACACACAGAGGAGGGAAAAAGAGACAGACATACACACAGAGGAGGGAAAAAGAGACAGACATACACACAGAGGAGGGAAAAAGAGACAGACATACACACAGAGGAGGGAAAAGAGAGAGAGTCACACAGAGAAGGGGAAAAAGAGAGAGAGTCACACAGAGAGGGGAAAAAAGAGAGAGTCACACAGTGAGGGGAAAAGTGAGAGAGAATCACACAGTGAGGGGAAAAAGAGAGAGACACTTACAGAGAGAGGAATGAGCATCGTGTACTGAATTTCTGATGAAAAATTCTATAAAAGAAACCCAAGATAATTTAAAGGCAGTACATACATACAATCTACATAAAGAAAAGAATGTCCCCCACATTGAGAAGATGCTCTAAATTGAAACGTCAAACACCTTCCTTAACTGTGTTATTAGGGACATGAATGGGAAAATCAAAAGAAAATGAAAGCACGCTCTTACCAACGGCACGGAAAGCAAGAATCCATTTTGGCGGTGCAAAACAATGAAAGTAATAATCTGAAGATTTGGTTTCTATTCGTTTAAGCAAGAGTAGTTCATTGTGCTCTGGGGTGAATAATTTCTAATCTAATTTATAAAATAGGCCACATGTATGTCTATATTTTTTATCGATAACATCTATCAAGGGAAATAACTATAGATACAAAATATAGAGTAGTCTCCCTTATTTTTATTTCCTTATGCAAATGTGTAAAAATTTCAGGTAGAACATGAAAAAAATTGCAGTGCAATATGTTGTTTTTTTTCAGGTAAAATGAAATTGAAAAAATTAAATATTGCTATCATTTTTTATGGCACAGGTGAACTAGTAAATAAATAACAGAGAAAGAGACCTGCTTGTTTGAATTATCTTGAGCTTGCAGCACAAATCCTGGCTTCCAATCGACTATCCTGGATCAAAATCAGTTTTCTTCAACACAAATGAAATCAATAATGAAGCCCTGACCGTTCGAATTTTATTTCAACTCTCTCAGGCACATTTCTTTTTCTTCCACTTTGAACGATTTGGTACCTGCTGATCAAATTGGGCACCAAACACAATGGTTTGACAGAATATAAACCTGTGTTCTTTGATATACAAAAGGTGGTGTTAAAAATAACCGACAACTTCAAAAGTGGGGTGAAATTCAACCCACAATGATTTAGAGTTAACAGAGTATCACAAAACCATTCTTTCACAAATGTTTATCAGTGACTACCAATAATTGTATGAAAAGATGCATAGTGTGTTCTAAGTGCTTACAATTAGATTTCATAGATACAAAAGAAAATATATATATGAATGTGAAACAACACCTTGCTATGGGCTAATAGTAAATAAGCTTGTCTAGAGGACTAGTACTATCATGTAAAGTTTGATACTCACTGGGTACTCAATATTATTGGCCTCATGTTAAGCAGAGTTTTTGCTCTATATCCAAGTGAAGGGTGAAAAAAATAGAAAAATTATATTAAGAAAGTGAAAAAGTTTTATTTCAACCAGATAATTATAAGTCTGGATTGGAATTCAAGCAAAAAAACCCAAAAAAAACCTCTCAAAATTGTATGAAAAAAGCAGTTTCCATAAAGAGGTTTTCTGTCTACCAAATCAGATAGTACAGAGAAAGAACAAAAATATGCTTTCATCAATGATTCAAGCATAATACCTTGACAGTGGAAACACGCGGATAATGGAATCATCGAGCCAAGTTCAAACTCTCACTATTGCCCTTCAGAAAGGTATGAATCCATTTGTTCTCTCCCCAGCTATGGGAAAATGGCAGAACAGACAGGACTCTCTAGCCTTGGGATGCAACCAGTCTAGAGGAAAGACAATACTAAATTCAACAACATAAAGGAGGCAATGGAAAACCACTCTACAAGCCCTTAGAAAGAACATTAATGTCAATGCACAGTTGAAAACTGCAGTGAGCCACAATTGCACAAATTCTGAAGGGATACTGCATATGGAAAGAGATTTTGACTGTATACAAGGTGCTATCCAAAAATTCAAGGAATTAGACCATGAAAATTTCTTTGTTAAAATCCACTCACTTTAACACCTAGTTTCTACGATTCCCTTCTGAGTAATTCCCTTGTGAAACCATGGTAGTGTGTGTGCATGTGTGTAAAACCAGGGTAGTACGTGTGTGTGCATGTGTGTGTAAAACCAAGGTAGTGTGTGTGTGTGTAAAACCAAGGTAGTGTGTGTGTGTGTAAAACCAAGGTAGTGTGTGTGTGTGTGTAAAACCAAGGTAGTGTGTGTGTGTGTGTAAAACCAAGGTAGTGTGTGTGTGTGTGTAAAACCAAGGTAGTGTGTGTGTGTGTGTAAAACCAAGGTAGTGTGTGTGTGTGTGTAAAACCAAGGTAGTGTGTGTGTGTGTGTAAAACCAAGGTAGTGTGTGTGTGTGTGTAAAACCAAGGTAGTGTGTGTGTGTGTAAAACCAAGGTAGTGTGTGTGTGTGTAAAACCAAGGTAGTGTGTGTGTGTGTGTAAAACCAAGGTAGTGTGTGTGTGTGTGTAAAACCAAGGTAGTGTGTGTGTGTGTGTAAAACCAAGGTAGTGTGTGTGTGTGTGTAAAACCAAGGTAGTGTGTGTTTGTGTGTAAAACCAAGGTAGTGTATGTGTGTGTAAAACCAAGGTAGTGTGTGTGTGTGTGTGTGTGTGTGTGTGTAAAACCAAGGTTGTGTGTGTGTGTAAAACCAAGGTAGTGTGTGTGTGTAAAACCAAGGTAGTGTGTGTGTGTGTGTGTGTGTGAAACCAAGGTAGTGTGTGTATGTGTGTTTGTATGTATCTGCATACACAGAGATCCCTATGCAGAGAAAAAAAAGGAACTTCATCCTGTTACAAATTAACACTCAACATTTGTTTGATAAATTAGGCAAAGCAACCAAAAAAATAAGAAAAAGTAATTTGTATGCCTGATGAACTTTATTAATCTAGAATATAATTAGTCATCATTGATTAAACTTTCTAATCAACATGTTTATGTCATGGAAACATCCAAAGTTGATTATAAATTTGGGTTGCTTATTTGACTTTTGCTCATTACTAAAATTAGCATTTGATTCATTATGTTCAGACTAATAGAACTAAGCACTGATAATTACTGATTTTCTATTTACGTAATCAAGAATACATTAAATTATAACAGTTTACAAATAGCAGGAGACTTGAAATATTTCAAATCAGCAGGTCTCAATTCATCTACGACAGAAATTTTTAGGTTAAAGCGACCAAACCTTCTTAAATTTCATGAAATCTCTATAAAATAACATTTTCTTTCTAGAGTAATTTAGATTAAAAGGCTTTTTTAGCCCTGGGCAATGCCAGGTCTCCCAGCCAGTATTTTAAAATCCCTCAAAAATCATGGTGGAGTATTGCAAAGTTCAAGGAAGTAAATATGTAATGCAAATGATTTATTTATTCATTTCTTGTCACTTGCAGCCTGGCCGGTCATAAGGTTTAGGTGAAGGCAGGGGCAAGTTGGGCCTTCAGTTCGCGTTATTGAGCATATTGATGAAGTCAGTCTCATTCTTATTAATGGGATCACTACAGGAGGCTGTCAACATGATCCCCAATTGCTAACAGCATCTGGTATATCCAATTGGTCACCCATCTAAGTACTGACCACCGATGTTCCCTCAAATCAGTTTTGTAATCAGTATACGCAAAAATCTTATGTTGTGATATGTTTTTCCTGTGACAAAAGTATGTGCGCACTTTGGAATTTCGACATAATGAATCGATATTTTTTCAACCAAAACTCAGTAAGCTATCTACAGAATTTGATATCTTTTGTGCACATATTAATTTCCTTTGTGTGCTGGTTGCAAAACATGCACACACATGTGCACAGCATAAAGGAAACTATACTGACCAGGCTCAACATTGATTACCTCCAGTGATTGTACAAAAAACAGTGTGTTCAAAGCGATTTAGCCATAATATGAAATTTAATGATCATGATATGATATTAATTATAGGTCTATTTAGCTTATAAACAGTTCCCCAGATCTGATCTTTATGAGGTTGTTAAGACAAATATAGAAACACAAGAGAGATATTATTGATAAGGTGAAAAACAACAATTTTCTTGACAAAAGTAGTATTTCAATGTTTATTTTCAGACTATTATCTTACCAATGTTTAATTTCAGGTTTTTCTATTATATTCCAAAACTAGAATTTTGTTAAATTTCCAACTTAATTATTTTAAAAACAAAAAAAACGTTTTTTTTAAAATGATTAATAATAATAACAAATGCTATGAATGATATTAAATCTTAAATTCATGGACTGCTTGATACCGCTTATAATTGACAGTGGAACTCTTCTTTAAGTTGAGTGAAAAATGATGGAACGCTTGTTAATGGAATGGAGAAAAAAATTTTCTTCTAATTACCCAAAGCGCAGTAACTATAACGAGTTATTTCACTTGATTATTACGATTCAAATTTTTTTTTCATACAAATTTTAAAGTGGATTTAAAATACTTGGCATTTTGGGAACTAAGTTTTTCTGTCCCTTTTGCAAGTTTTAACAATTTTCTCTCAGGATATATTATGAGAATTATTTTGATAGATTTTTCACTTTCATCAGAAGCATCCAATTTATCATTCCAAAATCCCAATATGTTCCTCTCACCTAACAAGTTAATCAAAGTATTGTGTCTATTCACCTCCCACAAAAGGACAAAATGTGACACTACATTAAGTTTACTGTAGGGATCAACATGCAGATGTGTGGATAAGGACAGGCCTCTGGCATTGTGGATCAATCCTGACTATACTCCTCTTAGTGCAATGGACAGGTACAGCCTGGGGGAGTAGGTCCCCTGGAACCAGACATTATGCATTCAGGAGGGGGGGGGCACAGTATAAACTTGTGCTGGTTCAGAGATGATTTTTCAGGCTCATCAACATCAGTTTGGGTCATCAAAGTTAAAAGTTTAAAGTTCATTTTCATCTATATTATTGATGTTTTAATATGGATAAATATGTCCAAAATGAAAACAAGAACCAGAAGTTCAACAATGCGCCCACCATCCATGCTAGTAGTAGCAGGAGGAGGAGGAGGAAGAAGAGCTAGAAGTCTTTCTTTGATTCAACTAAAAATCCTAAACGGCCATTTTTGCCTTTTTTGTATTATGACATCAACAGCCGATGAGAAAAAATTGATCGGAGTACATTTTTCTTTTAATGACATCGCACTTCTTCCTTCCTTCCATTGTTTAATGTGAGATCAACAGAATAGCGTCTAACAGATGTGTGGGAACATGTAAATGAAAAAACAACTCAATTTTGTAACCATACATGAGCTTTAAATTGAAAAAACAAGAAGAACGTGTCATCAGTAGTAGGTAGTTTTCATCCATCAATTCTGTTTATCAACAGATAATGATAAAAAAAGCGCAGGCATGAACACAAATTGAGTACAAACAAAAAAGGTTGCAGTCATCAAAAAGTAAGCAACACTGATTTTCTCTAAAGTGGGGAGTTGTTTAGTACAAGGAGCGCAAAAAAACGTATGACGAAATCTGCTAAGCTGCCGTCATCAGCCGAACAGATTTACATATTAGTATAGAACAATCAATAGAGTGAAGCAATTTTTCTTTAGCATGACAATAAAATAACTTTGCTTTTCTAAATATACCATTATTAATGCAATATTTTAATCAATTCTGACTATTTTCTATCTTCATCTTAATTTTCAATTGTTTTTAACACAACTTCTATCCAGGTCGTCATTTGTGATAAAAACAAATAAGTATTAAGATGAGGGTAAAAAGTAGTCTAAGTTATTGAAAATATTTATAAAAAGAATAAATAATAAAGAATACCATATTTATTCGTGTACACTGCAATCTCCTCTTTCTTTTTTTTTTTTCTTAGAAGGACTTTTTACAGTAAGTCCCCAGATTAAGAATGTTCAAGTCACAGACGACTTATACTTATAACTGGATGGCTGTAAAGCCAATTATCTTTAAAATCCAAGTTAATTACATTAGATGATTGAATTTTCCTCTTATTCACCCTTGAATCCATGCCTCTAAAGCGTAAATCCTATGGAAGTGCCAATTGTGCATCAAAGAAAAAGAAAATAAACACGATAGAAAATGAAGTGTAGATAATAAAAAAAGCGAAACGTCATTGGTCATTAGAAAAGCGCTAATGAAGGTGATTATGATGGAGAATTGGTTGCCAGTATTATATATACCATATACTAAACCAAGTATTCCTCTAACTGACCCTAAATAAGAACAGTGTGTACCTGCTCAGACTACCCTACAAATTCAACTCAAGTCTATATATTGAATAAGTAGGTAAGAATAGATCTTGTTTTTTAACCCAGAGACTGCTTGTACATGGAAAGCATGAATATATATTATTTTTGCACTCCATACTCAAACTATGCAGGGACGGTTTGAAATGATCAGTTTTTAGGTCACATGACACAGCATTGTATCATAGACAATTTTAGAAGTAAGTGTAAACTGTGGACTTAGATACCTAGGGCTGCACAAGGGGGGGGGGAAGATAAGGGTTTCTGCCATATATAAAAGTATCTGTCAGCAGTATAAAACCCAGTGGCCAATTAGAATATGCAAATAAATGTTATTAGTCAAGCTGGCTGAGTAAAAGCAGTCATATTCCAAGGTTAATCATTTACATACACAGGTATTCTCCACGAACGTTTGCTTTTATGCAAGATCTACATTAATACAGGTATCTCCCACCATCCAAAATGGTATATAGTGAAAATGCAATAACTATTAATTAGTATTACATTATTACAATGTAAAACTATAAATTAATGTTACATTATTACAATGTAAAACCATAAATTGATGCTACATTATTACAATGTAAAACCATTATTTGATATTACATTATTACAATGATTAATTAACATTATATTATTACAATGTATAACGAACAATCAAGACTACATTATTACAATTTAAATCCATTAATTAATATTACATTATTACAATATATATTTTTTGTTTATCCCCCAACCTTCTGCTATGTTTGTCTCCCATGATATCAAAAGTTAAGGATCATTGTCTGCTGTAGCTGATATAAAAGGCATGAAATACAACAATTTGCTCAACCTCACATTTTTTTCTATCATCTAATTCTTTGTAGGCAGCAAACATATTCTAAACCTATCCACCTTTTCAAAATTGAAGTCATACTTTTCAGTAATTATTGCAGTACTGTCAATCGTAATGAAAATCTCACAAAACGTTGTTTTGGAGGTCTGAGAAGCCTCAAAAAATTTCTTATATAAACTAATGGTACTTGCTTCTTAGCTTTATGTCATTTTGGCTTACAAAAGTTTTCATAGGAAAGCTCTACTTTCAGGCAATGAATGAAACCTATATAGCAGTTACTTCATTGATATAAGTAAATAAATTTGCCAAAATATTACACTTGTCTGATATTTGAACCTCTGTTCCTACCAATTTGATCTTTGGTTTTGATACATGATTTCTCACATTATACACGAATAAACATGGTCTTCAAACCCATAAATAGTATTCATGTTTTTTTTTACTTTTCAACCTTGATCTAAATTTTTAGGTGTTTTTATAATAAATCAACCAAGATTGGCAATCTATGGTAACTAGCAAACAGCGCTGACTGGAAATAAAAGGTAAAAAGTAGTCAAAAATAGATACAATATTAGATAACAATATTTCATCAAATAAAAATGGTATTCAGGCATTTTAACAAATGGAATCATATGGAGAAAAAAAGAAATGAGACAATTTAATGTAAAAGAAAAGAAATTATGAAATTTTCATTTGAGTTTCGGGATGCGTGGGAATAGAAATTATTTTGCAACATGTTGGTTTTTCACTGAGTAATTTTAAGATTCAAACATGCAAATGAAATAAGACAAAAAATATACAGTACTCAGCAAATTCAGTGAATAATTTTAATCTTACTGCTGGATACTTTATCGTTTAGGTTTGTTTGCATACATACATACATACATTCATCTACCGAGAAAAATCAAACTATTTCAAAATGATTTCAATTCCCCAAAACTCAGACAATTAGGTGTAGATGACAATGAAAGGAAAAAATTGTCCATGATCAAATATCATTGGTAGCAAATCCATCGTGTCCAGAATTTTTTCTTGTCCCTGTGGATTGTGAGGCCCTAAGATATAGCTGGTTTAGATTTAGCTTAAATTCATCCCAAGTCATGGTATACTAAAAATAAAGCTTTTGAAAAATATGGTGAAAAACTTTCTCTGTTGTTTGAATAATATTGTAATATTTTCTCTCGTTTCAACAAATAAAATTTTCTTATTGAATTTTTAAAAAAATTCCTTCCTGGTAGTGAGAAAAAATCTACAACTTTAAATAAAAACCTTTGAACAGTTCTACTTTGAATATATTAACACATTCACTGCTAGACAACACACATGGGCATAATGTGACATATTGTGTATTGCAGATGTACATTAAATCCACGGTTTTATTTAAAGCAGTAAAAATAGCTATGGCAATGCACCAAATTCAGTTTCTACTTTGCAAAACTGAGCAGAAAACATGATTATTTTGTAGCACTACGTGTTGTGTTATCCAAGCTAGCAGTGAACGTGTTAACATCTTCGATGTTTGAGTAATCATGGTAATTTAGGTTTGAAAATTCTACAATTCATTATTTCCTTCAACGAATTTTTGATCATGTGAACTTGAACAACATTAAATATAAATTCTTTTACTGCAACAACTTGATTGTTTCAAAAATCTTCATTATTAAAAGGAAAAAAAAGAAAAAAAATCAAATGATAGAAGAATTCTATTTCCAAAATTTTCCAGAAAATTCTTTCAACATGTTTTCTTGAATATATAAACTTAGTTACTGAATCCAAGTGAAATTGCCATGAAAATGTTTTGTTTTTTTTAAATTCATGAGTCAAGGGATGAACAAATGATTTTCCACAGAATTGAAATAAATGATTTAAATACGAATATCATTAAAATATTGTAACAATTTTGAATACAGGCCAAAAATCTCATCCAAGGCAAGACTTGCAGTAAATATCTAACAATCATAAAATATTAATGTGCAAAGTACATTTATAGAATGGAATTCATATCTATTTAAGAGAAAAGTTGATTTTTTTTCTATATTTTTAAAATTTAGATATGGATAGAAGAGAAAAAAATGAATATAAAAAATATCGTTTGTTTAAAGATTGCATGAGGAATAACTTGAAAGAAGAAGCCATTTTTAAATTAATGGAAAAACTATTGTCAGTAGATCCAATTTAATTAATGGTCAACTGACTTTGATGAGTAATGAGAAGCCTAGAATGTACAGACGCTGTCCAAGAGGCTTCCTTGTATGACATGAGCCAGGCAAAGTCATCATGGAGGAGACTATGGGAAGTTCCCATGACTTGGAAGGAGAGGTGCCTCAAGGACTGTTCTACCCTTGCCATCATTAATGGCAGTGCTTTTCCTAGGATCCATCTACTTGGATGAAAACTTTGAAAGGTCTTGCAGTGGACTGAGCCCAGTGAAAACAGTACATCAGTAACGCACTTGACATCCAACAGCTATAACCTCATGTATAAAGAGTTAGATTGACAATAATATACATCAAGGCTTCTCAAACTTTTTCATTGCCGACCCGTTTTGATAAGATGAAATTTTTCACTCATTGTTATAAGATGAAAAATGAATTATTCATGAAAGTAAATTACAAAAACAAAATCTATTTTGGAAAAATTAGGAAATAGCATCGAGCCAATTTTACAATAAGTACCAGGAGGAGTTAACTTTTAAACAGAGATACTGAAAAAAAAATAGATACATAAAAACAATTGCTAGTTACATAATTATTCTTTAATGAAAAAAGATTTTCAAATATTTCTGCAGCCCTCAATAATCTTTACGCAACCCCTGGAGAGGCCCAGATCCATACTCTGAGAAGCTCTGATAGACATAACTTTAACGACTTACTTTGAAAAGACATTACCAGACCTCAATCACAGGTTGATGAATTGATAATACCAACATGAAACAAGGGAAAAAATACTCACTTTACAGGTTTCTTGACAATAGGAACCTCTTCAGTTGGCTCATTTTTAATGTTAACAGTACAGTCATCAGGAATAGGGGAAACAGATGATTCTTTGTCAGCTTCCAAAGAAAGGCTTTCATGATCTGGGACTTTGACTGGCAAGCAAATTTTTTCATCAATGCTGTGGTCACTGGGACTCCCAGTAATGACAGCTTCATCACGTGTAGAGAAGCAATCAGTAAAGGAAGAAACATCTGGAATATATATACATGCATTTTAATTGAATTTACAAATAGAAGACTGTAGTGTAGCTCAAAATTGAATTGTACCTGAAGGTAAAGAATAATGAAAGTTTTTCTACCTTAATGAAATTTTAAAAGGTTTTAATGATGAATTACTGTGTTACATAATCTTTACAGAGACATTTTCTCTTGAAAAAAAGAAGTCAGGTGATTGGATATCAATTGTATGAAAAAACGTGAATATTGAGGTCTTTTTGAAAAGAGTTTAGGATTAAATTTCTAAAAACAAAAAATGAAACGATAAAAAAATAAATAAAAAGATTTCAATCAAGAAATCTAGCACAAATCTCTGAATTTGGAAAAAAAAAATTTAATCCCGTCTTCCATGAGCTCAGAACTCACTGATAAAAACAATCCTTCCCTTTGAAAAATTGGAAGACTTGAGCTGAGCATTGATCATATACAAAATCAAATTAACCACTGAATGAACAGATAATTTTCATAACTTTTTTTGCAACAGATGCTAACTAAATTCCCAAGAGAGTAATAGAATTATCGTTAAGAAAACAGATATACTCACCATAAATCTATCAAAAGCAAAGCATTCAGAGTGAACATGTAAGAATAGATTGACAGACAAATAGCCAAAGATGAAAGAAAATGAATCTAGGCAATGGAAATGACCATTTTGCAGCAACATTCTTTTTATCTTTTTAGTAGTCCTTAAATATCTACACATATATTATACCACATGATTGTCTATATTTTTTGTCTGCAACATTTGTCAAGGGAGATAACTATCAAATGCAAATAATAGGGCAGTCTAATATTTTTTAATTTGCAAGTGCATAAAAATTCCAGGGTAATTCTGGTCTACTTATTTGATATGTCATGTAATGAATTACTATATTTTTTGCCTGTAACATTTGTCAATGGAGATAGCTATTAAATGCTTACTATAAAGTAGTCTCCTTAACATTTTTTTTTTGCAAACAAATAAAAAACCTGGGTTCATTTTGGTCGAACATGAATAAGAAAATGCGGAGCTACATAGTGTTTTTGATATTTTATAAGTACAATGCAATTGCAGAAATTTGAACACTACCGTCATTTTTTGACAGGATGGGTACAGTAGTATGATATGAATTAAATTGATGAATATGATAAAATGACAAAAACAAAAAAAAAATAGTGTATAACTTTCAAATTCAAAATTCCACCTAAAACCAGACAGGGACAATAGCAATGAATTTTTTTATTCAAATGAAACCATAAGACTTTTCTGGAAATCAAAATATAGACAATAAAATTGTTTTCTAGGTACATAATCTCTAATAAAAAATTCTGAAAACTGGAGAGCTCAAACAGAACATTTTTTTAATGGAAAGAAATGTTTCAGAGCTTTTTTCACTTGGAAAAAAAAGTACTTGAATATTTTCTATCAGTACTTAAAAATGGAAAGTATTTCATTTACCCCACTCAGGGTTAATATTTACAGGGGTCAATGCAGAGACATTGTAATTACCTAACAATCCACTTACTTGTCTACACTATATACCATACCTGAACTACCATTTAAAAAGTGTCTGGTCTTAAAGGTTTGTGTACCTGTATACTCATTCTAATCCAAGTTAGACAAAAGTTAAATTCAAAATGACATGTCCACTGCCCAGTAATTTTAAGAAGATAATTATTTCAAATCAAGGCAGTATGAAATTTGCATTATAAAGGCTAATTTATGATAAAATAAACCACAAAATGATCTTTATAAATTTTCTTAAACCAATCATTTTTTTTTTCATCTTTAAACATTTTTACTAAAGCAATCCTCCGTTGCTAGTTGGAGAGGAGTTGCTGGGAATAGAAGATGGTCAGCAATGTTTATGTTCGAGAATAGGACAAGGAATAAAATGAGATTCATATTAATATATCACATCATATCATATATAACAATAAAACTAAATTGTTAAAATGGCTGAGAGTAAGAAGTGAGATTGTTCAGAAGTTTTAATGACAGATTTTGAAATTCATCTCTCCTTTGTACAAATCATTTTCTCAACATTCCAGACAATCCATCTTCAACTATAAACAATCTCAAAAGAATGAATGAAACTTGAAAAACATGTTTGTAAATAATTAATATTCGATTAGCAAACAATTTTGTTAATATCCAATGTTTGCTCACATTATCAGAACATTGGATAAACACTGATATATTAACAATTTTATTTGTTAATTACCTACAAGAATGTTTTTGGAGAAACATTTATCTGTCTTCAGCTAATGTTAATTTAATTTGTCTCTTGCTAATAAAAAATATCATTTCCAAGACAGATCTAAAGATGAATTCATTGAAACATTGCAGAAATTATCATTATAAATATAAGCACATATTATTATTCTTAATTTGTGCTAATTTCTTAGATGAAGCATTAAACGACCATATCTATCAAAGATGACATAGGGTTCTATCTTCGTTTATATGTGCGTGTGTTTATATGTTCCAGCATTCATGACCATACTGTTTTATCTACCGACTTGAAAATTGTCACAAGAACTCCTCTAGACCCCCAAAATTCTTTTTTTGATTTTTGGAAAATAAATCTTTTTTGACCTTCTTAGGAGGCCATAGTTTGATGAGTTTATTAATTACATCTAGATTTTGGAGAATCTAGATGTTTCTTTTTACTTTATTTTAGATATTTCCCAGTGGAAAAAGCCAGTGATATCATAAATAGAATTTATTCAGACCAAATTTCGAAGGAATTTTTTTACATGAGTTCAAATTTTGATGCTATGGTTGTTCACTCATTGACTGTGGTAGCAAGCTGTCATTAATATTAATTTTTGACTTTTTTTCATCTCACTTTTGTTGTTTTTTTACACCTAGAAGTGATAAGACAAGTTGTTTGGATTTCTTACATGAAGAATAGTCATTATCATCAATTTTTCACTAGTCTTCCTTTCATCTTATTTGGTTGCTGGTTTACATCTTGTAGTGATAAAATGTAAAAGTATTAAGTTGTCCGAATTTCTTAGATGAAGCATTGTAACTAATTTTTCTTCCATCTGATTTTTTGTTGCTTTTGCAACACTTACACTAGTTGTACATTCTAAGTAACCAGCAAGGATTGAAAGCAGAAAATTAACTTCCGATAAGATAATATGAACTTGCATCCTTCATTTTCGGGAGCCAATTTAACACAGGCAGCACTATACTGATTAGGCTTCGAAAACTAACCGGCTAACATCATATATCTTATATTTGATCTCTTTTTTTCATCTGACTTTATACCAAGGCATATTGTTTGTTTACATTTAGTAACAGTAGTAGTACACATGATAATCTTAAATTGCCTGAATTTTTTAAAGAAAGCATTACTTCTGATTCATGATGCTTACTTGACAGTCATAGAAAGTAAAAATGACCTGAGTGTTGTGATATAAAACAACAAGAAATAAGATGAAATTATAAGAATAATAAGCACATATTGCTCTATTTATTGTTTAAAATATAGTCTTCATCTTTGTTGAGATATTCTTCATTGCCTTTGGTCTTTACAATTCATTCAGTATTTTCTCTTACCTATTCTCTCATTTTTGTGTAAAGTGAAATCTCAGTATACTCTGCGAGCAAACATTAAAGGCGCAGAACTGAGAAAGTTAAGCTCGGGCAAGAAACAGAGAGCTAAGAATGCTCACCAGGGAGAAGATGTTGTATCTTCAAATGAAGGAGGAGTGAATACTGTTGTAGGCTGTTTCTACAACTGCAGCTGCAGAATCATCAATATTCCCTCACTATTATTGATGCAAGACCTTAAAACTCAATCAAGTGACTGTTGGAAATCGGTATTTAAGACGACGATGAGGTGGAATGGAAAATATTAAGTGAATCTTGAAGACAAGGTGCAACATACACCTGAGGAAAGACGAAGGAAGCATGGGTAGAAATCTTGAGCTAAATCAATAAAGATGAAGACAATAGACTTGAAATATACAGAACAATGTGTGCTCATCTATTTTTCTCTGATGGTGTTTTGCCCCCAAGGAATATAAATCAGACAGAAGAAAACAAAGGACTTCCGAAGATGACTGGAGGGCACTCGGCCAAAACTGTATAAAAGAAATAACAGCATAGAGGAAAATAGTCCAACCACACATCATTATTAGATTGAGAAGTCTTCTCGGATGTGTTTGACACATTCCCCTCTATCCTGCTAGGTCCTCCATCACAGAAGGGGGATCTTCCGGAAGACATCTAATGTCATCAGCCAGTTGATCAATGTATTCAAGTTGGAAAGAAAAATACTACATACAATGATTAAAACACCCTGTCCAACAAAATTTAGAACAGAGATGTGTGCTTATCTTCATGAAAAATAATTTCTCCAACTTTCCATTTCATATTAGCAAAAACGTTGTGTTAAAAACAACAACAAAGATGGAGACATTAGTTTCTCCAAAATATGCAGTATAATTAAAATAATTAGAGAATATTAGAAAACAACTAGTCAGTACACACTCAGAAAAAAGAGATGGAAGGTAGATTTAGTTTAAAGGAATAGAAGTTGAAGATAAAAAAACTATTTAAATATATTATGTTTGTGCAAAACTTCCCAATTCTCTTTTTCAAAAACTAGAGACTGGATACACTAGTTCTTAGCTGGAAACATTTGCACACACTTAATATTATTTAAGAAGAATGCTATTGATCAACAAAGAGAAACTAAAACAAAGGTAAAAATTCTCATCGCAGTTTATATCTTACGGGAAGATTCACAGGTTAGTACTACTAATGACTTTTCATCCACACACTTTTTAACCCTTTCAAGACACCTGGGACATATATATCCCAAGATTTCTATGACAGAAAGGATATATATGTCCAATAGATTTCTTTCAGAAGACTTCTGGGGCATTCATGCATCAAGTCCCGTAATAGGTTAGTCTTGAAAGGATTAATGATAAAAAGTTCAATGTAGAAAACTACTGACATAATCCTAAACTGCTAAAAAGCAGCTAATCTTCTAATTCTAGTTAACTGGAAAACACAATTAATCTACAGAGCATCCTTGTAGTCATAACACATCTTAATATATTTGTTAATAGATATATACAGCCAAATGTGATGAAGACAATGATTATTAATGAGTGGAACAGAAATGAAAATACCAGTTCATTAGATAGTGTGATATATTATGTAATAAGACTTGTAAATATTGTGTTGCAGACAAAGTTATGGAGAATTAGTAGGTGAATGGGATGACACTATGATTTCTTTAAGCAAAGCAGAATGTCAGAGTGAATGGCCATTAGCATAAGCAACATAGGTGGGGAGGGTCCGCAATATGGTACAATGGGGGAGATGAAACTGCACTAAAAGCAGACAATTGACTGTTTGAACACTTCTACCACATGGCAGCGATTAGTTGACAAAGGTTTCTTTTGCAGACATCACTGTTGAGGGTTGGGTGAAAAGTGCAGCAAAAATGCAAAGAGCCAGAACAGCCACTGTGCCCAGGGGTTGGCATCATACTAACCGTCCTCCAGCATATTCCCTTCTGCAGAGATGGATGTCACCCTCATCAGAGGTGCCGTAGCACAATCCTTTGATTGGGATGACGCTGCACCGTTTTCGACTGCAGAAGATTTCTTACTTTGCAGACCCGAATCTAAAATCTCAGAAGATGGCTGAGAAACAGATTTCTCTAACATTGTTGTCGAAGGATCCAAAATGGAACCATTCTTGCTTCTTTCAGCATCAACACTGATTTTTTTGTTGCCTAATTGGGCGTGGCCAGCAGCAGGAGGGGATGTTTGTGGTGATGGTGGTTTGCCCACAAGTTGTTTTTCATTAGGTAATCCAAGTTCGAGCAATGGATGATTAAAATAAGGGCTTTTAAGGGCTGGTGGGCACACAGCAGAAGGACCTACCATTGCAGAAGCTATCAGCTGAGAACTACAAACCAAAGCTCCAAAAACAGACATTTGGCTCGCCTCAACAGAAGGCATACTGACTGGTATATTATTTCCATCTTTGGCAAATAATTTATCCATAGACTCAACAGATTTACTTGGTGAAAAATCATTGAGGCTTATATTTTCTCCAGAGCCTCCATTGGGCTTCAAACCTATCTTATTCCCAATGCTATGAGCAATATCACTGACAATAGCAGCCATGTTGGAATCACCGGTCTCAGTACCTTCATTAAAGATCTTGGAAATATCTTGGGTCTTATTTTCTGACAAACTTTCTTGCTTAGACACAGTGTCCAATAACTCATCAGCATTAGATTCACCCAATCTGAACTCATCACCAAGATTTTCTCCTGCATAGTTAGTGGTATTTATTTCATTTTCAGACACTGTCTCTTTAATTGTGCATGAAAACTCTTCAATCTTATTTTTTGGACGTTCTCCATAACTCAGTCCAGTCAAATGTTCATGGTCTTTATTTAACTCACTTCTAGACTCAGAAACATCATGAGGGTGCTCATTACCACAACCAATAGGAGTCAACATATTTTTTGAATCTTCTAAATTCTTACTCTCCAGATCATCTGCAGTATTAAAACCCAAGACGGTTCCCATTTTATCAAAATCACCTTTATCATTAACTTTGGTAGTTAATGTTGCCATAGAGGGGTCATCCAATGCCTCTCCAGGAACATTTTCAATAGGGAAACCTAACAAGTTTTCTGCCTCTGGAGAGAAGTCATACTCATCAAAATCAGCACTACTCTTAATACTATTTAAAATAGCTTTGAGTTCAGCCAGCTGTTCTGCAATAGCTTTTTTTTCACTGTTGCTAATGTCTAAAGCTGGATTCAACTCTTCCAACTCATCAATCTTGCCTTGACAATATACTAGCTCTTCTGGATTACAAGAGGGCATAAAAGATTCTAGGCTATATACTTGTTGTTCAGGCTTACAGGAGGACATAAGAGGTTCGAGGCTATCTACTTGATCTTCAGGCTTACAGGAGGGTATAAGAGATTCTAGGCTATCCATTTGCTCTTCAGGCTTACATGGTGGTATAAAAGATTCAGGCTTACAGGAGGGTATAAGAGATTCTAGGCTATCCATTTGATTTTCAGGCTTACGTGAGCTTATGAGATATTCTAGGCTATCTACCTGCTCTTCAGTCTGACAATAGGACATAAGAGACTCTTGCCCATCCATCTGCTCTTCAAGCTTACAAGAGGGTATAAGAGATTCAAGGCTATCTACTTGCTCTTCAGGCTTCCCGGAGGACATAAAAGATTCTTGTTCATTATCATTTTGAATATTACCAAATAAATTTTCTGCTTGAATTTTTTCTAGGTCTTTTTCAGAAACTGCATACTCTCCAAAAGCAGACTGACAATTGTTGGTAATAGATTTCTCAACCTCCCCTTGTTGCTCTTCACTATAAAGAACATTCCATCCTTCTCTGCTCTCTTCAAACTCTCCATGCGACTCTTCATAAGGCAACCCTTTCAGATATCCTGCTTCAGGTTCTTCAAGTGAAGACTCATTATCTATCCCTGAAATTAAGTCTAAATCTTGTGCAGTGTTTGACTTCCTATTTTCAAGTGCAGTGCAGACATTCTCAGACTTATTTCCAGAAAAAAGTTCCTCACCATTATCAGCAGACTGAGCCTGGGACATTTCAGGCATAATCTCATCTGGTTGAACATCCTCATCGTCCTCAAATCCTGCATCAAGCTTTTGAGAAAGTGTGAGATTCTGATCTGACAAAGCATCAGGAGTGACAGGAAGAGAATCCATGCCCTCCTCACTCTTCATGTCATCTACTTTATCCAAATCATCACTTCCAGTGGTGACAATACTATCCCCAAGACCACTGTCTTCACAAAGGTTGGGACTGCTAAGCACCATGCTTGAAGAAAGATCATCACTTGGCTCTGTTTTGTGCTTCTCATTGTCCAAGACATCCAAAAGAGGAAATTTGCTCTCTTTTTTGAAGATTTCCTCTTCAGTCAGCTCTAAATTCTCTTGAGGTATTCCATCATCATAGCCAGCAGAAAGATTTCCTTGCTCATCTAGAATCTCAGTAGCCAGATTTGGATCTGGTAATGGATGAGCCTCTGATGTCTGACTAAATGGAGGTATTTCATTGTCTTCAGTCTGGTCTCCTGCAACATCAGAGTAAGGAAAAGTTTCCTCTGGATCAAATTCTGGACCCTTCAAATCATTATTCATGTTTCTGACAGGATCTTCAACAATCTCTTGGATGTCTTCTCCATTTTCTAGAGAATCCAGTTCATCCAACTCATCAAAATGTTTTTGTAAAGGAAGTGGTTTAATTTTCTGAACCATTTCATTACTTAATTGTGAGTCTGTTTCTGCAAGCATAGATCCAAGGACATCATTTCCCAAAATATTTTCATCATGACTTTCTGCATCTTGAAAGTCATCGTAGGAACCATCATCTTTGTATATTATCTTGTTGTATTTATCTAGACCGTCTCTATTGCAAGAAGTACCAAAGTCATCATCTGTAAATTCATCTTGAGGCGCATTTTCCTCAAGACTATCATAAGATTGCTCTCTGTCAGCTCTGGTCAGAGCAGCACCACTTCGATCTTTGCCAGCAGTTGCAAGTATCTCAGCATTTTCATTTCCATAGTTAAACATTGGATCAGAAAAACTATCATCAAACTTGTCATCTTCAATGTACCTTTTCTGATCAAAAGACAAATTATCCATGTCATCTTCAGCCTGGTTTCCATTATGTTCTTCATAATTTTGGTTATTAAACGAGACAGGTGAGTGTCTCATCTTGGAAGTGCTCTTAAAGGGATTAAAGTTGTCATCTGCGGGATTTCGAGGAGGTGAATGACCAAGCTTTGATTTGCTTTTAAAGGGGTTGATATTTTCATCAAAACCAGAGTTACGAGGTGGCGACTGGCCCAATTTGCACTTGGACTCAAAAGGGTTAATGCCAGCATTGTCATCAAGAAAATCCAGATTGTAGGTGCCCCTTTTGGGGACAGGAAAGCTCTCTTCGACTGAGGTTTCTTCCATGTTCTGTGGATTCAACTGACGAGCTTCACATTCCTGAGAAGCCAAACTGAAATGAGAAAAGAAAAAAACATTTCAGAGGATTTGCATGAACAAGTCAAATCATTTTTATCAAATTCAGAGGCTGGAGTTTACATTGTTTTTCTACCATAACAGCTAAGACAAGAACAATTCTCACCTAATTTAGGGGAGTAAACTCTTCGCTGTTTGTCCATCCAGTTAAACCAAACTGATATACATAATCAACATTCCCCTACTGTGCCTTAAAATCCCCATCAAGAGATAAGTTGGTGGCTCTCTTACCAACTGAGCCAAACTAGCAAGTCTTTCATACCTATGAGAATTTATGTTACAAATATGGGCTTATTTTATTCTAATAAATAAATACATTTAGACCAAAAAAAAATGTATTTGTCATTTATTTTCATCTATTATATATACAATACAAATGTTGTAGTATTCATCTTTTGTAGGAATAGAATTAGGAGTGGTGTTTGACCCTACAGCAGCTAGGCTTATTACTTCTTTTTCTTGGCTGTTATTATAATTATTTAATATTAGTTACTGTTGTGTATCTCTTACTGAGCCTAATTTATAAATTAAACTTTATTATTAGCATGTAGGTATAGGAAAAAACATAGTATAGCTTTTAAGTTCGGTACTATCTGCTTGTGGTTTGGGAACATATCCCTAGCGGATATGGAGGGACAACTACATAATTGAATTTCCTGCTTATATGTTTTCAGGAAAAGAAATTACCGTATTTGATGGCACATAAGAGCCCCTCCCAGCATACATACACTCACTCTTATTTTGGCAGGGAATATTAAGAAAAAACAAAACACGGTCCTCAGAATTCTTAACATTTATCCCCCAGTCTTCTTTTAAAAACTCTTCCTCAAGTTCTAGCCAGTGTGGGGCTCTAATATGAAAGTCAGCTCAGTCTTTTGAGACATTTTCAAGGGTGTGAGTAGGGAAGGGGTCTTATATGCTTACAAATATAGCACTCAAAAAAACATTTTATTCAAGAGTGTTATGAATTATCTAACAAAATGTGAATATAGTTCTTCTTAATCATATAAATAGCATTTTATTAATACAAATTTTCAAAGAATTTGAAAAACTTTTAAAAATATTGGAATGAGTTAATGTTTCAATTTCTCACCATCTTATTCTAGTAAGGAGACTTTTTTTAAAAGTTAATCAGTATGAACTGTCATTGGTCGAACTAAAATCTATATTTTCTTCTTTGATTTTTGAAAATTCCTGGACTAAACTGATACTTAGATTTGGAAGAAAAAAAAAAAAGAATTGGATTAAAATATAATCTTTAACTATTTTTCAATATCAGACATCCTGAAAATGAATTACGAGATGATTATTTCCACTGAATAATACAAAGTAAAACCTTATCTGCAGGCTAGTTTATCCTTGTCGGCATAAAAGACAATAATATTCACGCAATTTTCAAATTGCAATTACATGAAAACTTGAACTATAAAGAGATGAAGCTAATTAAATTGAAAAATCATCACAGAATTCAAATATTATTGAGTACAATCATCTTTCTCTCACAAGGGAAGTAACTCTTGCATAAGAATATGCAATTCATTTCCTTTAGGATGTTACAGACAATAAATATAGACATACACTAGGCATAAGTAGATATTTCATGTTAGACTAAGTGGAATCTGAGTGAATATGTACAATAGCCAATACTTCTATAAAATGAAACCAGATAACATTTTTTTTTTTATCGTACTTAGTTGAACATCTGAGAAAAGTGACTCATAACATAACAGAAACAGAGAGTGCGACCAGGGTTGCCAAATCAGCCATTTTTGACTAGATCTGACTGATCTTTTTTTCAAATTAGCCAATGATACACGGCAGTCAAATATTGGGCCGTTTTTGATAGAAATAATTTCGAAGTTCGATAAAAATAAATCAACAATTACTGATAATTTGATTTGGAGCCTCAGTGTATAGTTATCTTGATAATTGAGCTTTAAATGAGTATATGTAACATTTTTAGCTATAAAATTAGCTGGAAATGAAATAAATTAGCTGATTTTAGCCATTTTGAGGACAGTTTTAGATAAAGAAAAAAAAAACATACTTGGCAATACTGTGCGCAACACGAGAAAGACAAGACAGAAAAATGTGGTTTAAGTGAATAGAACAAACAAAAAAGAAAAAAAAAAACTGGTATAAAAACATAGAAACGTAGTTGGCAAATGGATGAGTATTCTGCTTTATCATGACTCATTCTGACACAAATATTTACTCTTATCAATAATTAGGTCTTTTTCCTTCCTTGAATTGAATCAAATATGACAATAATGAAATACATAAGTTAGCTTGAGTGTGTGTCTGTCTGTCTGTCTGTTTAAATGATTAGATAAAGACACACTGGAAAATTCTGAACAAAAAAAAAACATCAAGTAAAGCTTCTAGCATACAAAAATGAATCTACAATTCTAAGTAAGCAATCCTCCCTGCCCGACTCAAAGATATAAGTAAATAGCAGGGCAGTTGGAGCCCTTGGATTCTGTAAGGCAGTCCACCTCAGAGAAGATTACTATGACAGAAAGAAAAAAAAACCTACAGCTTGACAGTCATCTCAGCTAGTCCCAAGCCTGGATAAAAGAGAAGGGCTAGCTGCTCCAAAAACCTACTTGCTATTGAAACTGCAGTAGAGTGGTTTTGGTCCTATCCACCACAATGGGTTCATGAGAATAAACAACATCACCTCAACTACAGCCGTTGGAACATAGAAAGCGGGGAAAAAAATACTTGTAAAATCTTGATTATCCATCCATGGTGTTTAAAGACGCAGAAGATACAGATATTTACTAAGCTTAGATTAAGGCAAAATAGGATTAGGCAGGGTGATGGTTGTGATCTTGCGTGAGGAAGGCTTAACTAATTTTTAAAAAATAAAAAAAAATAAAAAATCAGCATTTGAATTCCTGGTTTTCAAGAAGTCTGTCCAGAAGGTATCCAGCCATTTTAAATATCCTGAGAACTGGTTATATGGCCCAAATGAAACTTGACAACCAATCAGAGGGGATCATACTGCAAATGTGTGAACAAGGACTCAATCATGAGGTTACTCAGTTGGCAGTGAGATACCATTAAGTGAGCTTCTCATGCAGGGATTTGGCAAAATATCACATCAAAATCTGTCCAAATGTGGCTTTCAGATTTCCAGACTGTGGACAAGATAGCAGGTGGTAATCCCAAAAGAGAACTTTAAAGTTTGGGATAGATGTGTGTGTTTCCAAGGAGAGTACTTTGAAGAGGACTATGGCACCATTGCCCAAAGTACACTTTTTCTTTTGTTAATATTAAATGGATGAATACTTTCTGGACAGACCCTGTATTAATGATCAAACACCAGCTGCCGGCACCAGTGAGAAATACGCAATTATATCAGTTTAACGAGCAGAGGAAGAGTTCAAATTTCATGAGAATCAATATATTGATATCTACAAGATGGGTGAAAAGAAATTCCCTTTTGGAAATTGGTAAGAACTTTATTACTTATTGGTTGATTGTAGTCAAACTAGATTTACTTTGTAGCATACAAGGCTAGAATTTGTCTACAGTATTAAAATTCAACATAGGCCACAATTTCTATAAGCATTACAGTATGGCCTCGATAGACCCTTGCTGGAAGTCTGATGGTATGATGGCCCTAACATGTTGAATGCGTTGATCCAGTTAGTGTGATACACCACCCACCTCTTTTGCCCATCCCACAGGGAGAAGTTGTGAAAATATAGCAATATTTACAAAAGTTATATATACTTTTTAATAGGGACTCAATTCTTACCTACCTTGTCTATTGGACTACTAGCTATGAAATGATGGTTAACAGTTTAGTCTAGCAGACCATTACTATTGTATAACAAATTCAATCTTCACTGAGTTCTCCCCACTTGTGGCCTTTTGTCAGACTATATTGATGTCTATACTAAAATAATAATCTAGAAAGAACATCCTCAGTGGAATATAAATCCTTGTTAAGAGCTGACAAGGTTTTGGAATATAACCAAACAGTTTCTTCTGGTTGCTCAAGTAAGTGAATTTGAATATGTTTTGACTTAGTTTGAAGCCATAGATTTTCTTTATTTTGTTTTTTACGAATAGCAAACTCCACCTATAGCATTCATTTTGGACTAAATCTCAAACTTATCCTCGGTCCAATAAGTACAACTACTTACTCACTATCTTACAATAATTCATCTATATATATTCTTTTGTGAAATCCCCCCCAACTCCAGATATTTAAATTGAACGCAATCCAAAACTCTATAATGGTGATGATTTTTAAATAAGATAGGATTCAATAAATTCATAATCCAAATCCATCATCTCTTATTTGGGTCAGAGACCCAATTTGGGACCTCTGCAGGAACTAGCTGAAAATTCCATGCGAACGGCAGATTTTCAGCAAGTAGAAATAAAACACACACACACACTTAATTCATACATGATGATCTTAAAACTATTTTGTTCAGTTTAGAGAGACTCTCTCATTCCACCCACTTCAAATCAATACAATTGCAACCCTTCACACTTTTGTACAATGCGTTTTATATACATTCTAAAACTGTGTTACACAAACATTGCAAAACCCACATTCTCTCTTCTCAGTCTTTATGCACCACCTCCCTGCGTCACCACCACCATCTTATACCTATTCTTTTTTCCACCCCCATCTCTGCCTCACCCCAACCACTTTGCTCTCTTCTTCTTCCCTTTCTCTCAAGGTCCTCATTATCACTTCGATTCTTTGACAGACAATTCACTGTAGAATACGTCACAATGGGAAAAAAAAAGGAAGGAAGAGAAGAAAGAAAGGCACAAAGAGAAATGCAGTTATGTGTTGGAAGCAGATTACATAAGCAACCAAGCATGAAAAACTAAAATCCATGGTCCTCTTAATTTACTTGTTCATTCGAAAAGACGTACGCAGGGAAGAAAGCCACCCCAATTTACAACTCAATACATATTAGAGACAGCCAAACCTGAAATGGAAACTCCACAGAAGACATGCAACATGACTATTATTCGGTATAGTAGGTGCTTCCGAAAGTTGATTTTTTTTTTTCAAGATTTTTATCTATCTTTTCTCAATCAAATGATTCTGTCTGTATAACACTGGTTTTATCTGAGCGTTTACAAGCTACAGCTGATTTTCAAACAGGAGGGATTTGACTAGCGCGGCAGGAATTGCAGCCAGGGAAAGAATTGGGAAGGAATTCAAGTCAGGGGAGGTACAATGAAAAAGATGGGGGACATAGAGCTTCCCCAGGCCTCGTGACCTGGGCCTCTGACAACCACTGAGCCTACAAGATAGAATTAAGATGTTTATTCAAGTTATAGAGACATTCCACAAAACCATCTTTTTACTGATACCAAGGAAAAGTATTATTTCAGTTACTTCACAATCCTTTCTCCCTCCCAATATTGACTTTTGATTTATTTTCCACATTGAAATATAGTAAACGAAATCAGCATCACAGGGAAAACTAAGATAACTTCTTAAATACTCAAAAAAGATGATGGTAACTAAAAAAAAAAAACAAAAAAAAACAAAAGAAATTTCATATAATCGATATTCAATTGACAAAGAGTTGTTGGTGATTTTTGTTATAATGCTTATACACACCATTGAAACATTAAATACCAGACTGAACACTTTTTCCATCAATTTATAAAAATAAAAACGTGTCATGCAGCTATGGGGAGTTGCAGAGTGGTGTAACAGTTACCAGCACTAAAAACAGAATCGGGGGATAGAGTTCAGGTTTTGTACCAGACTCTTTGCATTCACTTTGCACCAAGGCCTTTGAGAGAGGCATGAATCTACTTCTCGCACATATTAGCAAATAGAAAAACTGTTAGAACCATTTAGCACTATAAGGCAGTCCATCTGAAAGCTCTATCAGGCAGAAAAAAAAATCTACAGCTTGGGTGTGGGGCTAGCAACTTCCAACCCTGTGAAACCTACCTGTCAGCGAGGCCGCAGCTGAGTGGTTGGGACCTAATGCTCCACGGGGAGTCTACCGCAACAAACAAAACATGCAGCTAAAAAGAGGTCAAAAGCCAAGTAGTGGGACCTCATTCTACGATATAGAAATATTTAATCAATCATTTGAGCTATAAAGGCAGAAAATAGACACCGTACTGTGACCGACATCTTTTTGACAGCATGTTATGTTGGAGATCAATTTATATTAAAAACATTGCGAAAAGTGGTGATCAATGAATAAGTTTCTTCTCTCGCATTTTGTTGCGAAGTAATCATTAAAAAAGTCTGCATTGTCAAAAAAAAAAGAAAAAAAAAGAAAAAACAACCACAGAAGCTGCCAGACACAAACTAAGGGATCAATTTAACATAAACTTACATTGCAAATTGACCACCATACACCCACTAAAAACCCATAGGTGGGATTTAAAAAAACGAACAAACACACACACACAAAAGTTTTTCTAGGCATAATGAGTAAATGTTTAAATTTTCAGCCCTCTAGCTCAATTGATAGCAGCCTGTATCTACCATATATGCATACATACATACATAACCAGTTAGACCAACTTGAAAACTGAAGAAACCTTTGTTGACAGTTTTGGTTGATGGTTTCCAACAGGTTGCTCAACGTGAGTCCTGGAATGACTCACTGATATGTATTCAGAATGAACAGCAAAAATAAACGAAATCCCTAGAACAGTAAACAATTCGGAATTTTTTTTTTAAATTTAGAAAATTGAAATATTTTTAAAGAGTTTTCTAGATTAGCAGATGTGACTAATGAGTGTTGCTAATGCAATTAACAAAAGAATGGAAGAATTTGATATTTCTTCACAAAAAAAATTTAAAGAAAACTTGAATGCAAAACGACAATCTATGCTAATTAGAATCTATAATTAAGGACAGAGCATTCATTGTTAATGACAAAGAAGAATCAATTCCTTTGCCTTAATTACACAAATCCAAAATGGTTGCATCAAGGAGAATAGAAAAAGAAAACTAACCCTAAGGCTTAGATTTTTAATAGGCAGAAACATTACCTATGAATTTTTCATCAAGCGTTTTGAAATGAATCTATCTAAGAAATCAATGCTCTATGATAAAATCAAATCTTATCTTAAGTTACATTTGATTCACACATCTCATTCTGTGTTTTTTGTTGCTTTTTGTGCGTTTTTTTTTTTTGCATTTCTCAATAAGGAAGATAGATCTTTTGAACTTTTAATCTAAGTCAGACATTAGCAAACTACTGCCCACAAGCCAAATCTTGCCTGCGGCCTCATTTCTTCCGGAACTTCAACTCAATTGAATTAATATATGACATTCCATACAATGATTCTGTTTTTTTCCTTATTTATATTTGGTTAGCGAACAATGAAATTCAGAATCAAAGAATAGAGCAAATGTCTGATTTTTGCAGTAGCCTCAAACCAATCAATGTCTTATAGCTAAAAATGTCTTAACACTACTTATTCCTGCTGTTCTATTAATATGCACAAAATTTGAACCACAATTACAGAATGTTTTATCTCCAAAGGAGAATTTCTTAGTTTTCATTGATTGATCGTACATAGAAGTTTATGTTGGTGTATACTTATAAAATGAAAAAAAAACATTAAAACAGTTGGGAAAGACATTTTTTTTCCAACAGCTTGCATAATCATTGTTCCTTTTTCATTCACATTGGCACTGAAGACATGAAAATATTTCAAATCCAGAGAGCCTCCAAAACAGTATGTCAACCCCTGATCTAAATAACCAGTAGCCATTTAACCTCTGCATGAAGAGGTTGACTCCAGGAAAGCCTCAAACGTTCTTTAGTTCTCAATGTAGATTTTTTCAAATAATATACTATTTATTGATTATTCAATATAAACCTAATTTCCATTCCAATAATTTCTACTAATCTTTTTTTGAAGAATTATGAAAAGCCTTCCAACTTACAATTTTGCAAGTTCAAAGTGGGCTATTATGGAGCTGAAGCTGTAAGGCAAAGAGATTCCAATGGGGACAATGCCATTAGTGAAAAGAGCACAAGATTTCAAGATTCAAAAGTGTACATGTGGCAATTTATTGATCACCAACAAAGGTTTGAAGGCTTCAATGGGAAAATGATCTAAAACCCAAAGCAGAGAACTCTCAGCAAATTTGAATGCACAGGTACACCGCTGATTTTCCGCCACACTTGGATTATCTATTTTGAAAGACCAACAGAGCTCCAATAATAATTCTATCCCACACTTCTGACCCATTAAAGATGCACATTTCATACCTTCAAAGCATTTGGACTGTTACAAACTTGAATATGAATTTAATGGCTAAATGCAATACATTATTATAAATGATAACGTTTATTTACATGAGTAGAAAACATGTACAGGTATATCAATTGAAACTTCTAATAAGGATACATCACTAATATAAGGTAGTTTCATCCACATTATACAATTTTGAGGGGCTGAGGTTTTCAAAATCCAGAAGACTAAAGAATTAGTGCACAAACTTGGCAACATCTTTATGATTTGCAGACCACTTACTTAGTGTATAGAAATCCCTTGACATTTATAAAACCTTTGAAGCCATCACTCACTCTAATTAAACTTATGTCTTAATTCAAGTCCCCTATGATACACCTCCATATAAAATGCCACTTGTGACCAGTCAAGGAACTAGTGTGAAAGCCATGAGAAATTCAAGTGTTCACTCATGATTTTGTCGGGATCAAAATTGATGAGAGTTGCCGGAAAATCGTTAGTGTACCTGTCTTTGTTTGGATCTATTACAAATCACTTAAGAGTCATTGACACATGAATCACATTTTTATCCAGTTTAGAACAGAATAGACTATGAGGACTGGTGAAATTATGGATCATAAAGCATTAAAACAATGTTTCACGTTTTCATTGTTTCATCAATCACTTCCAAAAATAGTAAACAAGCACAGAGCAATCAACATCGAGTAGACAGCAGTTTCCTTGTATTACAATTCTTCAGTGGAGCTATAGACTATCCATTATCCCATCTAGTACCACAAAGTAGGATTAAAACCTTTACTTCAGACCCAAAGGCTGGCATTTTACCTCTGCCCCACGCAGAACTGTATGGTCAGTCTGGCTGAATTTAAGCAATATATTTACTTACGCACATTCCCCCGTCCACCAGAGTGAAATATATATATATATATATATATATATAATAAAAACAAAGTCACTTGAAAACAAACACAGAACAATGAAAAGAGCAATGTTAGGGATAATCATTTGGCACAGAAAAAGATCAACATGAATCCAAGTGCCAACCAAAATAAAAGATATCATAGAAGAAATTAAGTGACAAAAATGGAAATCTATCATGACAGTTTTGGTCGACAATATCTGACATTACTTTCGCTTCATCACACATAATATCAATCTTTCACATTCGCTGAATGTTAAAGAAAAACCTAAGCAATAATACATTCTTATTCAACTAAAAGTTGGGTTTTCTTTTGTATAATTCAAAAGATGTAATAAATAGTCCTACATGATGTTTCACAAGAAGCATTGTACCTGATAATGGATACAATCCATTAGCAAAAAGTAAGTTAAGTGTATCTCCCAATTACTCCCAGAAATTGAAAAGTAAAGAATGCAGTCAACGTTTTATAATGCCAGCAAAACGGCAGACTGCCAAAGGCTTTCAGGTGTTCCATTACGACTTATTAGCAAAGCACATACGAGTCATTTTCACAAATTCAAGTAATACTACTAGCGTGAAAATTTATATAATCTTTCTTTGATTCACCATAGTTTTCAGTGAAGGGTTTAGTTTACTATGTAAGTATAATGCTAAACTAAACCCTTACTTTGTGTCTGTCAGGTTAGCTAAATTGAATCTACATCTTTTTGTTTGAGTATATGGAATAGACACATAGTTATAAATCCCACCCATAGGGCAGATTTTCAGCTAATGATAAAGAAATACTATGGGGAGTGCTGAATATTGAGAAAATTTGCTCTCACCTGATCTCTAGTAAAAGCCACCAGATACTACTGGTATAAAAATTTTAAGAAATTATCAACTCCAAAGTGTATAACTCTGTAGCCTTGACATGAAATGAGTAAGATCAAAAGAATAAACTCCATTAAGGACAAACCTTATAACTTGCTTCTTTGACTAAGAGTCCTCAAGATTCCGTAAGTTATTCCAACTAGATAAGATATTCTTTGTAGTGCTTTGTTACTATAATATTTCAATCAATAGTCTTCCTAATCCATAATGGAAGAGAGGGATCTCTTTTTTTAAAGAAAAAAATGGTGAACATAAAACAATAGCTCAGCTCAATCCCAGCAGCATGAGCCACGCTTTCTTAGCAACTGATGTAACATGGGTGATTCCATATCTATACATGGGGGATACTCACTAATCACCATCCTGATGAACAAATTTAACCATGCTCAAACAAAATTCACACTGGCCTGACATATCTGTCTAACAGGATATTGAATTGAGTTCTTTTAATCTTTTCACACTTCTATCTATTATTTGGACTTCAACCCACAGAGAATGATAATTAAATTATAGATAAACTCCCTGCCACAGTCAATAATTGAACAACCATTGCATCAAAATATAAAGTCATGTAAAAGAATTCCATCAAAGAATAAATGTAGACAAGATGAATTCTATTTATGATAATCTCCACAGGAAAACATCAAAAATAGAGTGAAAAAAAAAAAAACAAAAAACACACATTTTGGAGAATCTGGATGTTATTAATAAACCCACCAGAATAAGGCTAAAAAAAAAAAAAAAAAAAAAGGACAAAAAAAGCCTTTTTTCCAAATATCAAGAAAAATACTTTTAGAAGGGATCTAGTGGAGCACAGATGCCAATCTTCAAGTCTGCAGACAAAACAGTATGGCCAGGAGTACAGGAATACACAAACACCTGCATATATAAAAAGGGATAGAACCCCTCTCAACCTTTGGTGGCTATGGTTGTTCAACAGGTCTAGTCAGTCATTCAGTAGAAACTGTCACACAGCCAACATCTTTTGTCAGCATGCCATGTTGGAGGTAATCAATTGGGAAAATTGGAAAAGAGGTGATCAATGAATGAGTTACTTATCTCACCTGTTATGATCACTAAAAAAATCCTGAATTTTCAAAAACAAGCAGACCCAAACTAGGGCATCAATTTAGCACAAGCGTACATTGCAAACGGAATCTCCTCTCTAGAAAGATATTGGGGTGTTAGAGAAACAAAAAACATTTTTTCGAGACATGATAAGGAGTAACTGTTTAATCTTTCAGTACTCTAGCTCAATTGGTGTGGCTTGTACACATCATACATACGTACCCAGCCATACCAACTCGAAAACTGAAAGAAATCCATGTTGATGGTTTCTTATGATCATTAAAGATATTAAAGAGGATTAAGTTTTGCTTTTTACTCATTTAGAAGGGAAATTAATCTAATACCAAGATAAAGAGTGAGGGTTGCCCAAAAAGTATTCAGCCCTTTTGAATATCTTGATCACTGTTTGTACAAACTTGCTGTCACTTGATAACTCATCAGAGGGGACCTTATTCCACATGCTATTGAGTAAGCTTGTTTGCCTATCATATCATATTCGCAATGACTGCACAAGTTATTCTGCACATCATAATGGATGAGATTAAGGAGAATGAGACAAGGCAGCTGATAGTGATGTTGAAAGAGGACTTTGCAGACTGTTTTCAAAAGTAGAAGGGACACTGGAACAAGTGTACTGAGGCACTATGAAGGATATTGAGTTACCACAGCCCTAGGTAGGTTATTTTCTTGGTGGGCAGACCTTGTACATCATGAGCAGTCTTAGCAAAGGTTGTGGATCTTCAACATAATATTAGGGGATCATTTCACAAGTGTTATATTTGCAAAACCTACAGTACTCAGGTATTTGAAATACCTATTCTTCTGTCAAGTAATTCCCAAAATGAGATAACCATGAAGCAAGGCTTAAATGTAATATTGTCAGAAAAATTCAATGCTTGTTTGAATCGATTATCCCATTGCTTCATTATGAAGTTCAAATGTAATACATTAGAAAATATTTTGAGGTATTGATTTTCAGAATGTCCTTCACCCATTTTCGTGTGTGTAAAATAGTTTGGATAAGAGAGCTGATGATACAGTAATTTGCACTTTGGAAGTACAGAGCTTTCACGTGATGAAAAAAAAAAAAACTTAAATAAAAAAAATTTTTTTAAATTAGAAGAGAATTTTTTCAGGATATACATAGAAATAGATGATATGAATTTTTTTATCATCAAAAAGCTTTTCTTGCTTCAAAAAAAAAAGAAAAAAAAGTGTACTCCAACCACTCATATTTAAGTACAAGTTGAACCTCCGACAAGCTTGGGACCAGAGAGGTGTATGAGTAGTGAATTTTCCAAAACATGGAAGCGTAGGGTAAAAAAATGGGAAATTTCAAATATACTGTACTGTATTACAAAAATAACTAAGACGCCTAGAAAGAGTAATATTTTACTTCATTATCCAAATTGTAAATTCAAAAGAGAGGCTTCTGTACGGATCCTACTTTGTTCAAAAAAAGGTGAACAGAAATTATTTATCCAAGTGTGTTATCTTTAAAATGTGTAAAACTTAATGCAGGCATAAATCATCAAAATAATTAAGACGGGCTGTAATTGCATGGGGGAAAAAAATTATTTTCTCTGAAAATTTGGAATGGGAACATCTTCAAAATTATTTCCATCCTCTATTAAATAGGTGCCAAAAATTTAACTAAAATCAATTAAGTAGTTGATCTTTGGCACATTTTTATAATTGCAGTTTTTGGCCAAAGTTTTGCCAGCGAATTATGATTTTTTTTTTGTTGTCTACAGGCAAACAACTTTTCACACAATCACTTTAAAAAATATCTCCAGTTCTATAGAGTGTACACAAATAATTTTTACAACAAAATTTTCTACAATCTTTCTTCTCACTAATGGAATAAAGATTTTGACAATAAAATTAACTTTTATACAAGTCTTTTTCTTCCTCAAGTATCAATTTCTTGTAAAAATTCCTTGTTCTGATATACATGACTGCCAGATTCAAATCACTATCTTGAACCGTTGAAGCCGCCAGACAAGTGAATACCATTTTTAACCTGTACAATGACGCTATATCATCATCAGTCTCATAACATCTGTCGTTGGACATAGACCTTCCCCAGGATTCGCCACACCTCTCTATTGTGGGCGTTGTGCAGCCAGTACTTTCTGAATTTGTCTTCCTCATCTCACCATCTTGTATTCTGCCAACCTCAGTTGCACATGTGATCTCTGGCGATCCATGCCGTGAGTCGTGATGTCCATCGGTTGTCTGCCATTCTTGCGACATGGCTGGCCTATTGCCATTTGAGTTTTTTAATGGATTCTATGATCTCTCAGACTCCTGTCTTCTCCCAGATGTACTGTGCTATCTTGTGGTCTCTCAATGTGAGTTTAAGTGTAATTATTTCATGTGCACATTGCATGGTTCTTAGTCTGCTGGTCTGCCTCTTGATTAGGTTCCATGTTTTAGCTCCATAAATGACTATTGGGAGGATGCATTGGGTGTATACCCTTCTCTTCAGGATCAATGGGGTCTTCTTGTTTTTGGAAGTTGAGCTTGCTCTGCCAAAGGCTTGCTATCCTAGGGTGATTCTTTGTTTGATTTCTCCTTTTTTTTGAGGATCTCATGGAGATTCATTGTCCTAGGTAAATGTAGTGGTGTACTTTCTCTAGTCCTGTGTCCTCAATTCTGATCTTTCTGTTATTTCCGACGTGATTGTTGCACATGATCTTCATCAATGAAGTTCATGTGTAGGCCAACTTTCTTGCTCTCTTCATTTAGTTCATCTTTCATTATTCGGAGGTTGTGTAGGTTCTCTGCGAAAAGAGCAATGTCGTCTGCAAATCAGAGGTTGCTCAGATATTCATCATCTATTTTGATTCCTTTGTTCTCCCAGTCTAGTCTTCTGAAGATCATCTTGGGGCAGGCTGTGAAGAACTTGGATGAGCTGGTATCATTTTGTCTTACCCCTTTTTGGAGCTGAAAGGGCACCGAGTCTTCCTGTAGCCTGATAAAAGAGGTGCTGTGACTATATATATATATGTTGCAGCACTGACATATATTGGATCTACATCTTGTAGAGTGATGGCCTCAATGACCCAAGGGACTTCCACCGAGTCGAATGCCTTTTTGAAATCAATAAATGCTACATTGAGTGGCAGTTTGTATACAGCTGCTTTTTCTTTCAGCTAATCTATCAAATGCAGGCGGTCCATGGTCAAGTAGCTTCTCTTAAAGCCAGCTTGCTCCCGTGGTTGGTTTTCATCTAGTGATTTTGTGATTCGATTGGAGATGATTTTTGTGAAAAGTTTATATAAGCAGCTGTAGTTGTTGAGGTCTTTTGGGTTTCTTTTTTTTATACAATAGCATTATGATTGCAGTGTTCCAATCATCTGGGACTTCATTTTGTTTTAGGCACAAGTTCAATAGGATGGACAGTTTCCTAGTGATGAGCTTATCCATTTTTTTTTTTATCAGAGACCTTTCCTTTCTGTTTGATGGTTTTTTTCACCTCCCACAGGGTTACTTTTGGGATAACCCAAGAGTTGATTACTCACATCTTGTGTATCCTGTTCATTGTTTTGTAGTCATTGGTTGGATGAATAGAGTTTTTGGTAAAATCCACTGGCATGTTTGACAATCCGTCTGTTGTTAGGTCTCCATACGTACAGATAAAAAAAGAACTCACATCCTTGAAAACGATCTAGTTATTTCAAAATTCTGACTCAAACAAGTTAATTTTCAATTCATTAGGAAGTGTATAGAACTTCCAGCAAGAGAATAATGCCATTCAATGGGAAGCCACAGTTATTCATAATGCCCTAAGGAAATCTCTGAAAAAAAATTTTCAGTCACCCAAACTCCAAAGAGGATTTATTCTTACACATCGGATTATAAGGGTAGGGTTTTAACCTTTCTTATTATATTTCATCAAATCATGTCAAGAACATTAGTAAAAAATGACACCAGAGATCAGCAACAAGAATTTGAAATTTTCTAGCTTCCCATCCTTCAGGTCATTTCTCACTTCCTATGATTTTTTATTATGTAAATATAGTTGTATTACAAGAACCCTGGAGCAGGCATTGCACATAATGAGTCATACGAGAATGTGATGTATTCAATGAACAAGACATTAGTGAGAAGATAACCTGGTAACTATTTTGTAGAACTAAACTAAATCCCGTAGAGAGCAACAAAGTATTGTGCATCAGACCAAAATAATTAACTTCAATCTTAGACTGGCAAAATTCCAAATAGAACCATTCAATTTTCTTTTCCAACTCACACAAATTATCTTATTTACAAATGGATGAATAGTTGCTATGCTATAAAATCAGAATAATAGAAATGCATCCTCGGCCCTCTTGGAGGTCAATGATTATTAACTGAAGCCTGATAGTCATCTATGGAGCTGAAACATGAAACTTATCAAAAGACTGACCTTCAAACTGATAACTATGTAACGTGCACACGAGAATATCATGCTTAACATCACATGGAGAGATTACAAGACAGCACAGTATATATATTGGAGAGAGAAACAGGAATTAGAGATATCATAAAAACCATTAGAAAACACAAATGGCAATGGGCTGGTTGTGTTGCAAGAATGTCAGACAACCGCTCAACATAACAACGCATAATATGGATCCTAGAGACTTTGGCTGGCAAAATATGAGATGGCGTGACTAACTAGACAAATTCAGAAAGTATTGGCTTTGCATTGCAGAGAGAGGTCTTGTGAATCTTAGGGAAGGTCCAACAACAAACCTTAAAATGACTGAAAATGATGAAGCCTCGTTCCCAAGGATCTGAGCCCTAATAACCATCTCTTCATTGTACTAAGGGTCAGGGGTATGTCTTGATGTTAGAGGAAATAGCTGAGGGAACCGGGCAATTTCCAGACAACTCATCACACTCCTAGTCATGTTCGGTACCCTACAGTTTAAAAAGACCATAAGTCATATTCACTTTTGAACATCCTAGTATAGTTTGAACTATCTAAAATGCTTTCAAATATTATTTAATGAAATTTTTCAAAAATCTTAAAATTAAATTTTCTAAACGAATCTTTCAAACAGCTTATCAATTAAGTTGATGTTATAGATCAGAGTAAAAAGTATTAGGCAGAATCCTTACATAAGAAAGAGATCTTGCAAAGCACAGCCTCATGACTTCTCTTAAGGTAGGTGACATTGTACATTTCCATCTAACATTAGAAACAGTATTCCTAAGACGCAAAACAAATAGTGGTTTTGAGGCTGGGTCTTCACAGTTTTTGCTCTGAACACGTGTCTGGCCAAGTGATGAACAAACGATGCTTTGGTAGTTTGTTCTGGCAGGAAGCCAAAGTCATATAATACGTAGCAGAGAGAAATATCTCATCGCACACAAACATTTAAATGCATTACAGATTTGTAGGTGAGAATCAAAAAGATGGAAAAGATGAAAGAAAAACTGAACAGCGAGACAACCACTGGGAGAGAGAGAGAGAGAGCGTATTTGTAGAATACTAAAGGAGGTAGAGATCTAGATTGTTTATGGAACACTAAAAGGATAGAGAGAGAGAGAGAGAGAGCTGTTTCATCCAGTACTAACAAGGGGGAGGGGGAAGCTTATTCGTAGAATACTAACAAGGGAGGGGAAAGAGAGATGCTTGTGTAATACTGACAAGTGGGGAGATAGGAAGAGCTCTTTTGTGGAATACCTGGGGGAGATATGGGGGGGGGGGGCAATGTTCATTCTAATTTCTACAAGTCAGTGTTTGCAAATGTGTTGTGCAATTTTTTTTCAGTGACAAAAGTATGTTCGTAGTTTTGAATTTGACAAAGTGAATCAATATTTTTTTCAATAAAAACTCAGTAAGCTATCAACAGAATTCAAAATCTTTTGTGTGCGCATTAATTCTCTTTGAGTGTTGCACACACGGACAGCTAGGAGGGAGCTATGGAGACAGCCCAACTGTGAAATACTAACAATGAGGGGAGGAGGTTTGTTTAAATATTTAATATCAAGTCAGGTATAACCTGTTGAAAACTGAGAAGAAAGTGAAGAACTTGGCAGAAAAATAGATTAAAAGAACCTGAGAGAGATTATAACTGCTTGAGAGGGAAAAAAGAAAAAAAATATCCATATCTCGCATACATGAATCACCTCTGTATGTACCAAAAATAATTATGTAAAAAAAAAACTATCTAGAAAAAATAAATTGTTTATCAAATATTATCTAAAAAAAAATACTAGCACAAGATTTAGGCATTGTTTGTCCAAAATGATTGCAGAGAGCCAAAAAAAGACTTTTTTTGAAGAAAAAAATAAAGAAAGAAAATCATTTGAGATGGTGCCTAGTGGAGTACTTATGCAAATTTCCAGGGTTGTAGACCCCAAAATGTGACCATAAATGTCAAGGGACACACACACACACACACACACATAATTAGACACTCGAAGAGGGAAGAATCTGTGGCCCACTTGGCTGGTTGGTCGGGCAGGCCATTTGCGGAGCTACGGTGATCTGATTAGAGAGAGGAAAACAGTAGGAAAAGAGAGTGAAGAGGAGGAAATGACAAAATAAATATTAGAAGTCCAGAAAGAATGAAGAGAATTATCTCTCTATCTCTCTCGGGCCACATGTTCTCTTGTTTACATTCAACAGTCAAGGAGAGAAACCTCTGTGCTGGAAAGTTGCCAGTAGTTGACTGTTTCCGAGAATGTATCATGACACAATTCAGGAGGTGGTCTTCATTACAAGTAAACATTAACCCATTAACTGTGGAAAGTGGCAAGTATAGCAGTAGCCATCCATTTTAAGATAAAAGCCCTTGTCTATTTATTGCAAGTAATCAATTGCAAGATAAAAACCCTGACTCACAGTTGGAACAGAGTTGCCATCAATCACAGTAAAATGGAAATCTTATCGAGTTAACCATAGAATTGCCATGACAGAAATTCCCGTGACTTGCAGTTATAGGTTATAGGTTAATAAGTACATCTTCAAATTAAAAGTTTGTGTATACTGCAGTACTTTGCATCACTGCCATTCCCTGTTGCACAATAATGAAATATTTTGATCAGAAAAAACATCCTTTAATACTATTAGTTCTCAAATATCAATGAAACATGTGGCAGGGATAGTCAGAGAATTTGTTTATGTTTGAGAATTAGTAATATTAGGGAGTGGCAGGGATAAAAAGTACCACACATGTATTTGCATTCTATGAATCTCTCATTAACATTGAAGCATGGCAAAAATCTTTAGATAAAACGTACTCACAATGGAGACTGATATTTATTATTAGTTGTTATGTATATTTATAATCATTCACTTGAAGGCCGCCTTTGGGGGTTTCCACTTGATACTGTCACTTCCAATCTTTTGTCAAAAGATAACGGAAATTGGAATAGTTCATGCCGTGAGCAAGACAGAGAGAGGAAATTTCTCTAATTTTCTTCCCGCTGGGGCACTAGTTAAGAAAAGAGTGCATTGTGAAATTGTAGAACTTGCAGCTTAATTGCCACATGTATTCGGAAATATTGCAACAATGTAAATGGGGAGGCAAGTGAGAAATCAAATAACAATGAAAATTATTGTTTCATTTTTTAATCACCACTACCTGCAACAGACTGATTTAATCACTGTTGCTTGGTTTAGGTTATTCATATATTCGACATATATGTGTATCTCTGTTATTAAGAAATGGATATATAATCCAAAAGTATATTTATGAATGCATTATATCATTTTAAACTCTATTTGAAATGACCTCCAATTACTAAACAGAGAATAGGTCACTTGGCCTAGAGAGCGTAAGTAGGATAAACAATTAAAGAAAAATCTTGCAGCAGCCCTATTTTTCAGTAATTTTTCTATTTATGCTGTCTGAGCCAATAGACTCATTCTTCATGTAATAATAGGAGGCTGTATCAAATAAAATAATTCATTCATAAATATGCATGTATCTATATATTTTGAATTTGCCCAGCCCTAACTGTTCATAGTAGAAACTTAAAATTTTGCACACCAATGGGCAATGTAAGTTTATGCTAAATTGGACACTAGTTTGTGCCTGCTCGTTCTGTTTTTTTTAGAAAATTTGAACCCTTTTAGCTGGATAAAAGGTAAGAGAGGTAACTCATTCATTGATCATCCCTTTTTCCAACTTCTTAATTGGTCATCCCCAACGCAGCATGTATGGTGGTGATTCGTAATTTCCCTTGGAAAGTTAGTTACCTCCTTTCTTCATTTTATATTGCTCTTCAATGTTGACTGAAATTTTTAATGAACAAAATGCCACTTGAATACTTGTTACCAATTTCAAAAGTCGTGAATAGTTAAAGTATAATTATAATATTTAATGGTTTGCTATGACACTTAACTTTACAGGCACTTGAATGAGTGATGAGTGTTTAGAATAAATTTGTTACAAGGTCATTTCTTAAAATACCAATGATAGTATATACAAGGATGGCTATGAGTTCAAACTTCCAAAAAGGCATTCTGTATTTAGACAAAAGACTCCAAATTATGTCCATTGTGGGCAGGCTGTTGAAAAAATATTGCAGAGATCAATTTTTTTACATTTTTCTGATACTTTAAAAAAAGTAATAAACATATATTGATATAAACTTCAACCATGTAAAATTACAAAGGTCAATTTTTATCCAACTCCAGGTCTAAATCTGGAGTTGACTGATTTTCTACCGTAACAACAACAAAAAAAAAAAAGAACTAGCATTCAAAGGGAAATTATAAATCACCATCACCTATATATGCTACTTTTTACCTTGTAAATCAAGATGTGGTGGAGCTGAACTCAGGTTCCCTGGATGAAAATACTTCCAGTATGGTTTGAATCATAGATTTATGATTTTAAAAAATACAAAAAAAAAACAAAAAACATGGACACAAACTAAGGGACCAATTTGGCATAAGTTTCTGCTATGAACAGGGCTGGGCCAAGTCCAGATACATACATACATTGAGAGAAAATTTCAGAACACATGAATAACAACAATCTTCAACAATCATCAAAAAATTTAGGGGAGTGAACTCCTTAAGCTTAAACTAAACTAAGATATATAAAATCAACATTTCCCTACCGTGATTTGAAATTACAACCAAGCTTAACTATTGAATTTTATAAATATTGGAAAATTTGTTAGAAATACACTCATGGCTTATTTCATTTTAATTGATAAATACATTTCCAGAATGAAAATTTCCCCACTGTGATTGGAAATCATGACCAAGGGACCTGCAGGCAACAGAATCAAATTGAAAAGTCTTGCATATCTACGGAAGTTTATATTAAAAATACGTAAGGGCTAATTCACTCTAATAAATGGATACATTTGAGAGAAAAATTTTTTTTTCAGTATAAATGATTTTTTACTTTTATATTGCAAAGAGTTGCAGTAATTAGGAGTGAAGCCAGGCTAGTTCATTATAGATCTATGATTTTGCAGATTCAGAATTCGGTATGTGAAAAATGAATTTCTATGACAATAGAATTTAATTCATAATGAAAAAGTGAGTCATGTGCGAAATACAACACATTTTAACAAAGAATTTTGTTCCAGTCAAATATGGATCAATCCTTATTGTGAAAACATTGTAACTGGCACAATCATCAAATATTTTACATTGTATCCAACATTTGATTTCTCTAAATGACTCCTAAACATTCAACAATGCATTGTATCAGCAAAACCTTTCAGCTCAGATAGAATCTTAGATGAAACTTTCCAAAAGGGCAAATAAAAACTGACATTAATTAATAAAACATTGATTGTTAATAACTGTGAATTTCAAAAAAGCTACAATGATCAAGAAAAGAGTAAAGCAGGTCTGGTTAGAGAATCCAAAATAAATCAGTCAGTAAAAGAACTGGTCTGATTAGTCACTTTACAGAAACCATAACATAACCAAAGTCTTCTAACAACAAGCAGTGTTCAGGGTGATCAATTAAAAATCAGGGAAAGGAATGGCCAATGATCAAGTTACTACTCTTACTTTTTGTTGGATGAAGATCACTAGAAGAGTCTGAATTTTCCTAAAACAAGCGTGAACACAAAACAAAAGAACCAATTTAGCATAAACTTACACTGTAAATTGACACTGACCCCCCCCCTCCACCAGTAAAAACATATTTTGGGGAGAGGAATTTTAAAACAACAAAAAAACGACTTTCCTAGGCAAGGAGTAAATGCTTAAAATTTCAGTCTTCTAGCTCCATTAGTGCAGCCCGTATGCATGATACATACACAGTCAGCCAGATCAACCTGAAAACCAAAGAAGCCTATGTTGATGATGACAGTTTTGGTTGGTGGTCTCTAACAACTGCAAACAACACTCTTGTGCCAAAAAGAATTGTCTACTAATCTAATATGCCACTTGATGGACTATATATTCTATCTGTAACATTTGTCAGGGGAGATAACTATTAAATACTGATGGTAGAGTAGCCTCCCTTGTTGATTTTATCTTATTTCCTCCTTGCAAATGCATAGAAAAAATCTGGGTTCATTCTTTTAGAACATATACAAAATAAATGCAGAGCAACTAAATGTTTTTGATCTTTTTTCAAGTGAAGCGCAATTGCAAAAATAATTCAAACACTACCGTCGTTTTTGACGACATTGGTAAACTGGTTCTTCGAGAAAGAAACACACCGATTCATTCATTTCGATAGGATGGGTGCCACATCAGCAGAAATATTGCTCAATGAAGAACATTTTGTAAGAATCACACAGAATTTAGGTATAAATTTAATGATTAGAGAATAGTGACGGTTGGGAAATATATAAGTGTTTTTTACATAAACAAAAATTACAAATAATAAGCAATTCTACAACCCAAGTAGATGGTTTCCTGACCTAGTTTAGTAGGTCAAGTGTGGTATCTGTATTAGATTACTTATACCAAACAACGCATAACGGTTCACTGGAAAGCGTTTGATATAAATAAACACATTGAAGAGCACCTTGCCAATAAGTTTAAAGCATAAAGTATACAATCAATGCATAATACCAGCTAGGACTTATGGATTCAGAAATATGAAAATCAACAAAACTGAGAACCAACCTAGAGAGCCATGGAAAGAGCAATGCCAGGGATAACTTCAAGAGATAGGGAAAGATCAATGTGTATCTATGGGAGGACCAAGGTGAAGGACAATTAGGAAGAAGAAATGACAACATATGGAGCAAAAGGTTGACTGATTGATGCCCATGGGACAGTAAATGCAGTAAGAAAAGACCACACAGAAGTTAGAGGGATGAGATAGCAAGATTAGCCGGATGACATGGCAGAGAGCAGCGCAATCACAGACGTCATGGGAGGAGATAGGAAAGGTCTTCTTCCAGCAGTAGACTTACGATGGCTGATGACTAGTTTCTCCTGTGTTGAAAATAAGTTTACAGAGCTTCTGAGAATTCAGGATATGAGATTGTGTACCTGTATGAGTGGATCCAAATAAACATCAATTGAAAAATGAAAACAAAATGCTTCTTCATAATTATCTATTTTTGCTACTATTTATCCTCATCTTCATTGCTGTTGCGTTTTATTGCAACTAAACACAGGGTGACTATTCTTGAAGGTAAATAGTAACAAAAATGAATGATAATGATTTATAAAACTTAATTCACTAAAATACATTTTTTTAAAATTTTAAATGCTACTTGTTTAGAGAAGTAACAAATCAAGGTAAAAAGATTTTGAATTGCACAAATGAAAAGGTCTCACTAAATATCTTTGTTAAACTCAGATATATATATTTCAAGTGATGTGCTGGGGGGTAATAGATTAGCAAGTTAGTCTAGCAAGACCATTGCTATATAGTAGCAAGTTTGATTCTCACTGTGTGGCTTTGAGCCAGACCAAGCTATGTTTAAAAGATACCTATTGGGTGCTTGCCATAACTAAATAGTCAACTAACTCATCTCACAAAACAATTCCCCAACGGAATGAATTTGATTCTTAGAGGGTGCCTTACTACAGCGGTCAAGTGCCAGCTAAGCTCAGTGTGTGACAGTTTTTTTTAATAAATTTAAAAGTTTGTAAATACTACATTGCATGTAATGAGTTGGTATTATGATTAGAGGGTGCAGTTACTGAAGTTTGAAATGGACAACTATGGGGCTTGAATTAGTTGCAGTGAGCATTAAAATATTACATTGAGATGAGGCAGGGATGGATTTTGGATTGAATTATTTCATTAAGGTATGGCAGGGATAAAAAATACCTCATCCTACAGAAAACCTTGTGAATGATGCATTTTTTAGGCCTGCAAATATGGATAATCTGAAAAATAAGCAACTTTGTTCAGTACTTCAAAATACTTTTAATAGGTGACTCCTTGAAGCATATAGCAACCTCCCGAGTGAGAAGTAAGTATGTTTACGATGTAAAGATGAAAAGAGGACACCAAAGCTTATTTCTAATGGCTGTAAAAAGGAGAGCAAAAGCAGATGGAAGATACGGGTTTGAATAAATAAAAAGGTAATGTTTTTTTTATACTGTAAAGTAAATCACCAGCCTTCCAACTTTAAGAGGAGAATGGGGAATTGAAAGAGAGATGAGCTGGAAGAAGCAAATTGGAAGTACAAATAGAATTTTAATGGTTTTTATCAACACTTGACTAAACAGAATGGTTGTACTTGGGCAGAGATTGATATCATCTTAGGAGATGAAGTGGTTGAAAGCAATATCCATTGCAATAACAAAAAGTAGGAAATCTACACCAAAGTTTTTCAAAATTTCTCTGCTATCAAATAAATCGTAAACAACTCCCACAGATTTTACCTATAATTTTGAACTACTACCTGCTTCAGATTGTTGATATTTACCACTCCTAAATTTGTTTACAAGTTACAAAATCATATATATATATATATATATATATATATATCAGACAGAGATTCATGGAAGGGCAATACTAGGGATAATTCTAAGAGATAGGAAAAAAAATCAATATGGATTAGAGAGCAGACTAGAGTGAAGGATATCATACAAATAATTGAGTGAAGAAAAATGGAGATGGGCTGGACATTTAGCAAAAGAGATGACAACAGAGGGAGCAAAAGACTAACATTGTAGCAAGAAGAGACCAGACATAAAATAGAGGGATAAAATAGGAAGGTATGATGGTGAGACGAAAATGGCTTTCATCCAGCATTGGACTCAAAATGGCTATTAATAATAATGATAAAAATATTATTATATATATATATGTATCTGAAGAATGTGTGTACATGTGTATGTATATATGTATATATATATATATATATATATATATATATATATGTGTGTGTGTGTGTGTGTGATAATTGTAGAGACAGTATATAACGAAATATTTTGTCCAGCATCAGAATTAACTGAGTGGCAAATTGAACAGCCAACCACATAAATCAATGAAAAAATGAGCACCGGTTGGGACTTGAATATGTGTCTACCAGAAAGCAGTCTTATCGTGACTCTGCTCAACTGACCTGAGTTAACAACACACTTGGTAAGCAGGAATTTGGAATAATGCACATAAACCACCCATCCATCAATCTCCTCTGCAGTTGGCATAAATATTTACATAAGAAATGAATGTCATGCACTATTTCGAACTCTTGCTTACAAAAAGTGCTGTTAGCTCAGTTGGTAGAGCAGAGTCAAGTTACAACTGCTCCCTGGTGAACACAGGTACGGGTCTCAGACTGCGCTCAATTCTTTATTCAATTATGTGGTCGGCTGTTCGATTTACTACTCAGTCAATTCTGGAGCCGGAAGAAATATGTCTTCTATTATAATGTCTCTACAATTATCACATTCTGTCAGACATACATTGTCCAATCTAATGATATACATATATATGTATGTATCTAAAGTATATGTATGTCTGGCGTAGGTGCAAAAACTAAGTTTGCATTTTTAGAAAGATTTCTCTGTGCTTCTATTGTGAGGCAATTATCATATAAGATGAAACTTGAATCATATTGAAATTATTAATGGTTGTAATCAAAGTTGTTTGACGTTTCAATTTATTCTGAAACACGAATATGTTGACAAAGATACACTTGCACATTAATATACTCTTTCTTGCTTTCAATAACCTTATTCCATCTATCAACAAGTTTTTCAAAACCAGATATGAAGGATTCCTTCAATTTTGACCTGAAATAAGAGACTAAGTGATGTTCAACCACTCCTCTTGAGGTGAGTCTTCGTCCATCAAAATGGTTTGCAGATTCCTAAATTAATAATAGTTACTTGGAGCAAGGTCAGAAGAATATGATAGATAAGCTTATAATACTTATATGAGTATTATTAAATATCAAATAAGAAGGGCATTTCAGCTATCTTATTTAAGAACTATCACCACAAAGGAAAAAAATGGACAGAACTCTAGTTACTATCTGTTACTTCGAAATTTTGTTTCTCATGAGAATACAACAATGAAAAATCAACAAATATTGAAGAGGCATTTGATGAAACAAAGATTTTCTCTTTTATTGTTTCTCTCTCTCTCTCTCTCTCTCTCTCTCTCTGGCTCTCTCTCTTCTTTTGGCACTCACTATCACTCTCTCTTTCTGGCTCACTCTTTCACTCTCCAACTTTGGCTCACTCTTTCACTTTGATTCTTTATTTCTCTTCCTTTGGCTCTCTATCTCTCTCTTTGGCCCTATATCTCCCTGAAGCCTTCCCCATTTTCCCACTAATCCAAGTATCAATTAAGCTCAGAACATATTTGTTGCATTTCTTTTGAATTTTTTCTGCCTAATAATGATATCTGACAATCTAGCAAAAAGGGGACCTCAAACTTGAGGATGCATTCCACCGGGAGTGTGCAAGAGAAATTACAAGGGTACGTGAGTTTTCAGAAACCACTGGAATTTTGCAGTCGTTAAAAACAACTAGTCAGTAGAGAGTTATGCAAGAAATGTCAATAAGTTTTTAATTGAGTGCTTTCAGATATTTATTTAGCCATTTCCAAGATCCAAGACCATCGTAGTTTGTGATAAAAACTATAAATGAGCTAGTTTATCCATACTATCAAAAAAATAACGGCAGCATCTGAAAAATTCTGCAATTGCATTGTACTGATAAAATATTAAAAACATTATGTTGCTTTGCACAAACAGAACAGACCCGGATTTTCCAGGCATTCTTGAAAAGTAAACAAGAGAGAATACCATGATCAGCATTTGATAGCGATCTCCTCTGATAAATGTTGCAGACAAAAAATATAGACATACATGTGGTGTATTTTATACGTAGATATATTGTTTACATTAAAGAATCATGATTATGTATATATAACATTAAAATTGGAATTGTTCTCTTGCAAAATTTCTGATAAAAGTTATATTAATCATATCTAACAAAAAAAGCAATAAGCAATTAGTTTATAGTAATATGAATATGAAGTTGAGGCAATTTTTTCATCTTGTGCACAACGAGTGAGAAAGTGAAGTATAGATAGATAGACAAATAACATAAGAAATAAAACTTATAGAAACGGGTTTGGTTCTTCACTCAATAGAACCGTCACATAACCTATGTCTTTTGGCAGTATGCAATGTTGGGATGAAAAATTGAAAAAACAGAGATCAACGGATAAGTAACTTCTCTAGCCTGTTGTTGGGCTGTGATCACTAAAAAAGTCTGGTTTAAAAAAAATCAAAACAAGAGTGAACACTGACAAACACAAACTAAGACACTAATTTAGCACAAAATTAAACTGAACTGAAATTCTTCCCCAACGCTCCACTTAAAACCTGTTTTGGGGAAGAATTTTTGAAAAATAAAAAAAAAAATCAAGAAAAAAAAAAAAAACAACCTTTTTCTAGGTATTATGAGGAGTGAATTTTTAAATTTTAAGCCCTCTAGCTGCCATCAGTGCTGCCTATACATGTGATTAAGCCAACTAGCCAGACCAACATGAAAACCGAAGAAAACTATGTTGATGTTGACAGTTTTGGTTGACTGTTTCTAATTACTGATTATTAATGACAGCCATTAAAGTCTTTTTTATAGGAAGGAGGAAGTTTTTTTTACCCATGGGAAAAAAAATGAGCTTGATTACAAGTGAACTCTGAAACAAACTAGTTCTTTCGAGAGAAAAAGTTCCTCAAGGAAAATTTCAAATCTTTTATCTTTGACTGTGTGGGTTTCAAATATTTTTTTACCAACTTCTAAAACTTTATGTTTTAGAAACAGTAAAAATGTCACTGTAAATTCAGAACATCAGGGCAGTATTAAAACTTACTCTCAGGATTTTTATTCTTTCTGTCTCACATCTGACTTTCATATAACCTACTTTTGACTTCAAGATTTGAAAAAAAAAAAAAAAAACACAAAATCATATGAAGGTTTTAGAACAAGGGCTGAAACAAATATCTAAAATACAGACTAAGCAAATTAACACGAACCATGTGTGCACATGTGTATTTGCGTTAATTATATAAAAAAAAAGTAAGTCACTTTTGCCAACATAAAAACAATGCAGTCAGCATAAATAACAATGTTTGTAATAGAGATACAGAAAATTATGAACAAAAATAGTATACAGAAAGAGACTTACCATGACCGAAATTTCTAACCTATCTTGGGCAAGATCCTATTTAAAACCTTGACCACTACATAGCAAAAGTAACTCCCCCTGGGTATAGAAAAGCAATGAGTACCAACTGACCACAGTCGGATCCTTAACTGATTGGGTTGACATGTAACAATACAGTAGAGAGGTGTTGAGGCAGTCTCCCACCAATGGAAATCATTAGGAGAGAATACTTGGTTATTTACATAACACTACCACCAACAACAGGCCGACTCTTCACTCATGTACTTGCTCTATTCCCGCACGGCTTCCAACCACCAATACTATTGTTACTGCTACAACCGGGTCTGCAGCTCATACAACTACCTGTAGATTACCAACTAATGACATACAACCACTAAATATAGAGCAAAGTTCTCTTCTAAGAGGGAAAAAAAAAAAAAAAAAAAGAAGGAATGCATGTTTGATATTTATTGTCTGTAATCTGGAGTTCCTGCAATGTTATGAAGAATTTGTATGTTGGAACTGTAGGTAACAGGGTAGAAATATGAGTATGCTGGAATCCACAAGTGATGAGGAGAAAGACACTACATTCTTTAGATTTCAGACCAATAAAACTAAGAGACAGAGTTAAGAAACTGGGCCTCTGAGAGGAATTTTATCGGGTGGTACAAAGTTTCTTTTTGGGTTGGGTAGGCTTCCTTTCCCAGTAAGTCTTAGTTTTTGGCTCGCTTGGACTACCTGGGCCTGGGCATGATGTAACACCCCACCTCCATTTCTCATAGACCCGGTTTACCTGGCATATAAGAGTTATTGATACTTAACAACTTATATTCCAGATGCCGATTAATTGTATGAAAAAAGCAAGAGGACAATTGAGATCCTATTTTCATACAGGAACAGGTTCCAAGGCTGTTTGCTCAGAGGCCTTGAAACAGAAATGATTTGTTATGTCTGAAGCCAATGACAACACAAACAGATATATTTTAAATTTTAATCATGTTTAGACATTAGGCCAATAATCTTCTATCTCATTTAAACATTTATTCACTCGTTCAAGTTTTTACATGATCACTAATATAGGGAAATAAAAAAAAGAGTTTATTTGTCCTCATAACAAAAGTAATACTTGTATCTTTGTCCATTTTCATGTATGAAAGAGAGAAAATTAGTATCTTTATATGAATCATGTCATGCCATGTTAAAGTAGGCCATATGATATAAAATGTTTGTTGAGATATTGCCAATAAAAATGAAAAAATCAGATTTGGGGGGGGGGCTATAAAATCAATGACAAGGGCATCCTCCTATGACAAGTTTATGAAATTTTACAAATTTTACAATTGTCTGATCTTTGTAAGTAAGAATCAAATTTTTCAACAAGTCACATGTGCCTCTTTGAGATACACCAGGATTCCCAGAGGAATCCAACTCCAAGATACGCTAATATTAGCCCAATCATACAATATGACAACAGTAAGAACAATTTTAGCCAAAAGCAATTTTTTAAAACTATCATGATAAAGGCAAATACAATGTTCATTTATATGCAATTCAAGCATTACAAACCATTTAATGAAAACTGAAGACAGTAGACAACAATACAGAGACATTGCTTCCTTACTACTGACAGATTTTTGCGAAACCTCAGGGTTAGATCCAGAGGTTTCTTTCAGGTTCTTCTGGAAGACCTTCAGAATTTTCTGAATTTTTTTTCTTATTTATACCGTTTTCCTTTCATGTTAATCTCAGGGTTAGATCCAGGGAGTTCTTTCAGGGTCTTCTGGAAGACCTTCAGAATTTTCTGAATTTTTTTTCTTATTTATACCGTTTTCCTTTCATGTCAACACATGATAACCTTTTCTTTCCCTTTAGGTTGCCAGAGGCATATGAAAATGAATTCTATCAATCATTACTTGGGCAAATATCTTGTAGGGAGACAATACATTTATATTGCAATGGACTTATCTTTTATACGTACAAAAAACAAGATGGGACAAAAATTATCCGCAAAATAAATGGACAACCATCACTTGAACAGGTTGGATCCGTTCTAAGCTTAGTTTATCACTACACAAAGCCAAACAAGAGGTAGGAAGATTGTATTGCACCACTCTTCCCAATAGGACCAGCTGGCCTTGAAAATCAGCAATTGAAATTCAGGTTTTTAACTGGACTCAAATACAGACATCTGGCAGCAGTGGGAAAAAAGTGTGTGTGTGTGTGTATATATATATATATATATATATATATATATATATTATTTTTATCATGGAACTCAATCAATACATCGAAAGCAAGGGTTTGTTTTACCAGAAATCTCACACAAATACAGGTTTGCCCATCTCTTTAAAAGGGTGCTTCAAGCCATTTTTTCGCTTTTATGAAAAAAAAACGTAAAGTTAAAACAGCATTCAAAGTTTGCTTTGCAGCAAATTGTTATAGAGGCAGCATACACCCTCTTTACTCTCTCCTATACCCCAGTCTCCTGTACCAACCGCCACCCCAACTACCGATGACCAAGCCTAACATACCATCATCACTATTTTGGGGCATCTAGGAATGGTTAAAAATCTTTCTCATATAAATTAGTGATAATTGTTTCTGCTGGCCTTGATAATCTGCATTTGAAATCCTGGCTTTTACCAGGGCTCAAACACCAACCTCTGACAATGGTGGGAAATATGCAACTTCCCAAGTAGATATTAGAAATCATCAACCAAAACAATCAACATAGGTTTCTTCATTTTGAAGTTGGTCTGGCTGGCTAGCTGAGCATCAAATACACAGGCCTCACCAATAGAGCTAGCAGCTTGAAAATTTCTATATTTACTCTTTATCATATACAGAAAAAATGTTCGAAAATTACCCCCTAAATATATTTTTTGAGAAGGGGGTTCAATTTACGAAGTAAGTTTTTCTTAAATTGATCCCATAGTATGTGCCAAGTTCATTTTTTGAAAATTCAATCTTTTTCAGTGATCATTGCCCAACAAAAGGCAAGAAAAGTAATTCATTGATTGATCCTCTCTTAGTCCAATTTTAATAGATCACCTCTAACAGGGCATACTGCTAAAAGACATTGGTCACGTGACTGTTTCTATTCAGTGACTAACCAGACCTGTTTCAGTTTATTATGCAAGTCAAGCAAAAACGTCAAAAGCGAGGGCTTGTTTTGCTCAAAAATCTCATACATGAATACCAGATTTCCTGTGGCTGTCAATTTTCAGTTTCTTCCTACTTTAAAAACTGTTTCCGTTAGTTAAAGGAAAACAAAGGCTTGGGAAAGTGTGATTTTCCTGGAAATGAATTGGCCCGGTCAGGGTTTATAATCAATGACATAGTTGGCTCTAATTCAAAGCAAATAAAGAGACCATGTTCTGTTTGATTCCCTCACAATACTGGAACAAATACAGAAATCATTTTCCCATTTGCCAATGTACACGCATCCTGTTTAGCACACAAGGTGCAACTATATATGCTTGATATCTTTACACTTGTCATGTATCAATATGAATTTATACATGTACAGTTGCTTGATCCTTTATTTGACAACAAACCAATACTTTGTACAAAGGAAACAATATTTTTTTTAGAACTTAATATAGTACTTCATTATACAAAATCAATCTGGCTTTGGTTTTATGCCATGTACCCGACAGAGTGATTCTGGTTTGACTTTTTCATAAACATTCAACCAAAACTGTCACCAGGACAACATGGGTTTCTTCAGTTTTCAACTTGGTCTAGTTGGCTGGCTATGTATGTATGTATGTATGTATGTATGTATCACACTACATACATACATACATGCATGCATGCAAGATGTACCAATGAAGCTAAAGGGCTGAAAATTTAAATATTTACTCCTTAGTATGCCTAGGAAAAACTTTTGGGGAGTGGGTTAAAATCCCTCCAGCCCTAATAGGGTTTTAACGGGGGGTTCAATTTGCAGTGTAAGTTTATGCAGAACTAATCCCTCAGTTAGTGGCTGGCAGCATTTACATTTGTTTTTTGAAAATTCGGACTAATTTTCAGTGATCACTGCCCAACAAAAGGCGAGATGACATACTCATTGATCATCCTTTTTCCAATTTTTACTTGATCACCCCAACACAGTCTGCAGCCAAAAGACAGTCTCAATTGAGTGACTAACCAGGCCAGTGGTTATTTGAATTTTTTAAATCTCTGAAGTAGCTTATCAAACTTTCAAAATTAACTTGATCATTGCAATTAGTTAGACCTGGAATTTCAGATGTCTGAATTTAAGACATGAATAAGGAAAAGAGAGAGGGTGAAAAAGAAAGACTGATTCCATGATGTAATGTTGTGTCAACTCATGTTTCCAAGTTCTCTGAGTTTTGACATCATTTTTGTACGTAACAATGGTGGATGACAAGGATCGGAAGAAAAAGGAGTGACATCATGCAGGAATAACAGTGACGTACACAAACACAGATGATGAATTCACTCCCATATCAAAAGCCCTGCTCAGGTTGACTTGTTCTGGTGAAGTATGCAAATCCCATTTACAGGAACTGAAGGGATTGAAATAAGACACATAGTTTTGGAAGAATGAATTGGTTTGTTTACCTTTTAGATTTCAATGAAGCAAGAGAGTTTGATCTTAGCACATGCCAAACTTGTCTGGACTTGTTTTAGGATAGCTTTTTATATAATTCAGTAAAGTTTACGGAAATATTCAAATTTTTTTTTTCTTGTTATACACTGACTTATTCAAATCAAAGTCTTCATGTTGGTTGATGTAATCATAATGTTTCAGCCATTGTACCCTCCAGTTTTCTTCAACTATCTGCCATAGAGGATAACTTTCTCAGAATTTTGAACCAAAGAGGGCTGAAGAGTACAATGGTGGAAACATTGCGACTAAAATAACCAAAATGAGGACACTAGTCCATGCAAATCAGTGAACAATAATGTTAATTACCCATCTTGGAAATTCAGACAAAAGATTTTCTTAGATAATTAGAACCAAAACTGTCAACATCAGTTTCTTCAGTCTTCAGGCTGGCCATGTATATGTGTATCATGTGTTCAGGCTGCACCAACGGAGCTAGAGGGCTGAAAAGTTAAGCATTTGTCTACAAACAACAAATTTTTGGTTTTTGAAAGTCTCCTCCCAAATAGGTTTTTAGTAAGCCATTTAATTTGCATTGTAATTTTATGCTAAATTGATCCTTTAGTTTGACTTGGCCATGTTCAGGCATGCTGGCAAAAGACATTGGTCATGTGACAGTTTCTATCAAACCTGTTTTGATTTTCTTTTCTGGACTACTGACTTGGATTTCTGTGATAAATGAAAGCGGAAATAGCTGGAAGACCAACCTTATTAACCATCATTCTACAGCAGGCACACCTTACTTTAGATAAATATACTTATTTGTTGAAAGGAGGTGCGAAGTGGCTGAGCGGTAAACTGCATGAAGAATGAGATTGGCTAGAGGAGTTCAAACTCTGGCTGAGTCAGTTTGCATTAAAAAAAAACAAAATTGAATGCTACCGGACACAAGCTAAGAGATTAATCAAGCATAAACTTACATTGCAAATTGAACTAGATTTTTTTTTGACACAATAAGAAGTAAAGGTTTCAATTTTCAGTCTTTTGGCTCAATTAGTGCAGTCTGTAGATGCGATAGATGCATAGCCAGCCAGCCAAACCAAATTAAAAACTGAAGAAACATATATTGATAGTCTTGGTCACAGGAGGATTTGAAGGAATGTTTTTCAAGGTCACATTTATATAGTATGAAATGAGAATATTGAGTACAACCTAGATCCTCTTTGGGGACTGGTATTTACCATTATTTTCCAGCTAACCTGTGAGATGCACTTTTTTCAAAGAGAATTTTTAAAGTGTCAAAGTATCAAAAAACACTCTATCCAATGTACCAGTATTATGGATAGAGTGCAGAGCCCTAGAACTGAGATTGAAAAATATGTACTGTTTTTTTTTTGTTTTGTTTTTCTTTTTACTTGAATGAATGAAAAATACCCCCCCCAAAAAAAAAAAACAGGCCCATGGGTTGGGATGCTACAACCACATTGTTAAAGGTAGTCAGCTGATTAAGAATAAAGAGAGCTTGTCCTCTATTTGACCCAGACAGACTTGAAAAAAAAGAAACCTTATCCCTTGTCCAACCTCTCATTCTCTCTCAAACCTACACCCATCTGAAAGAATGAAGAATGAATAAAGCAGGAGCTGCCAACTGCAGATGCCATGTTATATTTTCTACTCTTCGTAACCAGTAGACCAATGATTCCCAACCTTTTCAAAGTCATTCCCAACTTCTGTCAATAAGATTACTAGTTTTTCTCACTTCTATTCAAGTAAGTTGCAACAACAAAGAATCATTTTTAATAATCATTTTACTTTGCATATAATTAGACAACTTTATGATAATGATTGGTTTAATTTTTTTAATTGTATAGCTGCTGTTGTGTATCTATTACTCAGAGAAAGCAAGCAAGAATAATCAAAATAAACATTCACAATGACATCTTCACCTCATAGTCTGAGGGAAGGAAAAAGGCTATCTAAATTTCCACCTAGGGGTGGTGGGGATTCCTCTCCAGTTGGGAACCACTGCACTACACAAAAGATAACAGGCTATTCTATGAACTTATGTTGTGACTATCCCATTTCTAGGTCAATCAAACATTAATATAATATTGCAAATAAAAAGTTATAACAATATAAAGCAGACTTAGACAAAAGAGATTCAAAAAACAAGAGAAGAGTTCTTAGAGTGCTTCAACCTTGAAATATATATCTGAAGAACTTAGCGATGAAATATTCAAAAAAAGAAATGAATAATGATAAAAAGTAAAACTCAACAATTGAGCAGAAATTGCATCCATTGTGTTGTGGCATGTTTCATTCTCAATCATGGTTTCACAACCACTTCCTCCATATCACCCCATTTTGGTTATTTTTTAAAGTAAACATCCTCAACAAAATTCTTAATGGAACTAAAATAACTTTTCAACTACATTGTTCATTCAATGTGACTCTTGTGCTTCATGCTTTGCTGTTGGATTCTTGATATTTGTAGGTTTTAGTCTTATGTCTTGCATACATCAGTTCTACTTTCCCTTGTCAAAATTTTATTGACTGCACTAAAGCCACCATCAAGTAAATATGAAGTAGAAAAGCCCAACAGTTCTTCTTGCCATGTTTGGATAGAGCTGTTTAGTTGTATTTGGCAGACATAATTCAGTCATTCAAGCTCTTTCAAATATACATTTGCATTAATCATTACATTTGAGTTCTGTGAGTTCTTCTGGAATGTTTTCACTGACAGATTATACATCACGTTCAAAAGGATCTAGCATCTACAACTTGACTTCAAAAAAAAATAAACCTGAAAACTTGACTATTCTTTTTTCAATGAAAATATTTTCTTTAAAATTAAATATTTCATCGTATACCAATCGGGAGTAGTTTCTCCTCATTTCTCGACTTTAATATTAAATTATGTTGTTTTTTTTTTCAAGAAAAATCCATTTGTATACAAAAATCTATTGCCTCCCTCAGTTCAACTTTTGCCTCGTTGGGGTTTCTGTTGAATCTTTTCTTTGTACCCTTGATGCCGTCAACACGTTTCAACTGATCAATTCTTCATCATGGATATAAAGAAGAGATCTAGTTGTCTGAACAAAATTTGGAATGTTAATGATTTTTCTCAAAGTTATAGATAAAGACAATCACATTTTTTAGCACTGGGGACAATGTTTAGAGTTGTGATGTCAGACAGAAACCAATCTAGAAGATGTAACAGTAAATACCATTTATCAAGTTGGATTAACTCAAGCATCAAAACTTCCACGAACAGTGGACAAGAGTTTCACTATAGAAGAATTTGTAATGAAGAGTCAGCTCAAAGCTTCAACTATGTCATGAGAGATGATATAGAGACCTCATTGTTTGGTTGGAGCATAAAGGTCAAGACAACTAATAATGTCTAGTTTAGCAGAACAGGTTGTGTTAGAGGGCCAACCTTTTTGGCAGAGGTCATTTAAAATGTCAGCAGTTATTGGCTGATTTCTGCTTAGTGTATTCACACATAATGCAAGTTGTAACACTTCAATGCAATTGGGTCAAAATTGGTGGTGGTGGGGGGTAGCATTATGATCGAGTGTAAAAAAACAATGATAAGATATGTACATATATTACTGATTTTTGCTAACAAAAAGTTGGGGTAACTTTATGATCGAGATCGCATTGTACTTTAGGAGGAAAAAAAAAATGCCATGAAAATTCATATGAAAAAAAAAAGATTTCAGGGAAATGAAAGTAAAAAAGAAAAAGATGCCTTGAAAATGAATGTAACTAAATTTAACAGAAAAGATTTAATAGATATAAGAGTTAGTTAAAACCCTTATGCTGGCTACGGTTTCAGTCAAACCAGCCCTGGCTTCATATGTCCAGAATTTCTGGATCAACAACGCTTTGCAATGTATGAAAAAGATTTATAAGTGATAACCATTCAAATGGCATCACCTAATACACCCTGGATAGAAACAATAAAGAGAGAAAAAACTCTTAATTTAATGCTATAGCTTACTTTACCAAATTTCATGATAAGGCGAATCTGAACCCCAAATTTATTCTCTTGCTTTTCTAAAAAAACCTTTATCCTCTTCACCATTGAACTTCAAGCAGGTGAATTTCTAGAGACCAAATTTGGTCATTTATGTTCATTGGAAACTAGTTATTACCCGTGGAAAATTAATAGATATATTTGAATTCCTCTGAGATTATTTTTTTGTTAGAGAAGAAACAATGGAGACACAATTACCTTTAAGTGACAGACTGCATCATCTCCATAATGCAAAATGAAAATAATTACAATGCATTTATTTCACTAGATGTAACCTATCTTTTAAAACATATAACATCAATATCTTAATGAATTTAGTACCTACTTTCTCTCATTATGATTGATAGATAGATAGATAAACTAATGGTTATCAATATTTCAGCTGTCCCATGAAATACTCCAAGAAGGCTTTTATCAGCCATGGGTAAGTGAAAGTGACTCAACAATCCACTTGACCTTTCGACTGATTAACAGATACCTGCCTAAACAAAAGTATTTCTCACTATATTTTGAGTAAAAAGTAAGTGATATTTTTTTCAGAATTTAGTTAAATTATCATTAGATTAGATAATTTTTGTTGAATCCTGTTTTTATAATGGCTACTTCATTTTTGAAATTTGAATTTTTCTGTCATCAGACATCAATGTAATTTTGCATGATAAACAGAGACATCATGAAATATTGAATTAAAACAATCTAAAACCTGTTTCAAGTACCTAAAAGTAATTTTTTTTTTTCACAATCAACTTTATGCTATTTTCTTTCAATTAAAACCCAAATTAAGATTGTAAAGAAGTTCACTAAAATCATTGCATTATCTTAATTTTTTTTTTTTTCATACAAAGAAGTCCATGATCATTGCTATATTTGTAATGTCTTGGTACCTATGAGTAACATAGATTAAACCATTTTAAGCAAACATATTTTGAGGTTATGTACGGAATATATAAAACGTGTATTCGGTCTACACTCTTGAACTTGGACAAAGAAATAGTGTGATGTGTTTTGTGAATTACAAAACAACAGACATTGGCTTTTAGTTATTTCCTATGAAAAATTTCATGGTTTCAAGGCATTCAATAAAAATTTCCACCTCTGAAATGTTCACGCCTAATCAATTCTATCAGGGGTTTCATTAAAATGTAACTGAAATTGTTCAAGTGGAAGTGTTCATTGTTTCATGGTGGACGGGAGATATTTAATCAGCAAAATTGTTACCTTCAAGTGGCAGATTCCATCGTTACGGACAGAGAAACAAGGGACAAAAAACACAATGTTCATTATTATAGTAGATATGAGTAGGAAGTACGAGACAGCATGAATGTATCACTGTAAATGACATAATACTACTAAATATAACTTATGACGAAAGCAACAAAATTGTAACTTGTCGGTCAGATCAGGCAGAGATGCATCCAACAGATAGCCAACCACCCAGACAGGTCTGGACAGGTTTTAGGTTAAACAAGTTTTACAAAAGATCTCATTTTACACAGTTCAATATGTTTACATATTGCTGAAGATACAATAATGAGAGAATATGGGAAAGACAAAGATAGTTGATTTACTTAGCACTAACAAGTTCAGTGATATTTCATTAACATGAACCATTTGCAAATGTCTCCTGAAACATTTATCTGAACAAGTTGTTATTTGTAACTGTATGATCTACTATTATAAAAGACCTGGAAATCGTTTAACCTTTTCAAGACTAACCTATTAAGGTGCTTACAGCATATGTTGGACTATAAGACAAAAGGAGGACTATGATTCACTGCAACTCATCCAAGACCCGTAATTAACAACAAGATTAGAACAACAAATGTCAACTTATTTTTACATTTCAAACAATGGCCAATATATATTTTCAATCCATTCAAAATATAACAATAAGTATTTTTCTCAATTTGGTAAAGAAAAAGTAAGTAAGTGAGAGTATCTATACTTGATTTTATCCTATAAACAAATAACCTAACATCTTCCAAAACTACCTAGAATAAACCTTGAATCTATTTGCTGGCCTTTCACACATGTCTACATAAACTCACACAAATGTGACACAAAAATCTCATGTTCCTGGTGACAAAAGAATGTGCACACATCTGAAATTGACATGGTGAATCAATAGTTTTTCAATAAAAAGTTAGTGATCCACTTACAGAATTTGAAATCTTTTGTGTACACATTAATTTCCTTTGTGTGCTGGTTGCAAAATGGTGTGTATGCATGCCAACATACACAGCTTAGAGGGAAAAATGCTCATATAACATATCTTCTACAAATCAATATAATAAGCTTGAAACAAAAAGGTACTTATATCTAAGAATACCAGGGAAACTAAGTCCTTCTTTCAAATAATCACAACAGCACTTGTGAAATCAACAGAGTTCAAATTATAGCCAAAGCTGTTTCCAATCACTTCACACTAATACCCTTGGGAAAAGCATGAACACCCCCCCAGCTATCAGTAAATAGCAGGACAGTTAAATCCCTTTAGCTCTATAAGGCAGTCCATCTAAGAGACAGTTACTTTGATGAAAAAAAAACAAAAACAAAAACAGGCCCAGTTGCGCTGGACATAGGACAGACTCGGCCCTCTAGCCTAGGTTGGCAACCAGTCTAGGAGATGGACAACTGATTCAAAACCAGGAGTGGAGTCCCTAATGCAGACTGGCAGTAAACTCTACCTTCTTTCTGATAACTCAAACCTGTACAGCTTACTTGTAACTGAAACCACAGAGTGGCCCTAAGCTCCATAGAGAGTTTACAAGAATAAACCAACTGTATAGAACTAAAATAGCATTTAGTCTTGTACATATCTCATCCAATTAAAGGGTAAGAAAGCCTATCCAGTTAGTCAGTCCTCAGACTATTCATGAACATAGAAAAGCAACAAGTGTAACAAGTCAGTCAACAGGAAATATTATAAAAGAAAAAAAAAATTTAAAAAAAAACTTCCTTCCAAATTAAATAGTCAATAGAAGTCAATGGAGATTTGTTGTAATGCACTGAAGTTCTCAATGATAAAAGTATTGTAAAAACACTGATCAATCATTTGCAAAATAGATTCAATGAGTGCCAAACAAGAATTGTCAATAAAATTATATTCTCTGTATTTAATTTCTAAATCACGTGGCCGTCATTACACTAAATTCTAAAAGAGTGGATACATATCTAATTTCTATTTGTCTAAACCGTTGGATAAATTCAAAAAAAACAAAAAACACCAACAAGCTAGGCTACTCCAGGGTCAAACTCTAATGTAACTTCTATTCAAAATAAAGATGATTATTGCATCTTTTGTATTGTACATGTAATAAATAAAAAAAAACATTTTGTATAAAATGTATTTTTATCTATTAGAATGATATAAGCCCTTGCAAATTTGTAAGATGAATTTTCCTTTCTATCTAAGACTTGTCAATTTAGCTCAGTCAGTAAGACTCCTGGCTGTAAGTTGGTCACGAGTTCAAATCAAGGTAAAGGATGCAGATTTTACACATCAGTTAACAGCTCTAATTTTGATGAGAATTATTCTTGTGATTCTTGTTCTTGTTGAAGTAAGAAAATGGAGTCTGGTTTTGTGTCTTTGACGATAAACACATTGATTTTTTTCCAAGAGCACAAAATATATATATTGAATAAGATCTGTTGCACACACAGAGCATGAAATTTGCATAAATAATAATCTACTTCCAGCTTACTAGGCCCATCAAAGCTTGACTGAAGCACTGCTAATCATACATTTCTGGAACATGCTCTGAAGTCAATCCATTGCCAGCCTCTAACAACACTGGATGAAGGATTGGACTTTCTTTGGTTTGAATTCAGAGTGGTCCGCTCCCAAGACTGGTTAACAACCAAGGCTGATAAGCCCAGTCTACTCTACTATTTACCTATAGTTGGGGGGGGATAGATTTATGCCTTTTCCAAGGTTATTAGTGCAAATTTAACACAAACTGTTCCAGCAGAAGTTTGAACTCACTTAGCTGTTTTGTTGTTTCCATTTTTCATGGTGCAAACTGTTAGGCCACTTGCACCTTCAACTTTGAAATGAAAACTTTCAAAGATTTCAAAAGAAAAAGAAAGTCTGGGTAGTGCTACATCCTATAAGTCAATATTTAAACAAGCTTGGCAGTACTAGGGTCAAACTCCCTTATTTCATTCATTAGAATCTAAAAGATAAAGAAAACTGAATTCATTTCTCTATACAATATTATTCCAAAACTATGCATCCCATTTCATTTCCTTTATTAGTTGAAACAAAAAAATACAGGGAACACAGTTTGAATATTAATCACATTTTTCTCGAATCTGTCAGTTTTCTTATCTAGGAATAGATATGCGAAAATCAATTTGTTATTGTTAGTTTGATGAAATAAAATATATGCCAGAAATTCATTGTGTAGAAGGAATCTAACACAGCCATTTTGTTGTTGTTTGACTTCTCACCAGTTTTTATGTATGTCATGGTTTTGCGTGTATGAGTCCGATTTTGCTGAGGTAATATTGTTGATCTACACAAACAAAATCAACTAAAGAGTTTGATGATATTCACTCTTCCACAATTCTTAAGATTTGGTGCCAGCAGGATTACGGCCTTACAATTCCTCAAAAAAACGCTCAATATGAAAATAACATTTCTTTGCAATTTTTATCTGAATGAAGAACAAGTAAAATTATGAGTCTGAGAAAGAGAACACTTGTCGAGACTTTTGCAGAAACTTTCTGTAGCAGTGATCACAGAGGCAGCAGATAGAATAAGAAAAAATTTTCTTTTGTTTTTGCCAAGGAGTGAATGTACAAAGATATCTTTTTAGAATGAGTCAGGAATACTTTTTTCTTTTGGTTTTCTGGCATATTGCCATCTATATCAATTGATGTAATTCCATCCATATTGGAAAATTTGGCTTTGTGCATTTAAAAATCTTAATGATAATTTCTGAGTAGTGATTTTTCTTTGATGTTTCTCTCTTGACGTTCATGAAAGGTGTAGGTTAAGCTAAAAAGAAGTAGCAAAAGAATGATTCATTATATTTCGGACAGAATCCTTCATTACAAATGGTATCTAACCCACAAATTATTAATGATTACATTATCACCATGGAAGGTGCGGAACAGGGTAGCAGTTACTGGTAGAGAATGGATTTGGGGAACTGAGTTAGAATTTTGACCCAGACTGCTTGCATTCACTTCTCACTAATGCCCTTGGGAAAGGTGCGAATTCACTTCTCCCTACTAGCTTCGGGTAAACAGCAGGGCAGTAGGAGTCTTTTAGCCCAGTAAAGTAGTACATCTTGGGCGGTGGGCTAGCAACTCCAATCTACAAAAACTACTTGCTACTGAAACTGCTGTGGCACTATGCTCCATGAAGATTCTACAAGGTAAAAAAAAATCCTGTGAGCACCCTTACTGTACAGCTCAAGCCTCAGGTTTTTAACTTTGTACTACCATTATGGATGCATTGGACATATTGCGATTATTGGATTTTTTTTAATGAGTGCATTGTACAAGCAGATAGAGCACATGAACAATAATTAAAACTTTATTTATTAGCAAAATGTTCAGTAAGCTTACATGATTTACTCTGGCTTCAACATACACTCATGGGAATTGGCAGAAAAAATAGCGAAGACTGAAATTCAGTCTTGCCAACTCAAAAAATATTTTTCGCACTAGTTTGACTACCATTAATGATTACATAATCACAGTGGAAGTTGCTGAGCATTGTAACAGTTACCGGTATAGTGAATGAAATCTGCCAAAAAGAGCCAAATAAATTTTTCAAAAATGGCTAAAAGAAAAAAAAAAATCACTAAAAAATGCTTAAAACAATCAAAAATGACTATTTTTTGGACAAAAGCACTTCCCAATAATCTAACATTTTTCATACTGGCAAATTTTCATTTGTCAAAGACAGAATTCCGTCTTAGGTTTAAGATTCACCATTCACGTACACTATAACAACCTACCAATGAATTCATCTGTTGGATGAATCGGTAATCATACAAAGTAAGTCACTCATGGCTTCAATTTCTTACTTAAGTTTAGCAAGTGCTGTTTTTAACCATTAGTAATGAACATCAAATACAGGGTGTTTCAAAAAGGACACAACCGCCTTTTTAACAACTTGTATTTAAACTAATTTTAAATTTAAAAACTATTTTTTAAAGACACAAGTTACAAGATTGTAATTACACATACATTTTAAGTTTACAAAAGATGTTGAAAGTGATTTCCATTGACCTGGATGCAGGTCTATACCTGTATCATTACAACGGAAAAAATTGGAAATAGCTGATGCAACATGAAGGAATGAATGCTCACATGAGGCTAGCACATGATGCGATCATTTCAATTGCTAAATACTATTGTCTGAGTATCAATGAACATCATGACTCACAACATGGATCCCAAGAGATCACATGTGAAACCGATGCCGACAAAATACAAGATGGAGAGATGAACTGGACAAATTTAGAAAATACTAGCTCTGCAACGCCCACGATAGAGAAGTTTGGCAAATCCTGGGGAAGGTCTATATCCAACAACAGATGTTAAAAGACTGATGATGATTGTCTGAGTACAGTGTTGCTACATAACAAATACTGTAGCCCATAATTCACTTGCGTGTAAATTCTATTCTCTCATCCTTAGAGTTGCATCCTTTATCGAAGACCCAGTAGACTTGCTCTAATTATGGTCTGCTTCGTAATTCTATCATTATAGCCAACCAGACAAATAAAAGAAGGATATATCTGTTTCAGTGGAAATCCAATAGCAAAAAAATTTTTTTTTAAATACTGTTGAAAATATTGTATAATGTAAAAAGTTTGTTCAGTTCAATAAGTAGAAATAAAAGATAATTTTTTGTTTCTTATTTTTTATATAAAGTTTATTGGGCAAAACATTTACTGCTTTATGACACTATCTACTGTCATCTTACGCAGTGGATGTGTTAAATATCAAGAGTGGAACCCATTCCGTCGGAAAATTATAAGGATCAATGCTTTTGATTATTATTACCAGATGAATTACCCATCTATGCTAGGTAAGAGGTCAAGACTTGGATCATATCTGATAACAATGATAGTGAGATGAATTTTTGATTACCAATGGTGAGCCAGTAAGTGCTGTTTCTATCAGAGTCAAGTTATACAAAACTGCTGGATACATATAGTCCTGAAAAGTCCAAGAATTCTTGAAAAATCATTGTTTGTAGACACTCTGCTGGTGGCATTTTCAACCAATGTATCACCGATGAATTTTTCAAAACCAAGATACAATGTACAAGGGTGTTATAAATAATGGATTTATCTGAATTTTTTCAATTACAGATATTGTTTTATGCGGACATGAGCTATAATGTAGAGGAGGTAACTGTACATGGTTCTGCTCTAAGATTGAATCATTTTCTCGTCAGCCCATAGCCCAGCCTTTCACAAAATTCAATTGAAATTCATTGAGAATCTTGGGGTATTGTGTGGCGTAGGCATATAACTATGCTTATTGACTATTCAACAACTATCCAGAATGTATTTGTTCTGATCATTGATTGATATTTTGAGAGGAGGCTGTAAAAACATGACCTCTCTTATAATCTAGGGCAATGCTTAAGGCAGTCTATCGATAGCACCAATGACGTCCTCTCTCCCTCTTCATATCTGGGGCAAAAAACAGCTTACCGAAATAAATCACTTTGGTCACATATGGTTATAATTTACACATGACTGGAAAATACAATCAGGTGATATTGTAAAAAAAATTCAAATTGAAAAAAAAAAAAAACACAAACACATAATATCCCAGGCATTGAGGACATTATAATTCCCAAAATATGAAAAATTCACCCAACATTCTACAGGCCAAAGGTTACTGTTTTTTCGATTTATTTTTTCTTTTTCTTTATATTTTGCAAATTTGGGATGCATCCTGAAGGCCAGAGCATTCTCAACACCAGCAAATATAGTAATCATTTTGTATCTATTACTATCATTATCATCTCAATAATACCAAATTCAAATATCAACCTTAATACATTATAACTGAGGAACATCTTAAAGCATAACAGGCTGAGTATTTACATACATTTTATATAAGGGTAAGAAAATTCCAGTGATCCATTTCTCATATTTAAGTAAAATCAAATCAAGAAGGCATGATTTCTATTGTTTCAGGTGTTATCTCTTGAATTCAGTAATATAAGCAACTAATATTGAAAAATATTTAAATGAACAAAATATTTATGTTTTCTAAACCTTTCCATAAAATCAAATCTGTTTAGGAATCCACTTCTACATCAGTAGATGGATTTATCAGAAACTGTCAATATAGATTTCTTCAGTTTTTAAGTTAGTCTGGCTGGCTATGTATCACATATGCAAGCTGTACCAATAGAGCCAGCAAGTTAGAAATTTGAACATTTACTGCTAATTATGTCAAGAAAAAACATTTTGTTTTGTTTTTTGAAAATTACTCTTCATATGTTTGGGGAGAGGTCAATTTGCAATTTTGTGTCTGACAGTATTCACTTTTTTAGTGATCACTTCCCATCAAAAGGCAAGAGAAGTATCTTATTCATTAATCACCTCTTTTCCAATTGATCACTCCCAACATGGCATGCTGCCAAAATACATTGGTCACATGATGATGTTTATTGAGTGAGCAATCAGACCTGTTATTTTGATTAATCTATTCTTTGTTATTATAAGATGAAGTATCATAACCCAATATTGTATTAGTTTTCATCTTCATCTTAATCTTCAGTTGCCTTAATCACAACTTGACCCAGACCATCACTCTACGGCAGTGAGAGAACAGTGTGAATCAGAAATAAAGACCAAGCTTCTGCTGAGATTCAAACTTAACATCCCTACTTCGCCATTGCAGAATCATGGTAAAAAAATCTAATATTCTGATGATGGTAAAAAGTAATCAAAAATTAATACAATGTTAGATTTATTATTGTTTAGTCCACATAAACTTCAAAGTTATATAGAAAAATCTCATAACAATTATTTTTTGCTACTATTTACATTCATCTTAATTTTTGTTGCTTTTTAATACAACTAAACTTAGATAAAAAGCAACAAAAACTGAAATGAAGGTAAATAATAGCAAAAAAAAAAAAATCAATACTAGTGATTTACAATACACCATCTTAATGAAATTAATAAATGTAAGAAAAAATCTTTTACAAACCAATCAATACATTTTTCATATTGCTTTATATTTATAAGTATCGCACTCATCTTATTTTTACATTATTCTCATGAGTATTTGTGTCATTAATGTATATCGATACTAAAAACATAGTTTTGGAGAGTTGGTAGACAATCACAGCTAGTGTCATGACAGAGAGCAAAACAGCATCATGAATGTTTCTCAACATTTCGGTGGGAAGGAAAACCAAAAATCCCGCTCAAAAGTCCCATCCAGCTCATTTCCCCTAATAGTGACCCTTTGACTCCTCAGCTATTTCTTTGGGAGAAAACAATCCAAAATAACACAGTAATAATGATAGACAGCCGAATCCCAGTGTGACACAGTCAATACAAATTAATAGTAACCTTATATTTGGAAAGGAAGAAAAAAATAAAAGACTTGACATTAACTTTTCAGTCACTATGCTATTTGACATTTGTAGCAGTTTGCAAAGCCAAGTTCGTCAGCGTGATCTTTTTATAGAGAAGTAACTCAGTGCCCTTAAGCTGGCTACAACTGCAGCTGCCTCGCTCTTCTGTCTTCTCACTGGTTTATGATTTGTGAAATAAGCTTGAAAGCAATGTGCACCATAATTGGCATCACTCAATTCATCCTGCACTATTTTACCTACAGTTGGAGGGAGCGATTGATTCATGCGTTCCCAAGGGCATCTTCATTTCGTAGAATATATTTACATCATAGGATGTTCTACCTCAGTAGTTCATTAAATTTAGAATTATAAAATACTAAATATACTAAAAAAATAAATACAATAATACAGGTCTGGTTAGAGACCTGGTTAGTAGAGACCATCATATGACAATGTCTTTTGACAGCATGCCATGTTTGGGGTGATCTACTGAAAAAGAGAAAAAAGGTGATCAATGAATAAAATATTTCTTGCGCCTTTTGTTGGGCAGCAATCACAGAGGATGTCTGAATCTTCAAAAAAACACATGGGTGGGGGTGATCAATAAAAAATATATGAAAAAGAGGTGACTAAGATGCTTCTCCCCTTTTGTTGGGCAGCAATCACTAAATCACACAACCTGTAAATTGAGAACCATGCAACGTGCACATGAAAGAATTATGCTGGGCCTTACATGGAGAGACCACAAGACAGCACAGTATATCTGGGGAAAGACAAGAGTCAGGGACATCATAGAATCCATTAAAAATCTCAGATGGCGGTGGGCTGGCCTTGTTGCAAGAATGGCGGACAATCGATGGACATCACGACTCACGACATGGATCCCCTGAGATAACATGCGCGACCGAGGCCAGCAGAATATTAGGTGGAGAGATGAGCTAGATAAGTTCAGAAAGTAGTGGCTCTACAACGCCCATGATAGAAATTATGGCGAATCCAGGGGAAGGTCTATGTCCAACAACAAACATCAAGAGACTGATAATGATGATGAATCACAAAAAACGACTGAATTTTCAACACAAGTAGACAAGCATAAAACGGAGACAATTATAGTATGAACTTCCATTGTAGATTGACCCTCTCCATCGAAGACTGGGGGTGGAGTAAAAAAGTTTTCAGAAGGTGTCCAGGAGACTTCAAATGCAAATTTTTAAGGCTACAGCATGCAAAAATGCATTTGTACAACCTTTACACTTATCAAAAACCCTAAAAAATTGACAAAAAAAAAAAAAAAAGTAAAAAAAAAAGCATGTTTTCAGAAAGGGTCAAGAGGAGGACTAATGTAAATTTCCAGCGTCATAAGTTGATTGGTACTGCCTGTAAATGTTCCAGAGATATATATAGGTAGAATTGAGTGAAAACTGAAGCCTGTTTTGGTGACAATTTTGATTGGCGGATTCTAAAACGATACTGCAATTACTTATGATGGAAGAGTTGATTCCATGCCTACAAAATTATTTTTGATAAAGTAAAAACAATATTCACAAGCAGCTTCAATTTTTTTAATGGAATTGGATCCTCACTCAAACCATAAGCTTACACAAAAGCTATACATTTGGGTTGGGTGTGTTATTTTTTCAAATGCCTCCAACAAAGTTTCTATCAGAAGATGACCCCAAGGTCAGGCATGGTTTCAACAGAAATAGAACCAACAATAATATCTCACGACATAACCAGGCTTGGTTGATTTGCTGTCATACTGTAGAATGTAAATAATCCAACTTTAATAAGGTATTCTGTTGTAACCAATCCCAGTTTAGTCAGGTATACCGAAGTCGAGTTGACAATAAAATATCAGCAGCTTACTTTTATAGGGAATGTATTACTTTGTCCAGCCATGTTGTATGCATTCTTCTCACAGATCTTTGTGATTTTGCTACTCGCATAATTCAACATATGTATTCAAGTGTTTATTATTCATCCTACAAAGAGATATTTTTTTAGAAATCAAAAGTTTTCTTTACTTCAAATACACTCTTTTTTTTCATACTCATGCTTTTCCACTTATAAGTCATAAGCAAATACTTCAACCAAAAGTGATGAAATATCTCACTTGAAAAGATTTCATAATTTGAAACAATCTCTTCATCATCCTTTAAACCAAAAATATCTCTGAAGCCATGCAAAGACAAAGACACATACATAAGACAGGAATTCGTACATTACTGCTGAGCTGTCACAACTGCAAACTATGAGTAATCAAATCAGGTTTTATCTATTTTCATGGCAATGTGTGGATTAAAATCAACCCAGGTATCTTGGATATATATAAATATATATATATATATATATATATAAAAATCCACTTTATATCGGAAGATAAGGCAACCTTCAGATAAGACAAGACCCAAATGTCAGTCTGAGTTTCATGTTTAATTACCGTTTTTGTATCAGACCTAGAAGACAACCCCATTTTGGGGATATATTTTTTGGATGCTTCAAGTGTCATCTTATATATTACATATATGCATACATACATGCAAGGGTACCCCAATAAGTCGGCAACCTGACACATAGTTGTTGACTGAATTTTGCTCTGAATTTTTCCCCGTATGATGTTCAATCTATGTGATCAACATTCACTACTGAGTAAAGTACATAAACAAGAAAGGAGACTATGTAGAAAAATTGATAATTGTTGGAAGAAAAATAAGAAATGCTGTTTTTATCATTAGGCTACAAAATTATTCATATACCTAACGTATATATTTTAGATTTGGACTACAAAATTAGGATTTCTCTCTTTTATTCAATTGAAGATAACATTTCAACCAAATCATAAAAATGAGATAAGATAATTTGATAAAGAGTTTCGGCAGGTATTCAGGTATCTAACAGCATCAAAATGTGAACACCTGAGAAAGGAAACAAAAACTCCAAATGCAGATTTATTTGATGTTTATAAGGCAAGATTAAAGGTCAATCAGAACTGGTAAAATAGTCCAACAATGACGAGCACATATTTTATTATGCAACAGATGGAACAAGTTTTCATAAAATAGAAGAGTCAGCAGAAAAAAAAAATGTGCTCCACAGGAAAAGTTTGTTTAGTTTTTTTTTTTCATTATTATGACCCTAGTTTTTCCATCAGTAGTGTCTGATGATCCTCAATGAAAATCATGACAATAAGACTCTTCAATATTCTTGTCAATCACATTGCTGCTTTGGTCTAAGCCAGGGTTTGGGCATTCTGATATGTTCCCAAGTACCCCTTAAGATGCAGCCATTTTTTTATGAAAAAGCCAGTCTTATATGCTGTCAAATGCAGAAGTTTTATTCAATTCTTTTCAATACATAAAATTATAATAATTCATGTATCCATCTCACGATCCATTCGATTGCCACACTTTAAAAAATAAAAAATTGATATTGAAAGGGGTGGCAGTACAAGAGAAGTTCTGAGAATAGTATAGCAACACAAAGACCATGGAGAGGGAGAGAGAAGCAGGGTAGGGGCTAGAACAATGAGATTTGCTGAAGAAAAACAACTAAACCTGGCCATCAAAAAAGAAGAAGAGAAGAAGAAAGTGAGTTTCTGTGAGAGGAAGATTTGGTTGAATGCCGAGGATGGTCACTTCAAACAACTCCCATGAGTTTTTTTAGGTATTACAGTTCTTCAGATTTCCATCCTTTGGTATACTATTTGCAAAGTAACAGATGTTTTAATAGTACAGAATAAAAGTGTATGTAGGTGATTGTATTATTGTCAGCTTTTACAATCAGTTGATTGATACATTGGCCAAATTCCATGCCAAGGAAATATCATATAAATAGAGCTACTTTCAGGAAAATACTACTAAATAGGTTTCTTCAGTTTTCAAGTCGGTCTGGCTGGCTATGTATGCATATATCCTGTGTACAGGCCATATCAATGGAGGTAGAGGGCTGAAAATTGAAACATTTGTACCTAAAAAATGAAAAACAGCTTTTTTTTTAAAAAATACCTCCCTTAGATTTTTTTGGGGGGGAGGATGTCAATTTGCATTGTAAGTTTATGCTAAATTAGTCCCTAGTTTAAGCCCATTTGTTTTTTGAAAATTGAGACTTTTTAGTGACTTCTATCAAACAAAAGGTGTAAGAAGTAACTTATTCAATGATCTTCCCTTATTCCAATATCATAATTGATCACCTCCAACATGGCATGCAACATTGGTCACACGACAATTACCATTGAGAGACCAATCAGACCTGTTCTTAAACAAGTCATTAAAGGGTTATCAGTTTCGAATATAATTACATTCTGATTTATTTTGATATAATTTATTCTAATCTAGAATCATAATGAAGGTGGACAACACCCAATTAATTCACTACATTGTTTCCGATAACATTAATTAGAAAAGGAAGTTGGAAAGAAGTCAATTGACAATATTTGACAGGGAAATTGCCTATTTTGTAAAAGTTTCCAGTCTGATTGTCAAAAATAGCACTGCCACCAAATATTTGAGCCAATAAATAGAATTTTATATGGTGTTAGTATGGCTGGACAGTTAACAGTGCACGGAATAGAATCTGCAAGCCAAGTTTAAACTCTGGCTAAGACAGTTTGTGTTCAATAAGTACTAATGCTCTTAGGAAAGACATGTACCCATCTCTTCCTTGCTATGGGTAAATTGTAGTGCATACTGAACTCTTTAGCTATGGTCGGCAACCAGTCTAGGAGACAAACAAATTTGATTTCAAACCAGCCTGAAGAGGGATTAGCTCCAACAGGTAATCTTGCCCTTGGAACACCCAGAATAAAATCATCTGTGATGCTTTGATAGTGCTCACTGTTACATGATAGGTAAAGGTAAAAAAAAAAGATAAAGGTGCTTAAAAATAGACATATACTAGAATCAACTTCCAAGATTAAGAAGTCCACTCAACAAAAGACCATTTCTCCCTAAACAACATAACTGAGAAAAACCAGCAATAAAACTTCTGATTCCCTAGAGACACACTTGAATGATTTAACTACAATTTGGCAGCAACAGTTGCCAATATTAAACAGCTAATATCAACAGACAAGACTTTGATTTTATCAAGAGAACAAATAGTTTTTAGCTGTTCTTTTTTATATTTGATGCACATCAAAAGATTTTTTTAAATTATCAATCTAACAACCATGGGGGGGATCAGGGGGCTAAAATACAAGCACCAAGAGTGAGAATTCAGATCCAATCCCCTGATTTGTCAAAACATCAAGAAATCCAAATTTATCACGGGAGAATTCCCAATAACAGATCCTCATGATCACATCCTAAAAATTTTGCCATAGATAAATCTAATTTAGGTTCACAAGAAAACAATAATATAATTTGTTTTTGAGTAATTGTAACAAGCTTCAAATTAGAAAAATTGATTTCCTAAATGGTACAGACGAGCATATAAAATGTATTGATCTTTTTCTTTTGAGTATTTCCATATCATTCAATAAAATGCAGGGTTTTATTATAGTTATCTTTTTTTTGCAATAAAGTTGAAAAGCAATTTGATGATCAGAGCTTTGAAATAGAATTATTCAGATATAATTTGATATCGCTCTCCATGTGTTCACATCAAATTGGATACAAGTGCTAAGTGGTGTTCCTCAAGGAAGCGTTATCAGACCAATTCTAATCTTGATTTGCTTCAATGATCTATCAGAATATATTAAAACTCGTCAGATTGAAATATTTGCAGATGATGTAAATATATACCATCCATCTTAAGGTTATACATCTTTTATTAAATCTGACATTATGATAACTGAAAATTGGTCAAAAGAATGGCAACTTTGACAAAATCACGACAAATCCTCAGTGCTTCATCTTGGCAATCATAATGAATCAACTATCATGTATATGACACAAACAGCAATACATAATTTGTCATTACGAAAGCCAATTCAGCGAAAAACCGTAGAGTCATCATTGATAAGAAGTCAAGATTTGATGAACATATGACTATAAAATGTGCCAATGGAATTTTAGGTTCAACCAAGAGATCCATCAAATACATTGACAAGTACGTTTCTAACTCTCTATAAATCTCAAGTGAGACCAATTTTAGAATAAGTAAAAGCAATTTGGTACCCATATCTCATTGGACATACTAAATCCATTGAACGTGTGCAAAGGAGAGTAACAAAATTGTTTCCAAAAATCAAACACTTAACGTACAGAAAAAGAATGGAGTTTCTACAGCTTCCTTCCCTCAGTTTATAGAAGAACGCAAGGCAATATGATCCTTGTATATAAGTATTTCAACAATCATATTGATATGGATCCAACAACATTTTTCAAGTTAATTACTCTGATAACTCGTGGTCATAGCTTTGAGATTTACAAAGGTCATTGTAAAATAAGACTTAGGAGATAATTTTTCCTACAACAAATTATTGACAGATGGGACAGCCTCCCTAGGAATTGGTCAATGCACAATTAGTGAAGGAATTTGAGAGACTTTATGATTCTTTTAACCACAGACTTTATATGATTAATTTTCAGGGTTTCAGTGGCCAATTGCTTCTTCTCCCCTAACTATTATTATTGAACAACCATAGCTATCAAAAGATGGCAAAGGGTTCTATCCTTTTTTATATGTGCACATGTCTATGTGTCTCAGTGTTTTATGAAAAAAAAAATGGCTGTTTCATAAAAACAAAAAACAAGACTAACAAAAAATTTGCTATGATCAATATCAAAATAAAGGTTGTTGTTTTTGTTTTTTTAATATTGATATTCTCGGATGTGACCGTCATTTTCACTCAGGCTGTTCCATACATTTGCTACACTTAGCAAGAAGAAATTTCTTCTAACACCCATAGAGGTCTGAATTTGTAATTTATGACCATGTCCTCAAGTTTTATTTTAGATAGATGAAATCAGTATTTTCTTATCAGGGCATTTTGAACAATGACTGTCAACATCCACTATGTATATTTTGTTCCAGTTTCTATAGACTTCCAACAGGTCAACACATTTTCCTCCGTGTTCCAGGGTCTCTAGATTAAGTTGTTTTAATCTTTCAGTGTAAGATATATTTCCCAGTCTCAGAGTGATCTTTTTTAAAGTACTGTATATTTTGGTGGATATGATGACATTCAAAGTATTAAAAAAATTCCCCCCAAAATAGGGTCGTCCTTTAGGCCAGATACAAAACCAGTTCGAAATTCAACTCATCTGAAGATTGCCTTAAACACCAAAATATACAGTATTTTTTTTTCTTTTAAATACAGATTCAGTATTTGTTGCTAAAAGAATTAAATGAACCAGAAAAATGTAAACTGTGTAGGCTAGTATATAAGATGGACATTCAATTGAAGGGAAAAAAACTACATAAACATTAAACTTCATCCAATGCATTGGTATCATGACTAGGGAGGGCATCAACCAAAATTCCATGTGGACAGTTATGGGGTTTGGATGAGATGCAGTAAGCTGTAGTCCTTCAAATATCCTTGTAAACCATTCGTTTTATAGACAGTAGAAGTATTGGTTTGACATTGTCCAACTATATCAATGTTCTTCTTTATTATCCTAGATGTATAAATATAAACACCAGCATATGTCTGGGTGTTTGGAACCACTTCAAATATCAAAAGTTAATGAGTAAATCTAGCAAAGAGAGCTTCCAGATACTCTGGTTGAGAAGATAGCAAAGATAGATTGCTACCTGTTGCCACATTCCAAGCCTTCGGATACTATGAAAAACACCAGACTTAATTTATATCTACAAGATGGTTGATAAGTAAGGATACATAATACCTGCTGATGCATTGGCCCATTTCTAAGAACTCTTCAGTGGAAAAGCAGCCTTACCATTCCTCTGAACTTATAAGTACAGAGGAGTCAGAAAAGAGGTTGTACACCAGTGGGAGGCAAAAAGAAAAAAAAAAGCAATGATCTAATCAGTGGCATAGCTAGTGATAGCTACAGATTTTGGGGGCCCAGGGGAGCTTTGCCTCTTGAGAAACCCCTGCAATATTTAGTGAGATTTAATGAAAAATTTGCAATGTATTCATCTATGCACAAATAGATTAAAAAAGTTTCTTCTTGAACTTCAAAAAGTGTAGTGCTTATACCTTGACAAATTAGCCAAAATTTACGACATGGATCCCCCGAAATCACATGCGCAACCAAGGCAGGCAGAATATTAGATGGAGAGACGAGTTAGACAAGTTCAGGGAGTACTGGCTCCGCGATGCCCATGATAGAGAAGTGTGGCAAATCCTGCGGAAGTTCTATGTCCAACGACGGACGCTAAAAGACTGATGATGATGATGATGAATTTTGGGTGGTTGTCACCTCTTTGGTCCTGGCAACCGACCTAAGCGTGTCTGGTTTAATCACGATACTAGACAAAAACTAAGAGACTAGTTAAGCACTAACTTACATAGTAAATTGAACCTACCACTAAAATCTTATTTGGGAGAGATTTCCAAAAAACAAAAACGTTTTTTCTAAACATAATTGGGAGTAAATGTTTGAATTTTCTGGATGCATTCGGGTGGTCTGTATACATGACACATACATTACATACATATACATAACCAGACACATTCAGGTTGGTCACTGTATGTACCGCATAGACAACCCACCCTCATCTACACCTTTGGTTTCAACCATGAAGAAAAAACAACTTTCAGACAACACACATTAACATCAAGAATAGACTGTGAGTATGGCTGATTTGTATGTGTACAGTAAGAATGCATGACAAATCTTTCTGGCAGAAGAACTTTCAACCAACTTAGAGAGTAGTGTAAAGGAAGGTAGCCAAGAAAGTTTGAGGTTTAGCAAGTACCAAAATTTTTATCAATGTTACCACAAATTTCTCTAGAAGAAACTGCAGACCAATGGTCTGAGTAGTTGTAATGAGCAACTAAAATTACGATGAAAATTATTCTAGTCAAAAATTGGCATCAACAATGATTCGTTTGCAAAAAAATAAATCATGATTATATTACCGCTACAATTAATACTAATGTATGTAATAACATCAACAAAAATGGCGCTGAGCAATCAGAGAAAAACGATAGGTAGGTTTAAAAGGTTAGATTTTATCTTCTGCCAACCGTAGTGATCTTGTAGCTAATTCGATAAAAGCAGCTGGTATAGATAACCAGGCTACCTGAGTAGTTCAAGTCTCACTGGGAGCTTATGCTTCATTTCCATTCTGTGCTGTTTACTAACGGCCATATACTGGCAGTCTCTGTGGTTGCAATGAAAAACAACAAAACTAAGATTAGGGAAACATTAGTCAAAAATTAGTAGTGGTTGACAGTGCTTCATCTAATAGAAAATAGAACTCAACTATAGAAAGCTGTTTTTCAAGCTGGTTATTTAGTGTTTTTAAAAACTACCACAGGACATGCACAAAGTTTTTAAAGGGAAATTTGTATTGCCGTTAGCAATTTCTACAAATGATCTTATTTGCTCATTTTTTTTTTTTTTTTTTTTAAACCCTCAAAAAATTTTTTTCAGTACTTACTTAACAATGCTTCAAGAATGGTTTACTCCATAGTTACACAAGAGCGGACTTGAAATATAAAGAATTCTTCAACAAGATGTAACATTGGCAGATTTTCTCATGATAATAGAATCTCTGAATGAAAAACACAGTAAATGATGGAGTGGAAAGATTAGATATAATGTTGTCTGCTCAAAAAACATCTATTTTTTTTTTCAAAAGCAATATAACCAAAATATAACTTTTTGGCACACTGATACCAGTGCAATTCAATTAGTTCCAAACATCATTTCCTTTTAGATATAAAAAGGGGGAGGGGGGCTATACAACCTGCTTCAAGGCTGGAGTGGTTGTATATTTTCTGCCAGCATCAGAGGTTGGTTTTTTTAACCCCACTAAAAACATAGGATTTCAAGTATGATTTTCAATGCAGACAGGCCCTCTCCGCTTTAAAAATTGATGTAACATAATCCTCCACCTACTCGTCTCCACTTATTTGGCTTTATCCTAAACTAATCCAAACAGAGTAAATCTTTAAAGCAAATAACAGTAATGACTTGGTTCTAGAAGAATTCATGATTCACACATGATTAAAAATGAATCGTAGAAGAATATTTTCCTTGTGATGAAAGCTTGAGTTAAGCGCCTTAACAATTTTTTTTCTTGTAATGGGGCTCTTTCATTAATCCACATCAGAAGCTATCATCAATAATTTGAAAGTCCAGATGCCAAAAAAGATTAGGTTGTCTTTTCTTTTTTCCTCACTGACTAGAAACTGAATTTGTAGTGTTTGTTCGGGGTCAATTCTCAACAGAAATTTGATCTTGAAGAATCAAAAGATTTCAACCTTTCTCCCAAATGGTCAGTCTTGTTTATCTTTTTCGTTGGGTTCTAAATCAGTCACGTTGTTAGATTGTTGCAGCTTGTTCAAATAGAGGCTAATGCAGTCAAAAGTTTGAAATGAGAAAAAATAACCAATATATAAATATCACATTTGGGGGCTTTTTCATATGCTCCCACCATCCAAAATTTTCAAATCTAATGGGAATTGACATGTTGTGCTCATTTCATTAATTCCCCCTAAAGTTAGGGGGAGGGTTTCAATTTATATGGTGGGAATTAACAAAAAAAAAAAAAAAAAAAAAGAATAATTATGCAAAGATGTATTATTATTTCTTTTTTAGCTTCTCTACTTTAAAATCAGAGATATCAGCTTTTAATAACCAAAAGAATGTATAAAAGCTAAATTAAAACTAAGATTTCTGAAAAAATAGATGAAAAAGGCATAGAATCAAAAAATGTATAGAATGCAAATTTTCAAGATCATAGCCCCAAAAATGTAACCAGGAATGCCCAAAGACACATACTAGCAAAGAGAGAAGAATCTGTAGACCCATTGGTTGGTTGGTTGGGCAACCTATTAATGGGGCTACAGTGATTCGATAATAAACTGTAAGGAAATAAAGATGTTTCTGGAAAAACACACCAAAATCAAACTTGGCTACAAAGAAGAGGTTAGCGAAGAGATTTTCTAATCAACAACAATAAAAGCCACACCTTAATAAATAGATAATTAACCTGTACATGATGGTATGAAAAAAACATTTATTTTCTCTAAGTAGGCAATGATGTTCTATTTGAATGTTGTTCATCTGGTTTATTGCAATCATGTGACCCCAAAAACAAATACTTTCAATGCATTATCAAGTAGGAAGCACTCGTAGAGCACATACCTCTGATAAGCAGGCTATTTGTGGGACTACAGTGATCCAATTTGGAAATGAACAGAAAAAATATTGAAAAAAAAAAAAAAATCCCCGGACCCATCTCAAACCTTGACCGGTTCTTCCTTAACCTACGGCCGACCTTTCCACAAAAATGTCATTGAAATTCATTGAGATATTGCGTGGTCAGACAGACGAACATTAGTGAATACACATACCTCTTCCAACTTAATCAGCGAAGGTGAATGAAAAAAAAATCAGTTGGCTACTTTGAAGAACTTGGTAAAGTGAAACTTAATAACAGACATTAGTGAGCAGCCATTGCAGAGAGAAAGTAACCCAAGAACGTACACTATGTTAATGAGGAGGTGCATTTCCAGCGAAACACTATCTGCAAAAGAGAAACTATATTGTATAAACAAATGGCATCACTGACATAACCAAGACCAGAATTGGTTTCTCTGCTCATACAAAAATCAGCATCTAACTTGGTAACTATGTCAGATGTTCTCAAACTGTGTGCTGCAACTATATATTCTGAGTGTGCCACATGAATTCTCCCAAATACACAAACATGTATTTCAAGCCTAGATGGTGTCCAGTACTGGGTGTCATGCTTGTTCCACTTCTGTCACTGGGTCGCCAATCCAGTAGTTTTATCACTAGATTTTGTGAGGTATAAATCTTTTCAGCAACAGATTAAAAGGAAAAAGAATGAGGAGTCCATATATGAGTAAAGTAAATATAAAAATGAACTGGAATGTTTTCATCAAAATCATTCCATTTCCAAAGTACAATAACTTACATCATACTCCCTCATTACTGCTTCAAAGTGTCTTTATAACTCAGCAATGTAATTTAGACATTATTTCCAAAGGAATTTTTTTTTTACATATATCACCTTATATAATATGCCATATCTATGTCTATATATTATGAATGTAATATTTGTTAAACAAGATAAGTATTAAATGCTAATTAGTAATTTAAAATGATTCATTGATATCACTTTCATACATCTATGAGATGAGTTTTATAAACAAACTCAGTCGTGGATTGTAACTAAATATCCAACTGAAAAGTACCTCTAGTATTCCTTGATCAGAAAATCTGATTTTCCAAAATGTCAAGAGATTCCCTGGCTCATTTTTTTTCCAGTTTGTTGATTCATCTTTTTTTTTTCATAAACCCATAATCCGGGACAGGGTCATTGAGGCACAACATATGATTTTATCATGGTTGTATCAAGGGCCAGATGGATCCCATCCCACTTCAGGCTGGTTTGGAATCAGAGTTGTCCATCTCCTAGACTTTGCCAACCCTAGCTAGAGAGCTCAGTCTGCCCTACAAAAGGAAGGGAGTGAAGAGATGGGTTCATGCCTTTCCTAAGTGCAAAGTGAACAAAAACTGTCTCAGCCGAATTAGAAGCGGGAATGAATTAGTCATCTGTTTTTGTGTACCTCACCGAGTTATGACGTCACTGGTTATTGGTCTGGTCATTGTCATCTGTGGTGACACATGAAAATAAAATTAGTTTAACAATGAATAAAGCTATGTGTATATGTATGCCTAGTGATGGCTTTAAGCCAATTGGACCAATTTCTTCTCACATGTAAAGGGGCCCAGCATTTGGGTATATTCTAGTCTTGTCAAATACACATAACACCACATTGCAGATGAACAAGATGATTTACTGAGAATAGCAACAATATTAATTTTCTTCTGAATTCTTCAAGATTCAACAGTGTTTTTAACACTTTATATTTTGATTCATTTCTTTATCGTACTTAAATTAAATACAGTTAATCAATTACAGAAGAATGTAGAAAATTATCTCTATGAAATTTTCAGGTGCACATTTTGATAGCTTTTCATTGTACCATGGAGATATAAACTTTATTTATATTTCTAAGATTCTACTGACCTTGACTGTTAACCAGACATCCCACAAAAATATTTGTAGTTGGGCCTCGCTGCTCCTAAGGCCATCCCTGTGTATGCCTCACCTTCTTGCTGTTTATATTCACGGTGAGGATGTTTCAAATTAGCATATCCCAGATAAATTATAAGAATGTTACATGTTAATCCTATCCTATTCTAACCATCTGATAAATGCCTATATATCACCTTATTATGTTCATAGATGACCTAATACAATGAAATGACCTTTAATGGGGGTACCAAATATATTGCAGTGAAGTTAGTCATAGGACCCAATTATATAACAATACAGTACAGTAACCTTTTCTGCCAATACCTTCCTCAAATATTCATGGTCGCTAAATTACTGTGTTATCCATTTTATATTAATATAAATGATACAGTTCATTGATACGAATGAAACATGAAGATTAAACTGTATCATTTATAACTATGTATTACATTTAACCATATAATTCATATTTGCTATTTGTTCAATTCAAGTTTTTAACAGACTTGATGCTTTAAAGATATAAGATGTGCATAAATAGTGGATCATAGGTGTTTCATAGAATTATCATTATTATGTGACCTCTGTTGGTCCAGCAAAATGAATAATTTGTATGGTTCTGGAATCAAAGGAGCTGTAAAATTGTTGGTGTACTTGTAGTTACTTTCCGATCGGTGATTATCTATCGATGGAATCAGATAAAAACCAGAGATAACAAAACCAAATGATGTGACTCATAAATACCGCACAGATAATTGAATCAGTTTAACAAAACCTTCTGGTTCTTCAGATTTGCACATTTCTAGAAAAAAAAAACTCTACAAGAAATCATGTTTGTAAAAACCCAATATTTTTTTTTAAACTGCTTTTGTTTTAACACAATACAACAATGAACAAAATGAGTCATACTGAATTGAGGACATAATGACAGTACCAAACTTACAACATATACACAGTACGGCCTGCCCATCCAGTTATAATGCAGGTGTTATTGGTCTACGAAAGTCAACCATGTTATAACAGAGCCATGATTGAATATGTTTGGAGCCGAATCTAGCTATTTTGGTGCTAGATTGATATACTGGGGTTCACCATCCAGCAATGTTGTGGGCCCATAGAAGCTAACTGTATGAGAATTTCAAATCTACAAATGACATTTTCTGTGTAAAAGTTAATCGTTAACGATCAATCTTTAAAATTAATGGTTCAAAAACTTGCAAGACATTTTCCATCAAAATTTCTCTCAAGAGACATCAAGATTTTTTCCCGCCACTATCAGGAACATTTCAAAGTCTTGAAATTGGGTTTAAACTTCCCACTGTACTAAACCAAAACAGAATTGCAATGAAAGACAAGATCCAACTTTTACTCTTTATTACGTTTTTGGGGTGTTCTTTTTTAACTCCTCCCCAAATAGGTTTCTGATGAGGGGTTCAATAAGCAATGCAAGTCTATTTAAAAATTCAAACTTTTTTAGTGATCACTGCCAAACAAAAGATGAGAGAAGCAACTTATCCATTGATCAACCCTTTTCCCAATTTTTTAATTGATCATCCCTGATACAGCATGCTTGTAAAAGACATTGGTCATATGACAGTTCCTTCATATATTTGTCTGTAACTTTTGTCTAAGGAGATAACTAGCAAATTCTTTGTATAGTGTAGTCTCCCTTATATTTTTGTTGCAAATGCAAAAAAAAAAAAATAGTGAAATTAGAAAATTATTTAAATATTTTTATCATTTTTTATGGCATAGGAAAACAAACTAGTGATGTTATAAAATCTTAATAGCATCAGGTGGTTAAACATTATAAATAAATGAAGCTGAGAGTATGCATTTAATCACAAAAAGCTGTTGAATCTTGCCTTGAAGCATAGCTTTTTATCCTTTCTTTTCCAACAACAGCAGCAGAAGTTTCATTCTGAGGCTCTTTTGAGTGACAAGAAACTATGAGTCACTTATTGATTGGAAAAATACGCAACTGATATTTGTTCAGCTCGCTTCACTTTGAACCTGAATATTCTTCATTGACCCCAGAGTTTTATTTGGAATTTCTTTCTGATCTTAAGCAGGGTTCTCCACTTCAATGGTTGTCATAGCAACCAATTCATTAAGCTGCTTCCAAGCAGGAATTGTGAAAAAAATGACCCAGTTTGGCTGTGCATGTTGAAAACCTGGAGAGAGATTTCAAGATTTCTAGGAAATACAAACACACGCAAATGAGCTTAAGGCTAGTTTCATTTTCAGAGTTTTTCATGTAAAAGACTCAACAAAATATTCTATAGGAATTTGAAGAGAGCAATTCAAAAATTAATATTGCTTTTATGCATCGATGAAATGATTTTTGTAACCTAACATTTTTCTGCATAGTAACTAAACATTCAATGGAAAAATACCTTCAGCTTTCTTCTATCAGAAAAGCCAATTTTCCAAAATATCAAGAGATTTCATGGCTAGTTCTTCCTTTGATATACATTTGAACTCAGATGAACTGATGCAGCAAGGTAAAAAAAAAACAAACAACAAATAAGAAGGGCTTGAAAAAATTTTGGTACACTGCCAAGTAAATATACAATGAGTGTCTGGAAATTATCAAGTCATTTAGAATATCTCGAGAACCGGTTGTGTGGACTTGAGGTAACTTGGAAACCAATTTGAGGAGATATTACTGTACATGCATGAATAGATTCTCCCCTGGAGTTACTCAGTCAACAGTGAGATGTCATTTAGTGATCCTGTATACTGAGTGACAGTCATATTCACAATGACCGAGCAAGTGAATCAGCGACTAAGCATCAAGAGTTTGGGGGCAAAACATTGCATCAGCCAGGTCCGACAACCCCACAACAGTCCAGATCCAGCTCCCGAGAACCTCTGGCTTTTCCTAAAGAGATTTTAGACTCTGGACGAGATTAAAGAGAATGAGACGAAGCAGCTACAAAAGTGGAAGGGTTGCTGGAATAAGTGAGAGAGGTTCCAAAGAAGAGACTTTGAAGTGGACTCAGGTACCAGTGACATAGGTATACTATCCAGGATACTAGGTACAGTTTTCCATAGAGAACAAGGGATAAAAAAAGTTTCAGAATATTAATTGATGATGTTTTGTTTTTTTTAAGAATCATGAAGTGGAGTGGTTCCTCAAATAGAGCAAGAAAAATTAACATACTAAACTATCTTTTTGTTTGAAAAGTAAAAAAATAAAGGAGCATACAAAATAAACATCTCTTCTACAATTAGAAATTAAAAAAATCTTCGATTCAAAGCCTTAGCTGGAAAATAATCCAAGTCAAATAACCAGTAACAGGACTTTAAGTAGCCCTTTGTATCTCAATTAGGGGATTTGTTTCATTTAATTCTGACTCCTTTTCAAGGAAATCACTTTATTAATAGAATAATTAGGGTGAAAGTCCACGTCATGTCCATCTTGTCCATTTCAGTGATGTCAGGATTGACTAAATAGAGATAATCTATAATGACGGGCATACAAAATAGACAGCATTAGTAGCTAAAATAGCAGCTATTGTGATCATAGACCCAGAGATAAATACAAAAGATGTTATTTCATTATTAACAGGAAGAGAGGGAAAGAAAATCATGAAAAAAGAATGAATGATACATACTACATCTGTGTGGAAAGTACTCAATGATTAGATATTAATGAAAAAATAGCTATAGCAAATTAGTCCCCTTCAAAGTAATCCCCCTGGACCTTACACACTTATCTCAGCATCCTTTACATTCTCAAAACAGTCTACAAAGTCTTTTATATTACTATCAGCCGCTGCCTCACATTCTCCTTAATGTTGTCCATGGTTTGTAGAGGCATGAATCCACTTCTTTCCCCAGCTATGGGTGACTAGCAGGGTAGTTGAGGCCCTTTAGACCAGTAAGGCAATCCATTGAGGGTATTGGGCAAGAAAAACCATAATTGAGAAAATAATTGGGTCCCCATGGATCATTCGATAAAAATGGAGACAAATCATTGCTTCATGTTTTTTTGGTTTTTACCCAGGCTCCAACACCATGCTATGACACTGGTGGTAAATCTACTATCTTAGATACAAGGCAGGCGTAAGTTATTTACTAAACTTACCTTAGTCTAGCACCACACTGCAGTAGTTTGACACCCAGTGAGGATTGAATTCAAAACACTATCAAACTGATATGGGAGATGAGCTTGCTTGCCATTGCATCACGCACCCCAATTTGTTGTGAAATAATCATATTTTCATGTTGACCCATATTTTTCATAACTCACAATGGCTATATCATCCAGTAATTATATACAAAGCGGGATGTCAAGCATCAATTAGCAAATTCTTTTATTTTTTTCACTTGTCATACCAATAACAGTAAAATAAAGTCAGGTTGACAGGTGAAAAAATGACTAATTCAGTTTTAAATTTTGTTGCCTTCAGCAGGGTTTGAACTTTGGTTTTCTGTTAAGTTATATATCTTAATATGCACTCAGATGCTGATATACAGATGTGCATGTTTGTAAGCACACTAGTTTCAAGGCACATCCATCAATAGTTCCATAACTCAGTACAAAGTTTTCAGTCCCCTGTACTGTATCATGAGGGTACCCATGTTTTTCTCACAGGTATTTCTTGGGCAAGATAGCCTGACCGAGCCCATCCCTCTCCAGGGTTCCTCAATTCTACACTTTATGCTGAGTACTTAGCAGAAAGGCATTGATTACCATTTTTAAAGATTTTAGTATGACTGTTATGGACTGAACCCACAACCTACCGAACCAGAGACAAGCACTCTCCCCCTGGACAACAGTGATTGGTTTCAATATACATACCTTTGCCAAAAAGCAATAATAACCTACACTTGGATTGCTCATAGAACAGACTCAAAGAGCATTGGAAGAATCTTAGTTTGGTGGAAGTGCTTTGATGATTCTGCCCAATAAGAGGTACTACTCCTTGCAGACAACTATGTTAATTATGAGATACAATATCCGTATCTCTCATAAATGAATCACCATGGCCTACATGTGAACCAAAACTAATTATCCAAAAAATTATCTAGAATCATCTTTAAAAAAAAATACAGGCACAAGATTTGGGTATTGTAGGTTGATCCAATAAGTGCTTTTTTGAAAAAATAACAAAAAAGTTTTTAGATGGTGCCTAGTGGTGTACTCGCACGAATATCCAAGGTTATAAACCCAAAAATGTGACCAGGACCACTCAGAGACACACAGGGAGGAGAGTGAAGAATCTGCAGCCCACTTGGCTGGTTGGTTGGGCAGACCATTTGTAGGGCTACTTAAATTTGATAAGAGGTACTACACTCCTTACAGACAACGATGTTAATCATAAGATATAGAAATGATGAAATCTTATGAATTTAGGATTGGACCAAAGGCATGTCTCCTCCCTGATTAAATCAGTTCTTCTCAGTTGGAAAGTTTCATTCTTTGTTCATTCCAAATAATGGGCATATTTCCAAGATACGACTGCTTGGCAGAATGTAAATGTCAGGATGTATAAGTCATATTTATTAAATTTAACAATTTTATGTGCGTCAATTAAATTTACTATAAATACTTGTCATATCACTAGTAAAAGTGAGTTACATGCCAATTTTAAGCACTTCTAAATATCGTTCTGAGTACGTATGAATAATGCCCATGAAGTGTAAGGCATGCTGCTGCACAGACAACCTACTAATTCTTAAAAGCCAGATTATAAGTTTTTTTTTGCTGTAGACTCCTTGTGAAGCATAGGGCCACAGTCTAGCAAGTAGGTTTTACAGGGTGGAGTTGCTTGTATCAAGTCTAAGATTGATTGTCTTAAAGGTTTCTTTAGTTTTCAAGTTGGTCTACCAAATCAGAGGCGAGCACTCCACCACTGGGGCACAGTCATTGGTTTCAATGTGTGTACCTTAGCCAAAAAGTAATAATAATCTACAATTGGGTTGCTCACAAAATAGACTCAAAGAACAATGGAAGAGTCTTAGTTTGGTGTAACTGCTTTGATGATCAAATATTGTGCCAAATAAGATGTCCTACACCTTGCAGACAACTATGTTAATTATGAGATACAATATCTGTACCTCACATAATTGAATCACCATAGTATGCACGTGTACTAGAACTGATTACCTAAAAAAAGCAAAAGAAAAACACCAGCACAAGATTGATGACCGTTAGTCCAAAATGACCACAGAGACTCAAAAAGCACTTTTTGGAAAAAAACAAACAAAACAAAACATTTTTAGGTGGTACTTGGTGGTATACTCACGCAAATTTTCAAGGTTGTAATCTAGAAGTATTGTCTTTTAGTGTAATTGCTTATACGTACTGTAACTAATAAATGAATATGAATATGAAAATATATATATATATATATATATATATATATATATATATATATATATATGCGCAAAGCAACTATGCTCATCTCAAGCACCTCGCTGGGGTGTAATGTATAGCAAACTAGTCTAGCAGATACTTACTACTGAATAGTAATTTTGATCCTTACTGGGGGAATGGGGCATACAACTTAGACTTAGTAGATACCAATACCATTCACATCTAATAAGGTCTATGCTTATAGGCTATAACAAAAATATTTGTCTCAGAGAAGTTAATGATCTAAAAAGCTCTTGTCCAGACAACTCTTAATAACTCTTCAGCCATTTATAGTAAGTGTCTAGGTATATTATGGTAAGATGAAAGACAACCGATATTTATGTGTGTTTTCAAGATAGTTTGGTCAAAATCACATTTGGCTCACTAGTTCTTGTAATATCACTGAAGTTAAGCAATGTCAAATCTGGTCAGTATCTGTATGAGGATACCTGGTACAGGGAGCAACTGGGATTCAATCACTGTCCAAGTCATACCAAAGAATTTTTTATGACCATTTGTTCATATAAAAAGTACAGTTGATAAGTAATTGAACAAGTACAAAATCAGTTTTTAATTGCATGAGATTGCAGGGGCTACTAAGGACTGAGGTGGGGGGGGCATAGACTAAGCAATTTGGCAGCTTTTCTATGTAGCAATATGAGCTCGCCTTTTCAATTTCCTTGATTGATTCTGAACAAGATTTTAGAAGGATTGAAAAAAAAATCTTTTTTCATTTAACAATTTAATTCTATTAAAAAAAAAAAATGCATTTTTCAGAAATTTGGCATTCAGAACCACAAAACATGACTAAATTCATGCCTTCAGCACAATAAAATTTGGTTCTTCCAGCATAATATGTCTGTTTTTAACTCTCAAAACCAAGCAATTAGAGGCAAAATCTCTATTTGTTCACATACTTATGACAAGTACTGTAAATATATTCACTTGTACTTTTTCAGCTTCGGCCCACATATATTGATTTCATTGTTGTTAACAAGAAGAGAATATGCATGACTGATTCTAGGTTATTAGGCAATGTCGGGAAATATTTCTATACAATTCTTGTCACTCCCTCTGCAAATAGAATTACTGCACAATCAATAAATTGAAATTCAATGAAAAGTTCTAAAAACTAAAAATTATGTCTCCCAAATATCACAGAAAAAAAAAAGAAAAAAAAAAAAAAGATTCTAAATGTTTGATGAACATAAACTCGCTTGGTGATTCTTTGAGTGCTAAGATTGCAAACTAGTGGTCAAAAATAGATTTAGTAACACATCAACTTATGGGGATTGTATCTGTGATCAGACGTTAGGAGCTTCAGAACTAATAACTGTGGACAGCAGAAATTTCCGTCCTGTTGTTAGCTTGCTAAAAAGAAAGAGTACACGACATGTTTGTTCCAAGTTCTCCAGACAAGGAAGGTGAGAAGATAAAAGAGCAGACACCTTGCTGGGTAGAGCTAATGGACACTGTGAAAAATGTAATGGATAACATCTGTTCCTTTGCCTTTGGAAAGGCAAGGAAGACTTATGTACAATATAGAGGTTTAGGTAAACCGGTATGTGTCATGGTATCTTATGTTGTACAGAGCATATTTTTCATTTCAACCGTATTATGATTTACTAACACTTATCAAGTTGCATCCATAAGCAAATTGAAGCAAGGCTCTCAGTAAATCTCCCTCAATATCAGAAACTGTCCACATAGGTTTCTTTAGTTTTCAAGTGAGTGTGGTTGACTGGTTATATGAATATCAAGAGTACAGGCCACACCGATAGAGCTGGACCGCTAAATATTTAGTCCTTATTATGTCTACAGAAAATGTTTTATTTAGAGAGACAAAGGGGAGGAGGTAGAGACAGGGGAGGTAAGAAAACAAAGAGGAGATGGTAGAGAGAGAAAAGGGGGAGATAGAGAGAGAAAAGGGGGAGATAGAGAGAGAAAAGGGGGAGATAGAGAGAGAAAAGGGGGAGATAGAGAGAGAAAAGGGGGAGATAGAGAGAGAAAAGGGGGAGATAGAGAGAGAAAAGGGAGAGATAGAGAGAGAAAAGGGAGAGATAGAGAGAGAAAAGGGAGAGATAGAGAGAGAAAAGGGAGAGATAGAGGGAGGAAGGAAGATAAAAAGAGGTATGTGCTATCTTCAAAACCAACCAATTGAAATCAAGACTAATAAGAATTCCCAGACAAAAATTCAGAAAAATACCAAAAGTAGCTCACAAATAATTTCACATTATTAGGTGATACTGAAATTAATATTTCCCGTGTATATAACACGAATACAAAAAAAGACATAGATAAGATAGTCTGCTCATTTGCACTCCCATCTTCAAATTGGACTGTATGGTCCATCCCTCATTTCTTTACCATCAAACAGGTCCTACAAAATGTCTTGATCTTCATAAATAACAATAATTTGGCCTGAAATAGTTGCATATTTCCCCATCAGTGCCAAACGTCAATGTTCAAGCCTCAGTAAAGGATATGGTTTTGATGGATTTTCAAAAAGGCAAACAGGCAGGTTTCCTCAACTTGGAAAATTGATACAACACAATCTTCCAACCACTATTTACTCTAAAGTTCACTCTATATGCTAGTGTAACGTGTGACCTTTTTGAGGCCAGTTTTCAACTTATAAATAGGGGGTCGAACATTACACGAGGTATGCTTATGAAATAGTAGAAATTTGGGCCCTAGGCTAGGCCTGTGGGTTCTTAGTGCGTTCAGCCTCCTAATTATAGGTTAAACAATTGGTCTCAAAAAGTCACATCACATGAGTATATCCAGTTATCCCTCGGCATTCTAGGGAGTTAAGGACACTGAATGCACTAAATCTGATAATAATTTTTACAGCCCATCCCCAAAACTTCCAGCCCCTAAAAACCATAACTCTTGTTCCATAAACGTTTTGATAAACAAACACTTTACCATTCCAAAATTGTAAGTATACTAATAGATAAATGAATACAGAAAACCATGCATTAAAATAAATATACAGTTGATTAATTAAAACCATAAATTTCATAAAATTACAATACAGTGAATTGGACAGAAATTTCAATAACTAAAATATTGATCTACTGACCAGTTTCTGAGTGTGAACAAGTCCAAGTTCTAACTATGATTATCACCAAGTTTGTATTGTCTACAAGAATAATTTTTAGTTGATAATTTCCTACAATATTTCTTCTTTTTAATGACACCAAGATTATTACGATAAAATTAATCGATTAAAAGTTCCAGACATTTTTATCGACACATCACTTCTTTCAATAGACTGTGGTAGACGTTATAGATATATATGCATTTATGATTTCCTAAACTTACTACATTTTTGTTCATACCTTACAGTGTACTTTCTATGATGCATTTTTTCACAGTACACCGCAAAGCTCCCCAAACTATTCCCATTAAATTATTCAAGATTGAACGGTGAATTATTAAAACCACGAATGACAAGGATAACAGTGGTAGTGTTTATCAATAACCAGGAATAAAAACGAATCACAATGTCGTGTTTACAACTGTGCCAGAATTTGTTCAAACAAATGAATGAAAATTGAAGGCAAAGACAGAATCTACTTATATAATACACCATGTGCATAGCTATATTTTGTCAGTAACATTTGTCAGGGGAGATAACTATTAAATCCCAATCATAGAGTAGTCTTCCTCATTGGTTTCTTGGCAACTGTGTAAAAAAAAAATCTGGGTTCATTTTGGTTGAAAATGCAGAACGCCATAATGTTTTTGATATTTTTCAAGTACAATATAGAATACTGCCATGATTTTTTGAAAGTGGGCAATGTAGCTTATAAAGAAAAGTCTATTGTATACACCAAAACATTTAATGGGAAATTGTTCCAAAGTTCATTAAAAAAAAAGTATATGAAATGGAAACTACTTATTACAATCACAGATAATGATTTAGAACACTTATTGTTATCAAAATCTGTCAGTCCCAATCACTTTATTTAAAGAGATTACAATAGGTGGGTATCTATCTCCTTTGCTTACTGTTTTTCAGCTGCATATTGATATAAAAAAGACCCTGTCCCAAAGTGAACACAGCTTCTTCTATACATTAAAATAGTCTTTGAATTTCATAGATAAAGTACTGCCATTTTCATTAACTTCTGACCAGTATTTCTAGTGTTGTGATAAAAAAATAAAATGAAAGAAATTTCATTCAAAAGTTGTTAATAATATATATGAAAGTATAATTTTTTTCCTTCGGAGGAAAAAATCAGGTAAATAAATAGAAAAATGGTACTTAGTTATAAGCAAATATCAGAGACTAGGCAGTAGTTTTTTGAAAACATTTTTTTTTTTCCGTGAGACCTTTTACTCGATGTCAGAATAATGCATGTTCTGTAGAACAAAAATAAAAATTTTTGAATATTAATGATTTAAAAAAAAAAAAAAAAAAAAAAAAGTGAAAAAAATCTTCATAGAAACTTCAAATGTATCCCAGGATCATGTTAGTGAGTCTAGCACTAAATTCAATAATTGTATCTAAATTAGGTGAAAACCCACTCTACAGGTGAGGTATTCAGTTAATTCTGTGAAAGGTCTATATAGGGCCTTTGGCATGGTAAGAGATAATGGATTTGACTATATATTTATTGAATCATATTTTATTTGAAAATCATATCATCAACTCTGGGATGACATTCAATTTGATATCTGGGGAGGGGGGATGGACAGATAGACACTGATAGACAGACAGACACAAATGGATAGATAGACAGACAGATAGACACAAATGGATAGATAGACAGACAGATAGACACAAACAGATTGATAGACAGACACATAGACACAAACGGATTGATAGACAGACACATGGGTTGCTAAATAGATAGATGGACAGATGAATAGATAAATAGATAGACAGTCAGATAGATGGACAGACAGATAGCTAAATGGATAGATAGATGAATAGACAGACAGATAGATAGATGGACAGACAGATAGATAAACAGATGGACAGACAGATAGATAAACAGATGGACAATAAGATCATCATTATTGGTGTGAGTATGAACACAGACCCCCCAATATTTCTTGTAAATAACTGCAAACATTACCACACAAAAAAAAAAAAAAAATATTGGTTACTGCCCCCTTCAAGTTGTTCTCTCTTGAGATCCCCAACTTCATAAATGACAATACATACTTGAAATCCTCATAGGAATTGATCATGGTCTTGGAGATGCCATCAACCACAGAAGCCAAGTAAAACATGATGTCTCCAGGGGGAGAATAATCCAAACATGAATGAACACTTGTAAACAAAAGTGTTTGACGAGCAACAACGTGTCACTCACTGTTCAGCAAGAAGCCCTTCTCTAAAATGCTTGAATACATTCGTCTGTAACACGAAGGATAGCATTTGATACAACAGAACACACCCTGGGTAGAGAAAGTAGCATTACCTGTCAGGAATAAGAGAGGAGGTAAGTGATAAAGGTAAGTGAGAAGACAATACACAGTTGGCACCAGTTTATTGACAGAGAGGCAGAAGTGTGTTACTAGAGTTAGAAGAAGAAGAAGAGAGAGTAAGGAACTGTATGAAGAAGAGTGGATTTCACCAAGAAGCCATTGTACACATAACTACACACATGCCAATCTCTTCAGGTCTTTCTTTTCTGACAATTCCAACAGCATCTCCATTATTATCTAATGCCTCATCACTAGCAATGAAGTTACTATCGATCAATAAATTCAGACAAAATTTAGGTTCCAATGAAAAAAAGCTGAAAAACCACTATGGGTCAGGATTTTCAGCCAATTCCTTCGGAAGGACCCAATTTTTTGACAAGATAAAATCTATAATATTGTTATGCCACCTGGGATAAGAGATCATGGATTTAAACAATGTATTTATTGAATCATACTTATTTAAAGAGCCATCATCATTATAAACTCTTTGATCACATCTAAATTTATCAGGGATCAAAAATATCAAATTTTTTTTTCATCAAAAAATCCAAAAACATATTACTTTAAAACCTTCCCTTGGGACCACTGAGTATGCATACCAAATTTGATTGGGCTATACCGATGTTTAGGTGGTTTCTATAGTATGATAGATAAACTACCAATTATCACTCATATACATAATAGAAGATAAGTCTTTCATAGGTAGATAGTGCTCATATAAAGATTCTTTTAGGTTGTTACACATAAAATATTTTTTTAATAATTAGATGGAGGGTGGTATAAATAAAAACGATGAATATTTAATCAAGATATGACCTGTTTGAAGAGAATCTTTTTCCAATGATCCTGTAATGATAATATCCCATCATTCATTAGGTTTAGTGGTTACAAATTCAGTAAAAGAACAAATTATGGCTTCCCTATTATTGAGCCTTTTACAGTGGATATAAAGTTCAATGCTTAAAAACTGATAATCTACAGGAGAAATGACTGATGAATACGGAGGATACTGCAAGACTTCATATACCAACTCTCTAGACTTGGATACAGTCAGCTGCGAGGTGTGGGTCTGGAACTGTCATGGAGCATTTTATTCAGTTCGTGTGAGACCTATTTTTCAAACTTTTTATCCTTACCTATTACTTTAAAATGACATGATATGGTCACTGTTGAAGTTATAAAGTTAACAGAAAGCACTAAAACTTTTGTTTGTCGGTCATTGACCACTGCTGTTGATAATTCAATGCTATAGCAGTGTTCATTCCAAATGCTTTGTTAGCAGCAGCAGCAGCATGTCCCAATTTGAAATCATAGTCCAACTTCTGGAGTAAACACCATCACAGTTAAAAGATCAAAAGCCTCCGATATAAATTATATTTCTCTTTACATTTAATTTGCAAAATAATGCAATTACATTAGTAGTTTTTACAGCACCTTATATATCTTTCTGTAGTTCACTAAAGTTTTTATAAAATTAGAATTTGGGACTGCTCCAATGTTGGGTAATGGTTAGCAAGCCATTTACTGAGTAAAATTGATGCTTATAGACAGAAAGTTTTGCTAAACCATGAAGGAAGGAAAAAATAGTCGCATTGGGACAAGAGAGAGACAGGGAACGAGACAGAGAGAGGGAGCGAGACAGAAAAAGAAAATGAGAGAGGGTCATACCAAACAAACTGAATGACTGGAGAGATATAAACAGGTTGTTTATCTACTAACCTCCGTTAGTTTAGTTATAATACTGAGATTATAACCCAGACTAATAGTACTTACTGTCAGTAGGATGAGATGTCTGTAGGTTCCTGGCAGTGAACCAAAAGTTAAAATACACTAATGTAGGCATGGTTTACAAATTGCATGGACATTTTACAAAAAAGTTTACTACGAAATGTCGTAGACATATTATTTGTGCTAGAAAGTGCCCATTGCTTTGCTAACTGTGTACAAAAAGCTGTGTTTGAGTCAGTATGTTTGCACAGCAATTTGAGAGGTCAACACAAGGTATTGTTAGCTAAAATTCTACTTCTTAAAATTCCACTGAGGTAGCAAACTTGGGTTTGGGAACCATTGAATCGATGGTACCAGTTTCCTCTTCAAATATCATGCAGCGTGCAGCAAATTGTACCAGATTAAACGGTACCAACATCAAAGGATAATCCTTGACTGAACAAGCTACCATCATGACAATTTTATGATTGATCACCCCCAACACAGCATGCCAATAGTACACAGCATTTTCAAAAGTCATAATTTAGGTAATGCAGGTGGTTGATCATTGTTTCGATAATGTCAGAAGCTATACTATGCACGGCAACCTGTGCATTAATGTTTTCAGAGTGGAAAGATTTTTGCACAGGGACGATCCCTAGACTGGTTGCCAACCAAGGTTAGAGAACCCAGTCTGCCCAATGCCCAGTTTAACTAAAGGGCTCCAACTGACCAGCTATATCACCATAGCTGAGAGGCGAAGTGGATTCATAACTTTCCCACAGGCATCAGCATGAAGTGAATGCAAGGAGTCTTGGCTCAAACTCAAATTTGGTTTGTCGAATCTGTTTTCTATGCCAATAACAATACATCACACTGTGCCTCCAGACAACTTATCAAGACCAAGAATTCTTAGCAGACTCCACTGGAGGATGATTGAGATGACTATTTTGAAGAGTTCTATTCATAAGAAAAACAATATGGACTGTCCTTAAAGTCCATAGGAGTTTTGATATCAAATTCTTCTACATGTCAATTTTTTTTTCCAAAATGAAATTTAGAAAATGGAGATAAATCATGTACAAAAAATAATGTAGCTTTTATGATCACAATTTTACAGAAAGATTAAGATTAAATTTTAAAACTGTTTCATAACTTACAACAATTTTTTCAAATAATTAAAAGTTTCAAAATTCAAATATATAATTGTAAATTTGAATTTTTCTAAATATCATAAATTTTAAACAATTATAATTTTTTTTAATCTTAAAAACTTTTAGAATAATTATAAATCTAAAATCTTTAAAAATCATGAATTTTGTTATTCCAAAAATAAATTTATAGTGTTAAAAAAGTTTCAGAATTTTGAAAATTAAGATTTCAGAATTTTGAAAATTAAGATTTCAGAATTTTGAAAATTAAGATTTCAGAATTTTGAAAACTAAGATTTCAGAATTTTGAAAACTAAGATTTCAGAATAATTTTTTAACTTGAAATTTGCTTATGACCATGGTAGGCCCATTTGGAAATCATTCTACATTATCTTCACTGCCCCAAGCAAAACATAATTTATGGGATTTTCTAAAAACTGTCTTTTACAATACTGAGTTGCTTTTATTCAAACAATTTGGAGAGGTTTAAATTCTTCAAAAACATTTGATTGATTCATTAAGCAACAATCAAGGTAGAACAGGGGATACTTAGTACAGAATCAATTATAAGTTACTAAATCTTGTTTAGTCCACACTCCACGCTTTTGTTGTCAGAAGATTAAACCATGAAGTCAACGAGAAAATCGTAGAGAAACATAAGTTTTTGTTTACTTGGCATATGATTTCTGAAATTATTGGTGCTAAATAGACTTTCTCACTTACTATCTAAATTGTAATGGTACTAGCACTTTGACATTAAAACAAACATTTTTTGCATGCATTATCTCGGCACCTGAAGAGGGAAGAATCCCCAGCTTACAAAAAAATTAATAGATCAACCTGGAACAAATCTCAGGTGGAATAAGAATAGACCAATCATTTGATAACCATTATCATATTTTAACTAGTATTTCTATCTATGAATGTTCCATCTATAACTTTGAAAAGAGTCATTAACATTCCAACTTTTGTCAGGATAATCCCATACCTTCTTCTCATCTTTGATGTTAAGACTGCATTTTATCGGATTCATTCTACTACAGTAATATCTATAAGGAATGAAAGTATCTTATTCTACTGGGAGCAAAAGACTAGAAAAAAAAGACCTCCTTTCCTCACAGCTATTATATGTTGCAATGGATGAATGCCATAGAATGACTCGGTCAAAAGATGGCAAGAAGAAATTTGATTGTCCAAACAATATCTAAATGGGACTGCTGCAGGAATCGAACCAGCAATCAATAGGGTATCCACTTCAATGTAGCATGGCTCTTACCATCGAGTCAAACAATCACCAGTAATGCAAAGGCCTAAATGACTGTTTTAACTCCTAATTCTCATCTTGTTTATTCAAGGTCTATATCAGCTTCATTCGTTTCTTTCAACGCAACATTTATGTTATTAAAAAATGGATATATGATCCGACAGAAGAGTATATCTTTCATCGCAACAACTCAGACCATCACTCTATGGCTGTTAGTAAATGGTGCAGATTGGAAATAAAGAATAAGCTCTAAGCAAGACTCAAACTTTTACCCTGAGGGAAAATTGCCTTTGTACAGCAACTGTGCCACCAATTGAGTAACAACAGCTTTCATGGTTGGCAAAAGATATCTAATCCTTAAATTTGCCCTTCATCCCCCCCGACTCAATCCGATTATTAAAAAAATAAATTAAGATAATCAATTGGTGCCAACATTGCCTTTTTCAGTTTCTCTTACACCTGACTGAAAGTGCGACAGAATTAAATAGAGGCACATGTACCTCGAGCAATCAGTGACATTGTATGAAGGACCTGCTGGATAATAGAGGAAAGGTAGGGTTAGAGCGATGACTCTTTAATAGGAGGAACTTGGCTCCTAGGTGGGGAATTTCAAATCTAAGGGGAGGAATTTTAGCCAGGCAATGAATTTAAGTCAAGGGAGGAACCCATGATCAAAAGAATAACGGTGAAAGATATTCCAAAATGGAGGAGGAGATAAGCAAATTTAAGATCTCAAGGGGAGGAATGTGACCAGGGATCACAACGGGAGGTATGTGACTTGGAACTCAGAGAACCACTGGGTTAGGGTTGCTTATTTTTGGTCATGTTTAGAGCAAGGTGCAATGTTACTGTACCATAGAAATTCTAATGGAAGGTATGTATGAAACCATACCTAATTAGTTTCATCCAAATAAATGTGAAAGCTTGACCAAATGATTTTGAAAAGTATAGAAAAAATGTCTGGATTCTATCCACAGTCATCATGCCTGAGACCAAGTTGACCGATTTAGTTACACTAGAATGCTTTATAGTGTGAGGCTACTTCATTGGTATAACAGTTCAAGCATTTTGCACTGATTACGCTATTGTGTAATAAAACAACCAGGCTGTGAGCAAATGATTATTCCTACTCTCACCTTTTGATACTTTATGGTTTAAAAATAGAATGGAAGAGCAAAGACGATGCAGTTAGGTTCTAATTACAAGATGAGTTAGAATTACCAAAGCAACTGACATTCTAAGAAATGAATCGACCTATTGAGAGAGAGAGAGAGAGAGAGAGAGAGAGATCTCATGTCACAATGACTTCAATGCTAGCTAACGGCAAGCTTTACTTACTGCGAGACAATTGCAGTCATGTGACAACAGACACCTGAGAAGGAACGCAAGCTTGTTCACATGCATTTTTTCAGTCACAAAAACCCTGACTCTTCCTGTAGAAATGGCATGAACAAACTGTTGTTGTCACAACAAAATCTCTTACATTAATCCACATATCATGTTTCTACTATCTAAAGAAAAGAAAATTCAAAGAATTGATTGACTGGTATGTCAAGGTTGACAATGAGTGTAACCTGTGGTGGAAATGTTTTGGGGGTTTTTTTTTGGGGGGGGGGGCATATACCTACTTCTCAATTTCAAATTTTTCCTTTTGTATGGTCAATGTATAGTAATGGAGACATTACCATATACTAAATTCCCAAAACCCAGCCTTACAGTATGCGTAGTTCCAAAACCCATTTCCCTCTGTGGGTGTAACTAACTGCATATGTACATTAAACAATTACTAATTGAAGAAAAATTAAAAAACACACCCATAATCTGTGATCAAAATTAAATTGTCTTCAAAAAAAAAAAAGGGGGGGGGTAGTATTTTTATGACTTGAATTTACAAAAAAAAATTATAAAGCCAATCTCGAACAGAGAATTTTTCCACCTTTGAAGAAAAAAAATTGAAAGAAAATCTCCCTCCCTTCTTTTAATGGATCAACAGAATATGGATGAATCTATTAGATAATAAAACAACAAAATGCCTAAAAAAAAAAAAACATTATTATTCAAAAAATTTCACACTTGGACTTTGAAATGCGAGTATTTTTTTCTTTCGAACAGAAGATGAATTTACCTCCAATTTGAAATTAAAGGTTTCAAAATTAAGTCGATAATTGTCACAAATAAGACCAAAATGAAATAAAGGTTCATTCCACACACTTTGCTCCCAAACAAAAAATAAGATTGTGATAAGTAAACTGAACACATCTCCTGACTCAATCATCATATTTTTGTTTCATCTTTTTATTGTTTTTCAACAGTTTGATTTTCAGTTGCCATTTTAAAACTTTGATAAAAATAATTTTATTCAAAAAAAAATGAATGATGATCGGACTGCAAATCATAAACCCTTTGGAGGAAAAAATGTGCAAACCTTCAATCAGCAGAAAAAGAAAAAGAAAGAAAAGAAAAAAGTTAAAAATCAATGTATTGAATTATTAATTTTGACAAGCCATTTTTTAGCAAGACAAGTTTTGGTAATATTGGGGAAAGAATCTCCCACAAGAGATACACAAAAAGTCAAATGAAGGCGGCTACAGTACACGGTACCTTTTTCTATTCCAATCATTCAATCAGTAAGTCACCGAACAATATTGATTTCTGGTAAAGTTTACAACATTCAAAAAGATAATAATTTGAAACAGAGTAAATATCTACTTATCACCAAAGAGAGGCCAATTATTAACATTTGTAATCAGTCACTAATATTTTTTGGGGAAAAAAAGAAAGTAGACCGCACACGTACAAGATCATTTATTTGAATACCACATGGGTAATACAGATTTTACAAAAGAACAATTCAAATGTTTCAATTTTTAAAAGATTAGAAGGAACTTACTCGGATAGCACATGTGAAAGTACCAAAAAACTTTGCAGTCTTTAGTCGTATCACTAATCACTGAATGGTTTTAAAAAAAAAAAAAAAAAAAAAAAAAAAAAAAAAAAATCAAAAAGCAGAGCTTTTTCATTGTTTGGAGAAAAATGGATGTTCCTTGATTTTTGGCTGACTTTTGAGACAATGGCCCTTTTTGATACAATTTGAAAGTTTATTAGGCCGTCAAAAGGACCTGGACCAATCCCAACATTGATCCTAGAGCTACTTTTCTGCACATTTTGGTGCCTCCACAACTCTTTTCGGTTTGGGGCCATTATGCAAATGGGATTAAAGTTTTGTCTCACTATTGATCAAGAATTTTCAAAATGGTCTTCAGTTTTGTTTGGAGATAAATGGACCTAAATACTGTTACCCCTCATCCAAATTTGACATCTTTTTTTAATGAAGATAAAACATAAGGAATAACATGTGACCATCAATGGGTCTCTAAGATGTTGTTTAACTACTGATAGAGGAAAAACGGAGAAAGAAAAAGACCAAGAACTACACATTTACCTTCCCTTCCCATTCTCGTTTGCATGCTAGCTGGGTTGGTCGGAGGTCTCGTCAGTTGGGTCCAGTGTCGGGTTAGGTTGGGTGGTTTGATTATTGGCTTTTTTTTTTCCACAAAGACAGTCACTTTTATAGTAATAATGTACTTTTAGTAATAGCCATTACTCTCATGTGAATATTAAGGATCTCATTCAACTGACTGCTACAAAACGGCTTTCCCCACTATTTTTATAATGTTTTGTCATTGAAGAGAGAGACAGATTTTCTTTCCCACTGATATTATTGTCTCAATACATTTCCAGAGAAAACAATGCTCCTCTTCACACAAAAATGCAACTGAGCTTAATCAATGGAGACTTTTGTGGCCCCACAGTTGAAAAGGAAGAGAGCCAAAGAATGAATATAGTTACCACCAACCAACTAACCCAGAGGCTAAAAGCTTCAAGAATGGAGTCAGTATAGTTGACACCCAGCCAAATATTCTAAGCATTTCTCAAGACGTGGCATTCCAAAGAGATTCCAAGGAGACCCTTGTCGTTCCTTATCAAGATGAATACATTGCAAGAATGTTTGTATCAAATCTAGGGATGATGTATCATGATCCTTATCATGGATTTTTCCCTCGGTGTTAACAATAAACATTCAGAAAAATAAGAGTGTTCTTTCTTTTTATCATTAAAACGTGTTCCAGCTTCATATTTTCAATTCAATTTGGAAACGTTTTAAGGAATTTACAGTTTTAGAAAACGGGCAATTTTTCAACTGAGTTATAATGTTGTTCATTGTTTTTTTTTGGTTTATATATTACTCAGTATTGTTTCATAACATCGATAAAAAAAGAGAGAGAGATGAGATGAATTTGTTTACTGAATTCTGAAAAAAAGGTTAATAAAACCTCTTCAACCGATTTCCAAAAATCAGTCGGGTTTTCTATCCAAGATCTGTTAAATTACATGTTCTTGCTCTGCCAACTTGGGAACTAGGAAAAAGTTCAAGTTTCACAATTAAAAGAAATAATAATCTATAATTGAAACCAGAGACCAGATTCAATTATTTTAAACGATAACTTATTCTTTCTTGGACACCAGTAACGTAGTTTCGTGATACTCATCGGTGTGCACCTGTAATTCAAAACGTAAACGAAATATTGTGTTCCTATGAAAATTATTCTATGTTTTGTAAAATTCAAGAAAACAATTAGAATACAATCATAACGTTTAAAGCTGAAAACAGGAAGTTAATACCAACTTCTGTCGATCTTGATATAAAAGCCACAGGAGGTGCATTTCGATCATCAAGATCACGAAACTTGAACTTAATGCGTAAACAATTTACGTGGGTATACGTACTATAATGGAACAATGCCCCTTGTTTATTTTATTTAACAATAAAAGACAATGACATCTTCATCATTTTCCCTTCAAGAGAGTTCTTTAAAATTAGATATAGAAATTTCCGAATTTGATTGTTCAATCAAACAATATTCCGAATGAATTGAATTTTTTGGCTCATTACTGATCAACGCACTGTTCCGTTTTCCCTATGCCGCCTTGTTCTCTTTTTATTAAGAAATAAACATTTCAAGATTTTAATGTTCTTTTTTATTTGTTAATTGGGTATATTCAAGGACTCCTGTACAAGATCTATTGGTTCTCTTAGAAATGTCAGTGTGACTGTGATAACAGTTTTAACTGTTAAAACTGGTTCAATTTGGCACTTTTTGTATTTTCAGAGTTTAGCTTCCTGCTCCAGAAATCTAACAAGCCTGTTGTCAGAGTTTATCTAGTAGAGATGTTGATTCTGTTTGATCTGTCATATCGTGACATAGATTTGGGATTCGAATTGACAGATTCACCATAGACATCTGTACGGTTGGCAAACCCTGCGCATTTCACATCCACTGTAGAAAGTAGCAGTCATGTACTTGTAAAATCTAAAAGCCCCGCAGAGATGGGGAAATATTGATTGAGGGAGCGAGAGAGAAGGCCAAACTGGATGTTTATCTCTCAAATCAAAACAATGTTGTTGGATGTTGATAGCAACCGCCGATTATTACCACAACTGACTCTTATGGTAAATGATATGATTAAGAAGACTTGATACGTGGTTTAGAGATCGGAAATATGTTGTTTTTTTGAGGGGGGAGGGTGAACTATAGTAACCAGCTGGTTGGGGAAATAACGTCTTTACTATATGAGCCACAACGCTAAAAACTACTTGCGTAAAGAAAACTAAAAACGTCAAACATTGTTTCTTTCCACGAATGCCAAACCTTGTGTCAAGATTCACTAGAATTACCAAAAATACTATATTGAAGTGAAATATTGAGATAACTTGAATGAATAAAAAATGATAAAGAGAAAAGTCAATAATTCTACGGGTCGTGATAAAATACGAGAAAGAAACAAAGATATCGTCTAAAGTAATAAATTATTCAATTAACCACCGCAGAATCTGTAATAGCTTCTTGGAAAAAAAACAACTTTATTTCTGTTTCTTCTCGTATTTTACCACCGCCGATTCTATAAACTCAAACCAACTCATTTTGTACATGGATATTAAAACTTCAAAGAAAACAGACAGAAAATACCAGTCGTTGCTTCGAAAATTTAAATAAAACTTTGAAAAAAGAAGAAATAAAATCAGAGCTTGGAAAAACGTAACGTACGATTAGGCATCAGTGAAGCAAGAATGTTGCGCTAATGTGGTTTTAGGAGATTTAAAACTCAAACTTTACATTTCGCTTTTGGTACTAGAGATAATGAATAAAGAACATACGAGGACTTCAAAGACTAAAACTTTTTAGTAAACAAAAAAGATTGAATAAATACATTCAAAGAAATAACTTTCTCAAGTGACAGTAAATATACAAATCAAGAGAAAAATCCATCCACCCACATGAAATGACATTTCTCGATGTTCAAGACAGGTGTGCGGCTTGCTCTTCCATCCCAGCTTTATTTATTTATCTAATTTCGATTTTTATTTCACTCACTATTCCGCCCCTACTCATTTAAAAAAAAAAAATGTTATTTCAATTCATTATCAAAGAACCAAATGAAAACTAAAACAATTAGAATTATTTTGTAACTTAGTTCTTGCATGCTTTTTTGGTGAGTTGAGAAGTTTTGATTAGAGTAGTTTTTTACTAGTTCGAGGAAGAAAAAAGATATAAGTTTTTATACTGTTATAGAGAAATGGAAGATTTTTTTAAAAAAAGAAGAGTCAGTATCCAAAAATGAAAAGATTGGCGCCACGTAGGGAAGGTGGTTCCGACACTGTTTCATACTTTCACTCACTCGATAAAAAACGGCCCACAAATAAAAAGAAATGAGAGAATTAATGAAAGAAAATCAGAAGTAAACACATATTGTTATTGCTTTGAATGAATTGAATTCTTAGATAGTTTATATTCCTGCGCCGTTTTTAACATCGGGAGAGCGACAGTGTGAAACTAAAGAATCGGGACCACCTGCTAAAAAGTCTTTCAAACCTTCCTACTTTTCTTTTCATCAAAATGGGTTGGCTTTTATCTTTTTATTTCTGTTCGAACAAAGATGCCATGCATTTCCCAGTGTTTATCTTTTTAGGATCTTTCTCATTCCCCCTACTTAAAGAGAAAAAAACAACACAACTTAGCGATAGTGGTCCCGATTGGAATTCACTTTGACTATGATGGTTTACTGACTTGTAAACCATGATACACAACAACAGCAAATAGATACAATTGTTTTTGTTACGAATGAATTAAATTGTTTTTATTTTTTTGTCTTATTGCTTGTAACATTTTCATCTTTTGTTTCCGTATTTGAAAAGGAAAGAGAACAGATCGCATATCTGGTGATGTCTGCTGAATTTCAATCGATAAGTTGCACCAGAAAAAAAAAAAAAAAAAAAAACACTACGAGGAATGATAATAAACGAGTTTTATAATCGGACGGGGTGGTGTTCGGCAAGAGGCAACTTTGCCGGAGTTTTCATTTTGAACAACTATTACTGAAAGCTTTCGTTGTTCTGACGCGTGCACTGGCATGATTATTTCAGCTTTTCACTAAAACATTGTTTCTATTTAGAAAAACAAAATCAAAACAAACAAACTTCCATCAAATAAAGATTCCATGCTATAAATGTAAATAAACAAGCAATGGTCATTCTTTTCCAAGAAAAACAAATCAATAATTGCTTCCATTGTTATGAAACGTTTAACAATTCCATTTCATTAACGTGGAAAATGGTAGAAATGAAATATATCGCCAAGAAGTGTAAAATATCATTCATTTATTTCAATCAAGTTGTAACCAAAAAGCAAGATTGAGAATAATAAAATCGAAATGATTCTAAGTTAGAATAAAACTAACTAAATTAGGGACACACAAAAAAATTTACACGAATTTCAACTTGACATTTTTCATAATAAAAAAAATGGTAAAAACTATAAGAACCTTCAAATCGAATAAGATTAGCACTGAAAAAAATCACGAAAGGAAAGTTATAACTTGAAACTTATTGACAGAAATTCAACTTTTATAGGTAAAAATTAGGCCAAAAACAACTGACACAGTCTTTGGTAAAAAAAAAGAAGATTTTTTCTGAAGTACTACTCATTGATGGGGGTGGGTCCAATTATTTAAAATTTAAAGTCAAAAGCAAAGAGATATGAAAGAAATTTAATTAATTTGAATTGTTCATTACACAGAGAAAAGTCATTTTGACGTTCGAAATTTAGTTCGGGCAATTGAAGAAACCAAAATTCAATATAATTTTCCAAACTGTTTGGATTAAATTTCCAAATGTCTTAGTCGGGATCAAACAAAATTTGGAAATTCAATTCAAATGGGAAGAATTAAGTCGACTACCTTTACTAAGAGAAGAACTAAGCAAAAATAAGGAGGAAGTGATTACCCCAGAAGTACTCGAGATAAAGAATCTTTCCACTTATTTTTGACTGACACGATTTTTTTTTTCGGCGTGGGGGGTGATGGAAAAAGCGAGAAAAAAAACTCTTCTTGTTTTCAAAAGATTGAAAATAAACAACAAAGTGATTCAAATTCTAAAAAAAGGCCTATATCAAAAGTACATACCTCAAAGATATAAGTTTTTGCCGATTCACTAAGGAGTAATCCAACGGGTTTTACAGTTGTATCAATTAATTTTTAGATATAATTCTCTGTTTTAACGTATTAAATCGGTGGTTGTTGTGGGGAAAAAAAGCGATCCACGTCTTCTCTTTCTGACAAGTCAACTTCAATTCAGGCAATCAGCAGCAGCAGCAGTCAGCGGGGGGGGGGTAGAATAACTCTCAATGATCATGATCATTGTTGTTGTTACTGTTACTGTTGTTGTTGTTATCAAGATAAGAGATACGCCTTCTCTTTCTCTTCTTTTTTTTTCCCCCTTCCTCTCTCTGTTTTTCTCCTGAGGATTTCCCCCTCTAAAATTAGATGATATCAGCACTGGTGAAGAGGAAGAAAGAAAGAGAGAAAAACAAACAAGAAAAACGTCTAAACGGTTTGAGAAAGAGATATAGGAGAAGCCGTTTATTATAATCACGGATAACGGTAACCAACCGTTATTGTTATCGAAATCAGTTGGTCCTTAACACTTCATCTGAAATGAATTGAAAATTCATTTAAAACATCAATAGACTCCATGATAATTTTTTAATAATGTGAAATTGTTTGCAATTAATTTAATAACAAAATGAATGATTTATAACAATGAATGTGAATTTAAAACAATGAATGCAAATTGTTCCAATTTTTGAATGCTTTGCCTAATGTTATCGGCTGGTTATTGTTATCTATAAGACCTCTCTGTCCCCGAAGTGATCACAATGAGCATTTTTTTTCTTTCTTTCTTGTATTATGAATGGAATGCTGTTGTTATAGTGTTTCAGTTTACTACTGGAATAAATGTGAAAAATAAAACCATCTGTCTTTCTCTATCTCTCCCTACAGATGTTCGTTTTTTTTAGCAGCAGCCACCGTTTCTACCTTATACTTTTTTGGCATTTCTAACAAATAATACTGAACAATGCGAAACTCAAACACAATAACAAAAGTCGCTGTGCACGCGTCAATATTATTTCCTGCAAGAGAGAGAGAAAGAAAAAAGATTCCTTGTCACTTATTGAGTTAGACACTACATGTCAAGGCCGTCGTCAAATTTTGATTAATTTTTCAAAAAATCTTTATAAATAATAAAAACAGTGGTTTGTTTTACCTCTGCTCCCACCCCGAGGGTCTGAACGCCCTGGGCTCCAATACCCCTAAATCTCTCCCTACGTCGCCGACCCCTCCCCCCCCCCCAAAAAAAGGGAAAATTAAGTAATTATATTTCTTGAAAAGAAATTGATTTCACGTTCAGTTCAAGTGTGTACCTCATAAAAACAAAAATTCGTATTTTCAATGATCGAATCATCAAAAACATGGGCTTTCGCTTGGGTGGGGGTTCAAACGAGGCATTTGTCTCCCACCCCTGGATCAGGCTTTCCCACCGACGGCGAGGGGGGTTCTGAAAGTTGGAACCTTATAGTTCAGTCAGTAGAGAATGCAGTACAGTACAATTGTTCTATGTAAGTCCAACTTAATGTTCCCGTGTAAAAAGACTGTCACAGACGAACAGGATCGTCACAAAGAAATTTGAATAAACCCTTTTGCACCCCTACCCTAGAAAAATGTCCGTGTATATGAACAACAGGACAATACAGCTTAGCATTCGATTCCAAGACCAGCTGTGATTTCTGTGATCGCGACATGAAATTGAAAAGAGAAAGAATTGATTTGGCAACTCCACGGCGTGTGTGCGTACTTTTGACAACAAAGCCACACGGGGGAGAACCACACCATCACTAAGATTTTTGTAAATCTACCAAAAATCAACAAATTATCGGATTTCAATAGAATTTTTGGTATATATTCATTAATGAATGAATATTTTTATGAAAACAGTATTTTATAAGAAAAACTTGTGGAAATATTTTTAAAATCATCACCCCACACCCCACATACACATAAACGTACACACACTTTTTACGAAATCTCGATAAAATATCATTTAGACACAAAAAGGATATTTACAGTCCCAGGGATAATTTGAATTAGTTGGAATTTTATTTAAAATTTCAACATGAGATACAAAATATCTGAATTGGAATATTAAAATGGCAATAAACTAAACTGTTTTGTTGAGAAAGTTTTTAGAAGCTTTTGTTGCAGGCATTTTTCTGCAAAAACTACCCGTTGAAAGATAATTTTTCAATCGTGGAAAGGGGTGGGTATGGATACAACATTTACCTACTTCTCAATTTCCATGTTTTTTGTATCTCAGATGTCCAGTAATAGAGACATTACCATATTCCATAGTCCCCAAAATCCAGCCTTACTATACACCTGGTTCCCAAGACTCATTCCCATTGCTGTCATTTTTTTTCAAGAATTTTTTTTTTTTAAACGCAAAGAAAAGGAAAAGTTATCAGAATAACTTTAGTCTGTGAAAAAAAATGCCCTTTTTTTAATCTTTAAGATCCTCTCAAGATCTCCACTTGCTGTTACTGTCATCTGAGTCTAAAAATTGGAACAAGGTATTGCTATAAATTTATTATGTTATTAAATTCATTGTTATAAACAATTTTACATTATAAAAATAAAATTGATATGATTGGTATAAATATTTTGATATAATTACTAATTGTCATCCAAAACTGTCATCATCAGCTGCCTTTTTATGCGTGTATGTATCATGCATACAGGCTGCACAAATGGAGCTAGAGGGCCGAAAATTTAAATGCTTACTCCTTATTATGACTAGAAAAACTTCTTCACCACCCCCGAAAAAAATAGGTTTCTAATAGGGTTCAATTTGCAAAGTAAGTTTATGCTAAATCTTTCCCTTAGTTTGTGTCCAGCTATTTTCATGCTGATTTTTTGAAAATTCAAACTTCTTTTATGGATCACTGCCCAACAAAAGGCGAGAGAAGTAATTTGTTCATTGATCATCCCCTTTTTCCAATTTTTAAATTGATCACCCCTAACACAGCATGTTGCCAAAAGACATTAGCCAAGTGATGGTTTCTAGTGAGTGACTAATTCCTTTTTTTAATTTCTTTTAGAAAGCGATTTGGGACTGACTGATTTTGATAACAATAGCAGTTTGATAACATCATCTCTGGTTATAACAAATGGCTTCCACTGTGTTATAAGCAGAACTTATCAATGTATTTGAAATACGCCTTATTTGATAACAGTTGATCATATCATAAAGCTAGCTTCAAATTAGTTGGGATTGGATTAAACTAATTAGAAAATTGGTTGTTAAATTTGCTATATCCGATATGAAATTGAGGATATTTCTTGAAATAGTGATAGTTTTGGATGTGACCATCTTTCAATTAGATTGGTGTTAAAATAATCGTATTTTTGTTATTTAATTCAATATTTATTTTTGGAATAAACTATTATTCAAGTATCTTCATGGAATATATCATTTTAATGCATAAATTTTGCTCTATTTATTCAAGCTGAACATTTTCTTTTTATTATTATTGAGGTTTTTTGAGGCTGCCAAATCAAAGATGGAAAAAAAGCAAATTCTAGTGATTTTGTTTTATGAGTTAAAAATGGGACATGAAGCAGCAGAATTTCAAGTATTTGGCTTGGAGACTATAAATGAATGTACAATTCAACATCGGTTCCAAAAATTTTGAAACTGAGATGAGAGCTTTGAAGATGAGGACTTCCTTCTGTAATTGACGACATCCAATTGAGGACCATTATTGAAGTGCACCCATGCAAGACAATTCGAGAGGTTGCAGAGGAACTAAAAGTTGACCATTCAACAATTGTTCAACATTTGCACAAAATTGGAAAAACAAAAAAGCTTGACATGACACGCAAATGCCATGTAAAGGCTAGGATTTCAAATGCTGATTTCCGAAACAGGCAGGCCCTCATGATTTGAAAGATCTCACCTCATTTGGCCCTATGCCATACTAAGCTATGCTTAGTAAATACCAATACTGCTGTAAAGCTTAGCTTCAAATTTGAAACATGGATGAACCACCCATTTTCCGGTTCAAAATCTTTTCTGGATTGAAAATTTGCCAGACAAACCTGGATCAATTCTAATTCAATGATACAAGGTCTGTTCGAAAAGAATCCAGCCATTTAATATAAATGACAGAATAACTTACTCAGGGAAACGGTGCCTTCCGTTAAGCCCTTTTCTTCCTGAGGTGCAGAGACCGCCATCAACAATCATCAATGTTTCTGTAACAAACTGAGTTTTCAGGTCTAAAGTTGTTAGCCCTATCCCAACTAGTATTCCCAGATGGTCACCCTCCTAGGTTATGACCACATGCTTAACTTCCGTGATCTAAAAGTACTGGTATACTGAATATGATTTAATTGTGAAACAGTACCTTAGTCCTGTCCAAAGTTCTCCCCAATAGACTTCACACACTTGTCCCAGATTCCTTTTCACTTCTCAAAAAAGTCTGCAAAATCCTCTTTCAGAAATGTCATCAGCTGCTCCATCACATTCTCCCTAATCTCATCCATAGTCTGAAATCTCTTTGGGGAGAGCCAGAAGTCACAGGGTAGTTAAATCTGGAATTTAGGAGGAGGCTGACAGACCTGGATGATGCATTGTTGTGTCAGAAAACCCTGCAGTGTTCAGTCATTGTGAATGCAATATTCACACAGTATGCAAACTCAATGATATATTGCCAACTGGGTAACTTCCTTGGAAAGTATCTCAGACAAAGTCGTATTTGAAATATCACAAAGAAATCCAAACTCACAGGCTAATTAAGTTTAAGAAGATAAGATATTCATTACAACATTAAGAAAGGATTTATTTAACAAACATGAAATTTGCGAGTAAAGATTTAAAGTTAAGCCTTCTGCAGATTTTCCGCATGTGCTCATGAAAGTTGAAAGCCTAGAATAAAGTATAGCCCATATCTGTTTTAGTATGCCTGTGAGAATATAAGTCAAGTTTGCATTAGGCATAGAATGATCAACAGATAAATGATTTTTCACAGTCCTTATCTGTGTGGTAGAAAGTCTATTTTGTTACATGGATGCATAGGTGAGTACGTAAGGGATCATTAAGTATGTATGCATAAAGTCATAGCAGCAGTAGAAAGAACTAATCTTGTATGAAGTAGACTTCTGAATGAAATATGTCTCATAATTTTGAAGCATTTTATAGCAATTTGGTTGGAAAATATTGTTCTTGCCATCAGAAATCAAGATTAGATGTATGAAAAGGTGGGTTTGTAGAGCGTAGTTGAGTTTTCATTTTTGCAATTGGAAAAAGTTACTTGTCAGAGAGCTGATAAGCGAATTGATATATAGTTCATGTCTCTTTGGGGGCAAGTGAAGACTGGAACATGGCAATCATAATGCTTTTACATAAAAAAAGGAAACCTCAACAACTACAGACCTATAAGCCTACTCAACTGCATCTACAAACTTTTCATAAAGATCATCTCCAACCAACCACGGAACAAGCTGGCTTCAGAAGAAGCTACTCAACCATGGACCTTCTCCATTCAATAAATCAGCTGAAAGAAAATGCTGCAGAATACAAAATGCCACTTGGTGTAGCATTTATTGACTTCAAGAAGGTTTTTGACTCTGTGAAGATTTCGATGGTCATGAAGGCCATCACTCTACAAGGTGTAAACCTTATATACTTCAGAGTACTGTAACATATATACAGTCATAGCAACTCCTTCATCTAGCTATATAAAGATTCTGACCCCTTTTAGCTCCAAAAAGGAGTAAGACAAGGTGATACCAGCTCATCCAAACTCTTCACAGCCTGCCTCGAGATGATCTTCCGAAACCTAGACTGGGAGAATAGAGGAATCAAAATAGACAGCAAATATCTGAGCAACCTCAGATTTGCAGACAACATCGTCTTTTTTGCAGAGAAGCTACACAACCTCCAACTAATGCTAGATGAACTAAATAAAGAAAGCTAGAAAGTCAGCCTGCTCATGAAATTCACTAAAACAAAGGTCATGTGCAACAACCACGTTGAGAATAAGAACACAAGTATCAAAATTGAAGATGCAAGACTAAAGAAAGTAGACCACTACATCCACCTAGGACATTGAATCTCTATGATACCAACAAAAGAATAAGATATCAAGTGAAGAATCACTCTAGGATGGTAAGCCTTTGGCAGAGCAAGCTCAACTTTCTAAAACAAGAAGATCCCATTAATCCTAAAAAGAAGAGAATACAACCAATGCATCCACCCAATAGTCACCTATGGAGCTGAAACATGGAAGCTAACCAAGAGACAGACCCACAGACTGAGAAGCATGTAATGTGCGCATGAGAGAATCATGCTTAACCTCACATGGAGAGATCACAAGACAGCACAGTATATCAAGGAGAAAACAGGAGTCCAAGACATCATAGATTCTACTAGAAAACTTAAATGGCAATGGACCGGTCATGTTGCAAGAATGACAGACAACGGATAGACATCACAACTCACAACATGGATCCTCAGAGATCACATGCGCAACCAAGGCCGGCAGAAAACAAGATGGAGAGACGAACTAAAAAAATTCAGAAAGTACTGGCTTTGTGACACCCACAATTGAGAGGTCTGGAGAATCCTGGGGAAGGTTTATGTCCAACGACGGATGTTAAGAGACTGATGATGATGATGATTCGTTGAATCTTTTTGGTCCTGAAACTAGCAATTTATGAGAAACCAACCAGCCCTAGTAATGGATTAATTCAGCTGCTCGCTGATTGGTTAGTCATATTCATATTTTGCTTGGTCAAGAAAGATTCTTATTGAAATTCTAATGTTTTTGTGTTGTGATCCACTTTACGCACAGATTTATGATTGGATGAAAGAATAGCATAAAACTATCCTCCCCAGATATTATAAAGATAGCATAAGACGGATCTCTACAATTATCATGAAAATAGCTTGAAAAGGATATTCACATTTATCATAAAACCATCCACCACAATCATCGTGAAAATAGCATAAAACTGTCCTCCGCTATTATCATGAAATAGCATAAAACTGATCTCTACTGTTATAAAAATAGCTTAAGACTGTTCTCTATAATTATCATAAAAGGCATGTAGGCTTTGATGGAACAGCCCACATACAAGTTTGGGGAATTTAACCATGAAAAATAACTACTGATCCTAACAACTAATTTCCTTCAAGTTGTCTTCTCATGCATGTATTCAGTGATTTTGCAAATGGTACTGCTCAAAAGGAATAGTCCATACTACATTTTGTTTGTGTATACTGTCTCATATCCCTGAACCTTTGGGTAGCACCTTATAGAATAATCAATGTTTTCAACAAATCTTAAGTAAACTATTGTTTTATTTCTGTAAAATGTACACCTGAGTAAGTTGTCTTTAATTGACAAGACATTTTACAAACTTTATTTAAATTTGGTGACTTCTGAACAATTATTCGTAACTTGAATATTTGTGAAAGATTTCCCTGTGTTCATTCAATCATTTTTAATCCATTGGTAGAGAATATTAGGAACCATCAACCTAAACATAGGTTTCTTCAGTTTTTGGTCTGGCTAGCTGGCTAACTAGTTGGTTGGTTATGTATGTATGTATGTATCATGTGTGCAATTTTAAATGTTCACTCTTTACATCTAGAAAAAAACGTTTTTTTTTTGAAATTTTTGTTTCTAAATAGGTTCATAGAGAGGGATTCAAATTTCAATGTAAATTCATGATAAATTATTTACTTCGTTTGTGTCTGGCAGTATTCATGCTTGTTTTTTCTAAAATTCAAACATTTTTCAAACCAACAAAAGGTGAGACAAGTAACTTATTCATTGATCACACCTTTCTTCAATTTTTTATTTGATCATCCCCAACAAGGTATGCAGCCAAAAGATGTTAGTCACGTGACGGTGTCAATTGAGTGACTAACCAGACCTATGCTTATTATTTTTATCAGTCTGAATTTTTCTTATTGGAAACTGTTACTGAAACAGTTTGTGTTCATTTCACACCAATGCCTTGAGAAAGGCATGAATACATCTCTCTTTCTGTCAAGTATAGGTAAATAAAAGGGCAGATGGATGACCGTCTTTGAATACCAGGTGTTATAACCAGCTGGAGAAACATCCTCTGCAGCTGACCTCCAAATGTATCAAGTTCTTCTTTCCTTCGAAAGCTTTCAGCATGGTCGAGAACTGGGAAGTGGAAGTTAGGCACAGCACTCCATTTATACTAAGTACCCTGGCATAGCATTTGAAGTCTTAAGGCTGTCTGTCAAGACAAAGAGAGTCATAAATAAGCAGTGTAAATCAGAAATTAAGAATAAGCCTCTTGTGAGGTTTGAACTTGTATTCCTTATCCTTGGGAGTCCATCTTTCCATGAAAGTGTCTTTACTATATTGGCTGTGACTTTACTCAAATAACCCATATAGCTTTATTCCTTACATCTACAATGATTATGAGATAGTTATCTTGTTTTTGAATCTGCGAATTTCTTCAATGAAGCATTTTCAATCAGTGATGATTTTTATTTAGTCTTTCTTTGAACTTATTTCTGTTGCTTTTTATCAGAATTCTCAGATCCTTATTCTATGACTGTTAAATAAGCAGTGTTGATCAAATATAAAGAATAATGAAATCCAAACTCAAATCTCGAGAAAGATTTATCGTTTAATTTCAATCTAAGGAGCTTATTTAACAGTCGTAGAATAATAATCTTAACGTTGCAATAAAAAGCAACTGAAATAAGGTGAGTGACAAGTCAAAAATGAATAATAATAATTGTAGAAAATAGTTTTACAAGATATATAAAATGAATAAACTGTCATTCTTCAAAATTAATGATCAAGTTATTTAATACAATCAGAAACTTTGCTATCAACCATTTTTCATCAGATCTTAGCAAGATGGTGCATTTTACTTTTTTTCTTTCAGCCAGTATAAAAGTGAAAACATAAATTCTTTATTATTTCTTTGATTATTGCTGAATTTGTATCCAACAAAATTTATTTTCAAAGTGTATGAATTGAAATGACTGCTGGTACAACAGACCATGTCTGACAAAGAAACTTTTTGCTCACCCCCAAATGCCCCCCACCTCAAGGCATCAACTGCGGACAACCATGGATTTTTTACACCAATCATTGTTAACACTTGTGGAAACAAAAAATCAACCACATCCAATATTAGACAATGGAATGCAAACGTTTCCATGCGACTGATGAGATGGGCGTTTTTTTCGTCCCGATGAATACACCCCTTCATCACATGAAGACGGCCATAGGGTACAACAGCCAAAACGTTATGTTGAAAAAAAGTACCCAGATAAGGACAAGAGTCTGCAAAAAATTTACATAATGTATGAATTGAATGATTTGTAAATGGTGGCATTTAGAGACGGACAGACTACATTTACTAATAATTCCTTGACCCTTCTGTAAAGCAAAGGCACTCTTGACTGTTTGGTTTCAGCGATGGAAATGGGGTGGGATATATGGGGATATGGCACATACCTACATAGGCATACAAGCCAATGGGGCAATAGGGAAATTGACTCCCCGAAATTCTGTCAGATCAGTGTAATTCAGACGAATTAGAGTAAAATTTTGGTCAAATCAAGCCCTCCGCGCCCCCCTCAATGAAACAGTTCCCATACTGCTATGTATACCTTCATCTCGATTTCAAGGTTTTTTTGTTTGTTTAATGTCTACTAATGGAGATATTTATTATTAGCCTTTGACAAACTACCCACAGGAGCTTGCAGAACCCCAGCTGTACAGGTTTACTTTGTTCATCCCTGTGATCCTGAGCATAAATCCTGAATACAGCTTTACTGAGTAACTAGTTCCCGAAATCAATTTCCATCATTGTTTAGGTCTAAAGAGCATTTTTTGATGTCTGCACCATGATGTTCCATGGTTTACTTGACAAATGCCTGGAGTTTTAATTCTGGTTGTTTAATTAATTTGAGAAAATATCTTCTTTCTCAATCATGAACTGGAAACAAGAGAGATATCCATCTCAGCAATGACTCATCAAAACAGATGAATTGCCAAGCATAGTTCAAGTGTATCAACAAAATTATGCATGAGAAAGGAATAAATACAGGGGCTCAGTTTGTTTGTGCATCATGGCTTTTTGGGGAATCCAGGCATGAACGGAACTGGCTTGGCTATTTTATTTTTCATTTCATTTTTCATCTTTTGATTTTTTTTCTTTTTTTTTTCTTTAACGTTGTGGTGATTCTCAACTTTGAAATTCCTCTTTTATTGATCAGTAAATGTTTACAGCTGCATATCATGCGTGGATATCTGTGTTTCATCCACATGTGCCAGAGGTCCAGAATGGTGCAACAGTTACCAGCACAGAATATGGAATTGGCAGACTGAGTTTGAGTTTCACCTAAGGCTGCTCATGTTTCCATTGGGAAAGGCCTGAATCTACTTCTCTCCCAAGCTATGGATAAATAGTAAGGCAGCTAAAGCTCTTTAGCTCTCTATGAGAAGCCAACTCTCTAGGAAGAAGATTTACAGCTTGACAGTTGCCATAGCTGGTCCCAAGCCTGGGTAAAGGAGGAGGATTGGGGATGAAGCTAGCAACTCCACCTTGTAAAGACAAACTTGCTACTGAAGCCGCGGTAGAGTGGTTGCAGCTAAATTCTCCACAACTAGTCTACGGGAATTGAAAAATACAAAAACACATGTACAAAGATACATCTCAATACAATATCAATGCAACAACTTAAGCTTATGCATCTGAAGATGGAAACACACACATACATACATTCAAATGCATGTATGTAAGTTCCATTCAGCTGTGTACAACCAATGCTTAAAGAAATGTTAGAAATTGATAAAGGGAAGAAAGAAGGAGAAGATGGAAGAATATTTTTTTCATTGAGAGGAGGTCCATATTTCACAAATTTTATATAAAGCCTCAGATCTCTAATTGTATGTGCTTTATATATATATATATATATATATATATATATATATATATATATATATATATATATATATGTATATATATACATATATATATATATATATATATATATATATATGTATACATATATATATATATATATATATATATATATATATATATATGTATATATATACATATATATATATATATATATATATATATATATATACATATATATATATATATATATATATACATATATATATATATATATATATATATATATATATATATATATATATGTATATATATATATATATATGTATATATATATATATATATGTATGTATTTATATATATATAAGCGCACACACACACACACACACGCACACACACACACACACATATATATATATATATATATATATATATATATGTATATAGGTATGTATGTATGTATATATGAAAATCTGCATTTAAAATTCAGGTTTTCACCTGTACTTGAACATTAATTGCAAGTAGTCACGTATATGTGTGTACATATGTTTCTCTCTCTCTCTAACACATACACACACACACACACATAGATTAATGTGCATACATGATACAATAGGATTATTAAACAAAGGATTTTGTGAAATCCCTAAACATTTCAGTAATTTGATGAAATCCCTATTTTCATAATCAGTGAAGTGATTTTTAGCAGGTTTGCAATGTTGATCATTATCTACTGCAATGAATTTGATCTTCACTGGGTGCCCCAATTCTTTAGCCTTGTGTCCAACTAAGGTAAACTTGGTAAATATCAAGTATATTCTGCTTCAGTATTTACTTTGTATATACTGCTTAGTTTGACGCAAGGCCACAGTAGAAGAGTACACAGTGAGAATTAAATTCATCACTGTTATAGTTAACAACCTGTCTATGTACTTTATTAATATTCAAGTCATCACCCTTAGACAGTGAATACACACCTTGCAAGGTTGTGCTGATAGTAAAAGAAAATAGGATGCCATATTGATTTTCCTTATATGATGTATATACAGGAATAAAGCAACAGGAGAGTTTTTTTTTCTACAAATTTATATGTTTTGTCTATTGCTGATTTTTAAAGAACTTCAGTTCAATAAGATTTGTGTACCAGTAAGGGGAGTCAAGCTTTATTGATTCTGACAATAACAATGCTGTTACATCCAGTGGAGTGAGTTTGATATTCACTAAGTGTCCTACTACCAGACTAAGCTAAGCTTAGTAAATATCTACAGAAATACTTACATGCAATGAAGACATGCATACATATGCCTATAGATGCATACAGTCATATATGTATATCAAGCATCTATCTTTATAAAAGCCATACATGCAAACCATGCAAAGTAGTATGTTCAGTTGTATAACTGATTGTATGGTTGCATATCTGGTTTGTCCTATTCCTGTTTTAACCTAAAACTTAAAATAGATTGGTCCATGTGAAATAGAATAACATAGCTAATGAGACAATTAAAAGGTTGTAAGAATATGAAGTCATCTGTTGTGACATAATAATGAAAATCATGTCATAGAAACTCTCTATACTATGTCTGATCACTCATTAAAATGGCATGAGTTGATTTGAGACATGAAAAAAAAACTTAAAATTAGGATACTTGAATTATTGAAAATAAATTACCAAATGAAATAGCTCTAGATTCCTTAGTGTTGATCCATACATAACTAACGCCGTCATTTTTGACCGGTATAAGCTAGTATGCATATACTCATACATACAATCTGACAGTGATAGAAAGATGACTCATACAGACATGATGTGTATGAGTAAGGATCATATAAAAATTAAAAAAAACACGAACGCATTCAGAGATACACTGAAGAATCACATACATGGTTATGTCTACACATATATGCACACTCATACGCAATCATCTGTGTGCACATACATGTGTGTGGGGTGGGCTGGAGCATGGCTGGCTTGTATGCTTTAACCATGCAGAGATTTTTAGTGAGTGATGCATGCAAGAAATGAATGTGGAGCCCAGTGAACTGAAACAAAATTTTTCACAGGAAAAGTATATCCCTCAGGAATGACTGCAGCTTAGTTGCTAATCCCTGTTAAAAACCAAAATGCTGATTTTCTAAGCAGGTAGATACTCTTCACTTTGAAGATTGATGCAGCACAGTTTTCCAACTCTCTATTGGCCTTGTGCCACACAAAATTAAACTTAGTAAGTATTGAGACAGAAAGAAAGAAAGGAAGAGATTCAATCTCATCTCTATGTGTTATATTCCTACTTTTGGAGCTGTTTATTGCAATTTTCAAGTCATTTCACATTGTATAACCATTAACCCTTCATGTCCTTATTTTCTTTAAATATTTCGTAAATACTGTATATTTTGTTGGATAAGGACAACATTTGGAGTATAAAAAAAAACACCCCAAAAGATGGGGTTGTTCAACAAGCCAGATACAAAAACAGTGAGCAAAAACAACAAAATTCAGACCAAAATTAGGGTCTCATCTAATCTGAAGGTTGCTTTATCTATGAAAATATATGGGATACAATCTTGTCGAAGCACAGCAAAGATCTACTCACAGAACCCATTTGGCAAAGGGGCCTGCACCATCCGCAGTTTCTTCCAACGAAGTTGCCTTGCAGATAGTTGGATCGTACTGAAATTTTTTACTGGAGACTTTGGGTCCAAGGCGCAACTTTGGTATACATCAAACTATAAAAAGCATCCTTATGCTGGTTACGGTTTCAGTCGTTCCTTCTTAGAAAACTGTTCCCTTACCATTTAAAGTGCAGAGACTCTAAGACTGTCTAAACTGGCTCTAAGTTTACCAAAATATTTGAATGTATAGAGACAAAAAAATATTGACAGTTGACTCTGCCTCTTTGATATAGTGAAGGATTTGCTTAATTTGCTTAATTGTGCTGTGAATAAAAACTGATTTGCATTAAAGTTTATGGCTTGCCTACTGGTTATCAGAGCTGCGATACTCATCACAGTAAGGTGGAGCCGAAGTTGTGGCACCTAGTTATTTATATTTTGAGGTCATATCAAGACAACTGATGCTGAATGATTAAGAAACACTTAGGTAAACACTTATTTTTATTGAAAAACAAAAATTGAACTTGAATGTACCAATAGGACACACAGGTTTCAAATTAAATGACAAAATATGTGATACTTGATTGTACGATTAGTACACAAAGCATTAAGTGTGCAACATAGAAGGGAAATAATGATGTTGCCTCCCTTGATATTTGAACTTGCATCCCTTATTCTTGTGAGCCTGTTCGACATGGCTCGCTTGGTATTTGGCCAGACCAGTAAGGCATTATCCATGTCAGATGCATTCATCTATGTGTACATAAACATGTGTGTGTGTGTGTGTGTGCATGTGTGTGTGTGTGTGTGTGTGCACGTGTGTGTGTGTGTACACTTTGGTGAGCTATACAAACATTTCCATTGAATGATGCAAGCAGGAAATGAACATGGAGCCCAGTAGACCGGAACAAAACTTGTTAGAGAAAAAGAATGGCCTTCAGGAATAACTGCAACTAAGCAGAGCTAATAATCCTTGGTTCCATGAAATAGGAAATTCTACATGCTTGAACGCTTGTTATCACATCCAATCATACTATATACAGGTAGTCCTTTTATTTTTTTTTGTTTTCTTTTTCATTTATCGCGGTAGCTTTTCCCTTCATTTTCATTTGTTCAATTATTTGTTTTATTGCAAGGAAACGTGCCCTCTTTAATCGAATCACCATAGCCCCGCAAATCAACAGACCAACCAGTCAAGTGGGCTACAGATTCTTCTCTCTTTGCTCATCAGTGCCTATGTGTCTCTGGGTACTCCTGGTCACATTTTTGAGGCTAAAATCTTGAAAATTTTCATGAGCACACCACTAGGCACCATCAAAAAAGTTTCTTTTTTCTTTTTTTTTTTTTTGAAGTACTTTTTGGGGTCCCTACGGTCATATCGGGACCAACTATGTCCAACTATTGTGCTAGTATTTTTTTAGATCCTTTTAGATAGAACACCTATTTTTCAGATCATTTTAGATAGAAAAATCAATTTTTTTAGATCATTTCAGATAAAAGACCCATTTTTCAGATCATTTTAGATAGAGAAATCAACTTTTTTAGATTATTTTAGGTAGAAGATCTATTTTATCAAAGATGATATTATTTTGTTTTATTAGCACTGGTACACATGCTGGCTACAGTGATTCATTTATGTGAGGCACAGATATTTTACATCTTTTTGCTTTAAGAATAAAATGGAAGAAGTAACAGGTCTTGTCAGTCACTCAATTTAAACCGTCATGTGACCATTGTCTCTTGGCAGCATGTTGTGTGGTTGGAGGTGATCAATTTAAAAATCGGGGTGATCAATGAATAAGTTGATTATCTTGCTTTTTTTTGGATCTCAAAAAGTCTGATTTAAAAAGGGGGGGTGAATACAGCGTGGCTCAAAATATGGGTCCAGTTTAGCATAAACTTACATTGTAAATTAACCCCCCCCAGTAAGAATGGGAGGGGGTGAAAAAACAAAAAAATCTATCTTTTCTAGACATAATTGAGGATAAATGTTAAAATTTTCAGCCCTCTAGCCCCATTGGTGCTGCCTGTATGTGCAACACATATGTTGGTGAGTTTTGCCTATTTGTTTTTCACAATAAATTTAGTGCATTTCTTGTTTCGGCAATGTGAAATTTCAAGATTCAGCATTAATTTTAGCCCGTTTTCAATGTTTTTTTCAGCAATTTTAACTTGTTTTAAGCTATTTCCTAGCCATCCTACACACAGATCTGCCATTTTCAGCTATTTAAAATAACCATGAAATGGGTAAGTGTCTTTTAAATTTTTAACACTTTTTCAAGATCAGTTTGGTGCATAAAAATTTTTTGAGTGGGCAACACTGGCATAGTTAGCAAGCCAGCCAGCCAGCCAGCCAGCCAGCCAGCCAGCCAGCCAGCTCACTAAGAACCTGGAGAAACCTATATGGACCGTTTTGGTGATAGTTTTATTTGCCAGTTGCTAATAAATTTTTAAATATAAAAAATTGTAAACATAAAAAATATTGTTGATATACTGTGCTCAAAAAATTTAACCTTTCTGTACGGTGATGAGATTGTAGATCTCGCCCTTCTATCTAAATATTTAGTAAGTTCAACTTAGTAAGACGTAAGTTTGACCTTCCAGGCAGGGAGGGGCTGTGTACCTGCCTAGAAAATCATTATTTGAAATCTTGGTATTTATTTGGACAAGGACCCTGACCACTGGTTCCAGTAGGTCAGTGTCCAAGTTTACACTTACTTACAAACCTCTATAGCAGATATTAGTGTACTAGCTTACCTTTGCCCTCAAAAAATGACAACAATATTCAAATAAATTCGCAATTACATAAAAGCTTAGAATTGGAAGAGGAGCAGGGGTAGGCACATTTCCGCTGAGTACTAATTAGTGAAGCTAACTTTTTCGTTAGCTGATAGCATTTCTACTAACTTTGAAAACCGTTAGTGGACCAATCAGCTTCTGCTAAATTTAGTTCCACTAATTTCATGTCGGCTGACATTTTTTTTGCTGGTAAAGTAAATTAAGTTCAACAGTCAAACACTTCTGATAACCCTAAAATAATATGGCGTGTTCTAGTTGTCCAGACTGCCTAAAAATATTTCACAGTCACTAAAAATATTTTATGATGTTTTGTGTTGCGAAATTGAATCAGCTATTTTCAATCTCATACGTAAACAAACTCCAATATCTGGGTTGATGAAATTATTAATTCATATCCTGTATTATTTCCTATCATCTGAGTATACTATTTAGTCTTATTTATAATTGTACCGATATTTTTATGCATAAAATGTAGCAGTAGATGTTACATGATCAGCCTATTGGGACTGAAGTGAAGAAATAAGTTTGTTGGTAACTCTGTCTACCCGCCTCCAATGTGCCAGCAGCTGTAGTATCATGTAAAAGTATTTGCAAGTTCTGTGGAAACATTTTGAGTTTTGCACACAAATAAAGCATGTATTAGAAAAATATTTTTAACTTCACTGAAAACATTTTGACGGTTTGGGCAAACTTGAAAACGCCTATACACGTTCGTATTTATTCTTGACTCAGTATTTATCCTTTATGGCCAGTGGGAACAACACATTAAGTGACTATACTCTGTGGGTGCCTAATGGTGACTGACTTGTTACTTAGACTGCTTCCTATCTATAGGCTGGCTAACCAAGAAATAATTAACATGTGCTAATCATGGCATTTTCCCTTTTCTCTTCATCAAGGATGCAGACCTGAATGTGGATTCTAAGGTTAGGGCTGCGGATGAGGTGGAGTATGTCGTCTTTGATGAGTCCGGCAACGTGGGCCACAACCTGCTACTGCAAATGAGGTGTGCAACCCACACCAACATTGATGCTGACAAGGCACTTAACAGCTGATGAAGATGTGTACACTTCCACTGAATCTGATGTTGGCTTCCTGAAGGAGTACACCCAGATGATGTCCAATGTTGCTGAAGATCTTATACAAGGCCTTATATAAGATCCAGGGGAAGCCTATCTATGGAGCCTTCTGCTAACTGTAGCGATTACCAATAGGGAGTTGAAGGAGGCCAAGGTAGAAGGCCTCTTGTACTGCAGTCCTCTCATAGATGTGATACTGTCAGGCATCTCAGGTTATATCTGTTCTGGCCGGAGAACTTTAGTCACAGCCAGCTCATTTGCATAAAGAAGGCCAGAGAGACTATCATGGAGACAGCCCTGAGGGAGACCCGTGAGGAGGGCAGCAGTACAATGAGAAAGAGGATGACTTCTTCAGCAGCATCACTCAGCCTCAAGAGAGCATAAGCCACAGTTTACTGAAGTCCAAAGCCCAGAATGTGATGAAGACCTGGCTGGAGGCTGGCTCAAAGAAGGTCCTGACTGATGTTGCCTTCTTGGGAGAGCAAGTGTTAATTGACCTGTTAATCAAGTACAACACAGCCATCCTATCCAGTGTTTCAGTGAAATACCTGTTCTCCAAGGGCAAAAACATTTTGAGGGCCAAGAAAGCCATCATGTCAGATGCCTGAATGCATTAGATTATTTTAGTTAGAGTTGGCATACCATACCTTTTTGGTAAGCCCTTTGTTTAAGCTACAAGATATTGACATTTCAAATTTTCGTTTTTTAGAGCCAAAAAACAAATCAAAACTAAATTCATATAAAAATTAGCAGTTAATGTTAGCTTCTACTAAATTTTTTTGCAGTTTAGCTGAGGTGACTTGCAGATAAGTGGCTATTGAAGCTATCTTTTCAGTTAGCTGAGCTCACCACTGAAGAGAAGGGGTGAAACAAATTTGATTAAGAAATCATCATAGAATTCATATATTGATGTGCACAATTATCTTTCTCTTACTATCAATAAAATAATCTTCTAGGTGAAGTAATTCTCGCATATAGATATAAGAGTTATTTCCCTTTGGATATTACAGACAAAAAACAGATGTGCACTTGGCATATTATTCAACTAGATATTAATATCATTACAAGTCTAGTCCATTCTAATTTTGATTCTATAGAGAATATATATATATATATATATATATATATATATATAGAAATAATCATCGAGATTGGAAATGAAAATACTAAAGCCCTAAAGGACAAGCTTTAAATATGATGAAAAGGTAAAATCCAATAGAGTAAAATACAGCAACAAAAAAAAAGTAGAGGTAGGAGAATCATCTGGTATACACCACCAATAAACCTACAAGTAAAAATCAACTTAGAAAAAATATTCATCCAATTAATAAAAAAACACTTCCCCTCGATCAGCCCACTGAGTGAAATATTTATCAAGAACAAACTGAAAATTAGCTTTAGTTGTATGGATAATTTTAATAAATTCATAACAAAGCATAACAATGAAATAATTATAAATAATACTAATGTAAAAAGCATTAATAAACCAGATTGCAATTGTACAAACTAAAACAGATGCCCTTTGCAGAACAAACATCTCAAATTGAATATTGTATACCAAGCTGAAATATTGACTCAAGAGAAACCCGTAAAAGTGAAATATTATGTAGGAATATCAAAAACACCCTTTGTTTTATGAACAAAAAATCAAAAAACAGTACATCACTGCCAACATTATTGGAAACTAACCAATAGCAACTCCAAACCCACAGTAAAATGGAAAATATTAAAACAAACACAAGTTTGCTGGAATATGGAAAACCTACTTTACCTTTGTCTAAATCAGAAATTTGAAATCCCCACTTTTGCCAAAAGAACAAAAAAACAAAAACCAGAATTATTAAATAGAAAAATGAAGTAGCATTAAAATTCTGGCATCATTCATAATTTCTATCAAAAAACTCAATACCCCACACACAGGTATACTCAAACTTGATCACAATAGTTATCTTATTCCCCTCATTGTTATTATGAACATTATTATTATTTTATACCTTCAGCCACTTTAAAGGACAACCAATCACCATAATTATCTTAGACATGTGGAAACAGACCAAACCCAGAATAATTAAACTAACAACTAAGGCCGTATAAAAGTGAACCTTAACACTGGAAAACAGATTAATATATCGCTCAATTAAGACAGCTTAAATAGAGTAAACAATTAAAGAAAATGGGGCTGCTACAGGGATCGAACCTGCCACTAATAGGGTAGCAGCTTCAACATAGTGATGCTCTTACCATTGAGCTAAAGAATCATCGGTAATGCAAAGGCCAAATAACTGCTTTCAACCCAAATTCTCATCTCATTTATTCTCGGTGTTTGTCTCTTCAACGTGACAGTTATGTATTGAGGAATGGACATATTTGGTCTGAAAGAATGAATTATAAATTGCGTTATATTCCATAGCAACTTATTTGAAATGATCTATTTATGTTTTCTAAATTGAGTGACATATTGACCATCTGATACAAACACGTTGATGTCTCTGACCTGTTTAGGCTCCTTCATATATATATATATATATATATATACATATATATATATATATATATATATATGTATAATTATCACCTTAAATGATCTTTTTCTAGCATATGGAGCCCTATGTATTTCCAGAAATTATGCCAAAACAAACTATATATATATATATATATATGATAAGAAGTGGATTCGCTACACAAACAAGTTTATGTTTCTGCCCTCTCTGGACCTCATGGGGCAAAACAGAGAGGGTAGAAACATGAACTTGTTTGTGGAGTGAATCCACTTCCTATTATATTTCCAGCTCTACTCTAAAACAACTTTACTTTTGGAGTATGAAGTTATGTATCAAGCACTCTATGAAATAAATTCATCAGACATTAGACATTGCTTTACATGATGCTATATTGCAAACCTGATCTGTACCATATGTACAATATATATATGTATATATATATATATATATATATATATATATATATATATATATATATATATATATATATATAAGGGAATATTTACATTTATTCAATATTTTTTCCTGAATGTTGTAATTAAGCCTACAAAACAAAAGGTTAGAAAAAATCAAACAAACTGTGATTATTTATCTCTGGTTTTGGTCAACATTGTCACTTCCTGCCGCTGACATTTATGGAAAGATTCAGTCACATGACAGCAACATGATCTTTTAATGACCATCAAAAATAGAATCGGTGCGAATGGTATTCATGCTGCTGCTCCTGATACTTTTTCCCCCTATTACAGAGAAACCTTGATGATTTGAATGAGGCAAGCGGGGATAATTGATTGTTCAGAAGGTACCATGAATGATAGAATGGGTTAGAAGTGGAGATTTCATGTCTGAATGATGCTCCAAGGTCGTGCAGGTTAGTTTAATTTGGTAGCAACCAAATGAGGACTCACCAATATTATCCAATGTGGGAGATAGGCAACATATTCAAAATATCTAAATCATTTGCACCACATTGGTTATGTTAGTCTTATTGATGAGTGACTTCCACATAAGTTAGATGAAAAAAAAGACTTCTGGTTCATATTTAAATGTTGCATTTTTAAACAAATTGTGTGGGCAATGAAAAGTAGATACTTTGTAGCAACATGGGATACTAGAGATTTTGGGTTAAGTGAATGCAGGAGAATTTGATGCAGGCAAAATGAACTACCACTGATCACAACAAAGGCTGGTCCTAATCCAAACAAGGAGATACTGAGTGATTGTGAGGCCCCAACTTTGAGCTCCTTCCAGAGAACCAAATGATTGATTTGAGCGAGCAATGCTCCCTTTTAGATCAATCAAAGGCAGCACTGATGGAAAGCATCTGGAATTAGTCAAGAGGAAGGATGTAATATTCCATCAGGATAGCGCTAGATTGCATGTTTCTTTGGCGACCACTCCTTCACAAATCCACCATATTCATCAGATATGGCTCCTTTGTATTACCATTTATTCTGGCCTTTATAGACTCCTACAAGACTGCAAAAGGTGCCTCAAGCAGTTTCTTGATGGCAAAAATAAAATGTTCTGGGAGGATTAAATTATTAAGTGTCTTGAAAGATACCAGAAAATGATGGAATGAAGAAAGTAAATTTTTCAACAAAGTTAAAGTTACCTTTGTTAGTTTCATGCTTATGAATACATTTCACAAAACCATAATTTTATAACTCTCTTACAATCTATTACCTTTGTACTCAAAATTTTTGCCATCCTACAGTAGCTTTGTCAATGAGGTTTCATAAGTGTAAGTGTGCGATAAAATAATCGTTTTCTGAAATTTATTCATAAATGTGAAAATACCAAAATGCACCATACAGTATCTTATTGAATCATTGGCTAACAAGGCCAGTGACCAAAAACATGAAATTTATGTTGGAGAAAAATATCTCTATAAACTGAATGAACTTCTTGGCCTCCCCAGTATTTAAACAGGATAATGGTTATGATTTTGACCAGCAGTGCCATGGAAATTATAAGTGGAAGTAATGGGACCTAATGTTCATAATTTCATAATGTCTTCCTAAATTGAAAACTTAAGTTCCAAATCATCTAAAAAATATTTAGTATGAGATCTCTTATTGACAGAAATAAGAGCTCATTGTTTCAGTACTTATCTAAAACAATCAAATATCTTATGCTTTCAACGATTTTGAGAATAATTATTATTCAAAGAGTTGGTGAGGGTGTTACATATTAGGTGATCCATTCTACAGCCTTCTTCAGGTGTACAGTCCATTAGAAAATAGAGGGGCTTATTTTCCAAGAAAATGGTGAACAGAAAAGGAAGGGTGTCAAATACACAGTCCAGTTCGGCTCATTCTCAGTAACATGCGTCACAGAACCGGCAACCTGTGTAATATGTTTCTGTCTGTACAGATGTTCCACTAGACTTCAAAAAGAGATTTACCGACCATATATATCCTTGCAGTCATAGAAACCTTGGGATATATATGTCTCGAAAGGGTTCATGCAGATTCTCAACACTGGCTGCAACACAATCTTCCTATCTTCATTTCACCCCAACCTAAACTAAGCTTAGTCAATACAGGCCTCCTCCATAATAACATGGTTTACTATAGTGCAGTTTGCAATTTAATGCAGATAGATGGTTGTCCTTAAAAGGAATAAAAAAATCCCCAAAAGCTAGATCTAGCTCCTAAATAGCCATATCTAGCTTAAAAAATAGCTAATTAGGCAACCCTGGTTATTAAAGCTCAGTTGTGATGTGGTTGGCTTTCTTAGACCCCAACATCCATATTATTATAGGGGATGCCTGTATTGATAGAGATCTACTCTGGATTAGAAATCAAAGTGCAGTCGATATATTTCATGAAAATCCCCCTCCAAACTCTCAACACCTCAAACACAGAGAAAGCATTTTAGTCTTCAATGAATCTGTCTCATGTGTAGGGAGTAAAAACAATGTACTTTTAATAGGGGATTGGATTTCACTTACTTAGTCTTGCTTTAGGAGCAGATGAAGACCCAGATAATCTGAGAGTTCATTCCTGCTTTTCTTACCCCTTTGAAGGTGAGTTTATATCAGAACCTTGCCCTTAATTTTAGGGGACATATATGTACATCACTCAGTCTCTTCCGCATAAATTTTCAAATGTAAGTAAGTTTTCAAGTGGTCGGATTTGTTAGCCTCACACCCAACCCTCTTTAACCCATGTTTTGGAGCTGGCAGAATGGCCTTTACTATTTACTTATGGCTGGGAGAAGAAATAGATTCACGATTTTCCCAAGGACATTAGTGCAAAGTGAACACAAGTAGCCATGGCCAAAACTTGAACTTGTTTTGCTGATACTAGACAGCAAAATAAACTGATTCAAATAGATATCTGTAGATCCTGAAATCAAGCTGTATTTATAACTCACTCCAATTTGAATCCTGCCTTAAATGTGATGGTTTATTTGATCGACCATCGCACAGGATCCATGACAACAGGTGCCTGACAGGTGATCTATCTCACCTGTTCATATTATGCTATGATTAAAATGGCAGTTAGAATTCACCCAGATGGAAACATATATTTTCATGCCTTCAATCTGCCGCATATAGAATAAACATTGAGAACAAATCAATAATCCCTAACGTCCGGTTGTGATCTGTTCAACACAGAGATTAAGTTATTTAATAGATAAGACACTGGTATGCCGTACTTTGAATAAAACCTGAATTATATTCTTAGGGGGTACATTGAACTCTCGATTTAATGGACTAATTGGCAGGGGGCAGGTGTTTTTTAATGCTGGAAGTCTGTTAAATCTGAATGTAACCAAGTAGGGCATTTCTTTATGTAAAAATAAAAATGCTTCTATACAATATTGTACAATATCAAATTATAATAAAAAATATGTAGTACTCACTCACCTTTTTGACAGTGTAGTTCAGTGGTGTTTTACCTTTTTTTGGCAAAGACCTGAGTTCTTATATTCAATGTAGGTTATTATGAATAAAGGTAATAAACAACATTTTATTAATGACTGAAATGAAATGAAATCAAGTATTAATGATTTGGATTGTAAAATCCAAAATCCGTTATATCATCATCATCATCAGTCTTTCAACATCCATCGTTGGACATAGACGTTCCCCAGAATTCGCCACACTTTTCTATCATGGGTGTCGCGGAGCCAGTACTTTCTGAATTTGTCTTGCTCATCTCGCCATCTAATATTCTGCCGGCCTCGGTTGCGCATGTGATCTCGAGGGAGCCATGTTGTGAGTTGCGATGTCCATCAGTTGTCTGCCATTCTTGCAACATGGCCAGCCCACCACCATTTGAGATTTTTAATGGATTCTATGATGTCTCTGACTCTTGTCTTTTCCTGGATGTACTGTGCTGTCTTGTGGTCTCTTCATGTGAGGCCCAGCATTATTCTTTCATGTGCGCATTGCATGGTTCTCAATTTGCAGATCGGTCTCTTGGTTACGTCCCATGTTTAAGCTCCATAAATCAAGGGTTTACTGCAGTTATTGAACTTGGAAGAAAGCACTTAATAAAAATTGCTTTTTATTAGAATTAGATACTGACAATAATAATTTTTTCTGCATTAAAAATAACAAAAAACAGGTCTGGTTAATGACTCAATTGAAACCATTGTATGACCATCTTTTGGCAGCATACCATGTTGGGGTTGATCAATTAAAAGATTGGAAAGAGGGATGATCAATCAATAAGTTACTTCTCTTGCCTTTTGTTTTAGTGATCACTAAAAAATCTCAATTTTCAAAAAACGAACATGACTGCTGCTGGACACAAACTAATTGACCACTTTAGTATAAGTTTACATTCCAAATTGAACACCCCTATTGAAAACCAATTTAGTGGGAGAATTTTAGAAAATTCCAACAAACAAAAAAAAAAAGAAAGATGATTACATTTTCAGCCCTCTAACTCCATTGATGCTGCCAGACCAACTTGAAAACTGAAGAAACCTATGTTTACAAAAATAAGTATTGCTTTCATATATCAATTATTTTCTATCCAAAATGAATCAAGCTTGATGAGTCATGACTATGATAATAACTATTAGTAACAACTAATCCCTGACCTATCACTTAGCTGATGTTTTAGCATAAGTGTAAAACGACAAGCACAGCTGATGGCTGCTATTGATACTATAAGTGTGACGGACTCAGTGAGAATGGAGAGGGGGGAAAGAGAGTAAAATTGTTAAATAAGAGGGCAGGTTCCTGAGGTGAATACGAGGTGAGGTCGAGTCTTTCCCAGATCTTATTCTTAATACCCATCCTTCATTGTCGAGTCAATGTTGTAGAAAGACGATCTGAGTAATTCGCAATGAAAGGCAACAAGAAAATTCAAGATGAAAGCAAATACTAATCAAAAATTAATTTGTTAACAACAATGTATATCAATGCACTTGATGCAGTGGTGAATATTAATCGTACATCTGTACCCCACATGAATGAATCACTGTAGTTTGCGTGAGGTACAAGTACTGATTATCTGGGAAAAAAAGAACCTATTACGTAAAATCATCTGGAAAAAATACCAGCAAAAAATGACCATAGAGACCAAAAAATGCACTTTTTAAAAAACGTTTTTAGATGGTGACTAGTTTTTTGATGTACAAAGTAGTAGCCCAAAAACATACTATCTGCACATACCCATACAAAGAAAGGATATTATTGCCCACTCGATTGGTTGGTCGAGTGGTCCATTTGTGGGGCTATGGTGGTTCAGTAGATTGAACATTACACTGTGAAAATTTCAGGTAGAAATTCCTACCTACGTATAAGTCAATAGTATACTGCATTAGACTATGCCAAACCTATTCCTTCAAAATGCACAGATGGTTTATATATCCATACACTATATACTCAAATTTTCATTACAACAACTAAGAACCACATGTATTGATTTTGTTTTTATTACTCTCTCTCTCTCTCTCGTCAAATGTAATCAGTGCACATCCTATAAATAAAATTCATTAAAAACTATTGGAGCAACAAATAACTCTTAGATGACTAATTGCCTCCCCACCACCACCACCACCACACACGCACACACACTTATTAATTTTTGAAAAAAAGTTTTTGACTCTCCTGCTGATCAATTCTCCGTCCGTCTCTGCACTCTCTTCCCAATCCCAAATAGTTGGCGGGAGGAGGGGCAGAAGCACTTCAGATTTTGTCGAAAATTTTCCCATCAAAAGACAACTATCATAAAAGTGAGGAGGAAGGAGCATGACTTGCCTAAACTAATCAACAAAAGAATTTTTCTCGCTCCTGTCAATACTGTATGTTTTTACTTCCTGCATGCCTACCCCATTCTTACTATAAATCTTTCTCTACCAACTCTCTCCGTCTAAATTGTGCCATAGTTTCCTACTTCCCTGCTTATACCCACCAGCGCCCCTCCCCAGTCAACAATTAAGCATCTCAGAGTATGTTTCACAAATATCACAGAAAATAATTCTAGTAACTGTGACATGGGTTCGAGGAACCACATATACAATAAGGCTGTATCCAGGATCTGTGCTTGGGGGATCATAAAAGGGTCCATCAGGTATAAGTGATGTGAACCCGTGCAGCTGGGTGTTCCAGGGCATTGTGATTATTTCAACATACGGCCAATTACAGATATACAAAAAAATATGGAAATTTAGAAGTAGGTATATGCTGTGACCCCACATACCCCTCCCTCTTCACCACTGTTTCTGGAAGAGAACTTGTTTTGTAATTTTTGTAGTCAGATTGCATTGTTACATGGACAGATTGCAACTATCATAAATAAAATCTCCCTTTAAACTTATCGTATATGAAAACATCAAAGGGATTAAAACACAATTTTGAATGTATAAAACAAAAAAGTAAATTATATATATATTCACTTCTGAAGTTTTTCAGTTTCAACCCAAATGTATTGATTTTATTATTGTTGACTAGAAGAGAAAGATATGAATGAGTGATTCTAGGTTGTTAGGCATTATCTGGAAAATGATATTAATTGTAGACTGTCAACATCAACATAGGTTTTTCTCAGTTTTTAAGTGGGTCTGGATGGTCGTGTATGTGTTGTGGATACAGGCCATATCAATGGGGCTAGAGGGCAGAAAATTTCAACATTCACTCATCATTATATCTAGAAAAACTTCCCTCTATTTTTTGAAAATTCCCCTCACTTTTTAGTGGGGTATTTGATTTGCAATTGGTCCCTTGGTTCATTTCTGGCTGTGTTCATGTTGGTCTTTTGCAAATTCAGACTTTTTTTTAGTGATCACCGCAGAACAAAGGGCCAGAGAAGTAACTTATTCATTGATCGCACCTTTCTCCAATTTTTTAATTGATCACCCCCAACAAGGGATGCTGCCAAAAGACGTTGGTCATGTGACAGTTTCTTTTGAGTGACTAAACAGACCTGCCCATGTACATTTCTTATCTCTCTGACTTTTCTCAGTTCTGTTTATGCCAGCATGGTGGGTCAGTTGGTTATTTGCTTCAAGTGCAGGCAGTCAGTGTTTGAACTCTGGTAAAAGGCCAAATATCTGAATGCTGATTTTCAAGGGAGGTGGCAAAAGCTTTCTACCTGAAAGATTAATTCAACAAAATCTCTGTAGCTTTGTGCAACATAATGCTAAGCTTGGTAAATAAATAGTAAGGTCTATTCAACCGGCTTGCTGCCGAGGACGAGATAACTCATTTTAGCAAATCATCAGTCCTATGTCATGGATAAGATAATTTGTCTTACGATAATATGTTATTTTTTCACAATATGGAAAAACTTTTACGAGAAAGTGTAAAGTATGTTTAAAAAAATGAAAAATGTTTAAAGAGAAGATATGAATATGTTGTGGCCTTATGTGGAGATCCATGTTTTGAAATATTTCATGCTTGTTTAAATCATTAAAACATTTTACACGCTTAAATCAATTTAACTATTTGATCTATTAACTGCCACGAATGTGATAACTCGTCTCAACAAGTTGGCAGTCCAGAGCCATGGATGAGATAACTTATTTTACACAAGATGGAAAACCCCACTAGAAAGAGTCAAGTATGTTTACAAAATCCTAATTGGTGAGATACAAGATATGAATGTAAGATGGTCTTACGTGTAGATACATATTTTAAGATAATTAATATTCATTTATATTATTAAAATATTTTATTTTAATACATTTTCGTATGTTTATTAGATATTCTGTTGTAAATATTAGGATAACTCGGTACATGAATTACAATGTTAATAAATATACTTGGCAGTAAACATTAAACAAAAGACACCGAAAAATGAAACACTGTCTTGAGAGAGAGAGAGAGAGAGTGAAAGATATGAATACAAATTCATCTATAGAAAAAGAGACGAAAAATGAAAAGAAACATGCCTGGCTTACTGTTCAGTCGAAACACCTCTATTGAATATTATAATTTAGGGGAGCCAACTCTTCACCATTTGCATTTCCAATATCTTAATATTTACCCTCACCGTTGTTGTTGTTGTTGTTGTTGTTACAGAGGAAAAACAAATTTGATTCCTCAGATTTGAACAGGAGATTGACAAAAAATAAAAAATAAATAATCACACTTTCTGAAGAGAAAAAAAAGAAATTCCTTGGAAAAAAAAGTCCATTTAACAAGAAGAATTTAGATTGGTAGTTTTTTTCTTCATAAATTAACAAAAACGTTTATTTTTCAATTCACTAGAGTTTTCTAGCTTGAAGATTCTTCCCTTTCCAGACAAGCCATATCAATAATACAAATAAATCTTCAAATACATGCATACTGGGCTGTAGCTACGTCCCCATTGAAGGGGTACCCCAAAACCTTCATGGATAGTAGCTCACCTACTTCCTTTCTAATAACATTATGCAATAACAAATCATACAAGTTGTTTGATGGGGGCCCCCCAAATCTCCAGTTATGCTCCTGCACACATACACTAATATGATAAAAGATATGTTAGTAAAAAAAATAAATAATTGACAACATAGCTGGCCATTAGCAGGTAAGACAAACAGGGCATTAGTCATTGTTATAATCACACCATTTATGACTGTTTTTGTTTAGCTACATATCCAGAATATGAACTAGGGAATTAGTGTATTGAAGACATAACCAGAGAAATCATGGCAATGTCCATAAGGACTATGCCATAACTACCATATATTTTGGTGGATAAGGTGACCTCCACATAAAAAGAAAAAAGACCCCGCTTTCAGTCTGGATTTCCTGGTTTAGCTGTACAATCACTGCTTTTGCATCAGGCTTATAGGATGGCCCCATTTCGGGGGGTGGGGGTGTTTTCAATGCTTCAAGTGAAATATATGGTGAGTCTTTCAAAGTTTTTAGCATCAAAGTCAAAAAGTACAAAGGAGAAGAAATTTGATAATTTTGACACTAGGTCTTTGCGTAAAATCTCGACATCAAATGGAATCATCATATGTCAAATGAAAGGACAGATCTCAACAGCTACCCATGTCAACAGCTAATTGTAGTCAGCATATCCATTGGCTGAGGCATATCTTGGGGTGCTATTTATTTGCTGTCCCACCACAGCAAAATGTGACACAAGATCAAGCTTAACGTAGGAAAAATAGGAGCCTTCCATCCAAAAATTGCTCCAGTCGACGCCAAGTGACCGTAGAAGCTAAAACAACCTCCGTCACGAAAGCATCCACTTTGGGACCTGCTCCTCTAAGTGCAATGGAGCAGTGCTGCCTCCACAGCTGGGCCGAGTAAAAATGGGAGAGCGCAAGGATGAGTCCAAAGGCCTCCAATGCGCATAGCAAAGTGCAGCCTCAGTAGAACCTCATTGGCTAATGCATTGCACCGGCGCACTCGGTCTTTGATGTCAACCACTGTAAGTGGTAAGTGTCAGTACCTGCACTTCGGTCTCTGCCGCGGAATAGATACTACACTTTGATCCTGCCAAAAAGGCCAGAAAAAGGGGAGGTTGATCATTCTGGGTGGGGAGGTGTTTATTTGCTGTCCCATTACAGCAAAATATGACACAAGGTCGAGGCTTAACGTGGGAAGAATAGGAAACCATCCATTCAAAAATGGCTCCAGCAGACACAGCTTCCGTTTTCTAAGCAACCAAAGCAACCTCCGCCACGAAAGCATCCACCAGGAGACCTGCTCCATTAATTGCAATGGAGCAGTGCTGCTCCGGGAAACTGACCCCCCCGCAGCTGGGCTGAGTAATGATAGGAGAGCCCAAGAATGAGTCCAAAGGCTCCCCAATGCGCTTAGCAGTGCGTAGCCTCAGTAAAACCTCATTGGCTGACGCACTGCACTGGCGCACTCGGTCTTGACGCTATTCACAACCAAAACTCCAGCCCATTCGACGGGCAAGTGTCAGTAGCTGTGCCTCGGGCTCTGCCGTGGAACAGATACTACACTTTGATTCTGCTAAAAAAGGCCAGAAAAAGGGGAGGTTGATCATTCTTGGTGCTACCCACAATAAGTCATGCAAATTAAAACTGTTAAATGGATGCCGACAAGCCAGATAAAGAGAACTAGTGACAGACATTAGAAAAAAAAATTGTTAATCCCAGGGAAGAGAATTCAAGGATATATTTTGATCTCTACTGAGTTTTTTTGGGGAAAAAAAGATACATTTGTTCACCTAGAAGAGTTCAGAGTTTCAAGTAGTTGGTAGGGCATAGCAGTGTATTCATTTTCTCTATTCACATTATTTAATTACAAAAAAATTGATTGTCAAACAGGATAATTTTCTAGAGAGAAGTCTCTATTAGAACCCTATGAAAGATTATTTTTATATCATATAAAATGTGTGTGTGAGTACATATATATATATATATATATATATATATATATATATATATATATATAGATAGATAGATAGATAGATAGAGAGAGAGAGAGAGAGAGAGAGAAATATATATATACACACACTCACACAAAAATATTGATTTTTCGTTAAATGATTGTATTCATTGAGAAATTGCATATTCTTCCAGACAATTGATATTATTGTGACAATAAATTCTTTTTAATTTTGAGCACATATTCTGAATTATATATATTTAGGCTGTAACATTAAAATACGACCAGTTCTCAAATGAAAGAAAAAAATAGAAAAAGGAAAAAGTTAAATCAAGAGGGTAGTTGCTGAAATATCAATTTCAAGGATATAAAAAAAAAATCCATACCAAAAAAAAGAATTAAATTAAAAACAGGACACAGAGATTTCAGAGAATATCTTCATTTTATTTGAAAAAAATAAAACATTTCAAAAGGTAGATTCCTTTTCAGATATACAGTGGATTCTGGTTAAATGGAAGATTAGTTACAAAGAATGGACACCTAGCAGGACCAATGGTGCAAAAACAGAATCAATCTTACGTAATACTTTTTATGTAAATCTGTTTGAAAGGAAGGACTACTTATTGGAAACAAAATTCATGGTTCTGATGCGTTCCAGTTGAGAGGAATCCATTGTATTTCCAGTATATATTTAAATATAAATGCAATCATGCCAAACACCAAAAATAAAAATTCTCACTTAAAAATGAAATGAATATGTTAAAAATGATAGTTTGGGAACTAAAAATTCTGATTGCAATGAAGGGATTTATTTTCTTTTTACTCGTATAAAAAATGAAAAATACCTTATATGCCAGTATATAAGACGGACGTTTAATTTAGAAAAAAAAAAAAAAAAAAAAAATGTACACAAATATTAGTGTCCAATGAACTGGTATTATGACGAGGGGTCAACCAAAGCTTGATATGGACAATTATGGGGTTTTTGGAGGAGTTCTAGTGAGCAGTAGTCCTCCAAACACCCTCTGTCTTATAGTCCGACATACATGGTAAGAGCCGAACCATATTTTTAATACAAAAAGAAACTTTTGATATTATTTAATTTAAAAACTTTCATTCATTCCATTTATGTTACATTACAGGTATCCCTTGGTTTTTGAAAGTCTGCTTTATAACACTTTTTGGTTTTTCAGAAAAAAAAAAAAAAGGGCGAAAAGTGTTCAGCATGTTTTGCAGTGAGCCATTATAGAGGCAGTGTGCACCCTATTCCTCTCTCTAATACATCTTAGTCATTAGGATCTTCAAACAACCCAACCTCCGATGACTCAGCTCAACATACCATCTTGATATTGGGGGTGAGGGAAAGCTCAAAATTTATCCCATACAATTTAATGATAATTGTTTCTTCACTTTAAAACACCTTTTCAGCAAATGGAAGTTTTTTTTTTTATAGAAAAGCTCTACTTTCAGATAGCAGGGAAAATCTGTACTTACTTCCTTCTTTGATTGATCCAATTAATCAAATTATTTGGGGGCTGAATGTCATGACTTCAATTTGACAGTTGGAATAGAATTCATACCTCAGGTTCAATAAAAAAAAATTAAAAAAAAAAAAATTTATCTCAAAATTATATGACGATCATTTTTTTCATTTACCAACAATAATTTGCTTTGGAACTTGGAAAAAATAATTATATACAGGGTGTATGCCAACAAATGCAATATTTTGAATAGAAATAACTCTTTAAAAGACACTTTGGAGTTGCCTCCCTGAATTTACAGTCAGTTGCTTGGCGGTTATGCTAAGCTAAGAATACTAACAAATCATATCAGTCAACCAGTGTACAGTAAATTTTGGGAGGCAACTCCAAAATGTTTTTTAAACAGTTATTTCCCTTTCAAATGTAGCATTTGTTGGCATACACCGTGTGTGTGTGTGTATGTATATATATATATATATATATATATATATATATACACACACATCTATGAATATATTGAGCAAATATGAAAAAATATACTTCAAATTCTTACTTCAATACTATATATGCTGGTATACAAGACTGACCTTCAATTTAACCTTTAGCACTCAAGCAAAAAAGTTATTCCCACCACTGCAGGCTACTCTGATCGCTGAATGATCATGCATTTGAATTTTGTGGTTGTGTTGTGTTGTAATGTTAATTTCACTCTCACATGAACAAACACACACGTTACAGGCTTTAAAGATACTAAGCGGACAAAATCTTGGCACCCTTGAAAAAGAATGCTGAGTGTTAAAATTTAAAAAAAAAAAATGCAAATACAGGCCAACCCCATCATAACGCGGTCCATGTAATAATATGGGTGGATGATGGACCTCATAATATTACTCTAGCTCCAAGATAGCTAGATTATGCATCAAGGTAGCTAGATCTAGCTTCAAAATTACTACATCTAGCTTAATTCTTTTTTTATTGCAGCTTGGGTTATAACGTGGTTGGCTTTCTTGGACCCCAACACCATTGTTATATGGGGGACGCCTGTATTACTGTGTCTAACGTGCTGGTATTATGACCAGGGGCCCATCTACCAAAGCTCAATATTTATAGAGCTTGAATGAGCTGCAGTGAGCGGTAGTCCTCCAGATAATACCCTTGTAAATCATTTGTCTTATAGTCCAGCATATACGGTATGGCAGAAAGACCAATGTCTAAGTCTCACAAATCAGTGAGATGTTTGCGTCCACTGGCAATGAAGTATCCCAACATCCTGTTTTCACAGGACAGTCTATCTACTGACTGGATAAAGTAGTTCATTGCACAGACCATTAGCTTCAGTTGGGAGTTTTGCTACCTTCTGGCAAAGGTCAAAGCACAATTGATCGTTTTTTGGATCAGCAAACATTTCTCCACTTGTAGCAAAGCAGATTTAAAACCTTAAATAACTTAAGTTTGTTTTTCAGTTTCATGATAATTGTTCATCGAGCTCAGGCTGTTTGAGGCGGTAGAATAAGACCACTGGAGAATCCTAAAAAAAAAAGAGGAAAAAAAAAAAAAAAAAAAAGTTTGTAATCAATTTTTTTCAAAAACTCTTAAATATCAAAAATGATTTTCCATTGTCTACATTTCAACTTCATATAAATTTAAAGATCTAGGAGATGTAGGTTGGTGGTCACAGGCATGGCAAATGGATTCAGAGGACCAAGTTTGAAATGAGTTTAGTGCCAGTTAATATCAAAATTTCTTAAAAAGATTGTTTTTCCTTAATCCTTTCTCTAAATTGATACAATATACAGTAATGTAACTCCCTTTTCAAAAATAAAAGGTTATCAGCTAAGTTGACTGTAACCTGTTCACTACCAAGAATATTTAACATCATAACTCATGTTGATGGAGATAGAAGGTTCTTATTGTAAGTTTAAAACAGTTGAATCTACATTCAAAATTCAACTGACATGTACAAAAGAATTTCTTATGAATATAATAATTACATAAATGTATTAAAATATTTCAAAAATCTCAACGAGCGTGAAATATCTTGGGACATTGATCTACACATAGAGCCGGTGTACATTCGTGTATTCTGTTTTGCATCATGTAAACATACTTTACATTTTCTGGTACAGGGCTGACGACTTGCCAAGATGAGTTTTCTTGTCTGTTGCAGCAAACAGGTTTAAGGTATTTCTCTTTAATTTCAGATAGATTTTTAAACTTTAGACATAACTGTTGAAAGTAGTCTTGTATATGATGTTAAGGGATTGTATTTCTTGAAAATAAACAAAGAATTCATAATAAATGAGTGCCTCTATTTGAGAAGTGATCAGTTTGGGTTTGTTCATCTAACAACATTAATGGGATACACATAACACTACGCTTATGATAATTCATTGTCACATCGAAGTTACCTCCCCTATAAATCAGGCGTGTGTCTGCGACAAAATTTGATCTCCCAAATCAGGGAATATATTTTATCTTTAACGATGAATAATCAGAATAGCATTAGCTCTGTGAATCTTTTTTTAAGTAACTATTTAGTTACCACGCACTTAGCAAGATCTACTTATAAATAATCTTTTTGTTTATTCATTATCTATAATGTCTTTTGGGGCATCTTCAACTATACAATATTCACACATCAACTTCAAAAGAAATACAAATCTTGATTATGATAACAATGGCTAATTTGAAATATGACTGTAGTCAGGGACAGATTAAGACAACAATGGGCTCTATGGCACCCATAATTTTGGGGCCCACCATATTGAAATTATATGAGATCTGAACAGTAACTTTATTTTGTAACAAACATAGTAAAAATAGTTTATTGATAGGGAAATTCATATTCAAACATAAGCATAATGATGAGATATAATTAAACAATGTAAAAAAATGAAATATGCAATAAATTATAAAGATTTAATTAAACAATGTAAAAAAATGAAATATGCAATAAATTATAGAGATTGTAATTTACAAATGTTAAAATAAGGTATCTCATAAAAGAGGGATGTTTTATCTATAAATTGTTTTGTTCACAGGCTTAATGTATTGAATAATCATTTTATTTATGAATTAACTTTTGATATATTGTTATTTGGAACCTAACCAAGAGACAGATCCACAAATTGAGAACTATGCAATGTGCACATAAGAGAATTATACCGTGCCTCACAAGAAGAGACCACAATACAGCACAGTACATCCGGGAAAAGACAAGAGTTAGGGACATCATAGAATCCATTAAAAATCTCAAATGGCAGTGGGCTGGCCATGTTGTGAGAATGGCAGACAACCGATGGACATTGCAACTTACGAGATAGATCCCCCGAGATCACTTGCGCAACTGAGGCCGGCAGAATATTAGATGGAGAGATGAGCTAGACAAATTCAGAAAGCACTGGCTCCGCGACGCCCATGATAGAGAAGTGTGGTGAATCCTGGGGAAGGTCTATGTCCAACGACAGATGTTGAAAGACAGATGTTGATGATGATACTGTTATTTATTAGTAGTTCCATCTTAATGTTTTTAGATCTATGCTTTGGTATAGTTTCTGTATAGGCTAATCTAGCTCCGAATGTATTTACCATTGAAAACAAGGTGATATATATGTATATGTATGTATATCTTCCAACTCTGGAATGGAGCACTTTGGTGGATTGTACGTAAGTAAATATATTGCTTAAATTCGGTTCTACTGACCGTCCAGTTCAGCGTAAGGCAGGGGTAAAATGCCAGCCTCTGAAACGAAGGTTTTGATCTTACCTCATGGTACTAGATGAGATATTGGATTGTCTATAGCCACACTGAAGAGTTGTAATACAATGAAAAAGCTGTCTGTGGATGACTCAATTATTAATTATATATATATATATATATATATATATATATATATATATATATATATATATATATATATAAATACACACACATAAATAAGTACAAATAATATGTATTTAGGCAGTAGTCTTTCATACAAGGATCATAGGTGAGGAATATTTTTTTAATTTTTCAGTTTAGTTTACGTAAAATGAGAGTGTATGTTTTGACCCAATAAATGTAAATATTATCCAAACGTTTTTGAACGAGTGCTTGTGGCCTTACCACAGGCAATCACTAAGACCAGGAAAAAACTGTGGATGTTGTTTGTTTTTCAATTTTCAAATACTTTTTAGTTTGAATGAGTGTTTGTTGTTTGAGTGTAATGACGTAATTCTTCACAGGGTTAAATGTGTTTATCATTTGTTAAATACATTTAAAATCCATGTTCCCAAATTGAAGAACATCTTATTTAGTTTTGGATTTCTGGATTTTATGATAAGAGTGTCAAGAATCTTTCCTTTTTTTTTTTTTTTAAAACATATAATGTTATTTAGTATATGTGTATTGTCTATGATTATAAATAGACTATTTTTCTTCTGTCGGGAAAAATATATTCTTTTGAAGTTAAACTTCATGAGTAATAGACACTTTAGCAGCTTAGAATGATCATAAAGTTCTCACATTTTCCAACTGCTGTCTCTGATATACAAGATCTGTTTGTGCTATGCAGAGCAAATGTTGACTTTCTAGAATCATTTCTATCACAAAAAGAAACAAAAAGAAAAAAAGATCTTATTGGAAAATCTAACTGTATCTTACCTTGTCATACCAGTGCATTAAGAATAACTGTTTCAAACTCATCTCTTCAAGGAGGCTTTCTTCTTGACACAACACATCCAACTGAAACAACAATAAAAGTATCTAATGAACAGACAAATAGTTAATAAGTGTCTACACATAAATCTACAATGTACCTTATTTAGTAGGTGTAAGAGATGGAAAATATATTCACAGATTTTGTTATAATTTTCTGTACACTAAATAAGGAAAAATATGCAACATTATCTTCTGTTTTTTTATGATAAAGCATTGTCAACCTTAATTATTAATTTTTGACTAGTATTTTCTGTTGTATCTCGTCAGTAAATGGTGTAGATCAGAAAGGTTAGATTTGATCTTCTGTCAACCATTGTTTCTCATAGGTAAGACAGAAAAAGCATCAAGGACAGTCAACCAGGCTTCCCTGAGGCAGAAGGGAGATGACTTCAAGTCTCACCAAGAGCTCATGTTTTATTTCCAATTTTCACTGTTCATTCAGTCATAGACTGATGGCCTGAGTATCATGAAAAGCAACTAAAAATCACGATGAAAGAAAGTACTAGTTAAAAATTATTATTATTAATAATAATGATAATAATAAGAAGAACGACTTGCCAACTGTGGCGTTTTCCACGGGAAAACATCTAAAATAGACTAAAAAAGCAACACAGAGTTGGAGAAGAAAACTCTCAACTTGACACCATGAGAATACAGATCTGATGGGGAAAAGGGACTTACATCTAAATCTGAAGGTAAAGAGAGTTTTTTTCGCAGCAGGGACTTCACTTGAGATACCAATACTCGTATGGAACATCGCACAAATTTTTTCTCTAATGGTCTCAACTGGTAAGAACCATTTTGTACACACTGAGGCCTGTAAGGATGAAAAAGAAAAAACATTTTGTAAAGAAAATAATACGTTAAAAAGAGAATTTTTAACAGACTGAAATATTTGGTTAGCCAAAAACTACTTATTTTTGGAGATGAATGGCATTGGGAGCATTTAGTTTTTACTGACTTCTTTGAAAAAAGATTGCTCTTTATTGTATGGTGACATGCACATCAATGTGCATTAGACCAATTGGAAGCAGCAATCAACAAAAATTGTCTGGAATTAGTCAAGAGCAAGGGTGGAAAATTCCATTAGGATAATGTAAGATCATATGTTTATCATTTTCATAGTTTTCATTATGAGTTACACACATTAAAAATAACATCAATTTCTTTAAAAAAATACTAATATTCACATTATGAGAAAAAGAAAAAAAAAAAAGAAAAAAAGCAATGTTAAATAAATAAAATCGTATTCACATTTTATGCCTACCAGAGCAGAAAAGTCTCAAGATTAATTCCAAACATAAAAAATATCCTTGGCATAGAGTTTAGATTTTAGAAAAAAATGCTCTAGTTAATCACTCAATAGAAACCATCATGCAACCAATGTCGTTCAGCAGCGTGCTGTGTTGGGGATGATCAATTGGAAAATCAGAAAAATGGGTGATTGATGGATAAGTTACTTCTCCTGCTTTCTCACTAAAAAAGTCTCATTTGAAAAAAAAAAAAAAAGGAAGTTTTTTTCCAGGTGGGCATAAACTAAGGGCTCAATTCAACCTAAACCTACATTGCAAAGACCCACTTTGGATGACGATGAGAAAAAGTTTTTTTTCTAAACATAAGGAAGAACTGAATGTTTAAATTTTCAGCCCTCTAGCTACATCGGTGCAGCTTGTATGCATGATACATATATAGCCAGCCAGACCAGCCAAAAAACTGAGAGAAACCCATGTTGACAGTTTTGATTGACGGTTTCCAATATAACATGCCATACGTACCCGAACCGCTCTAAGCAGAGACAGATTTGTTCATCGTATTTGTACTTATGTCCTTCAGGGTTGTTGACTATGGTAGATGGCTTCAATAAAGTTTTTTCATCACCTGCAAGAGAAAAAGGAAACAAAACTGTAACATAGACAGATTGAAAATGCTGAAATGAACTCTACTGGGTGTAACAGAATAATAAGATGGATATGCAAAAATTAATAAAAAGAAATCTCACCATCTTTCTTCTCATTTCCTAGGCCACGGGAATTGTAAAACTCCTCACGTCTCTTCTCTTCATCTGAAAAGAAGGCAAGTTTCAGTACAACATCACTTAGCGCCACATAAAAAAACAAAAAAGAATTCCAGTTCTCCATCATTATTTGTATTAGAATGAATCATTTTAAAGTTGAGGTCAGGAGAAAAAAAATCTAATAAATTTGAAATGTTATGATCTTCTTTAATCTATCGTATAATCATATTTAGTGCTTTATATATATATATATATATATATTATATATATTATATATCATAACATATATATAATATAATACAACATAACATAATATAACATATATAATATATATATATATATATAATTAATAACTGTGTCATATATATTTATAGGAAAAAAACAAGACCATATTTTAACTCATTTAAATTCTTTTCATTTCAATTTGCTATAACTAGATGAAACCGTTTTGAAAAAAAAACAATAAAAAGTTGTAAGGTAGATTCCCAGAATTCGGTGGTAAAATAGAGATAACTCCTCTTACTTGGAATGAATTACATTGCTAAACTGTTTTTCCAATGTACCGTTTTCGACTTCAAGTGGGAGAGTGTGATATGACAATGGTTGGTATTAAGAGTTTTTTAAAAATTTATTTGTGCACCATCTCTAATATCAAGTGGGTGGGTTGTTTATTTTATTTGTGCGTTGTTTTTAAAAAATGATAATCATTACTACATTTTTAAGCTAACAGGAGGTAGCTCCATGAATACAGAAAAGAAAAAAGGGTCACCATTCTTACTTTCAAAGAGTCCAGGCACTAATTTATATACGATATCCTGTAGAGTACGATCTGCTCTCAAGTTGGCCAAAGGCTGGGTTTCGTGAATTTTAGTATTACAATGAGGGCAGCATTTGCTACTCTGGAGGTATTTTACAATGCAGCTCTTGCAGACTGGAATGGAAAAACATCAGAAGTGAGAAATCTTTTTAAAGAAAAGGAGAGTCTAATTTTAAAAAGAATCTAAATGTATTCATGGTATTGTGGGGAATAGACACTACAGTGGTATTATTTCAGACATCTAAGGGTTGGACTTTCCAATAACTGAAACTCATAGGAACTCATCAGACAAAAGTTTTTTGGCAATATGTCGTGTTGGGGGTGAGCAATTCAAAACTTGGAAAAAGGGGATCAATGAATAAATCACTTCTTACCTTTTGTTGGGAGGTGATCACTAAAAGTAGTCTGCATTTTCCTAAACAGTTTTTATGCTACCAGACACAAACTAAGGAACCAATTTATCATACACTAATATCATAAAATGAACCCTACTTTGAAGGGGGTATCTTGAAAAAAAGATTTTTTTGACACAATAAAGAGTAAAAGTTCAAAGTTTCATCCCTCTAGCTCCATTGGTGTGACCTGCATGAGCATTAGATAGCCAGCTAGAACCAACTAAAAACGGAAGAAACCTATGCTGATAGTTATGGTGACAGTGTCTAATAAGTACTGCCCACTTGGAAAAGTAAAAAGAAAATTCCTACATCAACGTGCTTTCTCTTTTTCGCAGATGATGACCACTGGAGGGGTGGTGTTGGCCTAATAGTGACCAGCATGGAAAATGAAATCAGTAGACCAAGTTCAAATTCCAGCTGAAGCAGTTTGAGTTCATTTCACACTGATGCTTTCAAGAAAACCTCTCCTAAAAAAGTCAGGTCAGGGATTGCTCTCAGCTACAGGTTCATGCAACCCCCAAGTATAACGTGTTTCATGTTACTTGGAAAAGAAAGATTGACACCGCCAAATAACCTACGTAGGACTGTAATTGTTGCTCCCTGGCCCACAGTCTAGGATCAGAGTGTAATATCTATGCATTCATTGAAAAGAGTTACACACATACAAATATTATATATATATATATATATATATATTCACACACAATACATGTTGTGTTAAATACATGTGAATTCTTCTTTGCTCTTCTATCACTTTTCTTGATCTGGAAAAAGTAATATGAAATTTTAAAAAACCCAAAAAAACTGTCAATGAGCAAATACTGTTTGTAGTAATGATACTCAATCCAAGAGAAATGTTTGGTCTTGGACCGCATTAAGTTTTCCCATTCCAAGAGAATCAAAATTAAAGAACAGGGGAGAACAAGGCCAAGGTACTTGAATATTTTCTCTAGGAATATTGAATGCTTCATGTACAGTTGAGTAAGTAGGAACCATTAATGGATGGGAACTTAATTCTTAAAATTCATTGACCACCAGTAACTGCTGAGAATTTCGAATCAGTCAAGCAATAGTCACATCGGAGAATATGAATTCCTTCAAGAATAATCTTGGGAAAAGATACTGTTCATGGAAAATTTAATAATCTTTTCTAGCACTAGAAATAATTTATTCACACAACTGAAAGAAAAATTACAAAAAATCCCCGGGAAGGAAACACATCCTGCAGAGGGTCACAAACATTCTTCTTACAAAAGATTAGTAACCATGATTGTGGTATATATAACAACTTGCTCACAAAAATATTTAGACAAATTTTGTGAATACTCACAAGTATGAAGGCATTCTGTGATAGTGGTTGCATCAATGAAGTATCCAGCACACAGTGAACACACTATGTGTGGATTCACATGCCGAATACGGATTTTCATCATCTGTAAGAAAATTCAGATCAAAAAATGTAGAAAGAATTGGAGAACACACATACAAGATGATTTCAGCAAAAAAAATATAATTCACGCATCAGTATATTGGGGTGGCAGAAGAAATCATTCGACATTGATAAACCTGGATCACTTTTTGACAGTTTGTGTTCTGTAGCTAATACATAAATGGAAATGTTTTGCTGAATCAGTGACATTGCCTGATTGGTGAAGTTTTAAGGTTTTTTGCGAAAAAAAAAAAAAAATGAATAAATACCAGTTTTTATTTGATAAAAGTTTATTTAATCAAAACAAGGAAAATAACCACTTTTTTTTTCTCTCAAACAGGAAAAAAAACAACAAAAAACAAATAAATTTCACCAATTAGGCAATTTCACTGATTTGGTGTAACAGATATATAGCATCAAAATAATAATACAGAAATACCTTGTCTCTGAATTTTTGAGATGAGGTATTATTATTATTTCTATTAATATTCGGACCATCCTCATCTTGGTTGTTTTTCATAAAAAACAACCAAGATGAGGATGGTCTGAATATCAATAGAAATAGAAATACCTTGGTTAGCACTCAATACACTACCCACCCCCCCAAAAAAATTTTTTAAAATAAAAATATGCAGCACAAAATACAACAGGGGTTATTATAGCATAGCACGAATAGAGATTGAGACAGAAATCCTTTTAAGTATATGATGTTGTTGTTGAGCCTCAACAAGATGGAATGGATAAATGCTGTTTATCTCATCTACTTTCCAGAGCTGGTGAAATATCACTAGGTGTCGACGCATATCACTACATGATTAATTGTGTATGTGTATATTCTCATCCACAGGTCACATAAACCAAAGAGTACAGTATACAATTATTTGGAGACTATTCATGATGCTGACTTTTATTATTGATTATTTGGAAAATTTCATATTACTATGAAAAATACTTGGAAAAAAAAAAGGAAAAAAAGAGTGTTATAGCACTAAAAGGGGTTATGCTAAGCAAGGTATTACTGTATTTACATATATTAAGCATGGCTGAACTGCAGTTTGCAAGCCACATGTGGCACTTTGACATCTATTGGCTGCTTACAGAAATATGTTGGCTGAACCCATGACTATATAAGTTTATTGTTTACAGTTAGATGTAAAAAAATATTTAAGTATTTAAATCTTAATTTTACTATCAGATTTGAACGAGGCACCGGTTTTCAGGGCTGAGGTAAGGAATGGTAGGAGGCAGAGGCCAACTGCAGAGTATCGCTCTACTTCATGAGATCTCAGGAATGCAAGAGCAAAATTTCAAGTGTTCAAATTGTCTTCTCAGACTCAGAACTTACAACAAACAATAACAATAACAGTGGACTTTAACTGGTAAAAATTCTTGGGTGTGCAATTCTCTGCAGTCTGGGACAGAAGGGTTACAGAAATTTCAGCTCAGCAAGGGTAACAGAGGAATACCAAAAAAAACGATCTGAGGTATTCAGAGTTTATACGTGTACTGTTTGATTACTTAAACTAATACAAATAGAAAAAATATTGCATATATGCATCTGTCTGTATTGAATATTTTCAACAAAATATCTATAAAATAAATGCGAGTAAATTTTGTTTATGTCTAGTGGCTCCCAAACATTTGAAGTTAATCATTCATGGCTCTTACATTAAGCAATTTGGGCCACCCCTGACATTTATGGATCATTTTTACATGAGAAACAGATTCATTCAAAATTTGTGGTTGTAAATCAAAACACTTGGTGCGACGAGTAGAAATAAGGGAGATAACCAAGTCATGTCACTTATTTGAATTTTTTGTCCTAGTTTCACCATTCATAACTTACTTAATAAAATTTCCAAGAGAATAAGTTTTAACCACCCCTTGTCGAGAACTGAGAGTAAATTTTTGTTATAACATGCTAATGTTGCAGCAAGTTATAGCAATCTTCATGCTTATATATATATATATGTATATACAAGTGAAAAAAATAATCAAAATACTCATTTAAATTTAGTGATGCAATAATTCAAATTTTAGATTAACAGGAGAATAATACATGAAATTATTTCAAAACTTGTTTTAGATATTGATTTTATCAAGGGTCGATAACTGATGTACAAACAACTTGAACATTGATATTTTTAATAAACTGAACGTGGTAAATGCTTGAGAAAAAAGTTGTTTTGGAACTTATATTAAAAACGTGGATTCATTTCCAAGCGATGACTATACTAATGATAAAAAGTTTTGAATATTATCAATCAGATATTGGAGAAAAGCATGAAATCTCAATGATATGTAGTAAAACATTCCATCTCACCACTTAAATTTCCAGTAAAATCCAATTTTACCCACGTAAAAAAAATAATAAAATAACCTATTTAATTTAAAATTATTGAATACATTAGATATGATAGTACATGCCCATGTTACACCTGGTCAAATAAAGGCAGGGCAAGTGAATGTTTTCTTCAAAACCTAAAGTAGTGAAATCTGTTGGGGTTTGAAAAAAGAAAAAAGAAAAAGAAAAAAGTTCAACCTGTATTAGGCCCCATGACCATCATCAGGTTTTGAATATTATTTATTTATTTTGAGTAAATGAAATGGACATGGTCGTACTCTAGAATTAACAGTTGATTTTTTTTTTTAGATGGGTCCAAATGCGCCTCAATAAAACACTTTTTGGTTGGTCGGTCAGTTCTGATTACTTTTAACAACAGAAAGACGAAGGAGGGGGCATTGATTTTTGTTTACCAGTTGGTATCATGTCAGAAGAGAAGGTGTGACGTCATTAAAGCAACATCTACTCTGATTATTTTTCTCACTGTCTGTTATGATGTCAGAATAGAATGTCCGACGTCTGCATTAAAAAAAGGTCAAAAATGGCCATTTTACTGGAGATAATACTAGCTGAATATTTCCATATCGCAGTTGTGTGAAAATTAATCCACAATACTTCAAGACGTTGAATTTTCTTGTGTATAGATTTTATCTATAAATTACATAGCGGTCGGACAGGCAACATTTTACAAGTATAAGAATCAATTGACCCAGAGAAAGAAAACTTGTTCTTCCTCCTGCTACTACTACCAGGGATGGTGGACGCATCTTTGAACTTATGGTTCTTGTTTTTCAATTCAATGTTTAAAATCAAATTTACCGCCTGACAGATGCATAAAGGACCTTGAACACTAACGCATGTTCAATTCAATAATATTAAGTTAAAGTGGGTTATATTTGTAGCGTGGATAATAACATCAAACTTATTTACGCTATATGGGACATGAGAGAAAATTAATTGTTACCTTCCGATCTAATTCTGATCAGACTGACTGATTATTACTAATCTGTCGCTAAGTAAAAAAAAACAAATAACTCCTGAGTTGAAATTCCCAAATATTTTAGCATCGATCGACTCCAGGAATTTTCATTACCACCCATTTGAACCGGTTCAAAATGAAACACACCTTCTTACCTACCTTCCACTTCAGCTTTTGAGGTCAAAGTATATGAAATTGAAAAGAAAAAAAATTACTAATAAAATAATTTAATTGCCAGAAATACAGAAAAAAAATAATACAAAATGATGGATAATATCTCGGAATGAAAATAGTTGCAGGGTGATACAGACAGTGTAAGATTCTTACACAAGGCACAGTCAATCCACTCTCAACAACATGTCACTACACAACAAAATCAATAAGTATTTTTCCTTTTCTTTTATATGCTCTGGGGACTTATCTACTGGATCCTGAAATGATAGAAATTCCATGTAACCATTTCAAGGTTTTTAGGATCAGGAGGACATTTCAATACTTTTTAAAAAAATCAACAAACCTCTTTATCGCGTTTCTTCTCAATTTTTCCCATATTTTTTTGAGACGGAAGTTTTCTGATTCGATATGTTCAAGAAAAAATGGTCACAGGGGTTCAGTGAAAAGGTGTATTATGAAAAATTGTGTCAATATGACTCTTACCTCCTCCATGGTGAAGCTTTTAAAGGCTACTGATAACATTTAAATTCCATTTACGCAGTTTCTCCAAACCTCAGATTTTCATGCCGTCTCCATATTTCCTAGCGTATGTCAACTTGGGAAACGGTGTCGATCGAAGATATGTTTCTTCTAAATAAAATACCAGCTTCATTCAACGCACAGCTGTTTTTGTTGTCATGTATCAGTTGAATCAAGGCTTTTGATTTTTGGTTGAGGAAAAGACGAGTGTTGGCCTTTGCAGGTTAATCACCACAATGGAACCTTGAAGAATAACACGAAAAAGCAATTTTTACCTTTCCTGTTTTAAAATGACTAGGTTTCCTGATGGGTAGGATTAGTAGTTTCAGGGTTATGGTTAATATTTTTAGGGTTAGGGTTAGTTCGTCATTTGCATCTGTGATTCTACAGCTGGAACAGCAGCCATTTCCAAACGGGAGAGGTAACAATTGCCCATCAAAAACTTGAGTGAAATTTTAGAATCCTGCTGAATGCTACTAACTTTGGCACAAGTCCATATTTATAAATCGCCTGGTGAGGACCAAATTCACTCACTAGCAATTATTTTTGTGACATTTAAGAGTAAGATGCTAACCATCAGTCTTCCACAAGTAAAAGAATTTGGAAGGACTGGCCAGGGTGTCTATCTTTAAGATCAAAATGCTGACAAAAATTGAGCCGGAGATATGAAAGGTAGAATTTATGTGCTACCAGGCTATGTACTTATCGATTCATCTTGGTAGTCATAGATATATAAACATATTTTTCTCACTATTACAACCACACATTTACATATGGTGACTCATTCACTCGTTTTGCCTGTCCACACAATATCTGCATAAGTTCCCAATGAATTTTAGTGACATAATCTGGAAGGGTGGGCTATGGGCTGAGGAAGAATTAATTAGATTTGGGGGTGGATCCAGGAATTTGGGGGGGATTGAGAGATATTTTTTGATATATTTCATAATATCTATTCACACATGTTTTTCTGTCTGCCCACACAATATCTCCAAAAGTTCTCAATTAATTTCAACGATACTTTGTGGAAGGATGAGTCATTGGCAAAGGAAGAATTGATTAAATTTTGGGGTGAATCAAGGTGTTTTTTTCACAAGTAAAATTGAAGACTCTTATTTATTATTTGGATGAGTAAGCCACTAGCAAAATGGAAAAAATGCATACATTTTATATTATAAACTGACATTTGATATGAAAATTTTCCAGTTATATTTCAAATACTGAAGATGAAAAATGAAATATTGAATAAAATTATCAAAATATCTAAAAGTGTCAGCCTTAAATATCTTATTTCAGATGTCTACTTCATATGGATGAATCGAAAATAAACTGGTATATACCATTATTCTAAGGTAGGCCAAAAAGCAATCACCAGTAACTTATATGAGAAAATTTTTTAGCATCCCCAGAGCCAAAAAATGGTGATGATGGTATATTAGGCTGGATTGTCAAAGGTCGGGCTGGAGGGAAGTACAGGAGATAGGAGTGTAGGAAAGAGAAAAAACCCATTTGTGGCCCATTTACCTCCTTTTCAGAAAATTTCATTCAAGTTCATTGAGAACTCTTTCAGATATTGCATGGACAGACAATATTATGGGGTATGGACGTATTATATATGATGTACGCAAGATAATTATGCATGAATCAGCCCTAAAATTCAATCTCTTTCACTATGGCCTATTGTCCACTCTTCCACAACATTTCATTAAAATTCATAGAGAATTTTTAGAGATATCATATGGAGAGTCATGAGCATATACATAGATATTGGCATAGGTGAAAAGTAGTAAATGGTGGATAAGAATAGCTAAGAACAATTCAAAAATAATTTTCCAATTTTTACTTCTTGTTTCAAAGGCATTATCTTTTCACAGAATCACGAAATATTGAGTACTAAATTAGGATACACAAAACCTTTGGTGCTGCTCTTATTCATAGCATATACATGTCAATTTTTTATATCTAATCATGCCAGAATTTTGGGATCCCTTCAACATCTTCCCCCTAAAACAGTCTTTTCAAGTATGAAATTGAGTGTGACAAATGTAATGAGAAACTAAATTGGACCTGATATACAAAAAGTCCTGACAAGTATTCTTGGAAATGTCCAAACGAAAATTGCAAATGCTTCAAGAAAAGAACAGATCTGGTTAGTCACTCAATAGAAATCATCATGTAACCAATGCTTTTTGGCAATATGGCGTGTTGAGGGTGATCAATTGAAAAAATTTGAAGAAGGTATGATCAATGAATGAGTCATGTCTCTCAACTTTTGTTAGGCAGTGATCACTAAAAATGTTCAATTTTTTTTCAAGAAGCTGCTGGACACAAAGCAAGGGAACAATTTAGCATAAATTCATATTGCATATTGAACATCCCACTGAAAAACAATTGAGGCGGGGATTTAAAAAAAAACAAAAAAAAAACCTTTTTTTTCCAGACATTATAAAGAGTAAATGTTCAAGTTTTCATCCCTCTGGTTCCATTCGCACAACCTGTATGCTTGATACATACATATGTACATAGATAGCTGGCCAGACCAACTTGAAAACTGAAGAAACCTATGTTGACAGTTTTGGTTGACAGTTTCTAAAAAAACCCGTAAGAAGAATATCTTCAACTTTGTCAATGAAATAGAGTATTTCTTCTTACTAGACTGCTTTAGTGGGAAAGGATTTTCAATTGACAAAATTTAGGGGAGGATGATCACCGCTGTAGAGAAGAGGATGTTGAAGTTACCTGAATTTTTAGATAAAGAACTTCAGTTTTGAAAGTTGACATTTATCACTTTTCAAAAGTCAGAAAAAGTTTAGCTGTGAACATTTGTTACTCCTGCTTATTGTTTGAAAAGTATGATTTGCCAATTTGTTATTTTAAGTGAAAGAAAATATCAAAATTTAAAAAATATCAAATATCATAATATTTTAAAATTTCTTTGATCATAATTGTTTATTTTGTTTTCATTCACATGATGTTAGAAAATAATTTATTTCAATGGATTTCTGAACAGACTTTTGGTTTATTTGAACTTGTTTTGCGTAACTGACTGAACAGCCAAATTTAGTTGTATATGAAACATTGTAATTATTCAGGAAAAAAAAGTCTAGGAATTTGGCATGCAAGGTGTTTTGTATGAGTGTTTGCCCCAGTTAAATTTAATCAGCCTAGCAACAAGAATCCTTGATGGCCCAAGTCCGAGTGGCCCTTCTGGATTTCAATTGGCTCTTGACTCTGGAATATAAAATGCTTTATGGAAGTGACTGGTGAATCTTAATCTAATTCAGTTTGACAGGACAATGGAAAGAAAGTTCAATCTAAGGTGATTTTGATGGTCAGTCATTTAGCCAGCATTTCCTGATAAGTCAATTCGCTGCAGCTGTGGAGGTTTGGTCAGTCAAAGTCAGAGAGAAAGAGAGGGCCAAGATATTTCAAGTAAACTGACAATTAGAACAGATAAGTCAGGCTAAAGAAGTCTATGGCAGAGATCTTCAGGGAAGTTGAATTATGTTTTTGCATACTTCCATTTCACTACAATACAAATGTCTTATGTTACGTAAGCAAGGAGAATTCATATCACAAAAAATGAAAGATTGAGAGTGAGATGTCTATTTTTCTGCACAGTGTGTTCTATCTACTTGATGTATTTTTCATTAACTCATACATTCACAGAACATCTCCTTCACCGTTCACCAGAAACTTGAAGAAATTGTCACCGAAGAAAGTCAGTAACACAAACTCTGTGTGTTGTGAAGCCAGTCACGGTATCACAAGTACATGTTTGTTGCATGGCTCTCTCCCCCCTCCCCTGTTTCAAGGCTGCATGCAAATTAAGAACCTACCCGCAATGGTAATGAGCAATGCCACAAATGCAAATCTGACAAGGAATTTTTAACCTTTTGCTTTTAGGTTTATCACATCATGTTCAACTAAAACAGAAAGCCTATTGATGGGATTAAAAATCTCCACCCAACAAATTGTTCAAATTAGTAGACTTAGCTTGCTAACCATGACACTCAGAGGTGATGTGTGTGTAGGGGGAGGCAAAAAGCTTTATCAATTGTTGTTCATTTACAGCATTTCTACCAACATTATACAAAAACAGGAATATATTTGCACATGCATCACGTGCATGAATAATAATGGTATGGTTATTACCTCTTTTTAATGTTATAGCATGCTATACATTATAAGACACTAAGATTAATATTTTTCATTTCTATTGTTGAGACATGACGCTTCATTTACAATCAATAACTATTTCGAAACATATTAGTATCAAGTTGCAGAAAATAATTATGTTGGTTTTCCTGATTAATATTGCTATATATCTTCAAACTTGAATTCTTACACCAGCTCATCGAATTGAGGATAAATACCTTGACCCCCCCCCCAAAAAAAAACAGATAAGCCATTTACACCGACCGCCACACGAAAAACCAAACTTTTCTTTTAAGCAGGAACCTGTTGAATATCGAGACCGGCATAACAGGAAGTTGAGTAACCGGTGTTGTCGACATGATGACTCGTGACTGGGTTGGCAGACGATGAATGTTTCGTTTGGTGGAAATGTTTTAACGTCGTCAGGATGAAAGGATTGTTACTTTTTAGCCAGTCGAGCGATCTTTTATTTATTGACGCTGATCAAGAATTTCTGGAATCTGCCTACAAGAATGAAGGATCAGAAGAAGAAGACCAGGTAAAAAATTTCAAAATTTGTATGTGTCCAAGTTTTTACACTTTCCATTCATTTAAAAAAAAAAAATCAAAAATGGACCCAGCTCTGACAGGTAGTACTAGTTGGCATTTCATGGACCTTTCATTTTGAATGGGTTTACTGCAAAGGTTATTAATTGTTTTAGTTCTTTTATTCTGTATATACATGTATATAACCATACAGAAAGCGCATGTGTTTAGCAGTTTGTGTTTGTTAGGTAAATATGAACGTATCAATTTTTATAAATATTTGACTTGACTTTTCTTCTTTTTTTTTCAAGATAACACACTTGACACTTGATGTGTCTGGTATAAGTTGGATATGGGGCAATAATGACCACTAAGGGATGTGTTCCCTCTTAATCGAACAATTCCTTATTGATCAAATTGCCTATGTTTCCATTGAGGGTATGATTATTCTATCATGAATTAAAAATAGCTTTGCTTTAAAAATGTCAACTTTTGTCTGATCAATCACGTGTTTTTGGCTAAGTTGGTTTCATTAGCAAGAGAACAAACCAGTTGGTAAATTAGTGTGTAGGTAATAAACTTCTGTTTATAAAAAAACAACTGGCCCTGTCAGTTAAAGTTGTGACCCACCCCTAAACATTGGCGCAGCTCAACCAAATTTGGTATAATACTTATTGGACCTAAGGGAAGGATTTTGATTATTTTATTTTATTTTATTTATTTTATTTTTTTTCAAAAATAAATTTCCAGAGAGAAGCTCTATCCACACTGTAATGCTGAACTGAACCCTAAATTTCCGTTCAATATACATATATAGCTGGAAACCGCCTGATAGGAAGCGTCAATGGACCCTCCCAGATTGGGGCGAGGGCCCTCCGCAGGAACTAACTGAAAATCACCCTACGGGGGTGTAGTTCAGCTAGTTGATAAAAGGGTCACTTGAAAAATTGTTTTGGTTTCATTAGATGGTTTGTCTTATGTTTTTACTCCCAAATCAACTCACCCCTAATATTTCCCCAAGTCTGAATTATATGAAATGCTGGCAATGACTCATATCTCGGAGACTTTTTTTTCAGTATAATTTGTTGTTTATGCTATTTTTATATTTTTAAACTCACAATTGAGTTTTTAAAAATGTTTACTTCTTCCAGCGAGGTTCTCTGTTTAAATTGTTAATTAATTAATCAGTCTTCTCTCTTTCTTAACATTGACCAGAAACCTGGTTTTTTAAAAGTTTTTTTTCTTCAATACCTGTTGTTTTAACATCTAAGTGTTTCTGACTGAGGACTTTTAAGCCCACAAATACGTCCTGGGCTTGTAAAACGCGCTTCCTTGGGGCTATTTTCCTTTGATTAAGTTTAATGAGAGAGACACAGAATGAATTAAAAGACGAGTCAAACTGATTTTACACACAGCACTTCCTTCATTGTTTTTTCCTCTGGTTTTCCAGGACTTTATCTTCTCTGTTCGTCTTTATAGAGAAAGAGAATTAAAAAAAAAGTTTTTAAGCGACTCGCAGTTCAGAGTAATTGATGTGTCGTTCGAAGTCGCAGCGAAGTTCAACTTTTCCTTTTGTTTAGAGTCTGTTGTTGTGTACTAAAGCCTAACCTTGAATATTAGAAACCCGAAACCGTTGACCAAAACTATCAACACAGGTTTCTTGAGTACATATGTATGTATATATGTATGTATGTACGTATGTGTCACACATACATGTCGCGACTAAAAGAAAAAAAAAACAAACAAAAAAACAGCTGAATTTTGTTTTGTTTTTTTTTATATACCCCTTTCAAAATATGTTTTTTTAGTGATGTGATCAATTTACAATGTAAGCTTATGCTAAATTGATCGCTTACTTTGCCACCTCGCACTATTCACGCTTGTTTTTTTTTTTTTTTAAATCTATGACTTTTTTCACTTAGTTGTGATCACCGCCCAACAAAATGAGAAGCTTGTAACTTATTCATTGATCACCCTTTTTTTGTCACGTGACGATTTCTAACTAACCAGACCAGTTTTTTTTTTTTACTTTTTGCCTTGCTGTGTCAGGAAATCAATCTTATTTTCCTCTTAGTTCCCTATAATACAGTTCAAATCCGCTGACTAAGCTACTTTATTATCAGTTTATTTATTTGATCTATGCGTATCTAAATGCATCGTGTTTTAGATCTATGTTGAAACAATCCTCTTAGTGTGTTAGAGAATTACCGTATTTGACGGCATATAAGACCCCTCCCCTGTGCTCTTTTCCCCTAATAAATAGCTCACAAGATGTGCAAATAGAATAAACCCATGCTACAAAAACATTAAGAAGAACGAACAGAGGTCACAGTCACAAATGCCAAATATATTGCCCTCCTGGCATTAGAGAGAGGTTTATGACATCAAGATCCCTTTCATATAAGAATTCATTATCTAAAGAAACAGTTAACTCTACTTCTCTTAACGTGTTCAAAAGCAACCTATCAGAGGAAACGATGTAGGAAAATTTTTAAAATACTTCTACCTTAAATGCCAACCTCTATTACATCTATTCGATGTTTCTTAAGTCAGTGAATTTCATGATACCTTTATAAAGTAAAGGTAACCTTTGTTGTCTAGGCCTGCATTGGCCAGAACTTGAGGAGGAATTGGAAAGACCTGGCTGATAGATGCGAGAAATTCAGGAAAATGCATTTATTCTTAATATTCTATGCTGAAATACTGTACTTAATAGGAAAAATTAATTATACCCACCCCCAAGGAGTATCAAATTCTTCTTCAATAAACCATTTTGTATTTTTTTTTTTTTTTTACCAAATTCAACATTTTGTTTTTATACACCCTTTCAATATACATTAGGAAAATCCAATAATGAATTTTTCAAAGGAAATTTATAAGTGTTAGAAGGTTCTAACAAAAACTCTAAAAAAAAAAAAACTGCTACCATGTCTACCTCTTTGACATAAGTATGACAAAATCTTTTCACTCAGCCAACTATGAGAAAACTCTTTTCATTTTTAGATCCTTCAGTCCAAGCCAATTTGCCTCAAGCCTGTTATTTACAAGTCATTGTCACCAGACAGCTCAGACCTACACAATCACTTATTCACTAGAAGATTATAACTGAAGTAGCCACTGATTGTTTGTCTATTAGCGTACAACACATTCTGATCCCCCCCCACTGTCCTTTTTGGGTTATTTATATAATTACATTTACTTTTCTCCTGTGTTATATATATATATATATGCACAGGTCTGTCGATAAGCCTGTAGTCTAATGATTAAAAAAGCATTTATTTTACTCAACAAATGTTTATTTTTTGACATCATGTCCTTCCTTTTCAATGCACTTGACCAAACGCTTCTTCATAGATCTAACATTGTACAGTGAAAATTCCGGGTAAAAATTCAGCTAATAACTGTGTCAGGCTACCTTATCATTGATGCACCCACATATATGGTCATATCACATTGGATACACTAGTTCTCACAGGATCACCAAAGTTGAGTGGCATTGAGCTTGGTCGTTACCTAGATGGGTGATTGTCTGGGAATACTAGCTGCCATAAGCAGCAACAAGATTGTTTTGTGGCTGTCTCTGCTCCATAGAGAATATATGACTTTCCTTGGATCCACTATACTTTTCTTTAGTGGCAGCAATGATCATGATTATATATCTATATAAATATATATATATATATATAATATAATATAATATAATATGATATATATATATATATATATATATATATATATAGTAGCTCTACTCTAAAACAACTCAACTCCATGAGTAAAATGCTGCATGTATTGAGCACTCTACGAAATAAATCCATTACATTTCAGAAGCGGCTTTATATTATTAATATATAATTTTATCATGTTATACTGCTAGCCTGATTTGAACCACATATACTTTATGTATATATATATATATATATATATATATATTGGTTTAGAATGCTTTACAGCTTTAAACACTAAATATATAAAAAAAAGCTTTTCCAAAAATTTATGTCATTTGAATCAATAACTTCCCAATATCTGTTAATGTAATTTGCATAATTTTCTCCTGTGTTTTTTTTTTTTTTAATGTTTTGCACAGAATTTGATATTATGGTACTATGTGTGAATTTTTCTTGTCAGGATCATCAGGTAACAGTTTGGGGGATTTATAAACAAAACAGTTATGTTAACATGGCTCCCGAGCAGAGTTGATGTAACACCACCTCCCGTTCAGCTATGATTTTACAATATAGTTTTATCTATTTTAGGGCCATGTCTTCCTATTATACATATATGTGATATGTATGCTTGCGTGTACAAGGTGCTACTCAGAAATTTGGGGAATTTGAACAAACTGATCCATATGTTCTTCTGTCAAGTTAAATGTAAAATTCACATACAATACTGTTTATTCTATACGTTTAATCTGGGAAAAAGTCTATTGGAAGCTACACAATGGATCACTGAAGCTTATTGTAATGATCTAGTTGGTGCAAGTATGTATCAGAATGGTTTGCTAAGTTAAAAGAAGCACGTTTTGAGCTCGAGGACAAAAAATGTTCTGGAAGCCTTGAAAACAGGATTTGAAGGTACTTTTGAATGAAAATACAGCAAAAATAAACAAACTAACTTAAGGAATTATAAGTAAATACACTCAACTTGTTTGAATGATGCATTGAGATAGAATAGACTTTTTCTGGACAAGGAAATCGACTGTTGACAATGCTTGTCCTTGTGTGTCACAGCAAACTATCATGAAGCTGGCATAGGAAGTTCCGATATAATCCAATTTTGATTTGAATTGCTACGTCTTTTCTCACCATCAAGTAAGCAACTCTTTTGATTAGAAAATAAAATTGATTACTTAGATATATAGTTAAAAATCATCAAGAAATTTAGAAGATTGATTTTTTTTTCTTTCAAACTCTTAAATTCATAAAATTGATAGTGGAACTCTTCGATGAATAGAATTAAAAATAATGGAATTCTTCGTGAAATAAATGAAAAGAAAAATGATAAATTCACCTAATGGTCATGATGGGCATAATTTCAATCAGTAGTTATTTCCCTTGTTGATAAGATTTATCTATTTTTTAAGAATTAAAGAATCTTAAGAAAATTAGATGCTCTATGTACTATGTAAAATTCCTTAAAAACTGAAACAGATTGTTTATTGAATTCTGAAAAGGCATGCTGGTTGTCAACATTTTTGTCCTGAGTACTCTATCAGCATGGCCTTGTGCCAGGTTTGACTCAACCCTTATAAATCTAAGGACAAAAGTAGATTCTAATAATGGATGTTTAATATTAGTAACTTCCTCCTTGGCTTTAAATTATATTCCTAAAATATCCACATGATTCCAGATTGAGACTAAGTATGAGGTAGAACAAGTAATTTGGTTTGTCAAAATGTGTAAGTAATTTCACTAATGAGAGCAAACAAGTATAGATTTAAAACTGGTCTGGTTAGTCACTCAATACAAACCGTCATGCGACTGATGTCTTCTTGGCAGCTTGGGGATGATCAATTAAAGCATTGGAAGAAGGCTTAGTCAGTACATGAGTTACTTCTCATGCCTTCCGTTAGTATGAATCTTAAAAAAACAGGCGGGCACAAACTAGGGACCAATTTAGCATGAACTTACATTGCAAATTGAACCTGCCACTAAAAAAAATCTGGGGGCAGGAATAAAAAAGTTTTTTTTGTAAACATGTTCAAATTTTCCATTGGTGCAATCTGTATGCAAAATGCATACATAGCTACACACACAGCTAGCCAGACCACCTTGAAAACTGAAGAAACCTATCATGACAAGTTTTGGTGACATTTTAGGTCTACAGCTTCTAAAAAAGAAAGCTATTTGAACTTAATTCCTATGTCAGCTTTTCTGGTGTCATGATTTAGGCCTGTAATATTAAAGGCCCTAATTGTAGCCTAAGGACTTCCTTTGGCAGATGGTAAGGCAAAGGGCTATTAATAAAATACAAAAACACTTATCTGAATTAATTTGAAGTATTGTTTGTTATTCTTTTTCATATTAATACGAAAACAACATATTTTTTCCCTTTATTAACCCATCTTTGTCTGCTTTTTACAACTCTTTTTTTTTTTTGTTTTTTTTCATACTCGACTGGATATCAAATAGTATGAAAATTTTCATGTGAATTTTTGTCAAACTCTAATCCATGTCAGGAGTTGACTTTATTTTCCTACCATAACAAGAACAATCTACACCAAATATGATAAATAAATCTGTTCATAAAATTAAGATTTCTACCGTGATTTGAAATCACAAACAAGTGATTGGTAGCCGGCCCTCATACTGACTGAGCCTAACTGACAAGTCTTGTGCATATGTATGAAAATTTATCTCACACATGTGCAAGGGCTTATCTTATTCTAATGAATACTAAAAGGAAAAGAATAGATATTTCATGATTTTTTTTTTTATTCAATATACTTACAATAAAAAGATTTGAGACTTCATCTTCAGTTGGAATAGAAGGTGGAGTGGAGTTTGACCCTGCAGCAGCCAGGCTTGTATATGTTTTTCTCAATTACTATCCTGTAGGTGGTCCTCTAGTCATTATACCTGATTGGACACAGTAATATTTCCACTGTTTTTTAAATTTCATTATTAGAAACTGCCGTATGGAGCTAGCAGGCTGAAACTTTAAATATTTACTCCTTATTATACCTATGAAAAGGTTTTTGGATTTTGTTCTTTGAAAATTTCCCCCTTAAATAGATTTTTAGTGGGGGGGGGGTCAATTTGCAATGCAGGTTTATGCTTATATAATCCCTTAGTTTGTGTTCGGAGAGCATTCACGCTCTTTTTTTGAAAATTCAAACTTTCTCAGTGATCACTACCCAACAAAAGGCCATAGAATTAACTTATTCATTGATCACCCATTTTCCAATTTTTTAATTGATCTCCCCCAACATGCTGTTAAAAGATGTATGCATTTAAAAAGGTCTTTTTTTTTTTAACTTCTTTTTAGAATAACATTTGTTAAGATTTAAAGTGTTTCTGTGATGATTTTGGTAATCTTTGCTCTAGAAAAGAGTGAAAGAAAGTTGTTGGCAAGTTTAATAACTCTGATCCCCCTCCACATGGGCCATAAGGTGTCAATCTATGAGGCGCCTGAATTATAATAATAACAACGTGTCAGGAGAAAATGGGTGATGGGTTAGTTTTAAAACAATAAGGATTTTCCAATCGGGGTTTTGACATTATTGCGAACATAGGTGTCACATCCAAGGTGGTGTGGGTGTGTTCTGAGAAATAATTGCGTGTTAAAGGAAAATCGGTGAAAAAAGCACAATGGCTGCCTCTTCCTTCCACTCAGAATGAAAGTTGAAGAACCTTATAAAAAAAACATTTGAATAATGAGACTAAAACAATTGTTACTAGTTTTTGCCGTTACCGCTGAATCATCATGCTATTATTGGTCAGCAGGTAGCATTAGTATGAACACCATTGGACATTGTCCAGAAAGTCTAGTTTTAGATGAGGGGGTGGTGAGATTAATAGAAAGGGATCTGAAGCCATGTGTCACATGATCTTTACTTTAGGTTTTATTGTTACCTGTTATAAAGTAAATGAATGGCTGCATCAGAAGGAAATCAATTTAATTTGTAAAGCATCCAATGTGAGCAAAAGTACTAATTCCATTATTTTCGTTTAATAGGTTATGCCCAGCCATCTTATAACAATCTTTGTGTCTCTAATATATAGTTGGTGTTTGTTGTTTCTTTGTATCAGACTGTGGACATTGTTCAAAATAGTTTACAATGTGACTCGAATTTTCTCATTTTGACCTTTAAAGAACTACATAGAATGTAAATGATATTTTCTGTTTTGTGCTTCTGGAAATGTGGATTTGTGCCAGAGTTCACTTTTCCGAAACAAATTCCAAAGTACAATAAGCTACTGAAGGTGCACAATTTCTCATCTGAAATTCTGAAAACTAAAAAGCCCCAATGGTTGTCATCTGCTCACCAAAGCTCTTTTTTGGTATCAAATATGACCTGACATGACTCCAGCTTAACCAAGGTCATCTTGTTTATTTAAACAATGCTCTACCAGGCCTTCGAAGAGCACAACGGAAGTGGTTATTCTGAGATGACACTGGTTCAACCCACACCATACATTTGTGTATGAATCACTTGCTTCCCGGGGATATTTTATTTATTTCTTAGTGATTTTTTTTTTAACTTTGAAAATGTTAAAAAGAGCTGCATATCTCTCTGTGGGTAACAGTGAGAAGTGGATTGCATTGGGTACTATTTTTAAAGTCTTTGAATTGACTCAGTGGTGGATTTAAATCATGGTCTACTGTACTGGACGTGGATACTCTACCACTGAGCCATGATTATCAGTATAAGAGATTGTTGTACCTACTAATCCTTTTGAGAGTTTTGTTCATATTGACTTGATCAGATATATATATATATATATATATATATATATATATTTTTTTTTTTTTTTTTTTCTTTAGAAAAATTTTCTCCTTATGAGATTTAAATTTTTTAGAATTGGAGTTCAAATAAACATGCACCCTTGATTCTTGCATGGAAAAAAACAACAGATGAAACACTATGATCACTTGGGAATGTATCTCTTTATAAATGTGCATGCATTTGTACATGTATAAGAGTGTATCTCTGTTTAAGTATGTAATTATTTCTATAAGTGTGTACATCTCTATGCAGTACATACTTATACTTACTTATAGAAGAAGTAAGCTTTTAGATGAATGTGACATTCAAGCCAACAGAATATTCACGTGTATGGAGGATTTTGTGAATGAATGTGTATATACATGTGGATTTTCATGTATGTTAGTGAATTTGTGTATATAGGCTTACATTTATATATATTTAACTGCATGTGACTAAGATAATTACCATCAATTTGTCGAGCTTCGGTAGATACCATTGTCCTTTTGTTTCATCGTGGTTAAGAAGAAAAGTATCTTTCTTTATGGCCTCATTCAATCCTTTACTTTAATAAATTGTTTCATTTATTCATATTATTCAAGGGATACAGTCCCAGATAAATGTCCCTACACAAAAGTTTTATTAACTTCGGTTTTTCTTAGATAAAGCATTGCCAACCATTATTGAGATTATTTAGATGAAAATTGATGATGGTCTCTAAATGGTTTTGGATTCAAGCACAATACTTGTTTTATCAACAGAATAATAAAAGGAAAAGTAATTCAATATACACTCCCAGGTTAAATGAATGAGCCTTTTTTTTATCAATTTGATTTTGGCAATTACTGTCTTATTCTAACAATTATTGATGTAATATTCAATGTCATACCATAGTCCATACAGTTTTTGTATGCTGCAAACGTTTTAGTATGGGATAGCTTTTCCCTTGATTTTCCTCAGAAAACTGATGAGTCATCTGGTCAAGCTGTCCAAAAGTTGTTTACAGTGTTTTACTTCAATGTTGTCCCATTCATTTCTGACCGCTTACCACAGCTGGTCAATTTTCCCAAATTTTTCTCCCAGCCAGTTTGGCCTTATCATGTGCTAATATGTTGTCTATGGTGTTAAGATCTTTCATATGATGGAAAATGCTTGGCATACTTGACTCTTAATGAAATCAAATGATTGATACTGCTCCTAATTGACAGCATATTGTAACAATATGCATCTCTGAATTAACGTTGATCAATTATGTACATAAATATCTGATTTAGTCTATTGCTTTATCAGGGCAATTTCTTTCATTTGAAGCTGTCTGGGAATCTATAAAATATGGTCATTTTAGTTTTAAAATGAAAAAATTTGCAAATGTAGCTTCATTATTTTTGTGTTGTATTAGAAACTGTCAACCAAAACTGTCACCAAAGGTTGCTTCAGTTTTTAAGAATTCTGGCTGGCTATGCATGTTTTGTGTGTACAGGTCTCACCAATGGAGCTAGAGGGTTGAAAATTTCAACCTTTACACATTATCATGTCTAGTAAAAATGCTGTTTTTTTTTAGGGTTTTTTTTCTCTGAATCTCCCCTAAAATAAGTGTTTAGTGTGTGTGGGCTGGGGTTCAATTTAGAATGGAATTTTATACTAAATTGGTCCTTAGTCTGTCAAGCACTTGATTCAGTGGTGAATATTGATCCCATAGATCGAACAGTGAAAATTCCAGATCAAGATTCAGCCAATAATCATGTATCAGGCTATGGACATTTTGATCCACCAGCATCTCTCTTAAAGTATGAGAATTGCAAAAATAATGACCGCCATGCATTGACTTGCATCTTGGTTATATTCTGATAGCATGGATTTAAATCTAAACATTAGTCGATCATTATAAGGTGAAATGAAATATACACACTGCCCAGCATATGATTCTATGACGCATACATATTTACCTAAACCTCTATGTTATTCATATTCTTTGTTGCCTTTCCAAAGAGGAAGAAGCTAATGTCATTTACATTTCTTTCACTAAGTCATTCATTCAACTAAGCAAAATGTCTGCTCTTTTACCTTCTCTGTCTGGAGAACTTGAAACAAAAATGACGTGTACACTGCGCTCTCTTTAGTAACCTAGCAATGGAATTTTCTGTTATTTGCAGTCAAGTCATAGAACTGCAATGACTGGAATGCCAGTCGGCCACAATTGATGGATTTTAAGCCTTTATGAGGTCATATCTGCGATCGGATGTAAGTCAGTCAGGCATAAGTCTATGTATGACTCTATTTCCAATGACAGAAGATGGCATTTTAGCTTCAAGAAAAAACCTGAACATTTAGTAAGTTTTCAATAACTTGTTACATTTGTCATCTTCTTTTCAAGATCAGTGGGATATTTATTTTTGAATATTTTTGTTAAACTCTTAAACTGGAGTTGACTATATTTTTCTACTGTAACAAGAACAACAAGAACAATCCTCGCCAAAAATTAGGGATGTTAACCAAAATGTAAAATTCACATTCCCCACTGTGATTGAAACCCCTGATCAACTGGTTGCTATGAGGCTGTCTTCCTGACTGAGCTAAATTGACAAGTTTTAGATATTAATGAAAATTTATCATATAGATATGCAATTGGTTTTTTTTTTCATTCTAATGACTAAATACATTTATACAAGTACATATTTTTGTAATTTTCTAAATTTAATCTATACAATACAAAAGTTACAGTAATCATCTTCAGTCAAAATAAGAGTAGAGTTTGACCCTGCAGCAGGCAGTCTTGTCTTGCTTAGTGTCTAATGAGACCTAATAAGTAGGGAAGAGTACCTAGCCATGGAATGATCATTAGCAAGCTTTTCTTGCAAACCTACTGTCGTTAGCTTGATTCTCATTGGGCCCCGCACATATGACTTGTGCCAGCCTAGTAAATCATATATATAATAAGAGCTATATCTGCTACACTTATAGTATTAGTATTGTTCTAAACTATGCACTCTTGCATGTAAACAGATTTAGTATTTTTTCTAAACGAAGACAGAAATTTAAATCAAAATATATCTGAATTTTTTCCACTGGGATTAGCAAGTAGATTATATGAATAAAAAAAAACAAAATAAAAAAAAAACAGATCCAGAAAGTTGTCATATAGAAATGATCAGCAAACGACTCTTGCTGGCTATTATTGTTATTGGATCTCCAAGTGTGGATGATCTGATACCAATTCATGCTAAGTTCCTATGGGGTAATTGCAGGACCAATCACCCAAAGGACATCATCATCATCTCTTCCATTTTCCTGAAATTTGACATTGGGGTAGATTTCGGGCCAGACAAAAAACACGATTCCCAAATTTCAGCCAAATCTGATCAACACTTCCAAAGGTACGAGTGAGGCTTTTTTGGGGTCAACTGTTGACCTCACATTTTTCTAATTGCCATGACTTTTTCTCCTTGTTCTTGCTGTATAAAAGTGTACATATTTAGAACTGGAATGGTCTACAGATTCCAAAAGTTCCATTGTTTTCTATGTAGGCTGAAAAATAAAAATTTCATCAATAAATGAATATTTGTGGTCACCATTCAACCTCTCAGATACTTAATCAAAAATAATTCATTGATGATAAAAATATTCCCCTTTGATTTCCCCATTATAATCAGCTTCAAAATGTTTGTATATAAGGTCAAGACATGATTTTAATAGTATCAACTCTCAGTATTTTTTTCACTATAAACATCTAATTCCACTTCATTTCATGATTATTTTTTTGTTTTCATCAATTATTCCTCTTGATGTTTGCTCTTAATCGACATCTTTTTTAATGGCCAGCATTGCCAACTTGAATATTTTGTGTCTAAATTTAGATAATTTTTATTTAGTTTATTTAATAGAAATTGATTTTAGATTTAGGATATAACTTTAGATAATTTTTTAATGAAGCTTAGATATTTTTAGATAAATGATGAATTTCAGGGCACAAATTTTACCAGTCATCCAAAATATTAAATTTTTCCCAAATCCCCTAAACTTCAAGAGAACATGGAAAAGAACCAACGGAAGGTTCAGTGACTTGGTGAGTGACACCTAATCAAAAAGTGACTTTATGGTGACCTAAAAGCATTAGTGGTACGCGTTCGGTTTGTATCTGTATATACCATCAAAATCCCGGACTACAACTTGCAGTGTTATGGTCTTCTTGAAAGGATTAAATGCGATGGAGTCCCTACCATCAAATATTCATTGTAAGCAATGGTTATCCGTGGACAAAAAAGATTGATAATTTATGAGTTCATACAATTGTTATATAAAAGTATCCCTAACCTCACAAGGCATCATTTTACCTGTAAATGCCAAACAGAATAATTAAAGAAATTTCTGTCACAAGTCTGCTTGACAACTAACCATTGTACAAACTTGACATTCTCCTTGTATATCAGAGCCATGGCAATGCAGTGCTGAATTTGAAGTTTTTGGGGGTCAGCAGTTCTGGAGAAATCTAATGAAAATAAATGGAAACAAAGTTGGCTGCTTCAGAGTCAAACTTTCACTGACTTAAATATGAATATGAGGTCAGGTAAAAAATAACTTGCTAAAAAAAGCATTGTCAGAACAAAAAATATTCAGCAGAACGTGCGATCAGAATGAACAATTCCAAATTTCCTTTCCTTTCTTTCTCTTCCTGGTTGGGAATTGACACCATGTGACGTCATGGCATTACTCTTTTTTTTTCCTTCTCACTCGATATACCATCTGACTAATTGCGATAATAAAGTCAACTCTCTTGGAGTTTGACAAGTACTGATTATAGATCTAAATTTAGATTTAAATATCTAAATCAGCTATAGATCTAAATTTAGATATAAAATATCTAAATTGGCAATAGATCTAATATATCTAAATTGGCAATAGATCTAAAATATCCAAAGTGGCAGTAGATTTAACCTATCTAAATTAGCAATCCTGAAAAGAAGTAAGTTAAATACTTTGAAGCCATAGTTTTGTACAACTGACAGAAAATTATTTGACATGATTATTATGGCAGACTTCTCCACACCATAAAGTCTGGGTACATTCAAACATACACTTTTGTAACTGGCACTGTCTGAGGTTTAATTTTTTTCCAAATGATAGGTGCTTAGGGGATTTTGCGTGAAGGGTGCATAGAAGATCTTGCAGATAACTTTTCAATTATTCATTCAGCAAAATCATTGGGGTGATGGTGTTATTTTCCAATTTTGGGGGCTGATTTGTCCTGAAATGACCCTATACTTATATGATGGTTTACTATCTGTAACACCTGACTCTCTCACTGAGGAGTAAGAAAATTTCTCTGATAAAAGTACCTCTTTCTCACCGGTGGAAACTGTATATCCGGCAGTTGACGAATGTTGTTAGGTTAAAGTTGAGCTCTTCTTGAATTACCCTGTAAAGAATATATTAGATAAATTTTATTTGTACACTTATCATAACTGTCTGTTAAGTGATGCGTCATGTTCTGGTATCAATAAGTAAATAGTGCTCTTATGTGATATGCAAAATACAGGTTACAAACACTTGAAGTGGCATCACTCACTTCAGTCTACCCGATTTTATCCATAACTGGGGAGGGAGATGGATTCATGCCTTTCCCAACAGAAAGCAAAGTGAATACAAACTGTCCCTGCTGTTACCAACTTGAACACGTTCTGCCTCCTCTGATAGTTACAATAACAGGAGAACAATTTGTATCGCTTTAGAGTGAGTTTGAAGTCCAAACAGTTATTAACAATTGTCTCGATTCCTTGTAAATATGAAAAAAATGACCGACTTCATTTTTAATTATAGTTTCTCCAAATTTTCATAAAAACGGATCTGGTAAGTCCTTCAATAGAAATCGTCATGTGACCAACGTCTTTTGGCAGCATGCCATGTTGGGGATGATCAATTGAGTGAGTGATCAATGAATAAGTTACTTCCCTCGCTTTTTGTTAGATCACTAAAAAGTCTGAATTTTCAACAAAAAAAAAAACGCGACAAAGCAGCTGGGCACAAACTAGAGTCCAATTTAACTTAAACGTACATTGTAGATTGAACACCCTACTTAAAACCTATTCTGAGTGGGAATCTTCTAAAAACAAAAAAAAATCTTTTTTATCTAGACATAAAAAGGGGGGAATGTTCAAATTTTTAGCCCTCTAGCTCCATTGGTGTAGTCTGTATGAATGATACACACATAGCCAGCCAGATAGACCAACTTGAAAACTGGAGAAACCTATATTGACAGTTCTGGTTATCAAGTTTAGTTAAGTATAAGTTTACAGGAACCTAACAACTACTTAAGCCCGGCTACAAGTGTCATGCTCTACTTCTACTCTGATTGAAGATGATTACTGCAATTTTTGTATTGTAATTAATGTATAAAAAATCATTAAGAAAAAACCCTTTTTAGTATAAATGTATTCATTTATTAGAAAGAATCAAGCCCTTGCCTCTTTATTAGGTATCTTTGTGGATATATAAAACTCAGCTTGGTCGGTAGGAGAGCCTCTGATCACTTGGTTGTGATTTCAAATCACGGTAGAAAAATATCAATTCTATGTATTGGCTGTGATTTATCGTAGCTGGATGGACAAGCAGTAAAAGGTTTAGTCCCATAAATTAGGTGAGGATTGTTGTTGTTGTTATGGAAGAAAAACAAAGTCAACTCCAGATTTGGACTGGAGTTTGACAAAAACTAAGGAAAAAATAGCAGTGTCATTTATGATGAGATTAGCCATCTAAATAATCATCTTGACACATTTTTGATGATTATCCCTAATGGGTACCTACAGTAGTGAGGTTTCTCAATCTTTTTGCACTCACATAACCCCTTACACTGAGTAAAAAAAAATTGCACCCTACAACTATATATATATATATATATGTATATATATATATATATATATATATATATATAAATAAGGGACCTAGTTCTGCCCAGATTATTAGGCATAAGATCTAAAAGTACCAAAGCACTGAACCAAAGTCCTTACTTCAACGTATGTGTGGTGTACAGTGTACCATCGTCACAACAACCAGATGTTTCATTTACAGACTAGATATGTTTTTACAAGCATGATATGGTATAATTTTTGAATACTAAATTTATGAAAATACAAGACTATGGTTATTTGTATTGATTAAGTTAGTCTTAATTCTACATTAAGCAGGCTTTTTTTTAATGAAAACCAACAATTGGTCTCGTACAATGTATGTATGTATGTTTTTTGTTTTTTTAAAATTTTTTTTTTCTCTGCATCAATAGCATATAATAACATTTGAGTTGGAACTGTGAAGGGTTTATTTCTCAAAATAAGCTACATCACCAAAAATATATGATCGAACCCAGTTTGAGAAACCCTACACTATAGCATTATGGCTAGCAAGTTCATCTCACTGGTCAATTCATGAGTGAAGTGACTTTGATCCTCACAGGGTGCTCCATTATTGTAGCCTTGAACCAAACTATGTTAAGCTTAGTAAATAACCAATTGTCCTATTCGTTTATAATTATCTCATGTCTACATGTGAATGTACAACAAATGACTTTTTTTTTCTCTGTTTTTGGTTTGTGTTTACCACTCATAAAGTGTGGGTGGCCTAATGGTTAGCAGCATGAAAAATGGAATCAGCGAACTGTGTTCAAACTCCAGCTAAGACAGTTTGCATTCAATTAGCACTGATGTCTTTAGGAAAGGTATGAACCCCACCCCTTACCTCAGCTATGGGTAAATAGCAGAGCAAACTGGGCTCTCCATCCTTGGTTGGCAACAAGACAGTATATTAGAGAAAGGACAGGAGTCAGAGATATCATAAAAAACATTGAAAAACTCAAATGGCAATGGGCTGGTCATGTTGCAAGATTGCCAGATAAGTGCTGGACATCACGACTCACAATGCAGATCACCAGATATCATAAGTGAAAATGTGGCTGGCAGAAAGTAAGATGGCATGACGAACTAGACATATTGAACAAGTATTGACTCGGTGACGCCTAATGTAAAATAGCTGCTCAAATGTGGATCCTCAGAGACCATATGCAAGACATATTCAGAAAGTACTGGCTCCGCAATGCCCATGATAGAGAAATCTGGTGAATCTTCTGGAAGGTCTATTTCCAACGCCGGATGCTAAAAGGCTGATAATGATAGAGGACGTACAACTCTGGATTCCAACAGGGAAATCTAGCGTAGTGAGAGACTGTCAACTGACAGTGGGAAACGTGTTCCCAAGATGTATTGTTAACAGAGATCTGGTGAAACTTTGACAGGCCTAGCATGCCAGAAATGGATTACAATAAATTGGTCCAGTAAAAATTATGGAGAATAAAAATCCCGCCCTCTCCATCTCCTCCTCAACACCTCAAGTATAAGCAGAAGATTCAAAAAATGAAATAACACATTGAATAAGCACCCTTCACATGCAGTCATGGTAATTGGTTTTGAGAGCTAGGTATAGGAGCCATTGACAAAACCAGGAAATTAAGAAGTAGGTATATGCCATACTGCCTCCCCCCCCCGTGTATCCCTCCCCCATTTCCATCACTGCTCACGTGGTGTGAGCATCTTTCTTTTCATCAATCAAAAGTCTAGGCGGCTGTTTGTTATAGAGAATGCTAGGAATGTTCAGCCAAGCAAATGTGACAAATGTGTCTCCCTGAGGCAGGAATCAGGTGGAAAGCTCTATTGTCCTTTGCTAAATGGTCACAGCATCACATGCAAACTCCCATCACACACACACACACACACACACACACACACACTCAAACAAAAATACTAACACACTAGATGTCTTATTTCTCATGTCAGTCTTTAGCTCCGAATTAATCCTTTACACGCATTCACTCTTAGTCTCTCAGTTAACTTGATTAGATTAACATTTTTTGCCAAGGTTATAATTGTTAACAATTATGAGCTTCAAGTAAGTGAATCCGTTAAAAGTTCTCTCACTCTACAGCCTGAAAAATAGGTCTGGTTTGTCACTCCATAGAAACAGTCATGTGACCAATATCCTTTGTTAGCATGCTGTGTTAGGGATGATCAAGAAATATGTTACTCCTTTCACCTTTTGTTGGATTGCTCAAAAGTCTGAATTAAAAAAACAACAAAAAAACAAGCACAAACTCTGCTGAACACAAAACTGGTGACTAATTCAGCATTACATTGTGGATTGAACTGCCGCCATAAAACTCATTTGGGGGAGAAATTTCAAAAAACAAGAAAATGTTTTTTCTAAACATAATAGGAAGTAATTATTCAAATCTTTAATCCTCTGCTTTCATTGGTGTGGCCTGTACACGTAACACATGCATAAATAGTGATTAGATAGATTGCCAGTCCGCCAGAATCACTTGAAAACTGAAGAAACCTATCTTGACAGTTTTGGTTATTTCACATCATCCATTTTAAGATAAGCAACTTGAAATAAGCAAATGAATTTATCGAGTGTTACGATAACAGTCGCTGTATTTCCTGTTATATATTGCACTTAATTTTGTCCCCCAATAGGACGCCCATGATAAAAAATTGTGGCGAATCCTGGGGAAGGTCTATGTCCAACGACAAACATTAAAAGATTGATGATGAGTTTGCTTCAAAAATCACAATGCATTATCCTGAGGTGAACAGTACCAACAAAGCCCCATTAGCCAGAATGGCCCTAAGATAACTCCAGATTGAAATATACCGTGCACATTATATAGTAGAAAACAAAAATTTATTTTTCAACAATGTCAATGCATTAAATCAGTGGGGAATATTCATCATGTAGATCAAAGATCACATTGAACATTAAAGATCAAAATTCTGCTAATACATCAGGCTATGAACTTATTGATCCACCCACATATTTTTTGGTGTTTAACCCTTAAATTCATCGAAGAAAATTGAATGTTGATATCAAGGGAAATAGATACTGATCAAACTTACCTCACTTCCATTTTAAGCAATTTTTTTTTTCTTTTTCTTAAAAATTCCATTCACAGGAGTTTTTACATTATTTTATTAATTCAAAGTGAAATAACTTCTGATCAAAATGTGAACTAGGTATAGCATCAAGCAGTCAAGACTCAAGTTAGTCACTGTAACTAGTCTCGGATTTGTTTGTTTATAAAGCCAGAATTTCCTGGATTTCTTGGTAGTTTTTATTCCTGCCATGATTTCTCTTCTATTTGTTTCTGTGTTTTTAATTTTTCTATTTTAAAAAATTGATTTATCTATTTTCTTGCTTATATCCTTTTTATTCATCTGTTTTCTATTATCTATTCATCCAGGATGACAAACAGAGTAACAAGTCTGACCCCTACAATGCGGGGCTCATGTTTGTACCATTTTTGGCTTCCCAGAATATCATGAGCCATGAACTGAAGAATCCATACAACAAGATTGTCTGTGAAAATGGATCTGTTGCAGTCTTCAAGCAGGTAAAATGCATTGTGACTTGCGCAAATTTGTTATTTTACATCATTTTTATTATGTTTCAAGCAACAATACATTACTCACACAACTTGTCTCTTGAATTCGTATAAAAATTTGGGGTTTCAATATCAATAGAAATAACTTTTGATTAAAGTTACTTCTATCCACAAAAGGGTTCTATTTCCTAATCTATTTATGGAAGTGTTCCACTGTAAATTTCAAATGGTATTCAGTGGTCCATGAATTCAAGAGTTGAAGACTAAAAGTGATGACAGCTGTATAAGCCTTTTACAATATCTATTCATTTATAACATAGATGTAGGGGTCCAAGAAAGATAACAGTATTGAAACTGAACAACAGATAACAAACAAGTTTACTGATGAACAAAGATGTTGTTTTTATCACAGAATCTAAGAAATCATGTGTAAAACATCATATGACTGTTAATTTAGTATTTCAGTCATGTTTAGTAAGTCTTTTGTTGAAATTCTTTTGTTATTAGAGGTTTTCTGGACTAGTGGAGGATAATATAAATGTTAGGGTCCACGACTCACCCACCTTATGTCACAAACCATGCTATATTGAACAGCTCTATATCAAGGAACTCCTATACGAAGTTTGTATGAGGACAATAAAAATTCAGAAGAAACACAAATTGTCAGTGCCATTCACAAAAATCGGAATAACACCCGTATACACTCTATTTTTTTCCATGCCTTGGCCATGAAACCGGGCACACAGAGATATTCATTGCTTATTCATCAGTCAATTGTAACCTCCACTGTGTGTAAGAAGTTGAACTAATGAAATTAAACTTCTATAATTTTGTATCCTTTGCAGAAGTTACTTGGTAATAAATGTCATTTAAGGTTTGTCCATGTAAGAAGTAATTTAACCTTTGTTTCATGAACATTTTTCCTCATTTGTAAAGCAAACCTTTCGTACCCAGTACAGAATGCCTTACTGTGAGTTTAGGGTTCCATATTGTACGAGAGCAGGCATTCTAAACAATTGAACTAAGGTGGGGGAAATAGATTGACACATACAAATTGATTTTTCATCTTTTCTCAAAAGAAATTTGATGTTTTTGTGAACGCAGTTGCAAATATCAATCCAAATATTGATATTGTACATGTGTTTGTTTGTTCCAGTGCTCCTGGCCATACTGTCTTGTCTACAGACTTGAAAATTGGCATCAGTATTCCATTAGGCTTTTTCTAAATATGATTTTTTTTGTTTTGAAAGAAAGCTTTTAGGGGCCTTGTTTTGATAGGTTTATAAATAACATTTAGATTCTGGAGATTCTAGATGTTTTTTTTCACTCTATATTAGATGTTTTCCAGTGGAAAATGCTAGTGATGTCATAAATAGAATTTATTCTAATCATATTTATTCTTTAATTAAATTCTTTCTCATGACTTTGAAATTTGAAACTATGATTGTTCTTTTGTGATGGCGAATTTTTATTCCATTCTTTCATATTCGGAGAGGTACCATATCTTTACAAATGCTATAATTTATTTCTTTAACTTTCAATGCTTCTTTTATTTAGAACAGATTAATTCCAAGACTGACAAGAAAAAATTTTGATAACTTTCAGCTGTTATATAGAATCACTCTTAATCTTAATTTTGGTTTCCAAGAATGGGGAAAAATGGCAGTTTTGTTCTCAGTGAAAGAATTAATTTTTGCTTGTGTATTTTAGGATACTTCAGTCAAAAGTCAATCAATCACACATAATCATCAGAAAAATGAAATTTTTTTTACATTTGGTTAATAAATCCTACCCATGATATCACAGGTTACATTAGTTTGTGTCTAGCAGCATTTATGCTTTTTGAAAATTCAGACTTTTTAGTGATCCAATAAAAGGCAGGAGAAGTAACTCATTCATTGATCACCCTTTTTTCCCAATTTTTTCATTTGATCACCCCCAACACAGCATGCTGCCAAAAAGTGTTGATCACATGATGTTTTCTATTGAGTGACCTGCCTGATATTTCTCTTTCTTTTTTTTTTTTTTCTCTTAAAGTTGGATGACATTTTGTTTGTGGCTGTCAATGGTGATGGAACTGAAGATGAGCAATTCCTGAATAAAAAGATTTTAATCTTCCACCGTATTCTCAAATTCCTTTATGGACCTGTACTCAAGCAGTAAGTTCCTGATATTTTTCTCTTTCATTTTATTCCCACTTTATTCTTCAACATTAATAAGTTTGATGATGATTGCAAAAAAATTTTCTTGCTTATCTGAGCAGAAAATATTTTCCAAATAGATTAATAAATTACACCAGAAAAGTCATTGTTAGAATCTATTCTTATTGCGATCTTAATGCATTGCTATCATACTATCTGAGGATCTTAGTAAGTTCTGTTGCTAAGCTATAGAAACAATCATAGTGAACTTGTTTTCTACTTTTTGATTTATGTACCAGTACTGTTTATCCATCAAGTTACTGATACTATTTTTGATGAAATATTTCATGACAGTTTTTAAAATGATTTACAATCCAACATCAAAGCTTTAATTTGTTTTTTATACTTTTTCAAACTGAAGAAGAAACTGAAAACAATGCAAGGAATAATGAAATAGTAAAGTAAAGCACAGTTGATTGTTTATAATAACCTTTTTGCATTTCAAAATGTTTACTGTTTCAGTGCTTAGAGGAAAAGTAGATAAACCACTTTTTTTAAAGTTGAGTGCTGACTTGGTGATTGTGTGTGCTATTTTCTCTATAGTGCAACAAAACTATTTTGTGTTGACCAATCAAATTATCAATATAAAAATTTCAATTATGCTGATTACACTGGTAAAGTTTTTTTGATGTACCATTGAATCCAAAGTATTTGAAAATATTAGTATTCTTTCTTGAAAATTGATAAATAAAGTTCAAGTGATAGAGAGATTGACCATAGAAATCTTAATGAAAATAAATAATTGACTTTAGGTGGAACCAAGTACGGTTTTTTTTTTTCTTTCAAATTCATGATTGAATACACTCTGATAATTTATTTCTAAATTTGATGTATAAGAAAAAGTATCTACAATAAGATCAAAATTCAGACTCAGTAATGTTTTATGATAAAACCAACATTTTTGCAAGCAAATCAATAGATTATCTTTATTTTAAAATCAATTTCCCTCTAGAAACCCTCATAAAATCTAAATTTGTTCTAAACAAGTAAAGGCTGTTCATGAACTTTTGTAGTTTGCTTTTTACTTTCTCCAAATTTTTGCCACTCACCCGTAACAGATGCTGACATTTTAAATACGCTCCTTCATATGAGTTCCAAAAGTCTTGGCAGAATTGAAGTTGGCTGAATTTCGTAGCCATCTGCCAAATCCGTCTTTTTGGGAGGAAATTGAGCATTCCCAACTTGTGCTTGGCTCCAAACATGTCACACATGATATGTTTCTTCACCAATGAATCAGCCACCAGACTCCTTTAAAAAAGGCAAATAATTGCATTTGTGTACAGTTCACATAATGTACATAACTTGAGGCAAAAACATCAAGAAAGATCAGGAAAATCATGATTGTCTGTATCATTAGGTTCAGGATTAATATGCAAGCTCTTCTCAGAGCTGAACATCCAGTGGCAAAACAAGTTTGTTTTATTATGAGACATCCTTTAGAAACAAAGCTAGTCCCATGTATCAATCACTTGACCATTATCTTAATGTCTACATTGATAAATTATACCTTTTTTTCTTCTCACTTGTTTCATGTCAGTTATCAAAATTATTTCTTTTTTCAGAAAAATTGAAATTTCTCTTGAAAAATCTTTCTTTATTGGAAGCTGATTATCATATGGTAAAAGATATTTTTCGTGACATCTTTCAAAATCTAGTTTCATTATCTTTTGTATAGCGTGAAACCAAGTAGACTTCAAGAACGGAAGGAGCGTCAGAATTACCTAAAGAAGCTGCTGAAGACCTGGTGCTTCCTTGTCCAAGAAGAACACACTTTTCTCATGGAAGTAAGTTATTAGAAACCGTCAACCAGTTTTTTTTTTGACAATTGATCTCTTTCTTTTGTTGTTTCTTTCTACTGTTCCGACATTGTTTCAGCTGATCGATTTTGTGGCCTTCTTCAGGTGTACTATCAGTATGGAAAGAGAGTTTCTATTTCTAGTCATGCAAATCAAACAAATAGTAGCAAACTGAACCTCTCTTTCCGTGAGGATGGTACACCTGAAGGAAGCTGTAGAATATATTGTCCAAAATGTTGTAAAAACAAAACAATTAACAAAAAGGACTTCAATTGTCTGAAAAACTCTCTTGATATTCAAAGAGTTTTTCAGATGATTGAAATCCTTCTTGTTGTTTTTGTCATAAATGTGACATTTGGCTGATCCATTCTACGGCTGTCTTAAGGTTTAACTACTCAACTGGGAAAAGGTATGAAATTCCAAGCCTAACAAGGAAAGAGGAAGAGATCGACGTTACCAGAATCTCACGTTCTAACTTAGCTACCATTGGAATATTCGGTTTACCACTATCACATTTGGATATTACTCCTAAAGAAGGCAATAGAATGAATCAGCTGAAATGTTGTGTTGATAACAAAAAAACTCATTGAATGTTAATGACCTTTCTCAAAACTATAGACAAACTCTTTTAATGTTATTTATTCTTCTCAAAATTAGAGACAATATACGAGCTGCTTATTTCTTTAATGTGTGACACTCGGGTGCCAGGAGTCCCCCGTGTCCTAAAAATTACTATGGTTATTACCAAAAATTACTATGGTTACTACAAAAGGAGTTATCTGTATTAAAAGGGATAATGTGTTTTTTTGAAGATACTGTAGAAAGTGAGAATTACGTGCTTCCTAGTGCGGGCACCTGTACTTCCTCAATTTAATATCTTCTGTCAAATTCCTGGGTTGCAAAAACAGGTACTTTTAGAGAAAGTTCTCTTCCCGATTCGATGACCAGATAAGGGCTTAATGTGTTTTTCGAGATACTGTAGGAAGTTGAGAATTACGTGCTCCCAAGTACGGGAGTCACCAGTTAAGAGTATGCACCTGCACTTTCTCAATTTAATATGTTCTGTCAAATTCCTGGGTTGCAAAAACAAGTACTTTTAGAGAAGTTCTCCTCCTGGTTCAATGGCCAGATATGGGGCCAGTGTCTGGGGTCTTGAGAGAAAGAGTAAAGCTTTTGAAAGAAAAGTAATTTGCAGAGTTCTTGAGAGAGGGGGAGGCTAATTTATGATCTTGGATGGACTTGCGTCGCGAGATGGATGAGGGTCAATATTTGGGATTTTCTGGAAGGATCGAGATAACAGGAAAAGAAAGAAAGGAAGTCAATTACAAAGAAATACAGTGTTGATACCAAGGGCTTAAATAGGAGGGATTTTCATTAGAGCAGCAGAGTAAAATTTGGTTTGGAGAAGAGAACCGCTGCCAGACTCTCTCTTGTTGGCTGCCGCCCTTTGTAACCGTCAACCGCTGCTACCATCCAGTAGACTACCGTTCGTGACATGAAAGACCAGTCGTCAGTTTGACTTAGATGAAAATCGGCCTCCTCTCTTTTCAACTGCGAATAAGCATTTCCCGTCTCCAGAGATATTGATAATCAATATTCTATATAAAACAATTAAACGAAATTCCGACTTGTTGCCTTCTTTTACTAACCCAGAACCACGGCTGGTTTAGTATAGTTTGTGAGGCCATCACTTATACGAGCGAAGGCCCACAAATGTAGATTTTTCCAGATACAGTCTATTCCTGTTATAATGTGGCTCAATATAACACAGAATTGAGCTTGGGCTCCAATTTTCAAAATGATAAATTTGGCTCTCAAAATGATACCTAAATACAAAAATAGAGAGATCCTTAAGGAATGTTATGCACTGGGCCTTCCAATGTTGAATTTCCAGTATTTCAAGCCTTGAACATATCCAATTAGCCCCGCTTCCAACATTAAGTGGCCAATCTACTGGTTGTATCATTAATCTTTTTTTTTCATCTCAATCATTTTAGTGAAAAATGAGTGGGGAAAAGGAGTGATAAATATAATTCATTGACAACTGAAATGTTTTTGTCTAATTCACTTCCTTGGCCAAAACTCGAACTTCACTGTGTATGTATCTGTTTTGTCAAGATGCAATCTTTTAGAAAGGTGCCTTAATTTTTTAAATTTTTTTATATTTATTTCTGCCATCTTACCAGACTACTCCCACCCCTAAGATTTTCTCTTCATTTCGGCATGAATCACAAGCGTCATTCTTGGAGAAGTTGGGGAGGGACATTACAGGCTCCATCTGTGTATGTTGCGTATTTTACTGTAAATGATACTAATAGATTACTAATTCTCTAACTATTTTCACTCACCGTCGGAAAATGACACCCTACATTCTTCAGGCAGCTACTGGATCATGGTTTGAAAAATGTAAAATTTGTTACAGCACTGATTTATTTATAACACGATAGAAAATTATGAACCCCCAACTTCCACATTACCATGGGTCTACAGTGTATTAGAATCCATCATCCAAAACTGTCAACATGGATTTCTTCAGTTTTTGAATTGGTCTGGCTGTCTATGTATGTGACATGTGTACAGGCTGCACGAATGGAGCTAGAGGGCTGAAAATTTGAACATCTACTTTTATTACATTGAGAGAACATTTTTTTTTACCCTCCTCTCCAGTTTTTGAGGGAGGTTCAATTTACAATGTAAACTTAAGTTGGTTCCTTGATTTGTGTCTGGCAGTGTTCACCTGTGTTTTTTTTTTTTTTCTTTGAAATTTTGACTTTGGGGATCCATCAAACAGCAAGATAAGTAATTTATCTATTGATCACCACTTTTTCAAATTTTTTTGATTGACCCCCCCCACCTCATCACGGCATGCTGCCAAAGAGGTTGGTCACTGGCTGATTTCTGTTGAGTGACTCTCTGGACCTGTTTAACAACTTTATTCAGTTGAATGTGGATGATTTTCTGAAATTCTGATTTTATGCTTGTATGATTCATCCATGTTTTACTATTTTCAGGCTATTGAACAGTTACAGGCCAACTATGTTGTTAATGAGAAATCTCTAGAACTGCTAGAATTAGTCTTGAAAAAGTTATCGTCTGCATCGTCAGTCAGTAACAACCATGCACTTCTGTTGGTACACGGCAAACTGCTGTCCCTCTATTCAAGGTATATATATTTGTTTCTTTTTGGTTTTTAAACCATCACTGAAAAAAAAAATGGTACTTAGACCCATCTTGAAAAAAGTCACTCTAATTTGTCACACTTGAATTTATTAGTTTTTCACAAATTATATTTACCAGACTAAATATAATTTGAGAAAAACTAATAAATTTTGATATCACAAATTAGAGAAATTTCTTCAAATTGGTCCAAGTACTATTTTTTTCAGTGAAGGCGTACTGACTATATAATAAAGTTATCATTTGTAAGAATAAAAAAATTGTTCACAATTTAATTTTGAATGCAGAGGAAGCCGTTTATTATAATCAGATAATGTTATCAATATCAGTTGGTTCCAAATACATTATTAAAAATGAACTATTACATTTTTTGTTATCATTATTGAATTAATTTTTGTATGTGTAGTTGTCTATAACAATAGATGCAAATAGTTTTAATTGGAAAGCTGTCAGCCAATACTGTCAATATAGGTTTTTATTGTTTTCAAGTGATTCTGGCTGGCTATGTATGTGTCATGTGCACAATGGAACCAGAAGGCTGAAAATTTAAACATTCACTCCTTATTATATCTACAAAAAAGGTTTTCTTTTTTTTTTGCTTCCCCCCCCCTTTGTTTAGCGGGGCTCAATTCTTAATGTAAGTTTATGCTGAATTGGTCCCTTAGTTTGTGTCCAGTAGCGTTCATGCTTGTTTTTTGGAAATTAGGATTTCTTACTGATCCAACAAAAGGTGAGATAAGTAACTTATTTATTGATCACTCCTTGAGGCTATGGTAATTCCATTAATCAGTAGAGATAGGTACTGTTTCAATGTGTACTGTCATGTGTATCCATGATGGGGAAATTGAAACTGGTATGTCCATGATTGTTGAACTAAAGGTCTTTTTTTGTCTTTTTTAAAAATTTCTTGTTTTAGTCATACTGCTTATGAACTCCAAGCAGCTGATATCCTGACTATCATCCTGTTGGCTACAGCACAATTCCCTCCCAACAGTCGACTTGCTGAATATTTGAAGCCCACACCAGACACACAAGATGCAGATGGCCAACCCGTTTCAGAGAACCCACCATCTATGAACCTAGAAATCCCGAGCCAAGCAATGGCCGCAACAACTGAATCTAATGTAGACTCAGCAGATGAGGATCAAGTTTCTCAGTCAGGCACAAGTGTTGATTCTTGCTTCACTCCAAAGTTAAACAGACTGTCAGCACCACAGGTAAGTCTTTTCTTTTTTTCTTCTTCTTATATAGTTGATCATCACAAACTCGGACTTCAGAAATCCGACTATTTTTTTAGACTTAAATGATTATCAAATTTTGTAAATGTTTCTATTCGTCAGTAAGTAAAATATTGTTCTTTCTGAATAACAATGTTTCAGAAGCTTGTACGTAACACAGAC